>OX457047.1:36368331-36993331 GCA_949752735.1 Lumbricus terrestris
AGCTAGCCTGAGAGGCGGCCGTGGGTAATCATATAGCGCCACTTCAATACACACTATTCAGAGGCACTCCCAACCTGACAGCAGCACCAAACAACAATCAAAGAGCATGGTTTCAAAAGCTTGCGAAAAACGGGCAACGAAAGACTAAGAAGTTCATTGTTAAACGGAGACTGTTAGGCAATTCATTCCAGAAAGATGGACCGATTGCGGCGAAGCTTTTACCCACTGTGGAAGTTTGATCCACTAGGACAACCAGGTCACCTTGCTTGGCAGCGCCAAGGAATCCCTGTCCTGGAATGGAAAGCACCGGCACACAAAGCTAGGTAGGGAGCGCCTCTGAGGGTTCTCTTGAAGAGGCGTTATATAAATGTACGATTACAATAACAATAATTAGAAGCTTAAACTCAATACGTTTTGCATAGGCAACATCTCGCATCTTCTTCTTTAGGTTCTCTGCCAAGTGGCAAGTCCAAACGTTCAATGTCTCCACCTTTCATGCTGTTGTTCCATGTCCTTAAGTTCTCTGTATCCCTCCTCCATCATTGCGTCTAGCAACTATTTCTTTCCACTAGCATGAAACTTGACATACGCCCGAACTCTGGTATGCCGCCAATCAGGCGAGAAGGCAGTGTTAGCGACTTCGTTTTCTTAGCCTCGGCATATATATGAGGATGGCGGGTGGCCAGTCCTCTCCCTCACCATCTCATCTTCCCACCAACAGTGTGTACGGTCGATGTACTCATTACAGCCGAGGTGGCTGGGGTGTAGATGGAACAGAATCTCAAACAAATCCACGCCCTATTGCGGGGTTTAAACCCCCAACCTCTCGTTTCACAGTCCACCACACCACCCACTCAGTGGCGTAGCCAGCAATTTATGATGGGGGTGTTTTGGGGTTTTATGGCCTGGACGGATGCCCTTTCTGACACCAGCCCAACAGTATTACAGAAAATAAAAAGGGAATAAAGTGAGAAAAACAATTGTTACTACAAGCAATTGTTTTGTTTTTCTTATTTAAGTGGAGAAATAACCTTTAAAAACTTTTTCCTAGGCCAGTGGGGGGTTTTAACCCCCGAAACCCCCCTTGTCTACACCACTGCACCCACTGCACAGTCAAACACCCTGCTACAGTTGTTTAAAACAAGCGAATTGGCAGCTAACGCAGTTACTTTCAGACCACAGAAATAACAGGTACAGCAGCGTTATTATCTGAGCATCAAAGATATAACACACACACACGCACCTGTTTCCACGCTGCCCACATCGGCACCTGAGAACAAACGAAAAACGACAACAAAGCTGATTATACAGAGAATCTAATACTATCATCATCATTACTAATCAGCAACTTCTAAAGCACCGGTGTCTAATAGACAGGGTATCAATTTATGGTGCTCCAAAGTAAACCGAAATCAGATCAACATCTAGAACATGATCGGGAACCCATGGTATGTCTAAATGTTTGAGTGCAGACAAATTGTACAACTTTGTATTGATGTGGGTAAAATTTATTATATATTTTAAATTCACTCTTAAAATAAAATTGAAACTTGAAACGTTTGCCCAGAATGACATGTATCCGACTTTACTGGGCATGAGGAATTTAAAGTCGTCCCTAAAATGTTAAACTTCAAATACACAATTATTCTGCGAATCCACATTTCCTTTCAACAAGGACTTCATTTCAACCTCATGCTAGTAGCATCTTTGAAAATCTATCACTTAATGAATTCATTTTTAATATGCTTCGTCAAATAAAACCTACATTCATTCCAAGAATTTATATAGCGCCTCTTCACAACACAACACCTACCACTGGGTCGGGAGCGCTACTGAATCTGTGAGCGGCGCTATACAAGTGTTCAATTACAATTACAATTACCACGAAAAGCTTATATGACATAAGTACTTAAAAATTCCAAGTGCAGAATTGCAAGGGGCATGTAAGGGTCCATTCATTTAACATGATTTCGCTCTACATTTGAACCACCCTTTTGCATGTGTGCCTAAAAATGTTTGCCACCCTGATCAAAAAGATCACTGCTACATATTGGAAGTAACAAAGACTTCACAGAAGCAATAATCATTAGCGTATACCTTTCGACAGGTACGCCGTGCACTTAACCTAACAGCCTCGATCAATACAAACAGTTGGCCTCTCACATTGCAGATGATTAGAAGAACGACCGACTATACACACAATAATCATCGATGATTAATGTTTGCGACAATGTTTATGCAATGAATGCTAATGTACCTTCTTTATCCCACTTAATGTCGTCCGTCCCTAATACGGAAAAAAGCAATCAATTGATCCAGTGAACCAGCCCCCACTCCCAACTCCCCAACCCCGTGGCCATGTAGGTTCCCAGCCAGTGGTCGAAGGGAATTAGTTTTTAAGATAAAATATTATTTTATAGTCTCATTAGGACCATCAAAGCAACAGTAAAATGCACACTGGGTTGGTCCAACAGAAGGAAGCCAGGTAAAAGCCAATCCATCCAAGACCCGGCGGTGGGTCAGTGTTTCTAATCAACAGTAACTCCTTCATCCATTATCTTAAATATAATAATGATAATATAATTTAATTAAAAACAATTATCATTATTTTAAGCAATAAACGACATTAAAACAACGGAATCAGATAGGAGTAAAGGACATATATAAGTGTATATATATGTGTATATATATATGTATATATACATACAGGAAATGGAGGTATATCAATATGCAAGTGAGAAGCCTAAATATTTCCTGGTTATGCCACCTCCAAAGGTAAAAGCCTTGGCTTTTATCGCTCTGCCATCCTCTCTGGTAGTCTTTCCTCGTCTTTCTCTCATCTAAAAACATGCCTGTTTTCTCGGGGTTGAATGCACTGGGAGTGCTTCTGAAAGGCTCTTGCTGTGAGAAGCGCTTTATAAATGGTCAGGTACAATACATCCAAAGGCTCATCTAACACTGCAGTAAACCAGGCTGAGAGACTAGTCACCATCACTATTCTATTTGCCTCTCTGTCTCTCTGTGTATGTCTCCGTGTCTGTCTGTCTCTGTGTCTGTCTGTCTGAATCTACCGACCAATTAACCAATTTATTCAAATGAAGTGATATGCTAAACGATTAGAAATACAGAGTATAGCATATGGCAAGCACACAAAGCAGCCACATAAAATATTAAGACATTTAAATGAAAGCAATTTTAATGACTTCACAATAGCAATTGTCAAGCTTTAGCTAAGCCAACAAATTACATGCAATGCAAGAGAGTTGAAAATACTTCTACTGCTAAAGAGGATTCAAAAAAGCAAGAAAGCATTCAAAAGCTTGACATGATATTTCTAACAACAAGTTTTCAGATATAGCAAAATGAACATGAAGATACTGATCATGATCAAGTTCTGACCCAAGATCTGCAAACCTGAATACCGTACATAACTAAACTATGAACTGAATGATAGACAACAGCCAGTGTATCTCATCACTACAGTCATGCTCAAGATTTATACTAAACACTTGCAGCTAAGACATGATGAAATTAATTTTTTTTAAATCAATGAAATAAATGGAAAATGGGAAAAAATAACGATAAATAAGAGAAACACATTCAAACATTTGCTGCACAGGCGCACAGCATTGCACTCTGTTCCATGATAACATGTCACGCGACAAAATGTCATGCGACAAAATGTCATAATGACAAAATGTCACAAGTATAAATGAGTAAATAAGTGTTTACTTTAGCTATTGAAAATCTCAAAATCGACCTAAAAGTGACTGTAACCAAACATTTTCGATATTAAGAAATCAGGAAGAAAGTAAAATCTGGCTACTTAACTACTTCGTAATACCGGTACTGTAATTTCAGTGCTCAATAAAGCTGGTTTCAAGTGTTCATAGTGTTTGTATTTTGTACAATATACATAGAACATTGATATTTTAAAATGTCTGCCAAATAATCACTTTTCAGTTGATTTTGATCTTGAGATTATTATCGTTTATAGGCTACTTACGATATTTTGTCCCTGACATTTTGCTAGGCAAGATTTTGTCCATGACATTTTGTCATCATGACATTTTGTCATTATGACATTTTGTTGCATGACACTTTGTCAGATGACATTTTGTCCATGACATTTTGTCATTATGACATTTTGTCATTATGACATTTTGTCATTATAACATTTTGTCACCATGACATTTTGTCAGGTGACGTTTTGCCTTTATGACATTTTGTCCAAAACATTTTGCCGCATGTCATTTCGTCAAGCCACCTTGCAGTCAGTTGAGCATCATCAATCAATAGCTCAGAGAAGCACTAAATCCAAAGCCATGCTTGAGTTAGGTCATATCACTACAAAAACCACAGGTCACACACAATTGAAAAGCAGATCATGATGCTCCACTACAGCCGAAGACGCACTAAAGACCAAAAGTTCTACTTCAAGCCATCCATCCAAGGTCACAACAACGTCTGTTTTTTGACCAACCAACCTTCAAATGTCTCGTTAGCGGAAGTATTCTGAATCGTAACTGGAATTGAAATTACGCCCTTTACTGCTGTAACACGGTTCATGCAATCCAAAATAGCAAAGATTTACACAACACAACATGGCAAAACCTCATGTAACCAACTACCTATAGCATAGACGATTTATGAAGAATGCAACAGGTATGGTAATTCGGAAGAAGAGTCAACACACAGGAAAAAACACACAGGAACACAACAAAACTATAAAATAAAGTGTTTTGATCATGCACGTAATCATTGGCATGGCTTCAGCTAGATTCTGTTATCAACCATTACGTAATGGTACATTAACAAGGCAGGCAAACTGGTAAAAAATAAATGACAAAACATTAGTCCAATATGCCAAACAACCAACCCTACAGTACTGTCGCGAAAACCAATTTTGCTAAAGTCATTCGAAATTGCATGAACATGAACCATCCACAACCACATCTCACATCACTTTCTCACAATATTGCATGGATGGAATCCGTAAAATATCAATAATTGCAAATAAACCAGGCTAGGCAAAAACA
This sequence comes from Lumbricus terrestris, assembly GCA_949752735.1. Classification (NCBI taxonomy): domain Eukaryota; kingdom Metazoa; phylum Annelida; class Clitellata; order Crassiclitellata; family Lumbricidae; genus Lumbricus; species Lumbricus terrestris. The sequence goes on from OX457047.1 coordinate 36,373,371, forward strand.
TTCAAATGACAAGACTAAAGAGCCATCCAATGTTGGTAGCTTCCGCTCGTTAAACGCAATTTAATATTGAGAATATTAAACACATTCCAAGTACGGTTCGCAACCATGTGAACTCAGGTCTAAAGCGGTTGAATCATGCAAGTTCTCAACTCATACAAACAACCGAAAAGCAAGAACATGACGAAGACGATGATATGCCCAACTCATTTACCAGCAGCAGAGACCAAGAAGTGATCTGTAGTGTGATCTGCAGTCACATGACAAAGTGATGAAACAGTTTAATCAACCATAGATGAATTTCTCATTTAAAGCGAGTAGGCCTAAATACAGGATCAGGCATTCAAGAGTTAATGTCAATCATGTACTTTACAGTATTAAGTACCCGTAAGCAATATTTAGCTGTGTCTCAAGCTGTAAAAGTATCTGTTACATGTGTAGTACATGTGCAGTTAACCTGTCAACCATCTAGCGCCAGAAAATGTACATAGGTGGCCTAACCAGCGGGACTCTGCAGTCTCTTCTCTGGTCTCTTTTGTGACCAACAGTTAACTTGCTCTTAGTATGATGCAATGTTATTTTGTATATTTTTGGCTACATAAATGGATGGTTATGGTTATGTAGTAAGAGAGAGCAATGCAAGAAAGTGGGGCACTCTCTTAGATTAGGCTTCTGGAATCTAGCTTCACCAAATAACAAGTCCTCTTGCAGCTTTCACTACTGCGCCAATCAGTCGCAAGGTTTTGAGAATAATCTAGTCCTAAGCTTCACCCAGTTGTCTTAAAATTAATCCAACTTTTAAGTTTGGCCCAGTCTGTCTTAAGCAGGGCTTTTTTTTAACGTGCAGTTGTACACAAAATGTGCAGTTGTAGCAGCACTTCTGTACAGTTAAAACTAGCAAAAAAGGTCATTGTCCTCCGATTCGAAGTAATTTACCATGGATGATGGGAAAGGAAAGAAGGAGTTGTGCAATTCTAACAATTCCTTTAAAACAACCCTGGTCTTAATCCTTTACCCGTTTGCCCCGAGAATATCCACTGAAAATGGGCTTAAAATTTAAAAATGAACCGGTAAAGGGTTAAGTATGAATCAACGTGCCTTAAGCTGTAGTCAATTTGTCTTAAACTTCACCTACTGAGTATAAAGCTTGACCTAGTTTATTTCAGTTGACCCAGTTTGTCCACGAATCAACATACTATAGCAAGTGTTTAGGCATGGTGCAGCATGGCAGCTGTGCACGCACGCACACACACACACACATACATATATACACACACATACATATATACATACATACAAACATACATACAAACATACATCCATACATACACATATACATACATACATAAATACATACATACATACATACATACATACATTGTGAGTGTTAGCTACCTATTACCCCTCTGGGCTTCCTTACTTGGACTCTCCTTGACTATGTGGGAGTTGAGGGAAGGGCAGGGCCTATTTAAAGGACTACTACTGTGGGGGCTTGCTTCTTGTCGTGGGTCTACTCTGTGGTGTGTGTTCGACTCCTGTTGAGCGTGGCGTGTGGTTCGTGTTCTACGACGTTTGTCTTCTTCGATTGCCGTCCCACCCCGTTGGTGAACTGGCCTACATCCGTCTTCCTTTGGGCTCCGTTAGCCTGGTGTGTCTTCACGTCAGCTCTGTTGAATCAGCTGTATCGGTCGTACTTCATGTCAGCTTTGGGTAACGTTAACCTACTCCTTGTCAGACTGCTCTGTTATTGAATAAATCGATGTTATTTTACATTACGGACCTGAGTATTACTCATCATCTCCTAGACTAGAGCAAGTGAACCCAACAGATGGGGTCTCGCGGGATTTTTTTCACGATAATTTGAAATTTGCGTCAAAAAAGGGGCGTTGTTTCCGTGAAATTTAGCAAATAGTACGGTGGTAATTCCGTTGGAAAAGTGTTATATGGTGGTTGGCTGTGAAGACAGGTCAATGGTTGTTGTTTTTGGAGAATTAGGTCGGGAAAATTAGTGCGGGAAATTTCGACGTTTTGCGATATTGAGTTTTGCGAGTTTTGTAAATTTGGTCGAGACAGTTTTGAAGTGAGCTGTCGTGGGTGAATTTTTGCGCTGTGCGTTGGTCTGCACGTCGAATAGTCGACAGGGCGTAGAGGTAAAATGGCGTCGTTAGAGGAGGAGTTAATTCCTGAATTTGGGGATGTCAGAGACATACCAAGTGACACACTTCGACTGGTGAGTGAGACATATGGTGAGGAAATGGAGGACGTGTCTAGGTCACAGGTGAGGAGAATGGCTATGAAACCATTGTCACCGAAATTGGGTAGTGCAGCTTGGAAACTTAAGGCACAGGCGAAGAAAGAGGAGGCCGAGTTAGAGCGCTTGCACTTAAAAGAGGACAGAGAGTGGGAGAGAGAGAAGGAGCGAATGAGATTCGAGGAGAAGAAAATGCAAATTGAAGCAGAGAGAGAGGAGAAGAAAATGCAAATTGAAGCAGAGAGAGAGGAGAAGAAAATGCAGATTGAAGCAGAGGAGAATAAATTGAGAATTGAAGCAGAGGAGAATAAATTGAGGATTGCAGCAGAGGAGAATAAATTGAGGATTGAAGCAGAAGAGACGAAAAGGAGATTTGACATGGAGGAGAAACGAATGAATATGGAATTTGAGAAGCAGAAATTAGAAATGGACGGACGGAGAATAGAAGGAGGTGGTGCTGTCGAACGACCAGCGCATGGAAATGAGGATTTGCGTTTTGGGGCAGCTCTGAAATTTGTGCCAAAATTTGATTCGGCCGATATCGAACATTATTTTGCGGCGTTTGAGCAAGCAATGACGTTGCATCAAATTCCGATGGGAAAATGGTCGTCCCTCCTACAGCCACAGTTGTCGGGGAAGGCGGCGAAAGTTTTTGCGGCTTTATCGTTGGAGGAGTGCGTCCAATATGATATTGTGAAGAGTGCGCTATTGACGGCGTACGAACGTATTCCGGAATTTTATCGAAAGAAATTTCGGGGGTTGCGAAAAGAACCGAGGGAAACGTATGCGAATTATGCATTTCGACTGCAGAGTCCTTTTCAGAGATGGATTGAGGGTACAAACTCGTGGGAGGAGTTAGCAAAATTTAAAGAGGTAATTCTCATGGAGCAGTTTGTACAAGCGTTACCTATTGAAGTACACAGGTGGCTGATAGATAAGAGTCCTGATACTGTTGCAAGTGCTGCACGTTTAGCGGATGAATATGCAGTGTTATACAAGCAGGGGCCGAACCATTATTCTGGGGGGTTCCGCAGGGATTTTTTCGACCGTACACGAGGATTCTCATCTGATGAAAGTGAGAAGAAAGATGTATGGGAGCGTCAAGGCGTGGGGTACAAGGATGGTACGCGTCGTGATACAAATTGGGGTCGACGTTCGCCTCAAAGAGGAACGTATGGGTTTAATAAGCCTGTGCGGGAAAATGATGACGTCACTGGTTTTGGGGAACCGGTCACGTGCGCATTTTGTAGAGCGCCAGGTCATACGAAGGCCAGTTGTTGGAAATTAAAACGAAAGGAGGGGACTCAAATAGAAAATTGGAGGGGTGCGAAACCTGTGGGTTTGGTTCAGACTGTTTCGGCGCCTGTTAAACCACAGAGTTTTCCGAAGCCAATTGAATCTGTTGATAAACTGTATGCACCATTTTGTGTGATTGGATGTGTAATTGATGATGAGGGTGCACGAAAGGAGGCGGTGTTCTTGAGAGACAGTGGAGCGCTGCAGTCTTTGGTGTCTAATGAATGGTTGAATGAGCATGAGTTTGTACACATGAATGAAACGAGATTACTGAGAGGTATATCTGGTTCTATTGTGGAATGTCCTCTGGTGAAAGTGAATGTTGATTGTGCATTTGTTCAAGGTGAGGTGTTATGCTGTCTAATGAATTCACTTCCAATGGCTGGGGTGCATTGCATTGTGGGTAATGATACAGCGCTGGCAGGACAGGTGTTGGAGGTAGCGGTGACGACTCGTGCACAGGCTAGAGCACATGCACTGAGACAGAGTGAGAGGGAGACGGCGGTGTGCAGTGAAGCGGCGCCCGAGCAGTCGGAGATAGTGGGTCAAAGTACGGAGTCGGCCGACCAAGAGCGAGTGGCAGATGAAAATCAATTACGGTCTTTGCAAATTTCGGCAGAGAATGTGCGTAGAAAACGTTTGGAAAATTCAAAGCAGGGTCAGAATATTGGGACATTTTCCTCAGAAGTTAAAGAAGGTGTGTCAGGTGATAGCGTAGATTCTGTATGCATGGTAGACGATAAGCTGCTTATTCAGTCCGAGGTTGTGTTTCGCGCTGACTTATATCATGTCAGTGACGATATGCAGACAATGGAACAGATACATGTGTACGACGATGCTTTTGACTATGTGTCTGGGTGTGGCTTGTTTGATGACAACGACGTACAAAATGATTCTGTGTTGGAGTCGTTGATTGACACTGTGAATGTATGTGATGAGTGTACGCATGATGTTGTCGAGGATTTGTATCAAGATTTGAATGACTCGCAAGATGTGTGCATTGATGCGTGTATGCGTGTTTCAAGTGCCGATAAGCTTGGTGCTGTGTGCGATGAAGCGTGGAGCAATGATTCGGATGTTTCTGTCTGTACTGCGTATGATTTGCCGCAGGGTTTGGCCGAGGCCTTGAATGATTCTGTTGTTGAGATTGGTTGTCTCGTTGAGACCAATGTACAGTTCGGTGTGTGCGATGAGGCGTGTGTGTCTGGGCTGACTGAGTATAGGCCTATTCAGTCGCAGGGCATAGAAACTGCTCGTTCATCGCATGGGGTAACGAAAGCCATTCAATTGAAAAGAGCGAGGTCATTGTTTCGTAAAAAGATGAGGCAATTGAGGAAATTGGAGAAATCTCGCTTACAAACTAGCTTGGGTGTGGAAATGGCGAGTGCGTTGCAGGTCACTGTTGTTGATTCGTCGCCTGCTAGCGTGAATGATTCTTTGGGGATGCATTTGAGTGGGACAACTGTTGTGGGTGATGCGTCACCGTTGTCTATTGTCTTGTTGAAGGATTGTGTGCATGAGACTATGGTTGTGCAGGCTATGATAACGACTGTTGTCTACGAGAAAGAATGGATTATGGGTTGGTGTTGTACGGTGTCTACGGTTGCACTGTTGTCCATGAATGTTGAGTTCTGTGGTCGAATGACTAAGGTGAACAAGTGTGTGTTGTCTACGCATTGTTTCGTCTGTAAACATGGGTCGAATGAAATTGTGTTGACTGATGTGATTGTTCATGTTGATAAGGATGTGAATTCTGCAGGAATGGGGCATTTGTTTGTGGATGGCATTGTCCGTTTTCACATGTTTCTGGTTAGTGCAGTGAGAAATACTGTGACTAATTCTTTGGATGATTATCTGAATGAGCATGATGTTTCGTCAGAGTTATCTGCATGTCAGTTGTGTTGCGTTTACTCGACTGCTTCGAGAGTTATTTTTCAGTCGGTCGACTTGATGGAATCGTCAGTGATGTGTGATCGTGTGTTGATACATGATTATGGTATTGTGTCTTCAAAGATGATTGATTGTGTGCTGATACATGATTATGGTGTTGCATCGTCAGTGATGTTTGATCGTGTGTTGATACATGATTATGGTATTGTGTCTTCAGAGATGATTGATCAGGTGCTGATACATGGTTATGGTGTTGCATCTTCAGTGATGTATGATCGAGTTGTTGCAGTGAATGAGTGCATTGTTACCTTCATTAGGTGTCTTCAAGTTGATGTTGTGTTGTCGTGGCTGGTTGATTCTGTGGTGATGCAGATACGAGACACATTGATGAAGATGGTGTTTTGGCACATCGGATGTTACTGTGTTGAGATTCGAGTGGCATGGATGGTTGTGTGGTGTCATACGGTGGTGATATGTGTGACAGTTGCATGTTGTGTTGTGTTGTTGACACAGTATGGCTGTGCTTCGGATACTTGCCATGTTCTGGATTTCATGAAAGCTCAGACTTGTGTGAAAGTTTCTTTGCAGTGGTTCGCTGATCTGAAGTCGTGGAAGCATGGAAGCCGTCAGGTCGTGTTCCTGCGACTACTTCTGCTGACGTGTGTCGTGACGTTGATGATCGGTGACACGTTGGGCAATGATCAGGATCTGGCTGGTCGTTGGTGCTGTTGGATAGGACGTTCGTCGCTGATGACACTCGGGTGTGTTAAAAGTCATACCTGGATGTTGCGACGTGTGATCTGGGAGCAGTGGCATCTGGCTACTTCAGTTCTTCAGCGGGACTGCGAATCGTCTCATGGAAGCAGTCGTGACGTGGGTGGAATCCTGTCGAGGCAACGTCAATGTGTCTTGGCAGTGGTTCTGACTGCGGCGTCATCAGGGCGTAACAGAGACGCTCTCTGTTGCGTTCGTCGTCTTCCAGGAACGGTGTGTCAGGATGTCACTCGTCGGTGCTGTAGGGATGCAGTGCAGTCGTCAGTCATGTGCAAAGATTGTCATGAAAAGTCAAACACTGTCCGGAAACAGTTTCAATGGAACATTCTGTCATGAAAAGTCAAACACTGTCCAGAAACAGTTTCAATGGAACATTCTGTCATGAAAAGTCAAACACTGTCCGGAAACAGTTTCAATGGAACATTCTGTCATGAAAAGTCAAACACTGTCCAGAAACAGTTTCAATGGAACATTCTGTCAGGAAAAGTCAAACACTGTCCAGAAACAGTTTCAATGGAACGTTCTGTCATAAAGGAAAGCACGGAATTCTTCGGCAAGGAACTCTTCAGTGTGTCTGTAGTGTAGGGTGGCTTGTGCCGATGACCATTATACATTTTGGTTCATTTTTTGATACACCAGTTGGTGTCCAAATTTTTTCTTGTGTTTCAGATATAGTTTTTGGACATTTGAACTAATGATGTGTATGTATATATATCGTGATTACGTATGAACTGATGATTTGGGTTATATGAAGTTTGTGTATTCAGATCATGATTATATCGGACTCTTACGTTATTTATGAGTGCGATGCATTATTTAGTTAGGTCTTGCTGAATTGCTTAGTACGTGTAATGGCTTGTACTGAGTGATTTTGCATTTAGGCGTAGCATTGTTCGTATAGTTCGTCGTCCCCGTTGGACTCCTCATGTTCTGGTGGGGGGGTATGTGAGTGTTAGCTACCTATTACCCCTCTGGGCTTCCTTACTTGGACTCTCCTTGACTATGTGGGAGTTGAGGGAAGGGCAGGGCCTATTTAAAGGACTACTACTGTGGGGGCTTGCTTCTTGTCGTGGGTCTACTCTGTGGTGTGTGTTCGACTCCTGTTGAGCGTGGCGTGTGGTTCGTGTTCTACGACGTTTGTCTTCTTCGATTGCCGTCCCACCCCGTTGGTGAACTGGCCTACATCCGTCTTCCTTTGGGCTCCGTTAGCCTGGTGTGTCTTCACGTCAGCTCTGTCGAATCAGCTGTATCGGTCGTACTTCATGTCAGCTTTGGGTAACGTTAACCTACTCCTTGTCAGACTGCTCTGTTATTGAATAAATCGATGTTATTTTACATTACGGACCTGAGTATTACTCATCATCTCCTAGACTAGAGCAAGTGAACCCAACAACATACATACATACACACACATACAACATACATAGTCATACATACACACACATACATACATATGTATACATACACAATGCATCACAGATCATACGACACATCACAGATTATACGATGCGTTGAAGATCATAACACGATTATCGATCATACCTAGCATGAGTCCAATGTCAACGACCGTCGTAGGAGACCGACTCCACTCTCTGTAATCTTCATTTCCATTTCCTGCGACCACTTGGAACTCGTACGTTCCTGCGTCAAGACCAGTAATGTTGGCCCAGTCTTCGTCACTGTCTCGATCTGGTTCCACTTGGTTCCATTGATAGACTCCTAGATCGCAGAGACGACACAAGATAACAACACAATGCAATTGGGGGGGGGGGGGGGTTAGGGTAATGTTAATACTCTGGCATGAAGGGCATACGAACACAGGGTTCACTTCCCGCTACCCCCACGAAAAATCATCCACTCAACCTTCCATTCGGCAGTTAGTGCCGGTAAACTGAGTAGTAGGACGCGATGGGCACAATGTACAGTTAGCTAACAACAACAACAACAACAACAGCAACAACAACAACAACAACAACAACAACTGATGTCGTCAGATGCCTCATACTATAAAAAGAAAAGAATATATGCAAGTCAGAGCTCAACCAGAACCTGCGGCTTCACCCATTTAAAATTAACTTCAAACATTTTAAATGAATTTGATGACTTCATGACATTTAGCTAGATCATTGTAACCTACTTGTGGTGCTCGAGACTGGCATGCATTCAACTTCAAAAAGTCCTAAAAAGACCAATACTATTCAACGCATGCAAAACTGCAACCAGCGTACATGACAAGCGTGTTTGTGCGTGCGTGCATGCATATCTGTACGAATGTATGTGGGCGAATGTTGTATGTACATATGCAAGTATATTTATATGCATGTATGTAGATATATGTATACCAGTTAGGCTTCCTTTATTACATAACTTCTTAAATGTTGCTGCATACTATTTGTCAAGCATGGAAGACGTTAAAACGCGTAACAATCAGAACATTGTTCTTCCAGACCTTTCCGCCTGTACTCGACGTGGAAGCGACTTCCGGGGTTTACGGCCGGCGATTTCTCCGAGGCAATCCATGACACGTTGGCGCAGTCACTTCCCACGTCAACGCCAACAATGGTTGGCCGGTCAGGCACTGCAAGTAAAACAAAGTAAACATTTCTTTAGCCCAAGGACTCATCCAAAGCATGGGAGGCAACACCTTTAACCATTTACCGACCAACATGTAGCAGATGGTATGGGAAATGCTGTACCATCGGTCGGTAAAGCGTTTAGTGGCGACATCAACCATTTCTGATCAGGATGAAAAGAATAAGTCCACGCTGTCCAGCTAATTTTGAGTAGATAAATCTATGTGTAAATAATTTGAATCCAGAGTTCAACAACTTTTTATGACATCACAGGTCACTTCCGTCGATAGGAAGAATTTCTTTTGCAATTTTCACTGTAATATAATTAGATGGTAATTTAGAATACTTCCTTGAAAGAACTCTGTGGCATTTCTACTCCAAATACCATCACACGAATTTGTCCGTGCACAGAAGTTAGAGACTTTAACAAAGAATTCTTCCAAGCTGTTATCCCATTCCACTGCACTAAACATTAAGCTTCAGCGACTACTCAAACCTTCACGTGGTAGTGTTTCTCCGTGAACCGAGACACTTTCTCCAGCGCCAGCAGTTGTCACAGCGGAGACAAAGATTTCGTATACTGTGAAGAATTCCAAGTTGATCAACTTCTGGGAGAGTCGTTGTGACCCAATGACATTGAACGTCTGGAGTTTACTAACAGCCGGAGGAGCTAAACAAAGAAGAAGAAGAACAAGACGGGCATAACCACTACACTGTTAAGAAACAAAACATCCGAATCTGTAGATCAAATGATGAATTTATAGCAATAAATTAATAATTAAGTGTCTTATCAATTCTTCATTCATTCCATTAAACAATTCCTGCAGTGGAATAAAGCATAAAAACGCCAACAAAAGTTAACATAATTTAATCTTTTAATAATTACCATTGACACGATCAGTAGCACAATCGTGAAAAGAACAATGCCTTTCATTTATATCGAGTAAGACTATCATGATAGCTTGTTATATTCAGACAAGGAGCAGATCACTGACATTTTACATATATGTCCCAATCTCAATCGGCAACATTTATTTTACAGATGTTTAGTAGCGTTGGAAGCTTCGCAAGACTTCATTCTGAAAATTCATCTAAGAAAACGGAACAAAGCAACTGGTCATTCAATATGAGATGAAATTATTAAACAGGAAGTTCTTGAGCTCTGACCAACGTGATAAGAAAGCTGATATCCGGTTACAACTCCGTTCGGCTCAGCTGGAAAAGTCCATTCCAGCCGGAGATGGCTGGATCCTCTTTCCGTAATCGTCACAGACGACACTGCTCCAGGTACTGAAACAGTATCAACCAACACAGGTTCAATCAATCAATCAATCAATAAATCAATCATTCAATCAATCAATCATTCATTCAATCAATCAATCAATCAATCCATTAACCAACCAATCAACCAACCTATCAACCAACCAAACTAATCAACCAACCGACCAATCAATCAACCAATCAATCAGCCAACCAATCAATCAACCAACCAATCAACCTATCAATCAACCAACAAACCAATCAACCAACCAATCAATCTTTTTTTTGAAACCATTTCAAGGCAAGGCACTCATAATGAAAGAACGTAAAAATAATCACATGGCAACAAGATGGAGACCCCAAATGACCCCATTATCTGCTGCTAAATAGGCTGCTAAATCTGCTGCTCAACACAAATTAATTACTTTGCAATGGCAATGCAGGCCACGCCTTGAAGATGTAGGATTTACATTTTCAGGTCGTTCAAACTCAACAGTTTACTAGATGATATAAAACAAGTACTCTAAACAATGTTCTCAAAATTAAGGCAAAATAGAGAAGGTCATCAGGACACAACTATGACATTCATTTGGCACATGGACACACATCGCTGAACTCAAATTTCACATTTCCACTCACTGTCAAACTAATAAAAAAAATCTCACCAGCGCTAGCCAAGCAATGCCGCCATTAAGTAATCAATCTAGAAAGCATGAACGCACCTCCTTCTGGCGTCTCAAACTCAATGACGTCACTCAGTGGACCACCCTGCTCTCGGTTGATAACCTGGATGCCAGCGCTGATCCTTGAGTACGGCCAGAGTCTGTTAGTGTTGCCGCTGACGACAGAGGAGCGGCGCACAGAACGGCGTCGCATTTCATCGAGCGGGGGACAAAGATCGAAGCTGTCGATGATGATGACGTCATCGTGACGCACATTATGAGGTTCCGCAGTTTTCCAGAACACTATCTAAATGTAACGCAACGTGAAAGAGAAGTCACAAATACAATACCAAAATGTGATGCGAGCAACCCATGCATGGGTCCCAAAATAAAGACCATAGCTCAGAATGGAACAACAATAATTAGAATAATGAATATCGATTCTTCAAGGTGTGAAAAAGGGAAGTATTATTATACCCTCCAGTTCAAAAAGTGAGGATGCGAGTACTCCTTGTACCATCCATAAACTGCGCCTCTGACTGTAAGGCAGCTCTTGATATGGCGATCAAAGACGGTCGTAATGTAAGGTACCAATTCGTTCGTTCATTGCAAGAGTTTTTAAAGCACCTCTTCAAGTAACCCACGCATAGGCGCTCCCAATCCAGCCACGGTGATTCAAAAAGGTTTAAGGAGCCTGCAAAACACCAAGAAGTCAACCCTAGGTAGCAGGCATATCTCCAATGGGAGACTATTCCAGACAGATGGTCCTACAAGCAATGTATTCGATATCACTGAAGATGCAACACTGCAACTTCCGTTCATTCCCCTAACTTTAAGTCACAAATTAGTGGCATTTTAAAAGCATGGAACATAAAGGTTCAAAGAAATGCTCACTCGATATCCACGGAAGAATCCTCGAATCCGATCGGCACTTCTGTCCACTGGCTCCCACGTGAATTCTCCGTACGTGCTGTTGACAGCAGCTAACCGAAAATTTCTTGGCGAATCCTGAGGCTCTGAAAACAAATCGGCCCTCATTCAGAAATTAAAAAATTTAAAAAGCACTGAGCTATGTCATGTCATGTCAAACACCGACGTCGCCGCGCGACGGTTGGTCACATGTATGGACTAGGGCTCTCCACTGACGTCTATTGCGTGCGGCAACGAGAAGATAGGATCCAGAAAGGTGGGACCAGGAAAGAATGTTGTCTATCCAGTTAATACACGGTCTTCCACGGTGTCGATAACCCTCGACGTGACCCAGCATGATGGCATTTTCCAAGGAATCCTGAGGGAGCCTAATGATGTGTCCGAAATAAGAGAGTTTGCGAGCCTTGATGGAACCCAAGAGTACGGGAGAAGTTCTAGCAAGCCGATAAACTTCCTCTGTTGTAAGCCTGAGCGTCCACGATATGCGCAAAAGCTTTCGAATACATTTGTTTTCAAAAATTTGAATTTGCTTTTCTTCAGCTTTCTTGAGCGTCCATGATTCGCAACCATAAGTTGCGACTGACCACACCAGGGATTTCATCAATCGGAGCTTGGTCTGGGTGCTGACGGATTTGTTTTTCCAGACCTTCGTGAGCTTCACCATGACTGCCATGCCCATAGCCAGCCTGGACTTAACATCACCTGAGCACTTGGCGTCACTTGAGATTTTGCTGCCTAGATATGTAAAGTCATCAACCTGTTTGAGACCAACGCCTGCAACGGAAACCTCAAGGACCTCATCGATGTTGGTCATAACTTTCGTCTTTGAAGTATTTATCTTTAAACCATACTCGTCGGCAGCGGCTTCGACTCGACTGACGAGCTCCTGAAGTTCCTTTGATGATGTAGCGATCAGGAGGATGTCATCAGCATATCTAAGATTACTGATGATCCTACCGCCAATTCTGAAGCCCCCTATGAACCCGTCAAGCGCCTTACGCATCACTTGTTCCGCTAGGATGTTAAATAGGCAAGGAGAGATGTTGCAACCTTGTCGAACGCCTTTCTTAACGCGGAACCAATCAGAGGTGGTGTTATCCGTTCTTACGGCCGCGCGTTGTTGTTTGTAGAGGTTCCTCAGCAGTTGGACAAGCTGTGGAGGAAAACCCATATCTAGCATGGTCAACCATAGTTGACCGTGTTGCACCATGTCGAACGCTTTCGTAAAGTCGATGAAGCAAAAGTAGAGAGGCTGGTTTCTCTCATTTGCCTTTTCCATGATGATTCGAAGGTTCGTGATCTGATCTCGCGTGCCTCGTTTAGGTCTGAAACCGGCCTGTTCAAGAGCCAATTCATTGTCAAGCTTGGTTTGGATGCGCTCTAGAATGACTCTGAGGAGAATTTTGCTGGCATGAGAAACCAGTGCGATGGTTCTGTAGTTCTCACAACATAGTAGGTCACCTTTTTTCGGTAAAGGGATGAAAACCGATTGCGTCCAGTCATCGGGCCAAACTCCCGAAATCCAGACCTCAGTACAGATTTTATGTAACGCTGTAAGAGTCATATCACCACCAAATCTAAGGAGCTCGGTTGCAACTCCATCTGGCCCCGAAGCTTTGTGTAAAGAAGCTTTGAGCAACGCGCGTTCGATTTCTTCACGTAGTGGTGGCGGTTCTCTTTCCGGGCTGAGCTATAATTATATTAAATCATAGTATTCATACGCATTATACACTCTGCAGAAAACATTAAACAAAGATTATGATACGTTCTCTGAAGACAAACATACCTTCCACAAGAAGATCATCTTTGATAAGCCGAGGTAACCTTTTAATCTTATCCATACTCAAATTCACAATTCTATATGACTACGTGAGTACGTGTGCATTAATAACACAAGTATGTAGTAACATCACTGTTCTTGCAAGTTTAAATGCACACAAAAAGTTATATGTGTAACAAAATTACACATAAATCGTGCATAAATGTGGGCAAAATTATGGGCAAAATTATGTGTAAAATAAGTGCATGAGAGCGATATCAAAATCAAATTTTTAACAGATAGCAAAAATAATTCATTAGGATTTTCCAAGTCCGACATCAACAGCAGCAGCTTTCCGAAAGACGTACTTCCTTCTCCGGAGTATCCAATCCGCTTCTCGTTGTTCCTTATCGGAGTGATTCCCATTTTGTTTGCCGACCGAACAAAGATTTCGTATCTGACGAACGTGTTGAGATCGTGAATTACAAGTTCCGTCTGACTAGCATTTCTCACTTCACGTTCCTTTCGTGATTCATGGAAATCAAGCCGACGATAGCTGACTACGTAATGGAAACCCTCACCATTCCATTCGGACCGTGGCACTGCCTAAACACACAAGAAATACCATAGCACATTGATCACAAAAAGAGACCAACAACATTAACATTAATGATTAAAATAACAGAAAGAATAAACAATATGTCATAAGAATAAACAGTATACCATAAGAATAAACAGTATATCATAAAGCAAAGGATCATATACGGTTGAGCACTTAAAGGGGAACCCCCAAAGGGACAAGTCCCGCTATCAGGGGTACACAAATATCAGTCGCTGGTGGAATGGCAGATCAGACAATGTAAACAGATTGAATACATGTACATATTGCTTAACTAATTATCTCAATGCAATCATCATAAAAATTATGGGTTCTGCTAGTCAATTATGAAAGAAAAAGAGGAGCAAACTTGAGATTTCTAAACTGAAGTGATCATATTGGCAAAAAAGGTCAGAACAGCTGCAACAGCAGCTGTGGCAAATAGTTGTTAAGAAGGGAAACACTGTATGATACTTGTGTTAGATCATGCACCAGTAACCAGATTACCTAAAAACACTTACTTACTTACTTACTTAACTATAACTATAACTATAACTTAACTTAACTTAACTTAAACTACCTACCTCACTCACTCACTCACTCACTCACTCACTCACTCACTCACTCACTCACTCACTCACTCACTCACTCACTCACTCACTCACTCACTCACTCACTCACTCACTCACTCACTCACTCACTCACTCACTCACTCACTCACTCACTCACTCACTCACTCACTCACTCACTCACTCAGATGCAGAAGCCCACATATAACCTGAATCATTGCACTTTTTATATATTCCTATGACCCCAACCAACCAACCCAATTGTTGAAATCGATTCCTACCTCCCAGATGATGACAAGCTGTGAAGGTCCCCTCAGCCGACTGCACACTCCTCTCGGATTCCTGTAAGGAGCGACCTGTGGAGTAACACACAACTCGGGTGACACTGCACTCGGATCGCTCACTCCATGCAGATTCCGAGCCGTCACAAAGAAAGCGTAAACGGTCCAAGGTCGAACGGACAACTCCGTCCGCACTTCCTGACCCGTTACGAACTGCGAGGCGTTGGTCGCAGTCAGTTTGGCTCCTTCCTGGAAGTGGTCTGAGCTGTATGTTGAGCCGTTGATTGAGGAATTGATTGAGGAGTTGATTGAGCCATTGTGGAAGATGATAAATTCAACGAGTGGGCTGTTGTTATCATTTCCTACTTTCCATGAGACGATTGAAGATGTCGATGTGCATGTGAGAACCTTGATGTCGTATGGTGGATCAGGACGACCTGCAGCAGAATAATTGGCTGAAACGTTTACATTTGGGATTTTCGTAGAATAATAACCAAGAGATTTATTTATTTTTAAATCTAGGATATTTTATATAGCGCCTCTTGAAGGTAGGCTAATTACAAGCACCCCGTCCCAACCATGTGGGGCGCGATGGTGTAGTAGGTATGTTCGCCGCAGGTTCGAATCCACCTCAAGTCGCTACGCAGGGACCTTGGGCAAGTCCTTCACTCGCAATTGCTCAGCGCTTCGGCATGAAACTCTGATGCAGTGTCCGCACTGTAGTCGGGAGCGCCTCTGAGTAGAGCAGCTTGAAGGGGTGCTATAACAAGTGGACATACAAACATGGTTTAACCATGGCTAAATAGGACAGTTTTGAGATTTTTTAGGAACGCTGTGGACTCTGGAGTGTTGCCTGGGCAACAAGCACATGCAACAGGGAAGCCATTCCAGGCTGTGGGACCAGCGACTGAGAATGAACGGCGAATAAGAACAGTTTTACATTTAGCAAGGAAGATTTCGGATATGGTCGCATGGAGTAGGCTTAACCCTAATGAAGAGCCATTCCAAACCACTGGGTCTACCACAAAAAATTATCAAAGTTGCAGGACAAGCGAGCGAACAGATTCAAGGAAACTCCGTTTTTCGGCTGGAGTCAGAAGCGTCTCTAAGTAGTTTTCTTGAATGTGTAGGATTTGCTATACCATATATTTACACTTTGCTCCAGTTTGAGAATTGTGGAAAAATAACTGGGGAGGGTTGGACTATGACCCACTTGGAATTGGGGTGTGAAAAACAGACTTTACTATGGGGCTTTAAGAAAGATTAAGGAGGGTTGAAGCCCCCAACAATTCTCACCCTGCTTTGATCATTAAAAGGTTAAATATATATTTATGTGAAAACAAACTTAATAGCAGCTTTTTTGGTAAACGCAAGGTCTATTAAACAGGGAACTGAATAAAAGACCAACGAACCTCTGACCGTCACCCTCAGCGGCAGTGATGTGGCCGAATCAACGCTGCTCATCGCATGGCACGTGTACAGCGCAGTGTCACCAACTCCACAGTTTTTTATCACCAACGAGAAATCGTTCTTGTTCATCGCGAAATGAGTCTCCACGGAAAAATCTATCGTCTCGTTATCCTTGCGCCATTCAACGGCAAGGTCAGATCTTTCGTCTTTGTCAGTCTGGACGTCGCATGGCAAGACGACACGGTCACTTGCGTTGACCATCACATCCATGGCAGACTGCTCTATTGTTGTTGGTGCTGGACACAAAAAGCAAGATAAAATGGAATTGCCTCGACATAATGTCATTTCTGCGACCAAGCATGAGCCCGAACACACGATAAAGATTGAATGAAAAATCATAATAACAAAAGCAATAAGAACACTGGGGAGACTCGGGGAACTTGATAGTCCCGCGCTCTCGTACGTCGAAACAGGCCCACCTTCTCATGTACCGATGATATTAACAATTTGCAATACTGCATTCCATGTGTCTCATGAAACATTTTCAAAGCCACTTAGGTCGCACTTGTTTAGAACTATCAAGCAGAGATGAGCACTGTTGGGCAGTAATTATTGGAAGTACATAATTTAAATTACATTTGTAATTCGTAATAAAGTAATTGGTAATTCCATTACATTTCCTCATGTAATTTGTATTTCCAATCACACTCTGCAGAATCAAATTACTTTCATTAATGCAAGTTTAATCATTACGTATTTCTCACATTTCCTATTGCGCTCTACTCAGAGGCACTCCCGATTACACATGACTAAACGAAAAAGACCCAAATTTCAGACAATTGCATGTAAACTATGCATAAATGCGGACAAACTATAACTGTAACTTATTAACGACTAGTCGATATGAAGCCTGTTTGCTCTCTGATACATTCTATAAGCACTTAAAAACTGTTTATTTTCGTTGTGCTGGAGTTGCGACCACCTCTACGTAGTATCCTGGAAGATGTGCCATATGAAATACTTGAGTAATTAACTCTACGTGTTTGCGAGGGCTCGCTACTTGACTCTTTCCGTGCTTACCGTGTTTTGTTTTGCAACTTGTTATTTTTCGCTCGCTCAAGAAGATATCTTGAAGATGCGCTATATAAATTACTATTGAATGATTGATTGATTGATAAATTCTCAGAATGTATGAATGAATGAATGAGTGAATGAATGAATGAGCAAAAGAATGAATGAATGAGTGAATGAACGAATGAGTGAATGAATGAATGATTGAATGAATGAATGTACGAATGAATGAATGAATGAATGAATGAATGAATGATTGAATGAATGAGTGAATGACTGAATGAATGAGTGAAAGAATGAATAAGCGAATGAATGAACGAATGAATGAGTGAGTGAATGAATGAATGAATGAATGAATGAATGAGTGAATGAATGAATGAATGAATGAACGAACGAATGAATGAACGAACGAATGAAAGCATCCACTCACATCTGACAGTCAGATCAACGGACACTTCGTCCGTTCCAAACTTGTTCGCAGCATGACATGTGTAGCTGCCGCTGTCCGAGACCAGCGCATTCTACATCAAGACAAAAATATCAAACTTTTGTGTAATATTAACAGACGAAAATAACATGTGACACTACATACGACAGTGATAATTACTTTCCAACAGCAGAACCGCCAACGAAAATTGTATTCACACTTATTATACTGTCAAAATATATTACTATGAACTACAGCATGCACCGAAAGACCAAGTCTGTTAATCTAATCAACTGTCTTTCTGTCTGTCTGTCTCTGCCTGTCTTTCTGTCACTCTCTGCCTCTGTCGCGTCTCTGCCTCTCTGTCTCTGTCTTTACCTCCGTGTCTCTCTCTGCGTGCCTGCCTGTCGTATGTCTGTCTGCCCGTCCGTCAGTCTGTCTGCCCCTATCTCCCTTCTATATGACTGACCTATTCAACGGCAGTTTCGCTATGGCATATCTTTGTTATGCCAGATAGGCAAGATGATGAGGAAGAATCAGAAGATGCAGAGAGAAGGGGAATGTTCTGTTTATAAATACTACTGTTTATGTTTACATCAATGTTTACACATCCTTCATATATTGCTTTACCTGGATTTCAAGGTTGCCCGATGAATGAAGAGTGACCCGTCTGCCAGACGGTCGTTCCATTGATGGTCCCCTTGCCCAGATGACCTTTGGCTTCGGTGCACCATACGCATGGCACCTGAACAGCACTCGACTGCCTTGCACGACCTTCGCATTAGATGGCGTCTCAATGAAGCTTGGTGGTGCCGCTAACAAAATTGATTTTAAAAATAAAAACAGAAAAAAACAAATCAAATAAAATCTTAATTTAAGAGACAAAAAACCTGATTAGATTAGCAAAAAACAAATTCAACGAAACAAATATTTTAATAAATTTTTATTATAAGATGTAACTCTGCCTCAGGGTATCTTAGGATAACCTGAGCCTGTTCCAAGCCAGGATAAAGGAGGGTTCACGCGGTGGGCTCGCAACCCACTCGGGTAAAAAAAATATATGCAGCAGAAACAACACAACAGATGTGTTGCCCAATGTGCAGACCTGCACGGGAAGGACTAAGTACTAAGTAAGTAACAAGATATAACAACACTGCATAATGAAATCTTAATCCAATAGAGGAAACAATAAGCTTGATAGTTATAACCACATATCGATCAATAAGTAAAATAAATATAACTTTAATGTTAAAAACTTATATCCTGATGAAGAGTGAAGACATCTTAGACATGGATTTAATAAATCTAGCACCCGTGTAACATTCTCGGCGCCCTTGTGAGGCCATGAACATGTGCCAAACAACTGTTCAAAAACCACGATATAGAACTTAAATTCCTACCCTATTCACAAGCATTATACAGCCAAACTAGTTCTAAAAATGCGAAGTCAAACAGTACGACAGCAAGTATGGCCAGAAGCAAGTGCAAAAGAGACCAGAAGATAAGGCCATGGCTCAGTCTCGATCATCTGCCTCAATTGGGCCAACTCTTTGGAATGTGCTTTCTCCTATTCACTCTACAATTCTGTCTGGTAGTCTCTCTTTTTCCTTCTCTTTTCTCAATACCACTTCTTCTCGTGGGGCCTTGCGCAATCGGAACGCTTTGAGATGTTCACCCTACTATGGGCGCTTTATAAATGGTTATGTGTGTATGCGCACTTATTACAGCGCCCCTTCAAGGTTTCTACTCAGAAGTGTTCCCCACTACAGTGCAAACACACGAAGCATACGAGCAATTGTGAATGAAGGACTTGCTCAAGGTACCTATGAGGTGACTTGAGGTGGATTTGAACCTGCAACCCTCCGGCTGCAATGCAACGAATATACCCATTAAACCACCGTGCCACACAATACAGTATTAAATACGATACAATACATGAAGCAGACTGACCTAGAACAGTGACTATGATGTTGGTGAGAATGGAACCATGTTCATTGGAGGCGATGCACTGGATGACTTGAGAGTCAGTCGTCGTTACGTTTCTGTAGCTCATTTTATATCCATCGACCACTCGCCGAGGATTCGGTGGGAATTCTAAAAATTCAACGTACAGCAAATAATAAAAATCGTATCACAACGTCGTCTCTGGATTCATCTATGCAGTCAGTACTTTACGTAAACAACTGCAAACTTGGAGATCTCTTCTGATCTTGCAGCCTGACCTTTACTTTAATATAGTCTTCATGTTCAAATCCATCACTTACCAGTCAGTGGAATTCCGTTGATCATGAATGCAATGTCTGGCTTTGGTGTTCCATGCGCCTGGCAGTCGACCTCAACAAAGCTCTCCTCTTCCACCTGAAGGCTCGGAGGTGATTTTCCAGGACTCCAGAATGGAGCGGCTGTCAACAACATAGAACGGCGTTTGAATCATGCACTTCTAAGCAGCATATTAAAAAAAGGTCTATTCCGTACCATGAGGAGCATAGGGAGGCGTTCATCTCCTTTTCCATGGCCCTGAGCCAGCAATGGACGAATCCCAAGGTCCTGGACACGAGGCCAGTGTATCGCAGGACTTGCTGTTTACTTCCCAGCTTACGCCGGTACCAAATTATACTGCTTGGTGACAGAGGCACATGTGCGTGAACAACTTGCCCAAGGTCGTTACCCGGAGTCGAACTCGCAACCTCCCGCTCCGTAAGCGGACGCGTTACCGGTCTGCCACCAGGTCGCACAAGCAGCATATTACAGAATAATTATGAGAACTATTATGCATTAATTATTAAATGCCACGATCTGATAACAAAGCATCAATGAATTACGTTGGGAAATTGTGAGCGACGCAAGACGCCAGAAGAGCATTAAGAATTTGTAAACAAATTGAGAATCTGCTTTTCTTCTTTCTGCTATTAATGAAACACATTTTGGTGGCTTGATGGTGATGGAACTCACAATGGACGATAATTGTGATGATTCGAGACGCAGGAGTTCCCATCTCCGAATTGGAAGCGCTGCATTCGTACTGGCCAGCATCTTCCAGTTCCACGTTCGTTATTTCAAGTTCCATATCAAACCCGGCGGATGTGAGGCTCGCACGGCTACTCATCACGCCATTTCGATCTAACCGCCGCCAACTTACTTTCGGTGTAGGACTAAAAGACAAAAGTCTTAGTGTGAGAAAGAAATAAATTAAATCAATAATTAAACAATCCAAACATAAACGTAAGTGAGTAAGAAAGTAAGTAAGAATATTCTTTATTATACCACCAGCAAACGCACAGCAATTTACAGAGGAAATAAATAATAGAAAACATTTATGCAAAGTTATATAACATTCGCATAATAAAACTGTTTCTGGCAAAAGAATCAACTCTAGGGAGGGTTAGAATATGTGGCCTTGGCCAAGTATTGTATGGAGTGACCTTACGGGGAGGGAGAAAGTCGTGAAGAATGTGACAAGGATTTAAGAGGATAGAGCGGAAAAGAGCAGAGTGAAAAGGGACACAATCAGTTGTTCAAACCAGTTGGTCAAACCAGTTGGTCAAACCAGTTGGTCAAATCAGTTGGTCAAACCAGTTGGTCAAGCCAGTTGGTCAAACCAGTTGTTCAAGCCAGTTGTTCAAACCAGTTGGTCAAGCCAGTTGGTTCACCAATACAAGCAATCTAGTTACACAATATTTATTTGAATCAGACAATAGGTTAAACCAGTGCTGTCCAACCTGCGGCCCATATATAAGTGGGGCACATTGGTGTAGGGGTATGCCTTGGAGCTTGAAGGTTGCAGGTTTGAATCCATCTCAAGTCGCCACATAGGGACCCTGAGCAAGTCCTTCACTCGCAATTGCTTCATGTGCTTTGGCATAAAACTTCCGACTCAATACCCGCTTTAGTCAGGAGTGCCTCTGAGTAGCAATCTTGAAGGGGTGTGAATAACAAGTGCTCATATAATATACATACATACATACTTAAATGCATGAATTTACACATGCATCCATTGGACATACCAAATATCCAGCATCTTAGAGAATCAGTGAGAGATTCTCATTGAAGCAGAGTTATTAGACAGATCTGCAGTTTAGCTGGGGAAAAACAACTAAAGGCATACCTCAGAGTAGGAGACAATTACACGGATACCTTTCGACAACCAAACAATAAACAAAAGAAGCGAATATATATATATATATAAATGGAAGACATAAGCGGTGGCTGCTGATGGGGTCAGAGAGAGGAAAGATGGGTGGGGTTATGCTCACAGGCCAGAGAAGATGCACTTGATGCGTTTCGTCTGTCCCTTCACAGCGACATCCATTGTTGGAGATGACCAGAGCAGCCGTGGAGCATGGTAATCCGAACTACCTGGAGTAAGTCACATTCAACACAACGAAAGACACAATACATATTATATAATAAAAATTATATATAACACATAATATTTTTTTAAATATATTTATATGTCATATGAAGAGGATATTAAATGATTCTTTTCAAACACATGGATACAAACAAAGATCGAGAGTACATACCATACGTATCCTATTTTGTGAAAGGTACGCACGTTTGTTAACGTACCCTATTTTAGGATAAGTACCGGTAAACAACGCTGAGCACTGTTCGTAAGTCTGTCCGAATATATATATATATATATATATATACATAATTCGGAAGAAATTGATATGAAGACCATTATTTATCGTTTTTAATTTATCCATGTGAACCATGCAATTATAGAAGCCTTAAATAGAGGAGTATCTTCACCTGTCCTTACTAGTGTCATGTTTTCCTTAAATGGATATCATGGATGTCATGTTCAATTACGTCTTGCCACCCTATGGGCCAATGGGGTGGGGGGGGGGGGTTTAACTGGGGTTTTATGGTCTAACATCTGGACACTGACACTCTCAGCTGTCATGGATCAACACACACATCTTGACTTTCCAATGGAAAATTAATACCACCCAGTCATTCAACCCAACATGTTATTTATAAAGAAGTCAGTTATTTGCTGTTTAACTACACTGTTTTGTAACATAGATGATTAGCGCTACCCTCCTCGTTTCTCCAGGCTTGGGACGTGCACAGACCGAGTACACACAGTGGTGAAGTCCGGTCAGTAAGCATAGAAACCTGAGGAGTCATGAAAGCGTAAAAAAGTGCCTAACACTGTGCGAAATATGGCCCACAACCCGTGGGTTCCACATATGGAACACATTAAATCCTCAATCAGATTTTGACATTTTATACATACACACTCATCTCATCTATAGCAGAACTTCTTTGAACTTCTCTTGATCACTGGAAGAATTTTCTTGCATATCTACGATATGTCATATTACCGAAATATACCATCAGGTTTCAGGAATTGGATTTGGCAAATGTCAAATTATAGCACCTGCATTTTATTTTCAACAGAGGAGGGAACTATACCTTAAGTGGATGGAAACGATTTGTTTATTAAATACGGATGATGAGCATTAAAGTGGTCTGGCTCTCCATGGTTCTAACTATAGTCATAGTTCTTATAGTCCCAAGTTTTCTGTGGTCTAAAGAAAGAATAATCATCCCATCTGTTATTCGTCGCAACCGAGATAACGTTTTATTGTGTCTTTTACAAAAGAAAACAGCGGAATAAAGGTAGACCAAGCGATGATAAGAATCTTTGATGCACCGCATCTGTTATTGAAATAAGAAGTGCTTCTTCAGCCAACAGCAGCGCAGGAGCTTCAGAATCTGTACCAACATTATAGTGTCCATTACAATAAAGTTTATTGTATTTCTACATTCCATTCTTATGTGCCCATCTATTGTCTGTTTGTATGTCCATCCGTCTGTCTGCCTGTGTCTGCCTTTCTCTCAGTCCGTCTGTCCATCAGTCTCTCTGTCTGCCTGTATCTCTGTCTCTCTCTGTCTGTCTGTCCATCAGTCTCTCTGTCTATGTCTCCGTCTTTCTCTCTGTCCGTCTGTCCATCAGTCTGCCTGTGTTAAATTGCCTTTCTCTCGGTCTCTCTGTCCATCCATCTGTTTGACTGTCTTCCTGTGTCTCTGTCTTTATATCTATCTATCTGTCAGTAAGTCTGCCTGTCTGTTTGCCCAGCATGCACAGCTGCATTGGATATTAAGATAAAATCAAGAGAAGAAACCCTATGCTTATGGCTTGATAAAAAAAAAACTAATTCGAAAGTCATGATTTAACTCTTGCATATGTCCAAAAGTCATCAGATGCTGCCTCCCATACAGCTGCTGATGCAGCAGCAGGCTAGATGGCAACTGGCATCAGACACCAAGAGCTGTGCAATCAGACACCAAGCGCTGTACAAATGATGTCATCCAAAACCCACAGTCCATTAGACCAGCTACAGAAGAGAGGCTCTGATAAACTTTAACAACTAATAAACGAGAATAATTCCATTCAGGGCATGCCTTTGGTCTTGATAGATGAAGTAGACCTAGATTTATCGTACACTGACTGCTATAGATAATATGTCTAGATTCACACAACTATTCGATTACACTGCATGAAAAATGGTTCAAAACAAGCGATTTAAAAGTGTTCAAATTTCCATATCTTTGTTGTTTATAATGTAAACATTTGTGAGATCAATTTTCTTATGGAAGCATAAACAAAATACTTTCATCAGTACTATCCGACATCTTATAATCATGGACGAGCATTTACATTGGCTCCCCCTCATGGCACACACTCAGTGAAAGGCACTTAACATCATCTACCGTTCGTATCTGGGTATTGCCCCTAAACTACCTAATTACAATCATCAGCAGCTCACCATTGTAGTCTCCAGTTGCCATTCCGCACTACTGACCTTTCTGATCTTTTTTGTTGCTCATGTGAGAAGAGCCGTGACTCAGTCCAGCACCCTTTCCTCCATTCACTCTTCCAAACAAGTTTCCCCTTGGCTCACACAACCACACTATCCACAGTTTAACTTAGATGCCTCTGGGGTGTTCCCCCCAGGAATGACATTTCCACTCATAAAAAATCTTGAGCTGTTGTTCACATGTATATATATATACAAGTACCCCAGAAACCTGACCCCCCAAAAAGCAGGGGACTAGATTGAACACTGCATACTATCCAGCGATCTCGTTACATCTTCTCGCTGCCTCAAAACTTGTCTCTGTTCTTAGGGATGTACGCACTGGGAATACCTCTGAATAGAGTGTGCATTGTGAGGCGCGCTCAAAACATCTTTGAATATAATACCGTAAAAATTCATGATCCTATCATCAGCAACAATAAGCTACAATAAAAAAGAAATCTTGCTTTAAATGACAAAATATATTCTTTAAGCTGAAGTCAGACAAAACACATGGCTATCGTGTCCCTTTATGTTGTCTCTTTATGGAAACCAATACAGATCAAGTTTAAAGTTTCAGAGACTGTTTGCGGATTTAGTGAATGGGTTGAAAAGAGCATAGGGTAGAGGAATAATAGGGCTCAATTGAAAGTATTTACCTTGTCTGACAACTGGTGACACGGTATGGTCGTTACCCTGAACGTACGCCCCCAGCAGGGCATTATTAACGATGCAGACGTACGTGGTGCCACCTAGGGAGTCGGCTGGAACTACATTGGCAAAATGCAAATTTCCTACAGAAAAAAACATATAGAAAATCCTATTCAAAAGAGAAATAATTTAGAAAAAATAACAACAGCAAATAGATACTTACAACAATAACATTGACACAAAGCAACAACAATGCACTCCACTGTATTTGCAAAAACTGGTATCTACCTCATATGGAAGACTAACTGTGACAATACTAAATGTATAGCCAGTGCTTAAAGTGTAAAAAAGAAGTGATTGGATGCTCCTTCCTTTTCCAGGCTGTGCTGCCAAATAAGTGACAGGATGGTGTGCAGATTTGAAAATAAATGCATGGACGCCGTCCATGACCTCCAGCCACACTTTAAGCACTATGTATAACCAATACACTGTTTAGAAATTGACAAATTATTTGAGAGAAGCGAGGACAACAAATAGTAATAACCAACCAGCCAGAGTGTACATTCATTCATTGGCCAATACTGTGGTTCCCAACCCGTGCCCCACAGGCCAAAAGTGGCCGGCCAGGCTTTTAAAAAATGGCCCTCATCTCTCAAAGAAATAAAAAAATATATATGAAAAATTGACAATTTGGACAGGACATAACACGTAATTATTTACTATTACTAATTATTTTAGCTTGACATCTTTAAATAACATCAAACCTTCTATTTTTTATTCAAATATAACAATTGCTTTTAGTTAATTAAATTTATATGCTTTTTAGTTAATTAAATTTTAGCCTTGTGGCCCACTAACGTCCTACAACTAAGAAAAAGTGGCTGTCGTGTCCTCCAACTTAGAAAAAGTGGCCCTAAAGTCAAAAAAAGGTTGGGAACCACAGATTTAGAGAGATAAATTAACGGACAACGGACAACAGAAAATCCGTCTTTACCCTCGTAATCCAGCATGACTCGGTTCGTGTTTTCTATCTCCTCCAAATTATTTGAATACGGTCGGTTGATGCCCCAATAAGAGTTGCCCTTTGGGTAACTCCTCGGGGTTGAGCAGGGCAGACTGAGTGGCTCCCCCACCACCGGTGCTCGATGCACGGGTTCGTATACGGTCGGAAAAGGATCCAGCACTGAAAGAAAATATTTCTGATAGAGCCTAACAACAAGGAAGCCAAATTTCACAAATATTGTCCCCGTAGACCATTAGCAACAGGCAGCAGGAAATGAAGAAAAGATCAAAAGAAACATAATCTATTAGCACAGCAATCCATTGGTGCATCACATCATAAGGTCTGTGGTCAGACGAAGTTACAGTTAGTAAGTAAGTATATGCCTTATTATACCACTTGCAAACGAACAGGGACATAAAACATCATCATAATACATTGAAGTAAAAAATTGATAATAAAAGATGCCAATTAAATCCGAAGTAGAGTGAAATATCAAGAATATTAAGTAGCGCAAGTGAATAGAAAGTCATCTATACATCTTGGCAATTTGTCTATTTCCAATCAACGAATCACAGTGTGGTATCTTATGTGAGCTATAGGCATAAGGGAACATCCAGTTACTTGTTCTGGTGGGTGAAGATCATGATACCAATTCACCAAAAAATATTGTTGAACACCACTGATCAAAGACCAATTAATAACATAAGCATTAAGCATGCTAATGCAATGTAATCCAACATAATGTAATCTAAAATAATCAATAAATCAATCAATAAATCAATCAATAAATCAATCAATAAATCAATCAATAAATCAATCAATAAATCAATAAATCATAAATCAATCAATCAATCTTGTGCAGCGTCCCTTCAAGATTCCCACTCAGATAATTTTATGTGCCCGAACAAGGCCATGTGAAAAGTAGCTACATGTATATAAAACGCATCTAGCGCTACACTACATACAAATAAACTCTATCAAATAGAGATGAATATTAGGGAACAACAGTCCAAACACACCTGCTTTCTTGACCATTGCTTTCGATGACACTGCGCTGCCAAACTGGTTCCTCGCAAAGCACTGGTAGATGCCATCCATCTCGTCAGTCGGTGCCTTGAGGACAATGTTGCCTGCTCCAGACAGCACAACGATGCTGCCATGTCCAGTGACGTTCAACACACGACCATCTTTTCTCCACTCATACCTGAAGACATTCAACGGAATAAAATAAAACCAGATTCCTCCTCACTGTCTTCTCATCTTCCCGTTGGCACAGGTGTACAGTCGATGCACTCATTGAATAACAAGTGCATGCGGAGAACAGATCGTTAAAAGAAATTATGCTCGGGTTGAGGTTTGAAACGTAGACCCTTTTATTGGCAGTACAGCAAGTTAACCACAATGCTATATATATATATATATATATATATATATATATATATATATATATAGAGAGAGTACTCCCATGAGTCTTATTGTTCGTCATTGTTTATTCCCTAATAAAGGTAGAATAAAAGTCTCCATATAATATTCCCAGTTGAGAGGCTCTAAAAGTATCACTGCAAAGCTATTACTTGGATTTTTTTATTCATTCCTTAAGAAGATTTATATAGCACCCCTCTTGGTTACTACTCAGGAGCGCTCCCGACACACCCTCAGCTACAGAGGAGTTTTTAGATTGCAATTATAATGAGTCAGAGGGTAGCCATGGCAGCAGGAATAGACAATAGAAGTGGTCGATTTCACACCACAGGGCCAACAACAGAAAGTGTGCCGTGGTCTGGTAAAAGTACAAACATAAGGGACCGTGAAGTTCATCCTGTGCAGAGGAGCGTAGGGTGAACTTCTATGTTTGTACATTTGCTATCATATCACACGTAGCTCTACTCTGGAAGATAAATATTATAATTTGCGTGTGAAATGTTACGTAAGTAATTCAATACACCCTTTATAAACCAATTGTAATTCCCACTCTGTTTTATACAGACATCCTATAAACACAGTTAAAATAACACATCCTAACAATAAATGTTTTGCACATCAATCGATCAGCAACAGGGTATAACTCAGCGCTTAAAGTGCAAAAAAAGAAGTGCCTGGATGCTCCTTCACTTTCCAGACTGTGCTGGCAAAATAAGTGGCAGGGCGGCATTCAGATTTCAAAATAAGTGCATGGGCGCCGTTCATGACCGTCCAGCCACACTTTAAGCCCGGGACTGTTACTCGGTCATGGACATAAGACGAGAGGAGGAGTAGTGGGTGAATTTTGGTTGGATGTAATAGCTGAAAACAGCACATGTCCCCGGTCCGTCAACACAGTCCCAAAGAAGAGAGTAGATCAGATAACATTGTCTAAGGTTTCTCTGAAGGAGATTCAAAGTTGTGTACTAAAAAAGTCGTAGATCTAAAGTCTGAAAACGATATTAAACTGGGGGAACAAAGTGACAAACGAAACCACTGACAAATATCCGAACAGCCACAATATTTTCAAAACTCTGTAGACAGTAAAAAAACTGCAAAGATATTTTACAACAGAGGTGGCAGTAAATATTAAACTCGTAGCAGTAATGTCTGTAAACAGCTGCTTAGATTCTCGGCAATAACCGAGCAGACATTCTCCACCAAGCACCACAAGTACACCACAAGTACCGCATCCGAGGATTTAGATGTGCTGTATTGCTGGATCAGGGTACAAACCAAGACACTTTGTACTATAAATTATGCTAAGTGTAACATTTGAATGTAATTTTTAAAAATTATCGAAAGCCTGAACTCTTAAATTTATATATGCAAGTTTGCTGAATAATGTTTTAAAATTTATTTTGCAACTGTACTTTTTGCAAACTTGTGTAACATTTGAATGTAATTTAAAAAATTATCTTATTTTAAAAAATTATAGTATTTTGATAAAGCGCATATTTTCGAGCGGTGCCGAAAAATGGGATTCACTCATTAATTCATAAAAAATTTATATAGTGCCCTTCAAGAAGCCTGCTCAGAGGCTCACCCAGCCAAGCCACGGGCAAAGAGAAAGGTCTTGAGCAACTGGTAGAAAGCAAAAAGATATTCGGCCATGACAAATGTCTGAGGCAGTTTATTCCCTATTAGATCCACCGAAGCATAAAACGTTCAGTAATGTGAGGCAGTCTAAAAGAAAAACAATACTGCAGTCAGGTTTTAAAGTGGGTGGGAACGTGCGGAAACATCATTCCCACTGCTCTTGAAATTCTCTGCCTTTGTTCCCACTGCTCAACATGCATGGAACCAAGGAAACACATGTATGCGTTCCAATAAAACTCCTCTTTGATTTTCCCATTTTTACCCACCCACCGAAACCACTTTAAACCACTGACTGCACAGTGAAACTCAGAAGGGAACACGGAAAGACGATGAGATACTTACACTGCACTGGAATCTGTGTCTGCAACGCACGTGAGAGTGACATCCTCCCCTGGCTTATAAGCTGACTCTGGCTTCGGAGACTGCAAAATGCTCGGAGCTGTCAGAGCTAAAATAAATGCAACCAGAAACTTATGTGCAAATGATAATATCTGTTGACAGCAGATACCAATGTAACTAGCATACTGATTAGTCCACTCTTAATCACACAAAGCCCTACCTATCCATAATTCTAGCCTGGCTAACAGGCAATAAATTTAGTGTGGCATACAGTCAGATGGTCAGTGTGGTTTACAGGCAGATATCTAGGATGCAAACAACCAAGCATACAGTGTGAAATACAATAATAATGCCACTCTGGCCAACAGTAATGTGCATTCAGACATTGGCATTGCCTTTAAGGTAAACAGACAGAAATGTCTGGTTGTAGGTCACAGAGCTCTAGACTACCAGACAATACATAATTACAAGTGCAAGTAGTCCAGAGTAGTTTCAACAGAGAACATTCTCATCAGAAGACTTATATGCGCGAAAGCACCACTTCCCTCTGGCTTCCCTCTAGCATTGTTTACCTTCGATGCCAAATGACAATAACAACCTAAAGAAATAAACAAATGGGCCGCCACATACACATAGGTGCACATTCAGATCATCAGGAACCTTTCACATACACTTACAAAGTTTACCCAGGCTCACTGCATAAACCCCTGTGCTGCCAATCATCTCTGCACTAAGTCCACCTTCAGCATACATGTATATGTATCCTGTTATCACAAAATCAACTTACAGCCTGTAATGTAACATTATTTACAGTTACGATTACTCAAGGCATGTACTGTAACACACTGCACATCAATGGTTTAGGCAATAACCAACAGCATCTACTGTAAGGCGACGTGAGGGTAAGGGAGGAAGGAGCATTAAAATGAGGAGGGTAGGGGAAGATGAGATGGAAAGGGAGAGTAAGAAGGGAAGTGGGCATTTGTGGAGGGAGAGGAAGGAGATGGAAAGAGGGTTGGAGAGCAAGGGAGGAAGGAAAAAGTGATTGGAAGGGCAGAAAAGGGAGTGAAGGCAGAGGGGAAGGATGGACAAGGGGAAGGCTGTTTTAAGTGGCCCATACAAGCTCAATAAACTTTAGCCTATTAGAAAGGCAAATGTACAGTGAAAAATAAACTTTAATACACTGACACACAACATGCATTGTAATGTAACACCACAATTGTAATGTAACACCACAATTGTAATGTAACACCACAATTGTAATGTAACTCCACAACTGTATTATGTAACACCACAATTGTAATGTAACACCACAATTGTAATGTAACTCCACAACTGTATTATGTAACACCACAATTGTAATGTAACTCCACAACTGTATTATGTAACACCACAATTGTAATGTAACACCACAATTGTGATGCAACACCAAAATTATAATGTGACACCACAATTGTAATGTAACACCACAATTGCTCACAACATGCAATATAAAATTACAATTACCCACGGAAAGCAATCGAATGTCATGATAAATAATGTAGCATTCTAGTGTAACAAGCAAATGCCGACAGCTGCTAGATGGAGATTTTTTAGAAGCACTCAGAACGCAGACGTCTTCCATTTTTACCAGTCCAGACAACATTTTCCACAATAAAAAATTCAGAGCTGTGATTCATCAATGTCTCTGTAACTGATTAACATAAAAGAGTTTCCTATGCGCCAACCGTGGAAGTTCAACCAGAGACAGAATCTTTATTGGTAATGTCTATCATAACAACGCTCGGGCAATTACTCATTTTTTAAAGAGTGTATGTTAAAAGATAAGTTTGCTGTAGTGCATAGATGATTAGAGACTGTTCCCCTGTTTTACCTTTATAGCCGGAGCAGATGCTGATGGTGGTCGAGGCGATGAACAGAACCAGCGCAGCCCTCGAAACCAATGCCATGACTGACCTCCTAGTGACCTCTGCCTAAGGAAGAATGATGCTCAGAATGAGGCTCTTAGTCAACCACGGCTCACACAGTTTATCTACAAATACAAATCAACAGAGACATTTAACCCAAAACCCATAGGTAAGGTGACCACAGTTGCAGTCACTGACACAGCATTGGGTGGCCCTGCTCCAACTCCACCATCCACCACGCACCCCTAATGTGCGAATGGATCAGATAATTATAATCAGATCCATGCATTGGCCCAACATTTTGAAGCAAAGCAGAAGCGTTATTTATGTCAAAACTGAAAATAACTCTACTATAAAGTAAAACATATAGTTTCAGTGAACTGGAAACTTGACCGAAACTAAACTTGAAAGATGAAGATGAATTAGTTTTGTTCGAACTGTGTGGTGCATAAAATGAGTGGCAGATATCTCTACAATGGGTCAACAGCAACAGCTGTGAGTTATTTAAACTGTGGTTCAGTATCAAAATGAACATCACTAATAAAAAAAATTACATTTAATTGCTTCTCATGAATTTTCACCACTTGAACTTAAAAAACCAGAAAAATCATCAAAACTGAAAGTGAAGCTAAAACTGAAAAAATTCATTTCCTTAACTCTGGCATACATATGCATGTATTTGTATGTATGTATGTATGTATGTATGTATGTATGCATGTGTGTATGCATGTATGTGTGTATGTGTGTGTATGCACGTACGTATGTACATACGTACGTATGTAGTCATGTTTATGGACAATCAAACATTCACATAGCCAAGGCCGTAGCCAGGATTAGATTTCGGGGGTGATTCCCGCCCGAAAAATTCATGACCTTTTTTTAGTCATCCGCCTGAAATCTTCAGGAAATGTCACGAATTTCCCTTCCTGAAAAACTGACGACCTTTTTTTCTATTTTTAAGTCATCCGGACGAAATCATCAGAAAATGTCACCAATTAATTCAATTTTTTACATTTTACATTTCGGGGGGTGTTTTCACGGCTTATTTCATGGTTTTTACATCATGTGCTCGTAAATGCATCCTATTACTCTTAACATTTTCCATTTCGGGGGGTGTTCAAACACCCAAAACACCCCCTAGCTACAGCCTTGCACATAGCGCCTTACGGTAACCTCACAAAGGGCCAGTGATCAGTTCCCTTCCTCCTGCCGCGCTGATATGCTCGCTATGTATACAGCCGAGTGTGCTAGAAAGTGCAAGAATGGCAGAAACTCTAGCATATCTTTCTGCCCCAGCAGAGATTTGAAACTAAAACCTATAGTATGGCAGTGTAGTTTGCTAACCACACACAAAAAACAATAAACGTTTCTCCAATGGTATTTAAAAGCAGTCACTGTGGTGCAGTAACACACGGCTTTCACAAATGTCAGACATTTCAAAGTCATTAGCTGTAGGCTACTAAGATCAAACAACTCATAAACAAGAAGTTCTCAAGCCATAAAATTGTAACAGTAGCATCTTACACCCACTGCATAGCTCAAATGTACTTAGTAGGCCTGCTTAGACCCTTCGGGTACAGGTCTGCACGTAGGGCAACACCTCTCCTCCAAGGTCACTGTCCATGGCCAGCTCCTCAGTCTCCTCCAACCACATATCCAGGCATCTGACGCCTCTGACGGTTTCCAGCCATTTCTTCCGTGGTCTTCCTCCTTTCCTTTCATTTCCAGGACATCAATTGTTTGACGCTTCTGTCTTCATCCATAAGAAATGCTCCCCCCCCCACTTTCTTCTCTCTGTCTGTCTCTGTCAAGTAATGTTTCCTGTAATCATCCTGTCACATCCTCTATAATCATTTACACTTGTTTGGTATCTGTTGCATAATTATAATGATACATGCAGAACAATTCTTCTTATGTATACCGCCTCTTCATCTAGGATCGTATTTAACTACGATTGCAATTAACCGCAATTGTAATTAATTATGATGGTAACTATGCTTGCCATTAAAATAGTGTCATCGTATTCACAGATTTAGAAGAGAACCTAACACAATACTTCACAAAAATAAGCTTCGAAGAAGACTCTGCAGCAAAAGAATCAACTTAACAATGACTCAAAGTCAACAACTGAAGGCAGAGTAGCTGTTGAGTAGTTGATTGTATGCCAAATCAAAGCATCTCGCATCATTGTCTCAAGTTACATCTGAGTTGCAGAGGCTGGAAATCATCACCGGAAGCAACACAACCACCAAAGAAAATGCTATAGTGTAGACTGACAGATCAACAAGATTCAACAGTGATTGGAAGAAATTTCTGCCTTTGTCAGTGATGTCCATCCATTCGTAAAATATTTTATCCACGTTTACCAAATCACTGTCAAGATGCTCTTACTAGTGAATTGCAGACGGAAGAAAAAAATTAATAGAAAAACGGTATATAAGGATAATGGATGGAGGGAGAGGCAGCAAAAACTCCTTAAAAGTAATGACCCCTAACATTAGACACTAAAGTGGTTAGATATCAGCTGCCTGTTGTCTGCTGTCATGCTTTGTCAGGACAGTCATTTGCATGTCTGTGCTTGATTATGGGTATAGTATTATGTATAGCATATCAAGATAACTATATAATGTATCTAGATATGAAGCAACAATATCAGTCAAAAATAACAGAAAATAACAGAAGTCAATTGTCTAATTACAATTTACAATAGAACAACTGTTCAAAATAGAGAAAGTTGAATGCCGGAAACTAAGAAAAATCAACTGTCTATTAGCCTCAAATGTAACTGGCTTCAGGCCACAGTCACTGTGATTTATGACCAGACTGGTAACATGATTATTGTGGTTTGTGACTATTAATTTGTGACCACATTAGTATCTGCAAAATCCAGACACCACTTTTGTACTTGAGTAAAAAAATTGACTCAAGTTGACTCTGGTGTGGAAAGATTCCACACCAGAGTTCATCAACAACTGGTAAAGGTCATAGGGCAATCTACTCCAATTTAATCTAATCTTGATTTCCAAAATGCCAATAACATAATCATAACTAATAAGCATTATTATCATAATTTGATCTAACTTAATAACCTTCAAATTTCCATTAAGAACGACTAGAGAGTGGGGAGGTTGAACTCTCACAACCACCCTGACAATTCTTACCCTGATATATGCATCAATACAATGCATGTATCATCAGTGGTACACCATGGCAAGACTATAGTCATGTTTTTTTATGAATTCGACCATCTATACATGATTTTACACTCTCAAACAATAAACAAACAGTTTTCATCTGTGACTGTTGTAACTCTATCCCATTACGAATGCTGGTTATCGTAAATGGCATTCATTATAAATAACTTACAGCAGCACTTGCAAAGGAATAGCATTTTTTATAACAATAAAAACCACTGTTGTACTTTGCACCATATCCCATTTCCTGTTTGTCTATCTCTGTCTGAATTATGCTCAACACAGAGCAAGGCGCTAAAAATGTGCTTCATTGGCGAAGGAATACCACGGAGTTACCACGTGGCTTAATTGGCTACATAAAATGTTAGTAATTAATAACGCATTCCAATTCGTTTACATCTGTCTAAAGTATGGGAACGAACGTGTCAACCATCAAAAGCTAATTCAAAGCAAAGGCTAAATAGCAGTACTTAACCTGTAGGCAACATATTGTAGCTTTAATTTGTCAACATTAACACCAAAAACTATACTCTACAGTCTACAACTTTGACCTTTAGAATAGCAACTAAGGTTTACTAAAAATGAAGTAAATCATCATGTATAAACACACATCAATCAAAAAAGACTTTTAAAAGCAAAATAGCAATACAGAGAATAATGAGAGTCACACTTTCCTTCTTTAATATTTTATTTTATTTTCCACGTAAGTAAGCTCTTTTCTTACTAAATAAACAAATGCAAGTTCAAACTGGCAAACATCCAGTTTGAGAAAAATGACCCCATATAAATTCAACTTGGATTCCCAGTACATGCAATCCCAGCTCTAATACCTTTTCACCCAACAGAGCATATAATATATATATATATATATATATATATATATATATATACACGAGTGATTCAGAAAAAAATTATTTTTGAAATTTAATGAGCATAGTTGCTAATTTTGTTCCTTTTGGGTACAGAATATATTATGTACAAGAAATTTCGAAATCAAATGCATTTTAGGTTATGCTCAATGAGCACAAAGTTTACATATAGTTGTAATCAAAGTTGCAAATTGAGATATTGGCCATGTGATATAGCACACACTAAATAAAGCTGAGTGATACAAATAATTGAGTTTTTAGTAACTCAAAGTGGAGATTAGAACTCAGATATTCATTCGCTATTACAAATTAACTTAGAAAAGTCCACAATTCAACAGGAATCCTATGCTGCCTTCAGGATCGACTTGTAGCCCTGTACAACTACAAGTCATTCACTCACATGCCTTCGGACCAGCTATCCAAGCTCTCACGTTTACACATGTAGATCTTGAAAATACATGAAATTCAGTGTAAATTCTTCTCTCAGAGTCTGTCTGTCAATTGAAATTGATTTCTGATACTGCAAGTCCTGAAACAATAGGTGATTTTTGTCCTTCATGCAACCAGATGCACCTTTTTGCTTGAAATGATAAACTCCATCACCAGCTGTCTCTTCTTGAATCAGTAGGCACAATTCCGTCACATTCTTCTCTTGCTGACAATTGATGGCAAGCGATGATCAGTTGAAAATGGTATAGAGCTTTCGTCTGCATTTTAGCAATTTACTTAAATTACAGTGGTAACTGCCAAGATAGTGAACTTCCTGTCTGACAAGTTTATGTGATCCAATGCAGATCCTGCTTTGAAGAATGAATGGTTTATCACTGCTGTATCTTCCTGTTAACCTTCAGGAAGAGTAGATTATTCAAATGTTTTTGTAGTACATTGAGATCTTGACATCTTTAATCATAATTATCAGTGTTGTCCATCGTCATCGTCGCTATCCTCTTCGTCATCATTCAAGTCACTGCTCTTGTAGTCTCTAGTTGCTTGGTTACTCGAACAAGATCCTTTAGCTGATTTTCTTATCATTTTTATCTTATACATGGCTTTTCTTGTTTCATCTTTTGCTCTGCAACTCTCTCATGACTCCTCATTGACAACAGTCATGCTCATTTTTCATGATTCTTGCTGATCTGCTGGAAAAACTGCTTATCGATGGCTTAGAGCACAGACGTCGTATGTGCAAAAAACAAAACTTTTCAGGAAGTAGAAAAAACTTTTTTTCAAGATACATGTTCCTTTCTCATAAAAAGTGAGATAGCCAAAATGTTTATTTTGATTCAGCAAGTGACATTGTCAGTGTCTTTTATGCAGCAGCATAACGAAAAGACTTTTTCAATGTAATTAATGGCCAGATACGACATCTGTGCACTAGATTATGTCGTATGTGTGGCATAAATTACTGCACAAAATGTCGTATCTGTTGCAGATACGACGTTTGTGACCTTAAAAATGCAGATACGACATTCAGATTCTAAACGATATGAACGATATCTTAGTGCCTATTCGTCGTATGTACATACAACCTTTGTGAGGCTGTGAAGAATAATTTTACGCATCGAATAGCGTCAAAAAGTGATTTTCTGAAAAAATTGCAGATACGACGTCTGTGCTCTAAGCCATCGTTATACTTAACTTGCTCACCTTGCTTAGGCTAATGCAATATCAAAAACGAGATGTACTTTCAACAAATACTTCTCACTTTTTTGTGACTCAGAGTCGTTGCTTCTGTTATCTTTATCTCTAAACTCTTTCCTATGACATTTTATAGACTGAACTGCTTTATGGATTCGATCCTTATTCCAAATTCAGATTGACTTGATTTTCAAGCTCTTTTACACAACCTTCTTAAAAAAATTGCAATGATGAAAAAGTAGAAAGGTCTGTAGTGTGTGGCCCCTTGTAGGCAATACATTAATATAGGAAGGATAACTTCTGGTTTTCCAATCAACCAAAGTTCTGTTTTCAACCGTGCTGCAGTAGTGAAAAAGACTCTTCCACTTAAAATTCAGAAAAATGGCATTTTCAAAAAAAACTCATGGAATGAAAATTTTAAACACTTTAATTTAAGAATAGTGTATAAAAATGCATTTAGCTATCTTTCTCTCAATGCCATGAACAATGCATAGACAGCTAAAAATAAGCAGTTGCACTTTTCACAGACATATGGAAACATATCCCTGCTTTATAACAATGATGTTGCTGCTCAGAATATATATAAAAATTCAGCAGGTTACTTTATAATAAACAACAAAGCAAGGCTTGATTGTTTACGTATGGCCTTTGACTATGTACATAATTCTTACTTTCAGGATTGTAGCTTTATCTAATAAGAATTGCTGTATTTCAGGTCTCGTCAATGGCAGATGCGTTGCTTTCTTCATGTATGTCCCATGTAATATTTCAGGGGCATTGAGCACCCAGTAAATATTAATATATTACAGTGAAATTTGGTTGCAGTGTTGAATAAGATCAAAGGAACAAAATTATCTACTATGTCAGCCAAAAATCAAAAATAATTTTTTCCCCATTGTGACGTGAATCACCCTAATATATACAATCATATATATATAATATATATAATTTATATAATATATACATATTGGATAGGATAGTGATGCATAGTCTCATTGGCACATTTGAACATAGAAGAGATAGAAGGATGAGGCATTGCAGGACGGCCAGGATAAGGCACAGTGAATGATAAGGCACAGTGACTAGGATTACAGATACAACCCTAGTTTTTTTTTACAATAATCCATCGCAAAATATCTGGCAGGAATACCTCAAAGGAAAACATCGTTTTAATATCCCCCCCCCCGGTCAGAGCAAACCAAAAGGATCGTTTCCCATGGATAGAATGAAAACATTTCTACCTGTCGTTCATTGACCAAGTAAAACCAAAAACATTTATGAGCAGCAGTCCGATGTCAAACGCTTTGACTGCCGATCGAAATCCATAAACAAATGATGACAACTGCTGGCGAAAGCCGATCAATACTACTTGGATGATCGATGATCAAAACAGAGGACCAGCGGCTAAGCAGGCAATATTAGGGAACCAGCGTTTATGGTGACAACTTCAAACTCACCACTCAGTCTCCCTCTCTATTTCTCTCTCTCAATCCTCCCTCCTTCTTCCCGCCCCTCCCTCCCTCCGTCCCTCCCTCCGTCCCTCCAAAACTCTCCATCCGGCCCTATGTCCATCTCTCTCCTTGCCTCTCTCCACTCTTAATCTCCTCTCCCTCCCAGGCCTCGCCCTCTCCCTGTCCTGCTCACTACCTCTGTCCCTCAATCCTCAAAGGCAAAGCAAAAAGGAACAATTGGCAGCAAGGCAGACAGATCAAGACACTGCAGTGTAAAGCCTCCAAGACAAACGCAAGTTAAAGCAACGACGTATTACAATAACCTGTGGAATTTGGTATCCCATCAGAGTTGCACAGGCACGCCCATAGAGAAGTTCCTATGTAAATGCTCTCTGTATAAATGTATCAGTCACTTAACGATGTGCTAACGGCATGCAACTGAAAGCTACTACCATACTCACTCACTTAAACGGCCAGTGAAAAACTAGCATGGCATCGAATGGTGGTGCCTGGCCATCACAGACATCCCCTCAATGAACACCAACCTAATTGCATGCAATTAACAGTCATTGCTGCAACTATGCACCACAGTTCACAACTTATTAGAACTGTAAACACCTAATAATTATATTATTCAATAGCACATCAAACGGTCGATTGAAAATATGAATTAATATCGGAAGTAGGTGAATAGGTGAATGCCATCGTAACTATGGTGTAACGTTTATAGATGAAATAATTGTCCTGATAAGAAGAATTCTTTCGAGTGTTTACCAAACATTCCAAAGCTATTGCTCATC
The DNA here is from genome assembly GCA_949752735.1 of Lumbricus terrestris. NCBI lineage: Eukaryota > Metazoa > Annelida > Clitellata > Crassiclitellata > Lumbricidae > Lumbricus > Lumbricus terrestris. The sequence continues at coordinate 36,412,843 of OX457047.1, forward strand.
GGCAGAAAAAAAGTATGGACGTTAATCTTTTTTCGATTTGTTCAAAAATAAACACAGCCTAGATAAAAGAAAGAAGAGCTATTGTATAGGAGTTCCTGCCTAAAGGCAAGAACTCAGACGATTGATGACTGGGCTTATCCAAGTTCATCAGGGTCATCATCAGATAATGTTCAGGGAACCCGCACTAGGCATTGGGAATAGAAACCATGGGAACGTTATACGTAAACTGTGACGGCTAATGTAAACACCTGTCAACTAAACCACCACCACCACCAATAAAATTGACATCGTTCACAAGTATTTGACAATTGTTTCCCAGTGTTGTAATTCTATTATATGTCTGTATTTACAATGTCTTTCAAACATAAGTGTTACAAAACTGACAAGTCAATCAATAACTTTAACTGGTCAAAAAATAGTGTGAGATTTCTCACAGCTTTTCGGCAGCTTCTGAACCATGAGCATCAGTGGATTGAACATATTGTGTTGCAGGAGGATGTTTTTACAATTATTGTGCTAAGAAACAGGCATGAAGACAATACTCTAAAAACTCATTATAGTTCCAAAGCGCATCTCCAATCTCTTATAAATTTATGAAAACATTTTCCAAAGTATTGCAAAGAAATTCGACGAAGATCATTGAAATTCTGGTCTTGTTATAATTTGAAAGGTATGTTGGACAGAATGGTTAAGATTTTTTTAAATCTAAAATATGTTGAGTCGTTTTGTGTTCTTGCATCACCATCTGATTCTAAAAAATTAATTAAACGACAAATTTTTGAATCTACTTAATTAGTTGTCACAAAATGCCAAATTTTCTAATTAATTAGCCAAAAAATCCTAATTAACCATTACTTCTGTCTGTCTGTTTTTGTCTGTCTGTCTGCCTACCTGTCTGTCTGCCTATCCGTCTACCTGCCTGTGTCCATCTATCTGTCTGTCTGTGTTGTCTGCCCAACTTACTTTCTCTATGGCCCCATTTGTTAACTTAAGAATGCTCATAGGGCGCAATAACAGATGCTCCAGTTCCACTGTCTATAGAACTTCAGCAGAAGCGTGATGCTTCACAAGCAACTGATACCACTCGAGCAGCTGACCAATAATCATCCTAAGGCTATAAATAACGATGACCATACGCCATCCCCAAACAACTGTCCAACACGTCAAAACCAGCTTCCCGGAAGTCTCAACCAGTCTCAAGACTCTTATTCCTGGCATCCGTCGAACCCTGTGGTCAGCGGCAATCATTCACTTCATGGGTCTCTTTGCTGACGACCTAGAACAGCAAAAGGTTGTGAGAAAAAAGGAGATAAGTTCTGTGGCTGTCATTAACCCTCCATAAACCAATAAAGCAGTAAATCTCATTAACCGCAAAGCAGAACTCTGAAGAGCAAGTCTTAAGGCCTTAAGACTAAGAACGTCTAGATACCTGGATGTTTTAAAGGAACGTAAAGTCACTGTTTAAGACCAACTCAGCAGCTGGGCCTATCAATTGTTAAAACAGAATTTGATCAGCTGTTCTTGGCTATACTATAATTTGTGGTCTGATCTCTCTCGGTCTCTCTCTGCGCCTGCCTGCCTGCCTGCCTGCCTGCCTGTCTCTCTCTCTTTTCTCTCTCTCTTTGTCTCTCTGTGCGCCTCTGTCTGTCTGTCTCTCATTGCCACTGTCTGTCTCTGTCTGTCTGTCTGTCTCTGTATTCCTTCTCCTTCTTACAGTGGTATCTCCACTGCAAGTACAGGTGTGCTACACAAAGGATGGGCTTTACAGCAAACCCCAGAGAAACACAAAATTGATTGGATGGGTTGGACCATAAGAACACAAGCCATCACCGCGTTGCTCACTCCAAACCTACCATCTCTGAGCAGCTACCATCCCTAGCATGCCTGCCACTCAGTCAGGGTAACTCTCATTCATTAATTCAGTCTGAAAATTTATATAGCACTCCTTGTGTACATAAGTCTACTCAGAGGCACAACTCTGAAGAACTGAAGTGAGATGTTCTATTCAGTACATGCCAGTAGCAAAACTTTCTCAGCTAAGTGACTCTATGTTCTGATCTTCATTCTGGATGTTGACCTGATTTATGTGGCTTCACTTTGATGGCTCATGCATTAGACACTAATGAAATTAATAATTGCTAACAACAAATGCACAGAAGCAACTTCACAGAGCCATCTTAGAATGGTTTCATTGGTGCATATGATTCCACTCAACCACCATTTCGATCTACTCTGAAATTTATACTGAATGGTGTATACATAGAAGACAACCGCATACCTATAGTAAGGTTTTCTCCGTTAAGTGACTATGTGCCATAATAGCACAGGTTGATATTACATTGCCTAAACTGAGCATGGCACCAGTGTTGACCTTTACATCCGGGAATCGATGACATGACCGGAAGAAAACAGATGGGCGGAGTCAGCAAGAAAACTGTGCAGTTGCGAGTTGCCGAAGAAGAGACGGCCATTTTTAGGGAGAAGAAACCTGCAATTTCCAGGGGCGCAGGGCCCAAGGTGGTTGAAGGAGCCCCGGCTTGACGGTGCCTAGCGACGGCAGAGGTCCATGGTTCGGAACCAACCATCGGAGAAGGAATCGCACTGAAATCTCCCAAGATAACTGCGCACGTCGATTGGATGAGTAATGTGGTATCGTTCCATTAAACACTGCCATTAGTATTCATTTATATAGCGCCAGTGTAAGGAGAGTAATTAGTGGAGTATATAAGCTAGTTAATTGTTATCACTGTTTTAAATACGTAAACTGCTGTTGTTTCAATTGTGAAATACACATAAGATGAATGTATCGAAATTATAGACACTTGTTGCTGGACAGAGCAGTGCAATTCAGAAGCTGTATCAGTTTATCTTTTGATTTGAATTGTGATTATTAATTAAAACCTTGAAATGGAAGATGCAGAAGTGTTGTCAAACAGTAACGAAGCAATGCATACAATTCTATTAGAAGTATTGAAACGCCAGCAAGAACAGGCTGATATCTTAGAGAAGATAGTAAGTAAGATGCATTTAGAAGAAACAAGACCGGATAATCTGGAGGCAGCAGGTGGGAAAAAGAACCCAGATACCCAACTTGGTATTGGTCTGCCCACCGCAGAAGCCGCGGAAGACATATGTAGCCTTGGTACCCTGATGAATACTGATAAAGATGAAACTGTCATTTATGAAGCGCCAGCCGCTAGTGGCCTACGCAGTAGTGCCCGACTGAGCAATAAAGCGGTAGGATTGCCCTTCCTTCTTCACAGCAAATCAAGTGGTAGCATATCAACACCAAACAGGTACCAGTACGAGAAGAGCCCACCGCTGCCCGCTCGCAACCCGAGGTTAGGGGCGAGCGCCACAACTAACTGTGGACAATTGCCTCTTTTAGAAACCCTTCACCTTCTCTGGTCTCTGCCTCTGTTCTGTTGACCCCACCCAACCAGTAACTGCATCCACATTATTCATCTGTCACACGATCGATGATGACAGTGGTCCAAAAATCTCAAGTGATTGTGGACAAAGAGTGATTTCACTTAACCATCTTCACTCTCAACTCTCAGCTGAATATACACCATTCGCTTCAAGTGGTTCGTTAAAATCCCTCATCCAAAGATCTTCAGCAAATCCATCGTCATCGCTTCAACTCTTGACCTGTCGAATGCATTTGATTCTCTTCACTAAAACCTCTGTTCTGTATGTACACACAGACTCTTCAGTCTCTGTCGGCAGGCATTAGACCAATTCACACAAAAGTGGTCCTAAACAATGACAAACGAGAACAAATCTATGATTTACTCAGAGGCAATTGCAGACGTCTGCCAGTCTGCCGTCATTAGTAACGTTGATTTCGCCCCCCCCCCAAGATCCCTCAGAGTCGGGATCTTAAAGGGGTACTATATAAATTCTGGTTGAGTGATTGATTTTGCTTGAATGTAGCACACAACATTTATGCATCAGCATGAAACCCTACAAGTGATTATCACACTTCAATAGATATGTACAATGAACACTGACTCGTGCTAGAAAGAAGCTAAGAGAAAAGATACAAGTGTAAAGGCCATAAACACTAAGAGTGCAGCTCTCAACTTAAGATATTTGCAGAAGCACAGTTCATTATTTTCTGCCTTCAATGCATACAGAAATGATGTCACTTCAGTCACAGTGTTCTAGATAACAACAATATGACTACAGAATACACATAAGTGAGTATCAAATGCGTAGTTGACGTTTTCACTTTTCAAGTGCTTGAAGATGTTAAAAAAGGTACAACCAGATTAAGAAAAAATGTCGGTTTTCCAACAAAAAACCCCAAAGCGACAAAAAAATGAAAAAGAGATGGACCTTATTACATCTTGAACTAGGCTATAGTTTAAAATTAAAAACCTTGTTTATGCAATATAATTTTAATCAGCAAATAACTAACAAAAGTTTATTAGTAAACACTGAGTAACATAATCCGCAATAAATAAGCCTATTTTATTTCTTATAACTTTGGTTTAGTAGGAAATTGAGTGCTTAAAATATCGAAATCTATTGAAATCTAAATTAAAAACATGAGTTCAGCATAGGCCATGCTGGCATAAACATTAACAATTAAAAACGAAACTTTGTAAGCATAGTCTATAGAGTTTACGGGTACTTAATTAAAAATTATAGTCCTACTTAAAAATTTAACTTATATAAGAACGTGATAGGCCTATCAAATAATTTTTAAAAATTCCTTTCTTGTGCTATGCTACGGTATTTATTTCCCAAGTGACGACGTTAAAACGGTCAAAGAGTGATCTGTGAATTAACTGAACCCTTGAAAGTACAGGAACAGCGTAACAGATATCAGACGAAAATAAAATCAAGGAAAATTACTACAGACAGCAAATAAATAAATATGGTCTTATACAAAAAATAAAAAATGCAAAACAACAAGACGAAAAAAATGAAAAAACAAGATTTTTTTAGAAGAATGTAAAACGAAAAATGTTTTTACAACTATGCTTGAAGGCATGGCCACGAGTGCTTTGGTGCCAAAAGTACATCAGCACCTCAATGACATTTTCCTCCAGAGATCCTGTGGTAATTTTTTAGCAGAGGATAAGGTCAGATTCTGGGGATACCTTGCCTCCAGGGACTACATTTCAAGAAAACACAAGCGCTGCAAAACAAGCCACAGCAGGTGTTAAGCTAATCCAAAGTTTTTTGTGAAGCAACGTTGAACTGCTTCAACTTCCCTGAAACCAGTGGTAGGCCTACTGTGTGCTGTCCACTGACCAGACCAGGGATGCCACTCTGAATTTTCAAAAAGGATCAGATCCGGCCCAAAAAAGGCTAGAAAAAGTTATACTGGTTTTTCGTTGAGAAATACATGAATTTTTTTAAAGTTCTAATAAAATACAGGTTTAAAACACATATATAAAACTTTGAAATTTGAACTGTACTGTGTACAGCTATTACAATTAGGTTCATATGTTAAAACTAAGAATTTTTAACTTCGATAAATCACAAATCTTCAGAGTGTGGAGTGTCTATTTTGTGAAAATTCCTACAAAAAAGTAAGAAATATACCAGGAATTGCTGATATAGCACGTTTTTAACATTAAACAAGCCTAAGTGGAATAAAGCTAGCTAGATCTAAAAAAGCTTCTAGAAACCTAGACAAGAGCGAAAAAATAGGTGGAAAAAGCTATGAGTGGCATCCCTGAACCAGACAGAAGCTGCACTGGTTCCCCAGTCATTTTCAGTACATGTTTGTCATCACATGTATTAAATAAAAATATTACAGAGACTCAAAATAAAAATTTCACTATGTTTAAACGTAAACTTAAAAATCATTTGCTAGACTCCTGTCTGCTGTCTCCTGTTAAGCTGAGCTGTACAGTGTACACCATCTATGAATCTGTCTATAATTCTTTTATTTTTTTACTACTTTTATAAATGGATGATCTGATCACACACGACATCAAGCTAAGACATTTTCCCAGGATCTAGTTTAAAAAAAATTCTCTTATTTACATATATGCATATGCATAACCTGTCGCCGTTTCCTCTCATGTACTTGGGAAACCCTGACAGTGGGGCAGTAGTCTCCTTAGGGTTACCTCCATTCGCTATTTTTGTTAGCTTCTATAATTATAAAGGGGTTGAACACACTGGGAGCGCTTCTGAAAGGCTCTTGCTGCGAGAAGCGCTTTATAAATGGTCAGATACAATACAATACAATATAGAGTGCATATAGATGTCTTGTCAAATTACTGTCATTTCAAGCAAAAAATATCTGTAGTTATTGTTATTGCTATGGTTTAAATTGGCTCCGATATGAGCTTTGTGGATTGCTATCGATATGAGGTCATTGAAATTAAGCTTAGAATCAATCAACATACTAAAGACTCTCTCTGCTGAAACACAACGCAACTGGATCTTAGAGCCAAATGTGAAGCTACAAAAAAAACTCTAGCCATGTACCGGTGTACCTACAGTACCTATGCAAAAAGTCTATCCATCTTTTGCAAATCCGCATCATCTGAAAGGTTCATTCATCACCTGCATCTGCATCTCAAAGATTTGGAACTGTTGAAGAATGCATTCAGTAAATTAACAATTACATCAACCTGCTGCATTGGCAAATAAACCACCAGAAAGACAATTCGGAGAAATATAGGCTCATAAAGCATCTTATTACACTCAATGCAAAGTGTTGGCAATGCTTAAGCCTGCTTCGATCCCATTCTTATCACATTCCATTCTCTGTGTTTGCCATCTTCAAAGAACAGTTGTATCCACAAACACTGGCACAGAGCAAATGCCATGAACAGATGCTATACAAAACGAATGCATGAATAAGTGAATGAGCGTGTGTATACATGTGTGCACGTGTGTGTGTATGTGTGTGTGTGTGTGTGTGAATGAGTGTGTGTGCATGGGAGGAGTTTATCAGGGGCTAGGGGGAGCTAAGCCCCGAAAGAGGACCCAGATTCATTTTTTTTGGTGCAAATGGTAACTTTTCTCGGGCTCCGCCCCACCCCGAAGAAGGCGCAGACTCAGAAATTTGTTTGGGAAAAGGGTTCTAAAAAAGGTCATCGAATTTTTGGGGGCTGGGAAAATTAGTATTTTTCGGCGAGATTTCAGAGGACAATTAAAAAAAGTCATGAACTTTTTAGGGCCAAGCGAGTCTCAGCCCCAACAAATTCAAATTTAGCCCCTCCACGAACGGAAATCAAACTCTGCCCATGTGCTCATATGTCTGTGTGATGACACACACAAAGACAAGCAAGAGAGTGAGTGAGTGAGCGAGTGAGTGAGTGAAGTGATTTTCAGTGAAGTTATCATCGTCATCATCCTGTAATCATCACCCGAATGATGACACTATTTAGTCATCAGACACTCCTATGGGTTCAGAAATAGTTCTACAAAAAATGCCTGGTCACACTACGATTACTTTACATCAAAGTTCTTCCACCAAACGTAGACTCATTCATCATTTGTTTGTTTTCTTAGAATCCATCGTTTCATCTGCTTTCAAACTACAGAAGAAGCATGTGGCAAATGTTGCTTAAATGGTTTTAGGATAAATTCTATGATAGAGTACTATCATAGTACTATCGCTCTGCAGAACATCACACCCCAGGCAAACAAATGCATTATAAGTTGCTCATCCTTGATCTCCTTCTTGGATATAAAGATGCCAAAATAGCTCACTCCCTCCACCACACACCCTTAACAAAACAATTTCGTCCATTGCAATGGATCGTCTCAACCCATGCCAAGGGATTTGGTTCCGGTAGATCTCAATCAACTATCTAGTCTTATCAACACCAGATGTCCCCCGGATTCCCCCACCCCCACCCCCCGGATTCCAAAGTCCATTGGGAATAAACACCATTGTTGCTCTCCCCAGTCCACTTCCGCCGCCGCCGCCTCACTTCCCCCCCATCTAACTAAGCGACCAATCAACAGTCTTGCTTTAACGGATCTTGATGAAAGAAGGCAGGATAGCTAACCGTGGCACACAAAGTATTAAATAAAAACATACAGTGTGCTGTGTGTCAAGGAATGCCATCTCCAAGCGACTCCCTCTGCAAATAAATACTTTATAAATTATATCGAGTGTAATAATGGCAGATAAAACACTGACACATGAAGCACCATGCACCTCTCGCCACCACCCACCAACTTTCTTACCATCAAGCAAGCAAGTGAAATTACTGTCATCCACTCTCCAACGCAGATATTCCTTTAGATAGAGGACTTTAAATGGTCTTACAATGCAAGTTCTTCCTTTGCTGAACATTGGGGAGGGGCTTAGGGTAATGACAGCACTCTGGCATGGACAAAAGATTGTTTCCCGCTACCATCCTATTCTGCAATTGACATTTATAAGATGAGTTGCATGAAATCATGGGCGCCTTGCATGGCTGCTAGGCAGTTAAATTCGACTGCTCCTGTAGGCCTAATAACTCGTAATCATCTGTTCATACTATGAATTGCAACCATACTGCCGTGTGTCAGTTTGAATTTAAACGAAGATTAAATATTGCCTCACATGTCCCTAAAAGTAAAAAATACAGAACAGCCGGCAGTACATTGGATACGAGACTTCTGTTTATGGTTTTGCTTTGGCGCAACATCACTCGATATCTTGCGCATCATGCACCGGATCAATCGTCTGAACGTCTTAAATAAAACTGCATTTATTGCTAACCCTTACTATCTCCCGATGAACCTCTGCAGTATGTCTCTTCAGTGTGAGAATTGTGGAAAATAACTGGGAGAGGGTTGGACTATGATACACTTGGAGTTGGAGTGTGAAAAACAGACTTTACTATGGAGCTCTAAGAAAGACTAGGGGTTGAAACGCCCCTCCTGGCAATTCTCACCCTGAGTTTCTTTCACCCAAGGTTGCCCTTTTCGTCACCTTGCCCTCTTCTCACATCTATATCTGCAGTAACAGGTGAAAAAAAGACACCATGAGAGAGAGAGAGAGAGAGAGAGAGAGAGAGAGAGAGAGGGATGGAGGGAGGGAGGGAGTAGTAGTAGTGGATGTGCAATGCAGGGAGGGAGGGAGGGAGGGAGGGAGGGAGGGAGGGAGGGAGGGAGAGAGAGAGAGAGAGAGAGAGAGAGAGAGAGAGAGAGAGAGAGAGAGAGAGAGAGAGAGAGAGAGAGAAACACATAAAATGTTTAATGACCAATCTGGTAGGTTTAACCTTTAAGAAACCCCGTTGCCAAACAGGCCAAATACCCCCTAAATGGACCCACTAACTGACTATTAGTACAGTAGTTTTTACTGTCCTAGCTAAACCATAACTCCTCGCCTTTCATAATAACACATTAACCTGATGTCAATATCTGGTTTGTAGCCACGACTGCCTCAGAAGTACAGGAGCCGGTGCAAATGTCCGATGCCTACGGGGGACTACGCCTTGCTGTGGCGAGTGAGAGTCAGTGACCGCGCAAGGGCAATGTTACCTCTGCCACTAACGTCCATGCATTGTACATCCACTACTACTAGGCTACTTGTTGCTGTTTAAGGAGGCTGCCATATCAAAGACGATTAGTGTCGCCCTCCTCCTTTATCCAGGCTTGGGACTGGCACTGTTAGAGTGCTAACAGTACAACTACTCAACGGTATGTATAACCTATACTCGTGAGAAATGGTAAAACTGTACAAACACACATGTATGCTTTCAAGCATGCATATACTGGTTGTGTATATAAAATTATTATCTCACTCAAATCAATCATTTATATAGTATTTATATATATACATATATATATATAATTATGAACATAAATATACAGATGGGTGCATTAATAATAATCATTTATTCATTACTGTATATATAAAGCACCTTCGGTCCTATAAGAAGCCCCCCAAACAAATTCTAAATATAAACATTGCTACACAAACGCTCATCTCACCCTAAACATCATAATAGGTTATAATCTTCATACACAAGCATCTAGGCCTACCACATGCTTAAGAGGAAAGAGGGAAGAAAACCGTGTTTATTAAACCTGTCTGCTAAACTCAAAGAAACAATCACCATGCCTGCCTCCCTGGATTTCTGCGGAGGAAAGGGGCATACGGCCGCCCCTCCCTTTCCACCAGCCTTCGGGTGAACATTAGCCCTACTTCTGCCAACTCAATCCATGTAACAATGCTCCCTTTGTTTTGCTAACAGGAAACTGTTCTAAACAGTCATGCATGTTCACAGTGCTTTGAGAGGTCCTTACAAATGCACTCTAGAAAATCCCAATTACACAAATAACTATAAACATACATACATGCAACATACATGTAGTAGTAGTCAGATGTAAGTGTGGCTTCATTGGCTCATAAGACCGTCCTGATAAACCGAACCTAGCTGCAAGGAATGGTCTATGTCTTTTTGCCAGACAGATATAGCATTGTTTGGTCTTTCAAGACATTTTATAATCACGCACTGAGAAAGACGAAGGAAGAAGATGCTTCTAGAAGAAGCAGGGCAGATTTAAAAACAGATGGAGACAAAGAGTGCAGACATTCGGAGCCGATTCACAACATCAACCTGTCCAGATCTGGCAGTTTTTATGGAAGTCCACTAACTGATCATGCCCATCATTGAAGTTTGGCTCTCCAAGTGGCACTTCTCTGGTGTTTAGGTGCCCACGTAAGGAGTACTTCCAATATGAGCCCGTGTGTGTGTGGATTGTTGTAACTTATACGCATGCTTCACAAATTACCAGCTCATTGACCATTCCACCGACCCTCAATTGGCTCTTCACCTAGTCCCTCAACTGAAAATCAGTGTTTAAAGTGTGGAAAAATAAGTGCATGGACGCCCCTTACCTTTCCAAAAGAAGTGCCTGGACGCCCCTTACCTTTCCAAAAGAAGTGCCTGGACGCTCCTTACCTTTCCAAAAGAAGTGCCTGGATGCTCCTTACCTTTCCAAAAGAAGTGCCTGGACGCTCCTTACCTTTCCAAAAGAAGTGCCTGGACGCCCATTACCTTTCCAGTCTGTGCTCGCCAATAAGTGGCTGGACGGCGTTCAGATTTTAAAACAAGTGCATGGACGCCGTCCATGACCGTCCAGGCACACTTTAAGCCCTGCTGACAATTAAACTGACCCATTAACTGGACGTTCAACTGACCCTTCAACTGGTCCTTTAAGAGCATTCACTTCTCATGGGGGAATCAGCATGCTGCTTAGGACAAGAAATTTACGCCACTCTGAATGAACCCTTACAACGCTCGTGAATATTCTGGTGTTTTCCACATTCAGTTTTAAAGTAATTTTAGACTTAGTATTCAAGAAATGTGCAGTTTACGAATGCAGTTTTTGGCCTAAAACCAATTATAATGTTAAAAGAAAAAGACTTCCCAGCATACTAACGATTGAATCGTTAACAATTAAATGAACACACTAATCCAATGACCAGCAACAGCGCAAGATCTCAACCTTACTCTCTGTCATCATGTCGGATTGCTAACAACTGATTAATTTGAGGACAAGCATGAAAGAAGAAGATGTGAACAGGGTACATGATCTAGCACAGAAATAAATATCCATTTCCACTGTTTACAATCGACCCTGACTACAGCCGTCAGCCATGAAATCACTCACAAACAGAGGCTAACCGACGTAGGCAAACATTTACCAGGCCACTCAATGCAGTTGACTCTACCACAGAGCCGCCACAGGCCATCAGTCTTCAATCAGTTTTTATCTCTTGGCAAATAGCGCATCACCATCAGCTGCAGAGGTCCATTGCAAACGAACCCTATGACCATGGCTTCTGAAACTAATTCAGGCATTGAATAAGACACCCTGGATCGTGGTCTATTTTTTACAGCTACATGTGCCATGCCGATGAGTAATCTTCCTAATTTAAGGACCCATGCCTTGCATCATTTTTCGTATGGTTATAGGGATCATTGGTGCTGCTGGCTAGGGTTGCAGACAAGTTGTCAAACTCACAAATTGGCACAGTAACAGTCCCACAATATCTAATCCAAGTACTGTTCTGTACTAAGTACCATGGGCCTATCCAGTTTCAGCACAGCGAAACTAGAAGTCGTAAATTTTTATCTGGTTTTGGCACAGTCTTAATTATGAGCCTAAGTTTAGCCAAGAAGGAATATCATTATTCTGCTATACCTGAAATCGAATCTTGGTACCAATTACATCTAACCTTTCGCGCAATCAGATATTAACCAAATCTTGAAGACAAATTAAGTTTGTAGCTCAAAAATAATAGTAATAATAATATTAAATAATAATAACGACTAGGTGCCACTCCAGATGTTCTTATTTTAGTAATTAGTGTGTAAGTCCCTGAGGGATCATATATACCTCGGGGCAAAGAAATAAACAATAATATGATATTTTATAGTGCCGTAGCTCGGTCGAGGAACAATGAAAGAAAGGGTTTTGTACATGAGCTTAAAAAGTTAATGGTAGTCATAATTTTATGATTGTTTAAACAGATATGTCTTGAGCTTTTATTTGATTGCTTCCAGAGATGGTGCATTCTTCACATGGTTGGGAAGACTATTAAATGCAGTGGGTCCTCAGAAAGAGAAGGAACAGCTGACAAACTTCAGAGAGGACCATTTAACTTGTAGCAGACCCATCGACAAGGATCTTAGGTTGTCTGCCGCCAGAATTGCAAAAGTCACAAATCTATTCCCGCATAAGGTGATGCAGTGCTTTAAAGGTGATCAACCACAGCTTGTACCTTACATGCTACAGAGGGTCATGCAGCCAGCGGATGGTGTCTCAAGCAAGCTCTGCTGCTTGAACAGAATTCAGAATTCCTAACTTAAGTCAAATTCTTGATGATGAGGACAGCCACAATGATAATAACTGATGAAGAGTTGTAGGCACGTGACCCAAAGCTGATGTCCCTACACAGAGATCCAGCCATCCATCACCAAATTACCAGAGGAGGGTTTCTGGAATGGAAAGGCCAAAGAATCCAAGGAAGGTCTTTCATCCCACCCCATCTCACCCACCCCACCCTATTAGATAGTCAAAGTCAGAGGGCAATTTGCTGTCTCAAAAAGGAAATGTTTACAACCACAACTGCCAAGATTACTTAAAATCTGGCGAAATTAAACCCTGACAGCTGCAGAAATGATCAGAAACACAGGCGTCACAGTTCAAGAGGCGTTTGACCTACGAAGATTCACAACCCCATCCTGTGCTAAAGAATAAGTTTTCTTCTCCAATACCACCTCCTCATTCTCTTATTCCTCCATTAACTGCTCCTTCCCTCATCCTTCTACTCCACATTCTCATTCTCCTATTCCTCCTTTAACAGCTCCTCCTCCATCACCTGATTCTCCTTTTCTTCCTCTTTTAACTTCTTCAACCTACCCTACAGGTCTTCCTCCTCCTACACCTCAATTTCATTTATCCTCTTCCAACTTCTCATATATCACTCTTCATTTTCCACTAATAAATTTTCTATAAACCAGATTCATATTTTGTCTTCCTCTTTCCCTCTATAGTCTATATACACTCTCCTTCCAACTCTTTCTTTCCCTCTATCCATCTTCTTCTCCTCCTCCTCCCCCCCCCCTTCCATGGTCTGTTCAAATCCTCTTAACCCTGCAGCCTCAAATCAGTAGAGCGCGCTAAGTCAAACTGACATCTGCTTCTGCAGACCATTCACAAACAAAACTAATTTGAGAAAAATACACAAGCCGGTCGCTATCAGAGAACTCCCTGATGCTTGCCAGACATAGGTGTTTGATGGATGGGACGAATTGACCGGGAGGAAGGCGGGAGGAAGAGGAAGAATCAGGGTCATGGGGTACCAAGAGTCAGGGCAAGACGGAACCTGACCCCAAACCCTCTTCTGTTCACCAGACTCTTCCAAAGTTCCAAAACTCTTTCTCCCCAATCAGGTCACTGTCAAACCCAGTCCAGCACAACAATAATTATGTTGACCCACGATTCCCTGCCCCCCCCCCCCCCCCCACTCCTCTGAAGCTCATCTTATGGAAATATAAAGTCTCAATTTGTAACTTTGTAAGAGTGAAAATGCCATGCAAAGTAATTTATGTAAAAAACTGCGATACCACTGTAATACAGTAACCTACATTAGACATCATTGATACATACTCATACATATACATAGTGAGACACAGTGGCCGATTGGTTAGAGGAAAGAGCACTATTGGTTTGATCCTCATCCAAATTGATTACTGTGAAGAAACCTTGAGCAAGTCCTTCACTCACAATTGCTCTGCAATATAATTGCAGTTACACAGTCGAGGCATGGGCGTGACTTCTGAGCAGGGTAAAGAAGGACGATGTCAAATTGCAGTTCTATGGCATCGAATATACACGCATACATTACAAACCTACATACCTCATAGACCCATACATATATAATATATATATATATATACATGTATAAAACTCTTCAATAACGTTGGGTCAAAGAAACTATAAATTATTTCCATGATAGACAGAAATGCTTTAACAACATCAACTTACTTTCTATGTTTGTAAAATGTTATCACAGACTTGTCTTACATTAATAATAAAACGATATATATCCTAACTTTACAAATTGCTAGGGCCACTCACCAAAACTTAAATTGGCCAAATTGAATAAGCATGCATTCACAGTTGGTCAAACTGTACAGCTTTACTTGCTGACCAGAACAATGGGGATGGGCATGGTGGAGGAAGAGTTCAGGTAAAAATCCAGAAGGTCGTTAAACACAAGAAAACTCCATCACAACAACTATTGTCACAATAGCAATAGTTCGTTCATCACAAACCCACCCCCCACAGGCTGCATGAGTAAAAATCATACCTCCTTCAGCTCTACCATTAGACAAGGACCCTATATAATTAAAATGCACAAGTGCACATACATACAGTACATCATATATAGGTACATAAATACATACAGAGAATGATATATAAATATATATATAATATACATACACAAACAATTCTAAAATATATAATTAAATTATTCATGTATAGTTGGATATACAGGCAGATTTATGAATATAATCATTCCATATATATTTTTTATATATACATACATATAGCATTACTGCACATGCATATATTTATGTATATATTGTTTGGCCTATGTATATTGATTTATAATCTATACCTGGCTACATGTCAGCAGGTAGAGATACTCATACCAGTTGACTGTATCATCCATTTCGGAAAACTTAATGGACTCTGCATGTGTGCAACAGAACCTACTACTAACAGTAGACTCCAGCTGGCCCATTAGGCCATAGAATTTGCTTTAAAAACATAACAGAAGAAGAACAGAAGAAGACACCAGACGTACCCAGGGACCACCACATAACACCCCCCACCATCCCACCCCACCCCACCCCTTTAATGCATCCATTATTACCCACGCGTCCTATTCTACATCACGTACTACAAGCACCATGGAGTTCACAAGATAATGCAAAATTTGCACTGCACATTAAGTTTGCAAGACATTCCCAATTTAAAGCAAGGCAAGGAAATCTGCATGACATCCATCAACACATCTAAAATATCCAAAAACAGTGCAGCAGAGAGCAGTCAGTATTTTATTTTAGCACACTAACCGATCACTTAAATAGTACTAAAGGGTTGGTGCAGTGCAGTGAGAGGCAGGCCAGTCAGTGAGCCAGCCCACAGAACAGCCAGTCAGCCAGCCCACAGAACAGCCAGTCAGCCAGCCAATTCCCATCTTACAGTCAATAAATGGAGATTGAGTTTATTGTAACTTCCGTTGGGATGGTGAGAATTTCTGATTTGCTACGGATCAGTGATCACATCCCCTCCCCCACCCCTCCCCCTACCCTTTGATCACCGTGGACCCAGTTAAAAGTGCCAATTATTCACCTCACACTCATTCACCTCACACTTAACACAATTCATCCTATTCAGGTTGTTCCAATCTATCTGATTCTGAATGAAAAGTTCTGATGTTCAATTAGAGTTTACAACTTGAGTTCACTGGATAAAAAAATTTAAAAATAAAATTTGTACAAACTTTGCGTAAAGCAAAAATTTGAATTTGATTTCGAAGCAGACTGCTTTTCAACTGTGTTATTTCAATTATTTGATTTTTAAGAAAACTGTTAAATAAATACACTGATTCATGATTCGTAATAGTCAATTTATATAGCACCAATTCAAGAAACTTACTCAGAAGCGCTCGAAGTCCAGTCAAAAAGAAAAAGACTTCAACGATTTATAAAGTCTGATAAGTCCGGTTAAGATGCGGGGGAAAAGGTGTTGCTCAGCATCTGGATTTACTCCACAGCATTCAGCAGCTTCCATTCATTCGACCAATAACTCTGAGGACCTCTCCTCCTTCCTTTTGGGCGGCATCTTCAGTACCTACTATCATCCAGCTATCAAAGACTGTGGAGAGTCTAGAGAGGTCATTTAGAGTTACACACCTCTGGCACCTTCAGGATTGCCTCTCACACCTCTCTGATTAGAATTGCCTTTCAAAATCAAAGCATCAGAAACGGTTCATTTAGTTTGGTTAATTTATTTTGCCAATATCTCTTCACCCTCTCTGTTAGTCAACAGCAGCACATGGTGGCACACGTGAAAGTGGTAGTACCATGATCTGGACATGGTGATGGCTACGGCATGACTGCTGATTATTTCCAGCCTTCCAGTCTGTTGTTACAACTGTTTAGATTATGTTTAAAGTCTGGCAATCTTTCGCTCCTCTACTTCATTTCTCACACACCGCCTGCTGCCTGACATTTCCAGCACAGACCACAAGCATACTTCTCTCATCTATTTCAGTGGTCAACAACAGTTGTCAAGAATATACCTTTAACGGTTTTCTTACACCTCCTCGTGAAGATTCATCAGTCATAATTAAGGGTGACATATTATTATATTCAATTTTTGCAATTGATGTGCGTTGCTAAGGATGAATTAAGCTATAAATCACTTCTATGGCCGATTTCTTTTTATTATTAAAATGGTTCACAGCCAATTAAACCAATTCTCAATGCAACCTATCCTGAATTAATAAGCAATTAATAATAATTATTAAGTTTAATAATAATCAATCCTGAATTAATAAGTTTAATAATTATCAATCCTGAAATAGAAAGTTTAATAATAATCAATCCTGAATTAGTAAGTTTAATAATAATCAATCCTGAATTAATAAGTAATTAACAAGCTTAGTTCTTAATTAACACAATCTATCTCTAATTAATAAGCAAATTCAAACAATCATTTAATGACTGAATAAGAAGAATTTCAGCAGTCACTTAAGCGGCCATGGGTTTGAATTGGACTGGAAGCACTTCTGAGTAGATTACGCTGAAGGGGTGCTACATCAAAAAGTTCTCCTTAGTAGTAATAATACTCAGTCTCAGCACATAAAATTATGAGATAGGCAATCAGTCCTCTTCCTTGTCATCAGATCTCCCATCAACAGTGTATCATTACAGATGAGTTGGCTAGGGTGTGCCGCAATTAAATGATTAATTAAAGTCACTAAAATTATCCACACATTACCTATTAGACTTCAAAGAGACATCAGAAATGTTTGCTCAGGTAGCAGCATAACAAAATTACAGATGATGCCGCCATCTGTCAATGGAATTATTTAGTTGAGCTGTGTGTGTGTGTGTTTTGTGTGTGTGTGTGTGTGTGTGTGTGTGTGCACGTGCATGCGTGAATGTGTGTGCGTGTGTGCACGGCTCACCACTGGGAACTCATCAAGTTTACTGCACATTCTTTGACTAAATGAAGTAATTCTAGTTCTTACACAGTTGGCAATTGATATCATCTAGGCCAAGCAGAGTCCAAAATAGATCGATATATTTTTAATACAATATTTTAAAAAAACTGCCACAAATATATATTAAAAATATCGCGGCAGTTGGCGACTCTGATAAATCTTGATTTTTAGTGGTGCTATATATTATGTGCAGTAACCATAACAATTCCACTCTTCATTGCTTTGTGAGCATCTTTACCACATGAGCCTAGAGTAAAAGTATAATATAGCCTAACTGCACAATGCACCAAGTGAACAATGCACCAAGTGAACAATGCAATGCATATCAGACAAACATTCATCAAACATTTAGACCTTGACCGTGCCCCAAGAGCTGCCATTGCCATATATAATTATGTCCTCACTTTTGGAGACGGGATATAATTATATCAAAGCTGAAAGACTCCCTGCTTTTCTATCAGCCGCGTGTAAGGAATGAAGCAGACATCTACACAAATCATACTTTACGAGCATAATAAATCAGCCGGTGAAAACGCTCGCCGTTCTGACGAGGCTCTTGTGTGATAGCCTAATAATTATTTAGAAAATATTACTTTACGTTTACATACGCTAAGCCACGTATGTACACTGTGAGCCATAAAAAACCGTGCCAATTTATTTTTAGCTATATCTCGGTCGATATTTTAACAATTTTATATCTTTTTGTGTCGTTTGAAAGAAAAATTAAATCTCTACGATTTACTTATTTACTTGCGCGATGACGTCATATCCGTTTCGCAGCATAATGTAAATAAAGTTGATGGTTGAAAATTTGAGTTAAAATTTTAAAATGTTGAGCTTTGATGATAAAATTTTAATTAAAAATCTGCGGGAATGCAAAAATTATTCTTCTAGACGATTAATTAAGGAGTTTCCGAACAAGAATTGGAAAAGAAAAACATTAGATGACTTTCTGCGAAAGTTGAGAACTACCGGTTCAGTTGAACGCGCTGCGGGAAGTGGTCGGCCAAAATCGTCGCGAACTGAAGATAATATCGCCGCTGTCAATGAATTGGTTCAGAGCCAGGAAGACAAGCCTAAAACACATCTTTCAACCAGACAAATCGCGAGAGAGCTGAATCTTACACAAACGACGGTCAGACGCATTATTCATAACGATTTGGAACGGAAATGCTTATGGCAGAGCGCGTGTACCAAAAGCGCATTCAGAACACTGATGAACTTCGGCAGTGTCTCGTATCCGTCTGGAACGATCTGGAACAACATCTTATTGACACTGCAATTGATCAGTGGCGACGTCGCTTGGCAAAATGTGTACGTGAAAAAGGAAGTCCTTTTGAACACAAACTTTAAACAAATAAAGGCACTGAAAAATTGTTTGCATTTAAGTAGTAAAAATGCAGCATTGATCGATTCTCACGTGTTTTTTTAGTGTCTTCAGTTTCGCAAGACAAGTTTAACATGCATGTAGGATGAAATCGATAATGTTTATTTCTGCTCTTTAGAGTATTGATTCCTGTTTAAAATAATGCAAAAAGTGTAAAAATCGATAAAGAAATGACAGAGATATAGCTAAACATAAAGTGGCACGGTTTTTTATGGCTCACAGTGTATGTATGGCAGACGATTGTACCACATATTTGTACTACAATATTATATGAAATCTCTACCGCCGTGTAAGTTAAAAACCGCTACGATTAGCAACTCAAATATTGACGAACACGCAACCTGCGCGAACGGTTTCTCGCCAATGAGTTTTTTTAAAGAGAGAATGTCACGGTTCGTCGCCTCCCACTTAAGATATCTGAGACGCGAGTAATAAGCGATGTTCACGGCACCAGAGCAGCTTACCTTGCTCACTGCAGCGGCGCCGTCTCTTCAGTCTTCAAACATGCTCTGACTGAAAGATCAACGAAAAAGCACCCAAAAAACGTTTATAATTCCAAACGCAAACTTAGAATGCTGATTTAATTCAGGTGATGATCCGGTCCCTGCTGAGAAAGCGTACATTTGACTAGGACGATAGAAATGCTATTTACACCTTTCTGTTTATACTCCTAGGCTACGACGCATTGACAGATGTAATCCAACGTATAGTACCAGCTGACACCTATTCGATTTTCACCATTACGCTATCCAGCAAATAAAAGACTAGCGATTACTCAAACGCATGACATGATGACGCACTAACCGGAATGACGCCACCTGGCGAATGATAGCTACACCTAGTGAAAGATAAGACGTTCGCTGTTAATGTTTGCATTTTTCGTTTGGGATGTGCTGGAGACTTTTACCAACGAACCTCTGACCCTATCACTGCAGAAAGGAAGTACGACTTTGCGACCGAGACAAACCACTTTTGATCATTTCACTGTTTGCTAAATTGTGTCTGCATGCACTGTGCACTGCTTAGAAATAATTTCGTCTTTGTGATGGAGGTGTATTGCAGCTTATCTTATCTTATCTGACCATTTATAAAGCGCTTCTCGTAGCAAGAGCCTTTCAGAAGTGCTCCCAGTGCGTTCAACTCCAAGAAAAAAGGCTGTGATGGAGGTGTATTGCAACTTATCTTATCTTATCTGACCATTTATAAAGCGCTTCTCGTAGCAAGAGCCTTTCAGAAGTGCTCCCAGTGCGTTCAACGCCAAGAAAACAGGCAAGTTGAATATATGCTAGTAAAAATATCCTAATGGTAATGCTGAAACAATATTGTATTGTACGACAATTTATAAAGCACTTCTCTCAGCAAACGACTTTCAGAAGCGCTCCCAGCCTCCCACTGCATTCGACCCTGGGAGAAAGGACAGGAATTGAAGCGAGAGAACTAGGAAAGATTACCAGAGAGAAAGACAGAGCGAATTGATTGTGGCAATGGCAATGTTGAAGTCCTACACTCCACCAATTTCAACACTTGTGCTCTGTGACATGCCCGACGTCACAGAAGACATTGCAATGGCCATCACTTGTTGAATAGTAAACTCTCATCAACAACCTCCTTCTCTATCGGACATAACAAAACCTAACGTCCATTCAACAGATTCAAAATCAACCTCGCACGGCTCGTCTGCATCTCTTCACTTTGTTCCTGTTTAAACCTCACAGTTTCTAATGAGCGATTTAAAGAATATGCTTGTACAAAAGAAAATTTCACTTATTCACAACTGTGTTATTAATTAAAACCATATTGGTGTGCTTTGCAGGTGCAAGGTATACCAGAATGCTTTATTTAGGTCAGGACTGCCTAAAAAATTGTCAGGTCCATAGCCAAATACAAATGGGAAGCTCTTACCAAATCAGATCCAAAATTCGACAAAGAAGAAAACAAAGAATGGGGGGAATGGCGCATTGGATAACACGCTGGCATGGATATCAGCGGAGCCGAGTTCGGTTCCCGAAGCTCCCGCAGGATAGACGTGCTTTGTAGGCTGCTATTGGCGCCATTGTATTGAAGGATGTCTGTTCTGCTAGTAGTTAAGATTGATGCTAGTTACTGCATAAATGTACACTGTAACCGGTTGCGGTCTGTCAACCGGATTGTTGTAAAAACGAAATTTTTTATTATTAACGAAGGAACAAGAAGACGCGACCAAAATCAATCAGTAATTTTTATAACACAAATATTTCTAATATAATACAAACATTTACTAATAAGTTTACACAATGAAAAAAATCTCATTGAGATAGACGCAGAACAGTAATGAGATTTATAATGAACACAACATAAAAATCAACACCGTGTTAGATTTCGATCAATCAACTCCTGCATATGTATCGTATTATTAACATTATATCGTATATAATATATATAGTCAGTCAGGTCGTCACCATAATCACTCAATCCCTATAAATATCGCAAACAACTATAAACAGACATGCCTCCAACTTAGAAGCATCTGAAATATCGTAGTTAAAACAGCTCCTAAGCTACTAGCATCAAACAGAACTTAGCGTATGATTTCACAGGGAAGAGAAACTGGAGTCAAATTTCTTACAACTGGGGGGTGCAGACAGACTGCTCTCCGCCACGAGAACTTGACCAAAAAAAATTAGTGCAATATATCGAGACACCGTAGCATATGATCAACCATTAGTAGTGCCACGGCATAAAAACCATGGCACCTAGGTAACAAGTAGCATGTTTCCCTAATACAACTTCTGCTACCTTGGCATCATAAATCTCTGCACCGTGGGCATAACAACACCATGGTAAGTAAAATAACTTCTCGACAATAAACACGGACAGAAACCACGGCAGGACAAGAAACGGTACAAATTGGGACAGCAGTACGCGCAGCACCTGATCATCCCAGCAATGTTCGCCAGAAACACAATCATCACCCGACTTCTCATCCATGTTAAATTAGCCGCATTTCGGTTTGTCATCCACACGCCTGACTGACCCTAAAGTATCTGGACCTAAAACTTTGTGAGGATCCCACAAGCGATGACGATATGAATCATTCTATGTACAAACAAGCCTATTCCACCAGAGAAACACTACCTCAAGAGTTTTCAGAATATTTCTAGAGCTAAAAATAACTATTTCAAAGACAATTTAAGCAATGGGAGACAGTAATGGATGCACAGAAGATGATGCACTTATATAAAAGGGGTTCTTTTTCGGCAGACAAATTTCTTAAATCTCTGATGTAGGCCTACCTAGCAAAACAGGTCACACGCATAATTATTTTCGACGTAGACAGAATCCATTAAAAACTAATCAAGAAAAGATCATAATTTGATATAGAAAAATATCACTGCAACCGAACGAAACCAAAAATCAACAAATATCTCGAATTAGACGTAGAGAGAAGTCGTTGATTCGCCAACAAAAAAGACAAAACCGTAAATAGCACACAGCGGGGCAGCAGTATAAATCTACCTAGCTACGATATTGTTGATGTAACAATATAATTGAAACCTTCAAAACACACAACCAAACCACTACAAGGTCTAAAGTAAAAATGTGCGAGAGGAGGAAAACACCCAGCCTAACGAAATCGTCTACACTACAAGCCCCTGTTTCTAAACACTACGACACGTGAATGGCCGTTGATCATGACCTAACCATTGCATTGTCACTATTCTTCATCGTGATCTCAAAATTTCTGAGTTGCTAACGTACTCGAAAGCAGGACACCTACTAATTCATGAATGCTTCTCCATGCCAGAAGGGTCACCCAGAGGTAAAGGGTCTGGTTGCCAGGAACCGTGGCTGCAAGGAAGTCTGGTTGCCAGGAAATCTGGTTGCCAGGAAGTCTGGTTGCCAGGAAGTCTGGCTGCAAGGAAGTCTAGTCGCTAGGAAGCCTGGCTGCAAGGAAGTCTGGTTGCCATGAAGCCTGGCTGCAAGGAAGTCTGGTTGCGAGGAAGTCTGGTTGTCAAGAGATCTGACAGGAAATGGAGGAGGTGCTAAGGTGGATTTTCTTTGGAACGAGAAAGACTGGAGGACCTAGTATGAGCAAATGGTCCCAAACGGTTAGACCTAAGAATCTTAACTACAATCTGGCAAAGCAAGTGTTGTATAAGCATGGTATTGCTGAGGTTGTCAACAGAGAAATTGGTACATAACTTCTCCCATGTCACCAGACGCACAAGTAAGACATCAGCCCACGATCCAAAAATGCCAAATTTCATTGCCATTTTCGCTGCAGCCATTTGCACTTTCAAAATTTATAAATCATCATGTGCTGAAATTGCCAACTTACGCAAAGCCATGGCGCATTACCGGAATAGCAATACTGCAAGTGTTGCAAGTGACAACACATAATGTGTCCAATTGATTTCAGTTGGATTTTCTCAAACTGGTCAAGCAGTTAAAAACCAATTATTCTAGACATTACAAGGAAAACTTTAGAGTCAATAAATTACCCCAAAATAAACAAACAACAACGTTATTTAGCAAAATCATTCAGGAAGGCTCTAAAAATTTCACGACGCGCTTAGGAAGTTCGTTGAAGACGTGTCAACAAAGATCGACGTACAGCCGCACACAACAATAAAAATTAATACGCTTGTAAAAATCTAAAAGCAAAAACTGTTGGACAAATTGAAACGTGGCGTCGTAAAAATACACAAAAAATGCAACACAGGAATTGCTACAGAATAGTTAGTTGGCTCGAAATTATCCTAAATAATAAACATTTCTAAAAACACTTCGACAAATTCAGTCACTGGAACTTGTGAGTACTAAGCACACACACACGCACGCATGCACACACACATGCACACTAATAAGATGACGAAGATAACAAAGAGTGCCATCCAGTGAAAAGTGCAGAACAGAATACGTGAAGATAAAAGAGTGAAGACGCTACTTGTATTTAGTCGTGTGTAAAAATTAAAATACAATCATTGTCGTCCAAGACAAAGTACAAACTCCAAACAATCTACTGTTTGTAACAGTCATAGTACGTGGAAAGCTCATGCTATGGAACAGGATTCATCCCTGAAACACATACATTACATTACCAGGTTAAGTCACCTTAAGTCTAAGTCACAGAAAACAATGAGCAGTTTGGACACAAAATGTAATTATTGTAAAAGTATGTCAGAAGAAAGGCAGTGAAGAAAAGAAACTCACAAAAATTCAGATATTGACTGAATGCAATCAGGTCGGGAATATCAACATTAACTACAAAAGAATCAGTTTTAATACAGGAACTAAGTAAACTGCAGATGTCAACTGGGTCGTTAAAATAGTCTCTCGACCCAATGATCACAAAAAAAGTACACTGAGAAGGAATACCATGTCAACGTTGGCACAAAAGCAACAGAAATAACCGCAAAAAATCAGACATACAATTGGAACAGATAAGAGACGTGAGCAGGTACACATTAAAAACATTGAGTCCAGACAGCAGCACTACAAACCTAAGTGTATATGCAATATGTAGTAGTACTAATAAAGACCGCAGAGCGATGCAAACAGCTTCGAAGAAATTCGTGTCTTTCTCTAAAATGCATAGCAGTGGAAACATAGAGAAAAGATCTGTTAGCATAGACAGACGAAGCATATGATAGACGCATGGTGCAAAAGTGAGGAACAAACTATTACATGCCGATAACAGAACTCAGTTTTTAACGATTACGTAGTAAATCAGAAAGCAAACAGACCATTTCGGACATTTTGTACGAATGCTGCATCAGATTAATTCTTAAAATCAGACATGGCTGACCACACCCAGAAAGCGATAACGATGCGGACATAATAGCATTTACAACCTCAAACTGAATTAACACAAGCAATGTTTCTGAAGAAACTCTCACAATCATGACCAACTACGAAGAGGCCAGCATCAAGGGCACTGTGTCTGTAATGCAACATCAACAATGACCCCGCTGCAGCAGCCAAAAGTAGATTGAATGCTATAATGACTAGACTGTGGCAGAAACCAAGGTGCGCAAAACGTTTCAATACTATATGCATGCATACATTGGCGCTTGCAAACACACGCTCTCAATACGTATGGCTACATCTCTGTAAGAATTCTCAGCATGTTTTAAACGAACCAATTCATGTCTCAGGCAGTTCTTAAGTATGTCAAATGTGAGATATTTTGCAGCTCGGAAATAATCTCCCTGAGGACATGTAATAAATGAACCATTACGTTACCTCGCCTCTCACAGACAGAATTTGCATATATACCTCATTCTATACAACACAAGCAGGTCAAACATACACAATCGCAAACCAATACTTATCAACCAACATAATCGCTACCTGTTATATAATAATTACTGTAAGTACTACACACCATTAAAAATTAATTAAACATATAGTATATATCATATTTTCCCACATATACACACAAACAGTATTCTATGATATATACATATGATATGACTCACCAAGAATACATAACTATGTAAACAGCTGTGTTAGCCAATGTATAAACCCGCCTGCTGGTATTCACGTCAACACGTCTAGGTATTAGTCAACATTGACAAATTAAAATTAGTTTAATTAAACTGCTGTGACAAAAATCATATGAAAAACTAAAAAATAACAAGTCAGTATTTACATTCATCTTTTATACACACATCATCCACACATACACATCATACAATTGCAAATATATAAATATACATATCAAATATATAATATAAAATTATATATATATAATACATATAATGTATATATTCATACATACATGTAGAGACAAATATATGTACATACATATACACATATATATATATATTTTGAGACAATATCTCAGGGATCATCATGACTGACGGGTCGGACATGATCAAATTTAATGTCATGTAGTACGTAAAGTAAAACAAAAAACACATTCATCTTTGCGAAAAACTGCGAGCCGACACCAGACTAAAGTCCCGCGTCCACCATACAAATAGTTGTCAAGGTAGTTTTGATTAACTTAGTATTGCAAGAACATAGTCTTTCTTCACAAAACGCAAAAAATTTGGCAACAACAAAAGTGCTTATACACATAAACAACATAGACGAATAGAAACAGATATGTGGGCACATTTGAGTGTAGACACACAATGTACATCAGAACCTCTTTATAACAAGCTTTAATAATTATAACATCATTTCTCATTTAACATAGCTGGACAAACAAACTCATTTTTTCAAACCTAACCTAGTCATAAAGCAACATTGTTGTAATTACTTTAATGTACATGGCTTCAAAAGGTAACATTACAAAATGACCAAGAATCATATACTCACATATATATATATATATATGTTCATATATAGATACACACATGTATATATATATTATACATATAATATATATATACACAATATATGGATGCCTATCTGTAAACTTGAAATCAGTAATGCATACAAATTCAACTCTGCTAATACACACAAAATATCAATTCCAATAGCACTTCATTCTGTTAATCTAGAAAACAAAGTACGTTTTGCCTACAAGCCACAAATTCTTCAGATGCTGACATAATTAGTCGGTTCAACATTTTAAACCAAAAGTCAACAGCTAATTTAATAAAGAAATTAATTAAGCCTCTTAATCCATTTTACGTGATTTTAAGTTCACATATTACGGTAAGTAAATTCTCATCAACCGACTCAATTTAAAACAATTATACCTCATTCAACTTTCAAGAGTTACTCTTCATATTCCACATGACCATTAAACTTTACTAATTTATTTAACTGATCATCAATAAATGATATTATGAAATAAATAATTCCATTAAATTGATTGGGAAAATATTTCTATTCCCGGTAGGAGCAGGCGAGGCAGTTCATTTGTGCTAACTCAGTCAACATGATATGAAAACTTTTTGAAACACAAAAGTCTCATTAATATAAATTAAATTTGCTCGAATAAATACATTAATAATTAATCAAAATCATCGCGAGTGTGGTTACGATTTATAATTATTTTGTATACCGTATTACTAAAAAACTTGCTTTCAATCAATCCTAACCATCGAATGCACAGTTCAATCAATCAATCAATCAATCATTGATTTTGAAACACGAAAACGAATGAAGAGCCAACCGCTGAAAATACTTGAAAGGTCGTAATTTCCAAAAAATCAATCGCAATTTCATTAGCACACTGAAAAGCTCAGAATACTGAAAGCAGCTGCAAATCAGTTAAACGTGAAAACTTATGGGCAACATGGATGGATGACAATCTTGTCAGAAGACTCATGTCTTCCGACTAATAAAGAACTTTTATTGGTCATTAAACATCAAAGAAACGAAGAGGAGCAGTCACTTTAGCTAACCCTGAGGCTGTCTTATGGGTACGAAATGTTAGCAACTTCACTTTCTCAGCCTCGGCATACAAAACAATACAATACAATAGACCGCCCTTCTTACAAAGCGCAGAAGTGTCCACGCCTCGAAGGTGCAACCACAGTTATATTGCAATTGTGAGTAAACCCTTTAATTCCGGAGGGTATAGGATTTCCCATACCATTTACTACCATCTCGGCATTAAAGGGTTAAGTACTTGCTCAAGTTCTCCACACAGTAATTGCCTCGGACAAGGATCGAACCCATACTCTCCCTTTCCATGCTACAGGCCAACCGCTCTAACCACTTGGGCACCATACCCCGCATATGAAGTGAGGGCGGGTGGCCAGTCTTCTCGAATTCACCATCTCATCTCTCCGCTGAAAGTGTACGGTGTAGATGAGAGTCGGCAGGGGAGTGCAGGTGAACCAGAGATCTTCAACTAATTTTTTTAGAAACACAAGCGGGGTTTCAACTTCTAACCTTTTGAGTGGCAGTCTAGCGTGGCAACTACGACACACTATCCCACGTTCCCCTATTAAACTAAACTAAACTACACATCATATAATTAATAAAGCCTAGATCCAATCACACAGCAACTGAGCTTAAAACCAACAAATGTTTAACTGATCACATATGTTCTACCGATATTTAAGTCGAATTTCTGATTTTTTCAGATGACAAAAATGTCCAAGCAGCCATGATATTGTGGATGCTTTTAAAACGTAATAAGGAAAATTGTATTTTAATCATTACAGCCTCTACAGAAATGTCTTAGAATTGTATCAAACACAGCCACAACAATTCCACTACACAAGTAAGTCTAACCTCTTAACCCTTTACCAACTGAGAGTATAGAGGTTTCCCACGCCATCTACACGTACTACACTTTGGTCGGTAAAGGTTTAAGGTCAAAAGGCAAGTCACAGCTCAATCTAATCTTCAGTTGACCAGTGAGTGGAATGAGCAGACAGAGAGAGACAGCAGAGGTTCAAACACACATACATTTCCCTAAGTCCACCCACATGATATGCTTAAACTTGAGTCTAAACAACAAGCAATTGGATAGCCACTAGAAAACATAAAAGGTGTACAAACTCTGCTTTCTACGGCTTTGCAGGTGGCCAAGAGATGTCGAACAAAAGAGCGGTCACACCAGAACCTCCTTATAGCGCACATAACACAAACTTCCGTACAGTACGCATCCTCGCAACACATGATGTAACATCGCAACATGATGTAACATCGCAACATGAACTCTCATTCAACATAAATTGTGAACAAGGATCAGTATGTGACTGCTTAATAACATGACTTATCAAACATGCAACACCCCACATTCATTACATGCGCGTCTAAGAACTAAGAACGTCCACTTATTAATGATCTGTTGGGTGAGAAGCCACTGTCAGATGGAGCACAAATAAGTCAACAAGAATATAAGACATTTCCTTTTCGAGATCCACAAGGCGCAACAACAGATGGCAATTTCACACGCACTAGAATTTGAATCCCCACAAGCCCAAGTTATAAGCAAACACATAAGCAACGAGCCAATTATGTCACCTTGCGACGGTGTCAACCTGCGTCAACCTGACACTGTGTCAACTTGAATGCGTCAACCTGACACTGTGTCAACTTGACACTTTGTCAACCTGACACAATCGACTTGACTGCATCAACCTAACACTGTGTCAACTTGACTATGTCAACTGGGCAGTTTCAACCTGCCACTAACTGGACAGGGTCGACCTGGCAGTGTCAACTTGACTGTGCCAACCTATCACAGTGCCAAAATGCACAGTCTCGGACTTACTGATACTGCACTTTGCCATGAGTGAATCATACAGTATCATTGTCCAATGCAAAAGGCATTAACTGATTCACCAAAACCAAGAGCTGTGAATAATGAGAGAACATCAATAAACCCTCTCGGTATTCACCCTATCACGGCTTGGGTTTTGTGCCCATCACATACCTTCATGGCTTCAAACAGCTGTGTTACAAAGAGGTTCTGGTGGGTGTGTGTGTGTATAGGTAGACAGTTCTAAGAGTAAATGCACCAATTTAAAGTATCTTTAGTTAGGTAGACGACGTGCACAGATTCAAATAATCAGCAATCAAGAAATAAAACCTCAACAGTAGTGAGTAAAATCTGCATTCAATGCAGATCACAGTAAAAGTTTCGGCATTATAAAATAATTCGGCAACAAAATTGAAACAAAACAATTTGATCATATGCCACAACACGAAACGATCGGACAAGAGAGAGATCCAGTCAACCAAACTGAGTGAAATTGAGATTACCAGCTTTGCTGCGAAACAGATCAAGCCGCCGTGTTGTCAAAGGCGGCGCACATTTTTGGCAGACGACATCAATTCGATTTATTCATCTCGCTTGAAAAGGTTCCTGCACTACGGCATCACATCTTTGCAAGATTCACACTAGGGAGACATTTTCCAGGGGAAAACATATCATGAGACATTCTTTATATAGTAGCAGTATATGATCGCAGAGACAGGACCCTCCTCAACAAAGAGACATTCTTCCGACAAACGCATCCATCGGCCGGTCGCCCCCCCCGGAACAGCGTTCGGACACGGTTACCGTGTATTCCCGCAGCGTGATCTCCTCCAAATAATCACGGTGGAGGATAAATTCATAAGCAAAGCAACTACAATCTAGCGACACATTATCAGCATAGGTGGGCGGGTTTTATGCACGGTCACTCGAGCCGAGACGCACGAGCTACACTAACGCCTAACGCACGACCACCATCGAAAGTAGTCCCTCGATGGACCGTCATCGAAAGTAGTCCCTCTCGAACGGAGCGTTCCACGACTAATTATCGGCTGCATCTCGAACCGGAGGAGTGATATAAATTTAAATTGCTGCCTGCTTATCATCATTTCAAAGGCATGGTCGAAAACGTGACGCTAGACCCGCCGGGCGATGACGACGACAACAAAACGGAAAAACAACATGGAGTTAGTTTTCCGACGCACGTCGTAGTAAAGCAACGTAGTCCGCTCTACGAGCAATGTACAGTACACACAGACAGGCAGAGACCAGAAGATGGTGACGACGACGACAGCAAACAGGTGTCCTTCGTTCGTGCGATGCAGCCGCGTGTTATTGCCACGAGTTCCATAACAGCAGTCGAAAGACGACCTTGCGACCGCTGGAAAGGTCGTGCATCAGTCGTGCATAAAGGGGAGGAGGTGGAGGAGGAGGAGACGCGGCGTCTACCGATACTGGTGGTAGTATGACGGTGGGCTGTACGACGGTCTCTGAAAGAAAACTGGATCGAACTGCGTGGTGCCGGGCTTGATGTCACGGCTCAGCGACGAGTTGTAGGAGAACGCCGAGCTGGTGGCCGTGCCCGAGCTCGGCAGAAATGCATCTTGGGAGTAGGCAGACAGATTTGGGTACATAGGCCGGTAGGTGGGTTCCGCGGCGGCCGATAGGTGGGAGCTCAGCCGGTCGGCGCATGATATCATATCTGGATATTGCAGATAGGTCGGAATGTTGACGGGATACCGCGTGTCATTGTTAAAGCGCGTCGCCAGTCCGTTCATAGTCCACCGGTGCTGGCTGTCGGACCAGCCGGCGTAGAACGGCGCAGACGGGAGACCGCGCAGCAGACTGCACGGGTTCAGCACCTGGCCGGCGGCGTCCTCCTGCTTGGCGAGCAGCGCGTCGTAGTTGCAATCGGTGCGCGGGCTCATCCCGACGAGCGGGCTCGAGTGCGGAATCCCGAGCGCCGGCGGCCACTTCTGGAACCCGGAGTTCCACTTGAACTCCGGCGCGATGTCCTGAGACATGGCGGCAAACGACGGCGGCAGGCCGTGGTGGTAGGACGGCCGGTCATGCACAGCCATCGACACGGCGTTGAAATTGCAATCGACGTGCTTGCGCTTCCGATCCTTGTCGGCAGCAGCGGCGGCGGCGATGGAAGAGTGCGCGGCGCTCGTTGACTCCTGAGTCGTGTGGTTCTCCTCAACCGGCCGGCGATCCTTCCTCGGCTCGACCTTCAGGTCAAGGTCAGGGAAGACGACTTCGGACTCGTCCAGGTGAGGCAGGCAACCGTGCAGGTGGTCCCTCAGTTTCCTCAGCGCAATAAAGAACGGAACTTTGTCGCTGGCACGCGGCAGCTGTGAACACCGTGCGCTCGACGATGGCATCACGTAGACAACCTGAAAACACATTGATGCACTAATGTACAACGAAAATGTAATGCGATGTGGAAAGATGTTAAGAAGTTGTTCTTAAAGCAAAATGTATCAACGCGTTTCTGTCGCACTCAACAGCAGTGACAAGGGGTTTAATTCCGTTAAAATATTACTAAAACCAATTTCAAGTTTTTATTATCAACGACCCAATGTTAACAAACTCATAATGACAGAATTTCAAAACGTAATTCAACAAAGTTTATACACTTAGGATGGCAAGCAAAGTCTTAAGAAAATCAGTGCACGTCCTGTTAACCCATTAGCAATAAGTGAGCCGCAATTGGTTTCCATACATTTTTATATAAACACTTGACGCTGAAGAGTTAATTGGCCAACTGCCTACATGAAAGCAAAAGGAGAAATTCTTAGACCTAACACTATGCAACTAACAAAGAAAATAACTCCTATGGATGACATTGGAACACAGCGAAAGTTTTACTGCATTGGCAAAACACAATGCGGGAATTGTTACGATTGCAATTTCGGTAAATGAAAAACATTCAGTCGACTTTAAGTTGAATATGACAAAAACAAACAAAAGCTACGGTGCTATTACCGTATTTGTGCCAGGAAATGGCTCAGGCTGTTTGCCGATATAGAAATTCTTGTGGTTACAGAAGACTTCATATATGCCTGAAAACAATCACATGAAACACACTTCAACGTATCAAACAACAAAGTTCTCTTGTTGATCGCGAAAGCACAATGCATAATATCATAGCAATTCACAGGAACTAACAAATATATGCTCGTGCATGGATCAAGGAACACCTGGAACAAGGTAAACAAAACCTCACATGATTAGGGTCACCTTAGCCAACTACAAATGTTAATGATGGGTTTTTAGAAATGTGAAGTTAATCATCTCAATTGTCATAATTTAGAAGTTTATAATGCTTAAATTAAAAAATTACAGAATACATACGCAGACTAATGTTCAAATATTTCAACCGTAAAAGGTTGTATACAACATGGCTAGGCCCAGCAGTTTCTTATGAAGATACTCAATGCTTCCATTCATCTGTTTAAACTGTAACCATTACAGCTTACTTCTTGAGCATTACATCGTGGAGATTTCAAAATGTAAGCTGAGTAGCAGAAATGCAACTTTAAAGCTTGCTAGTGCAAAAAATCTTCAGTCTACCGAACAAAGGTTTGCATGACACCAAATCATAAACTCTTGTCATTTAGTCAGTTATTAATCAATCAATCAATCAATCAGAATTTATATAGCGCCCCTTCAAGGTACCTACTCAATCGGCATGTCATATTATGCAGCAAAACTTCAGTCCTGAATAAAGTGGTGAAAAGTTTCAGCAGAACGAAAACTAGTAAGCAATGATTCACAATAAAATACATTTTTTACAGAACTGATATGACTAATTTTACATAATTATGACGAACTGCTAATGATCATACTTTTACCTTAATTTTTGTGTTATTGGTTACTTAAGAGGGGAGGAAGTGTCAAAAGCAAAATGCAGCCAGTTCTGGCAACTTACTGTATGTTGAGACACAGGACAGTTACTCTGTGCACATTAATATTTTACATTCCTGCAAATTCAACACATCTATCTATCAATAAATTCCAACTCAGCACATGCATATGAATATAAACCGATTATTTGCCATAAGAACCAAGCAAACAAACCTTTGTCAAAGTAAGAAAGAACAGAAAACAGAACTGAGCAGTGCAGGCAAACAACTGACTAAACGTATAAACTCGTGTTAAGCACATAATTCAGATGAAACAAAAACACAATCAAGACCCACCTTTTCCATTAAACACCGCTATCTTAGGCTTGTAAGTCTGTATTTTCTCTGTCAAACTCTCCACACCCTCTTTGATTTCTCTCCTGAAAACAAACAGTTACGATTTCTACTAAATGCCAAAAGTTTGGATGTCAAAACATCATCAACAAAGCTGCCGGATGGAATGTACCCATATGTCTTCAAACATCCCAGTTCTTGGATCTCCCTGCACACAATCTGACTTACCATCAACAACAAGCTATCTAAATGTTTCCTCTATTCACACCAAAGAACCAGAACTGCTCTCGATAAATGAGTCCTTTCAGTTACTGGTCATAGTATTTTTTCACTATCTTGCTCTTCGTTCTACACAGTCATTAAATTCAATGTCATTTCATTTTAACTTAAAACTTATCTCATTCATCGGCCATAGGCTGCCTGCCCTCTGTCTTATTGGCTGACCTTCTGGACAATGACCGATTATAATTATGGCATGGTTTTTATGTGGACATCACTTTTACGTTATTTCTAAAAAAATACCAAGTTGCGTGACATCTCCTTGAGCCAAACCAGAGCTCTGTGTTCAGTAGTTTATAGAACAAATCATTATATAAAAGCAATCTTATCTCGAACATAAAAGCTTCACCAGCGTCGCTGCAATACCATACGTGGCATCCATCACAAGCCACTTGAAAGTCTCAGCAGACAGCACACCAAAGCCACGGTCCTTCCGGTTAAAATAAAACACGGCAATCTCTTAGGACATGAAAATAGAGAAAGCGCCTGGTACGATCAGCAACTGTTGAACATCCAATCCCTTAACCATAGGTTTACACCTCTTGGTTGGTTGGGGGGTGTGATGGTCTAGCGGTTAGGGGATTGGACTGTCAATCCAGAGTACAATCCAGAGTACACTGCTGGTGGGAAGACGAGATGGCAAGGGAGAGGAGTGGCTAACTAACGGCTCTCAAGCGTCAGGTGGAAGCAAAGTGGAGCCGCTAAGGTTTCATACTATAGCTGCAGCATTGGCTAATTTAGAAGATTTTTTCTAGGCCATCTGCTCACATATGTAAACTTAACAATGTAGCGTTACTTTGTATAGATATCATCACACAAAATAATGGTAGACTAGACAAGATGGCCATGGTCAAAAACATCATGGAATGCAACAAAACAGACAGACACATCCATAATTTGTTTGGAGCAAAGCAGGAACTCAGAGAATCATTTTACAGGGAGCCCTGGCAGAAGTGATCAGGGACGGATCCAGGGGGGCCAATACGGCCATGGCCCCCCATTTAGAAATTTCTCTATTTTTGACCAGCTATTTTGCTCGGAAAGTAGACGTGGCCCCCCCATGAGTAGTTCCGTAGGCCTTTGGCCCCCCCTTCAAATATTTCTGTATCCGCCCTTGGAAGTGACATCATTTCAATTACAATTTAACACACAACACAGAAACAATATCATGAGCAAACTATTAGAACATTGCAAAGGCATTAAGATTATAAAAATGACAGAATCTATCAGATGAAAACAATTTCGAGAAATAAATGTCACAGAGGTTATTTCATACCTTGAGAATTCCACGCTGCCCTTCGTACAGCGTGCCACGAAGTTGGTGAAGCCAATGCCGTACTGCTTCAGTTTGTAGTCATCGTTGGCGTTCATTGGCTCTGGGATGAGACCCGACAGATACAGACACTTCCCTAACAAATGCATTCGAAACACAGATCTGCATGAAACGTAAACCACTTCAAACGGATGCAGTCAGACCAAAATCAGACATTCTTAGAAGCATACACACAAACATCCATACAGTAAAAACAAATTTAAAAAAAGGAAATAACCATCTTTAACGACGTGAAAACCCAGTCACACCAGACAAACCTTCAGCCATATAAACACAGCGTGGAACTTAACAAACATCTTTGTTATGATCATCTCATATAATGAGATTTCAATTAATACCCGTGCATTAGCTCTTGAAACATAAATAAACCGAATGCATTCAGGACAAAAAACAGACGTTCTCAGAAGAGGCCAAGTAAACATTCATAGAGGAAAAACAATTTTTTTAAAAGGAACTTGCGATCTTTCACGACCTAAAAAATCAGACCCACTTTCAGCCACATAAACAGAGCGCGCATTGTGCAACCTAAAAACATCTTTGTTCCAATCACCTTCATATGAAATTTCAATTACCCCCCCCACCCATTAATCTATCTATCCACATCACCTGATTGATTGAGGAATCTTTTGTTTTTAATCCATTGTACATCGATTCTTCCACAACCAATATTTAATTCTGTTCTAATTATCAAAAGCATTGTCCCTAAACAATGAACAGGTGCACAAGATAAACTGTTGCATTTTTAGCTGCGTGGACAAAGGAGGTGGTTTAAATTATTAATATTCTGTTATGCACAGTACTTACAAACCATACAACAGGGACAGTGAGAAGGCAGTCTGCTAATAAATCCTCTGCTACAAAACCCTCAGGCACTTTCAGAAAATGCCTGCATCATGCAACTGGCTACCCCACATGCACATCTGGTAAAGGTTGTTCTACAGAGTTTCCGTAAAACACAACCATAAACCTTTTATGGCTTCATTCTAGACCATTTCCATTTTTTACCTCAAGTTTAAGTAATAGCGGACAGCTTGTCATCCATTTACTTAGGTACCTATTTTACTGTCTGCCTGCATTTGCGTGCTTGTGCCTGCCTTTGTACGTTTGTGTCTATCTGCATGCATGTCTGCATGTGTGTGTCTACATGTTTGTGCGTATGTGTCTGCATGCATGTATCTGCATGTGTGTCTGCATGTGTGTGCCTGCATAAGTGCGTGAGCCTGCATATGTGCGTGTGTGTGTTTGCATGTGTATGTGTCTGCATAAGTGTGCGCATGTGTGGTGTGTGTTTAACATTTGATAGCCACCACAGATAAAGACAGGATTAGACGACTTAGATAATAATAATAATAATCTCTTCTTTAATTGAGCGCCTGCAAACGCACTGCGCTTTACATTTACAAGTTATGCAGTAATCTTAATTAAACTTAACTACTAACTAAACAGACAGCTTTGCAATTACACAGAGCTAAAAGCAGCCTACAAAGCACATCCGCCCAAAGGGGGCTCGAACCTGCTACCTCTCGCACTCTTGGCCAGCGTGTTAACCATTAGTCTACCGGGCCCCCCCCCCAATGGCTTCACTTTCATAACTTAAAGAAACCATGGTGCAACAAAGCAGAAACGAAATGAAACAGTCAGAAGGATTTACTTACAGAAGTGATTACCCGGACCCGCATAGTGATGGCCAAGATAGGCAGCAGTCAATCCCGGACAACTACCGATCTAAACATCCACAATCACATTGCAATCACTACGCACTTCAAAATATACCTAAAAATCACTACTTTGTTAAGCTACACTTGACTAACCCTGGGAAGTACCAGCTTTCAAACTGCATTGCTATGCTACGATTATCAACAAGTGCTATTAATTATTCTTAGTAATTATTTTATTAACCGTACAATTGTACTTACAATGAACACAGGTCAGTACATCTGTGACAGACACATGTCTAGGGCCATTACGCACTGCTCAGCAGACTCGAAACCACAATCATCGGAATACATACGCAGTGTGCATCTGACCAGACCGCAATGCCATTTAAATCTTAAATACTAACGGTTCATAAGAAATCTGACCATCAACAAACCAAGCTTCATATTTGTGCTAGATGCAAACAATAGTCTAAATTGTATGTTCCATTCATAAATTCATTCGCAACGTGAATTTGCCAAAACAATACAGTTTTAAAGCACTGCTATCCTACTAAATTAAAGCGAAGCAGCCTACAGGTTTCATGCTTCAGAATTCAATAGAAATGCTCCTAAAAATTCCATAAATAAAATCCAACTTCCAACAGCTCAGCACAACTTCTTGACAAAAACAACAATGTAGAACAGGCGTTCTGAAAGTCAATCTGGTCAAAGTAGAATGATTAATGGTGATTATCTACTAACAATGATTATCTACTAACAATGATTATCTACTAACAATGATTATCTACTAACAATGATTATCTACTAACAATGATTATCTACTAACAATGATTATCTACTAACAATGATTATCTACTAACAATGATTATCTACTAACAATGATTATCTACTAACAATGATTATCTACTAACAATGATTATATCAAGATTTGGAGCGAGAAGATCTGGAACGGTTCTCTTGAGCACATCCTCTTCCGTCATGCCGTTGAAACGATCTCGTTTCTTCTTGTTACCAGAACAGTCGCTTCCCGACGCCGCATCCTGTTGCTTAGCGCTGGGCGGCTGGGTCTCCACCGCGATTTCACTCTTCTCCACATATCTGCCAGAAAGACCATGCAATAATCAATAACTTCAAAATAAATATATCTACAAATCGTTATTTTGTTATGTTACACTCTAGCAAAAATGGATGGACGAGATACACTAACTGGCATGAATTTGGAAGAACTGAGGGACTTGTCTGCGAACAGAGAACAATGGAGAATGTGTGTCATGACAATCGCTAGAGCTCTACGAGCTGACAGCACAAGGTGACACTCTACCAACCAAGGCACCAGCTTTCAAACTGCATTGCTATGCTACGATCACCAACAAGTGCACTATCAACTATTCCTATTACTTATTTTTAGTCATTATTGCCTGAGCTCTATGCGGTGTATCCAATGAAGAGATAGTCGGACTTTGTTTCCGTTTCCTACAAATGTTGGACATTCAGAGGTTTGGTCAGCCTGTATGTATTCTGGCATTTTCATGACATACAACCATTGCACGTTGTTCTCCAAAGGTGGCAGCACTGTAAAGCCAGATTAACTACAGATTGAATTGAGTTGACGACAATCAAACTGACAGCTCATTATTTCAGCTGACGGATTATTTCTCATGCACACTGGTCTCGTGACTAGAGCCATGCTAAGCGGCTAAATCCGACATGAATTGCTCAGATCAATTCAGATAGATTTAAAATACAGCGGTGTACCAACTGGACCATGTCGTTGATTCACTGCAGCTGAAGATCCTTTTCTTTGTAGGAGTAACACACCAACTAGCATTATTTGTTTAGATCTAAACAGAGGTGCTCCTTAACTCTTTTGATGATGAGCTACATTGGCTTCCAAATCATGTTTAGTACACACTCGTCATTAATATATTCACAAGACAAGAATCTTAAGGAATATTATTGTATAGAACTAAAATTATACTGAAAAACTACATGCTACTTTGACAGCATAATGCTCATGTTCCGTACAATACTCTAAATGTTGATGTTCTATATTATTATCTAAATGTTAGTGCTCTGCATCATTATCTAAATGCTAGTGTTCTGTATTAGTATCTAAATGTTGGTGTTCTATATCATGATCTAAACGATCATTGGTGTTCTATATCATGATCCAAATGCTGGTATTCTAATCATGATATAAATGTTGTGTTCCATAACAAGACCATAGAAATGCTGGCATTCGATATCATAACATAGAGCAGGCATCTTATAAGGAACAATAAAGCATGTCAAAGTAGGATGAAATCAACAAATAATTAAAGCCAAGGACTAAGCGATCAATCAGTTTAACAAAACAGAGTTCTGAAAATTAGTAAATGATAAACAGATTGCACGATAATTAATGAACCAGATTAAAACCAAATTACAATTAAATTAAACAATGAATGCAAACAACAAACCGATCGTTGGAGTGTTCCTGATGTGAATCCTCTCCCCGCAAATGATTCCCCGCTCCCCCTGCCCCATTGCTGTCAACCCCGTATCCTATTTGACCGTCGTTAAGACGACAATCGGAATTGGTTGCTGCACAGCTGTTCCTGCCGACATCTGGTGGCAGTGAGGGTAAATGGTGGTTTATGGGCGGCATCGTCTCGCTGTAGTATGGGTAGCAGCT
The DNA here is from genome assembly GCA_949752735.1 of Lumbricus terrestris. NCBI lineage: Eukaryota > Metazoa > Annelida > Clitellata > Crassiclitellata > Lumbricidae > Lumbricus > Lumbricus terrestris. The sequence continues at coordinate 36,452,266 of OX457047.1, forward strand.
CTCCTGTCTCCAGCCCCATGGCTGGTGGTGAGGATCATAGCTTCCACATGAGGGAAAACTGAACGAACACAGAGAAAAAGCAGATTAGCGGTAAGTCAGTCTAATCAATCAATAAATTGATCAGAATTTATATAGCGTCCTTTCAAGATCCCTACACAGAAGTGCTCCCAGCCCACGCCAAAGGAAAAGCAGCCTCTAACAGTTGGTAAAACTGAGAACAGATTGGGATTGTAACATATAACTCCTACTAGAACGGCTATGGCTCAGTCCCGTTCCTTTACATCAATTGGCCCCTCTCTTTGGAATACGCTCTCTCCTTCTATTCGATCTCAACTTCTGACAGGTAATCCCTTCTCCTCATTTTCTTTTCTTAAAACCTATTTTTTCTCTCGTGGCCTTGCGCACTGGGAGCGCCTCTGAACGGTTCACCCTAGTAGAGGCGCTTTATAAATGTTTTTATACAATACAATACAATACAATAGTCAAGGGAAGCCCAGTCTAATCCAGAAGATGTACAGATACAAGATTAAGAAAAGAATCATGTTTTTACCTAATCTCATTTCTAATGCCACCTCCTAAATAGTCCATTAAGTTCAGGCATTAATCTCAAACACACTGAGACCTTGGTACGTTCTTGGCTTTAAGATAGATTGGGTTTAAGCTTTTTTGTCAATGCAAGATAACAGCTCCATTCGATAGCTCAAAATGCCTTAAAAACTTGTGCAGTGCATAGTATTGAGAGATGAGTCATTTAAACTGATGAACTAACATTGTCAAAAGCAACAGAGAGTAAACAGACTACACGTGCTTGCAAATCGTCATGCTAAATGAATACGTCTTTCCACAACAAAGCAGAACTTATCAGACAGAGGATTATTTTATTCACATGCCCAGACTCTGATAGCTGCTGAAAGTGTCTCTAAATTTAAACAAACAAACGTTAGTTAAAAACCCAGAAACAAAAAAAGAAGTTTGAAAAAAAAACATAAAAAGTATATAGAAACTGCAGACACATCATACAAGACTGCTGAAAGTTTACTGAAACAGTGTTTTCCAATCCAAAAGTAATTAAATTGCATAGCTCCGGGTTTTTATGCGAACTCTTTTTGCAGGTCTGCGCTGTAGACAGGAGATTACCTACAAGTTGCTTAGTATCAAAATTCACAAGCCACTCTTGGGCTTGAATTCTTCATTGAGTGTCGTTAACTCTATATCTGAAATTATAATCTGCTACATTGGCATACATTTATTAATAGGGACACCTTCACAACCGGTGGACAGGAATCTCATAAGCAAAGAGAAAGCAATCACCAGCCACTTAAACATTTACGTTCCAAAATGTCAAAATATCATCATGAATGAATATCTGAAAGTTTGCAATTACTAGCCACTTAAATATTTATATTCCAAATGTCAAAATATATCAATGAATTTCTATCCAAATGTTTGCCATCACTAGCCAGTTAAATATTCACATTCCAAAATTTCAAAAAATCATATTAATGAATTTCTATCCAAATGCTTACCATTACTAGCCAATTAAATATTTACATTGCCAAAAGTGAAAAACTATTTTAAAGAATGTTAATCGAATGTGAATACACAACAAACTTTCCACTCTTAAAATGGCAAATAACAATCACAAATAGTTCTACACGTAAGGAACTAAGGATCAGCATTCACATAGTGCAGACATCTGGCCAATAATTTCCCAAAATAATTTGTCACTCGGTCAGATGTGAAGCACAGACTTTCAACGAACCCTACGTTCGGAGAATAAAAAAACATAAACAGTCCCTGAATCATAGATGAGTTCAGGGCATGACAAAACCTCTTTCCCTCCATTTCTCTTCCAAAAACACAGTTAGGGCATGAATTCAAGAATTTCCACCTGCTGTGTCTCAACACCAACACCACTGCATGCATACTACAATGTGCAGGCTATAGGAGAGGAGTCAGGCAATGCAACATCATCAGCCCGTGCACCGACATAACCTTGCCGCAGCCAGACCCATCCAACACATGTATGACTTAATACGTACACGCATATAATAGGCTAACATTTTTATATGTCACAATAAAACTACTTATCAATTACCAAAACGAAAATAAACGGCATTCAAGTGCAAATCATCCACAGTGCGCATACAAACAGTCAGATCTGTCCTACAAATGCAGTAGTTATTACAAAACACAAGTCCCTGTATGCATTTGTGCAGTTCATATCTGTGCATATGCCTCTGGGTTTTATTGAGTCTGTTTATCTCGAAAGTGCTGCACACATCCGTTTTTAAGAGACAATTCTCAGCAAACAATGACGACCTCATGAGTAATCATTTAAGCGAAACTAGATGATACCAAAGTGCAACTTTCAATTCGGTCTGTCACCGTGACTTAAAATGTTAAGTCTGACCAACTAAACCATGAGGTATAAATTTATGAGAAATGATCCCTGTGGAGTGTGGACATACCTCCCTCTGCATCAAGTTGAATCACTCACAGGTGTCCTAATTAAAATCCACTACTGCTCTTAATATATTCAGATTATATTCCGTTGCTCAATGGAAATCAGCCTAGAGCACAGATCACGAAAGAAAATAGACGGAACTTACAACGATGATGCCTCATTGGAGTTCATTATTCTACCCAGAAACATTCAACTATCACACCACTTCGTCCAAATCTATAAAGAAAATCATAACACCATCAATTACTGCAAAAACAACTGACAGACTTAGCAAAAATCATTCCCAGATTAAAGATCATGTTGGGCAAAAACAAGCCAGAACATCTGTATGTGTGATTGTATGTAAGTATGTATGCATGTATGAATTTCTTTTAATTTCTCCTATTTGCTATATAGCGCTCCTTCAAGCTATCTGCTCAGAGGCGCTCCCGACTACAGCACAGACACTGCATCTGAGTTTCACGCAAGTGAAGGACTTTCTCAAGGTATTTACGTGGCAACTTGGTGAATTCGAACCTGGAACCCTTCGGCTGTAAGGCACCAAACCCACCACTGCACCACCGTGCCCGCGGAATGTTGTATGTATGCAAGTAGTCACTCAGCAGTGCATGCAGAGCATATTCACCATTTATTTCTTTTGAGACTTCAACATTATTCACACTACTAAGCAGTACCCAAAAAGATCCTCTAAAGTTACCATGGTCAGACATACCGATATATATGATATGAATAAGTAGAAAGATAGGGTTCTGATAACTTGAAAGGAGAGGCAATAAAACTGTAATAGGTAAACACAACACCACTGGCACAGACATGATATTTATTCACATATAAAATGAATAAAATCTGTGCCTAAATAAAAAAAGCTCTGATAATTCTAAGCAAACACCCATAAGACTGCTGTAGCGGTAGAATGCTTCTTATCAAACAAACCTATTAAATGATGCATTGTATAAGTATTAAATAGGTAAGAATTAAGCTAGACAATATGTGGCGTATTGTAGATTATAATTAATATTACTTGTGGCATTAAGTTAGATAATAATAATAGCGCTATAACAATTCTTGAATACGCGCTACATCAATTATCGAAACACAACGAAGGGCAGAAAGCAGCGTCAAACTTGAGCAGACGGCAACAACGGCAGACGAAAAGTTAGACAGCGAAAAGATGGCGAAGGAAGAAGACGTAGATTTCTGAGCAAGGGCGGCCATTGACGATTGTGGCGTTCCTTGTCGGTAATTCAGAAGATCTGACGGTGAATTGGGTGTGGAAGGCGACACGTTGTCGGCCTGTCCCACTGGTGAGACTATAAGTCCTTGGGAATAGAGATACCAGGGCTTGTCGTACGGAAACTTTGCGAAGTTTGGTGAGACACTTGCGAGTGCACTGCGATCGACATCGGAGAAGATCGAATTCGGAACTACAATTGCGATTGGAGTTCGACGGCAGAAGAAAGGGGCGAAACTACAACAAGACGAGCAAGCGACGAGAAGCTACCGTTGCTTGTGGAGAAACAACGAGGTGGACGAAACTACAGAGTGCTGTGCCAGCTACAGCATTCTCCGTCTACGCAGCTACGGAAGAGAATTGGAAACGACGGCAAGCAAGAAGAAGGTGACCTTCCTTCCTCTTCAAACCTTCATTCCAATCCATACGAACTGAAGAACTTCTACATCTACGCTGGAAAAGTCCAACGTGGAAGATAAGAAACAAGCTATAATATTATTAGATAATACGCCACAATAAGTAGATAGGATTATTGATTGTATTTTACTGTTTGATATTGTTTTATTATAATATAATCTTTAAACGAATCTCAGCTACATTTGTTTTAGGTCCTAGTTCATTCTAATATTGATCACCCAATGGCCTCTGAGCATAAAGTTCCCTATTAAAGCTAGATTTAAAACCCTAGATTTTGATGGCTGTGACAAGAGTGGGTGCCCATGCCGGGATAAAAGTCAGTAAAGATTTAAGTCAGTAAAGATTTGAGTAAGTAAAGATTTAAGTCATTAAAGATTTAATTCAGTAAAGATTTGAGTCAGTAAAAAACTGTCTTTTGAACAGTATTAGAAAAGCTTTGAACAATTATAGCTAGGAGATTGTTAGAGACTAAATCTGAAGTTGTAGATTGAAGATACTGCAGTAGGTGTATGAACTATTAGTTGTTGTTGTGGAACTGAATTGACACTTTGCAGAATTGAACAATTTCTATTTGTTAGAAATTTAAATAGCGCACATAGTTGCCAATATTTTTGGCATAAGTTGCTAGTCAGCAAGTAAGACAGTAAGTATGTCTGTCAGTGATTTTGAAGCTTGGTTAGAAATTGCCAAACGGATGAACATGGAAGGGGACGAGACACGTGCCTTTGTCAAAGAAAGACAGGCAGAATGGAGACAAGATAGAGCGACTGAGAGGGAGATCGCCAAAGAGATGAAATTAGCTGAAGCAGCAGCAGAAGTCAAGAGACTTGAGATAGAAGCAGTAACGAGGAAGGCTGAAACAGAAGCTGCTACGAGAAAAGCAGAGATGGAAGCTGAAGCAGCAGCAGAAATGAGAAAAGCTGAAGCAGCAGCGAGAAAAGCTGAAACAGAAGCAGCAACGAGAAAAGCCGAAGCAGACGCAGAAACGAGAAAAGCTGAAATAGAAACAAGAAAAGCTGAAACAGAGGCTGCAATGCAAGCAAAGAAGGCTGAACTGGAATTGGAAGCAATCAGGAGTGCTGAAGCAGAAGCCAGATTGAATCGTGAAGCAGCTGAGACAGAAGCGAGAGAAAGTCGCTTGGCAACAGAAGCCAGAGAACAGCGTGAACACCAGTTAGAGATAAAGAGACTTGAAGCACAGGTGAGAATGCGTGAAATTGATTCGAGAGGGGAACAAAACCGAGAGCACGAGAGTGACTACATGAGGATCGGTGATGGTCAACAACAGGGAGATCACCGAGAAAACAATAAAGGAATTAGAAATATCAAATTCCCTATATTCAACGAGTCAAAGGATTGTTTAGATGCCTACTTGTTGAGATTCGAGAGAACCTGTGTTGCGTACGAAGTTAAAAAAGAAGTTTGGTCGCTGACGCTAGCTAGACATTTGGAAGGCAGAGCACTGGAAGTATACCAAAGGTTGTCTGCAGATGAAGTGCAAGATTATGAGTGTTTGAAGACTCAGCTGTTGAAGAGATTTCAACTTACTGAAGGTGGTTATCGAAACAAATTCAAAACCAGTAAAATGGAATCAGGAGAGACACCTTCTAGTTTTGTGCATAGATTGAGAAGGTATATGCAACAGTGGTTAGCACAAGCGGGATTTGAGAGAACTTATGAAGGAGTGGAAGATCTCTTGTTGAAAGACCAGTTTTACCTGACATGCAGTACTGAACTTCGTATGTTTATAAAAGAGAAAGGTAAAATGAGTTTGAAGGACATGTTGGTTTGTGCGGAATCACACATTGAAGCACACGGTTACAAATACAGCGAGCAGTCTGCAAAATCAGACGTGAAATTCCATGGTGACAGGTTGAACGGTAGACCGTTTGAACACAGACCCAAGGAACAGTCTGGGTACAATTTGAACAGGAGTAGAAGTGATGTGAAGATAAATCAGGGTGTACATCAAAACCGAGGGTTCAGTAGAGAAAGAGAAATTGCAACTGGACATAAGATTACTTGTTTTTTCTGTGGAGAACAGAACCATAAGGCATATCAATGCCCAAAGAAAAACAGGGGTACATTTAAACACACTGCAGCAGCAGTACAAATATTCGAAAGTCGAGCACACTTGGTTAAGCCAGAAAGTGAAATACAGAGAGTGGTTGAAGTTACAAGAGGAGAACAACAGATGAAACAGGGTGAACATAATAAAATACCACCAATGTACATGGCAGCTAGTGCAATGGTGATAAAAGACAATGATGGATGTATTAGCCTTGAAGATAAGAGTGAATACCAGGTGACAGTTAATGGAAACACAGTGGGATGCTTATACGACACAGGCGCAAGTTGTTGTATTGTAAAACGTTCTTTGATAAATGAAGAAGCGTTGACTGGAGAAGAAACACATTGTGTATTAGTTGATGGGAGTTTAAGATGTTTCCCATTGGCTAAGGTGTATATCGAGAGTGAACATTTTAATGGTGAAGTACAAGCGATGGTGATGGAACAGCCAATAAAGCCAGTAATAATTGGGAAAATCAAAGGATTGAAGTACATGGTTAAGGATGAAAGAACTGAGAGTGTGACAAATCATGAGCCAAAAGAAATAATTGAGAAATGTACTGAAGTGGAAAACAAAGGAATATTGATTAGAAAAACAGAACATGAAGAAAGACCTATTGGTGCAAAGAAAACAGTAAGATTTTCTGACGATGTGATGAGAAATCAAGATGAAAAATTAATGACAGTAGCAGTTGTGGAGACTAGGGCAGAAGCTAAAAAGGTAGCAAAATACAAACCATTGAAAGTGGCGGAGATGCCGAACTTGAATGTGTCAGTAAAAGAGATACAGGAGTTGCAGAGTCAAGATGAAACTATGTCGAAACAAATGGAAAGAGCAATTGAATGGGATGGTAACGAAGACAACATAGAAGATAAACCATATGTGAAAAAGAAGGGATTGTTGTATAAAAGATACAAAGAAGTACAGAAGGATGAGGTGAAATGGCAACTAATGGTACCTAAACCTTTGAGGGATAAAGTGTTAGCAGTAGCACATAATTCATTGTTGTCGGCTCATTTAGGAATGAGGAAAACACATGATAAAATTCTAAATGAATTCTATTGGCCTGGAATAGGACAAGATATACGGAGATATGTGTTGAGTTGTGATATTTGTCAAAAGTCAGTTGACAAGAAGGTGAACCACAAGGCGCCTATGGGTCATCTACCTGTATTAGATGTACCATTCAAACACATATGCATAGACATAATCGGAGAAGTTAACCCTATGTCTGCAAGGGGTTACCGATACATATTGACCATCATAGACTTGAGTACAAGATATCCGGAAGCTATTCCATTGAAAGGAATTAGTACTGAGGAAGTTGCAGAAGCTTTGTTCGGATTTTATTGTCGTATGGGAGTGCCTCAGAAGATCCATACTGATCGTGGAAGCCAGTTCACTTCCGAACTCATGGCTGAAGTAAATAAGATGCTATTGATAAAACACACCATGACGAGTCCATACCATGCAATGGGCAATGGATGTGTAGAAAGACTTAATGGAACCATCAAAGCGACGTTGAGGAAGTTGATTGGTGAACAAGCGAAAGAATGGGATCGTTATATAGCTCCATTACTGTTTGCGTTGAGAGACACAGTACATGAGAGTCACGGTTTCACACCATTCGAACTAATATTTGGTAGATCGTGTAGGGGACCAGTGCAGATCCTGAAGGAGTTATGGACCAATGAGACAGTGGAAGAAGAAGTGAAAGACGTATATACGTATATGCAGGATTTGAGAGAAAGGATTGAGGAGACTTGTGATATGGCGCAGAAAGCGATACACAAAGCGAACGCTAAAAACAAGAAGTATTATGACAGGAAAGCGAGATACCGGAAGTTGGAAATAGGTGATAAGGTGTTGTTACTATTGCCTAGTTGTAAGAACAAGATGTTAGTAAAGTGGCAAGGGCCATATGTTGTGAAAGAGAAGATTGGAGACTATGATTACAGAGTTGAAATCGAGAAAGGAAAGATAAAGACATATCACATTAATATATTAAAGAAATATCACGAAAGAGAAGATGCCGAGACTGTAGCGTACATTTCAGCAGTAGTATATGACGGAAAAGTGGGTGAAGATGAAGAAGAAGAAATATTGGATTTATATGTAAGTGAACAAACAGAGACCTATGAAGATGTAGATATAAATCCTGATTTGGATGAAGAACAAAAAGGAGAAATGAGGAAACTACTGAAGAAATATGAAGACATTTTCACAGACAAGCCTGGGAGAACAGACTTAGTGAAGCATGAAATACATTTGACGAGTGAAGAGCCAGTAAGACAAAGAGCTTATCCAACACCATACCATTTGCAAAAAGAAATAGATAAGGAGATCCAGACGATGTTAGACAATAAGGTGATAGAAAGATCAGAGGCAGCTTATGCAGCACCGCTGGTGGTTGTCAAGAAATCAGACGGAAGCAATAGACTGTGTTGTAATTACAAACAGCTAAACAAACTTACAATATTTGATCCTGAGCCTATGATGACAAATGAGGATATTTTTAATAAGTTGAGTGGTAGTAAAATCTACAGCAAGTTCGATTTCTGCAAGGGTTATTGGCAGATCCCTATGAGTCCAGAATCGAAAGACTACACTACATTTGTATGTGCCAACGGGATATACAAGTTCAATGTGATGCCTTTTGGATTGATCAATAGTGCGTCAAGTTACAACCGTTTAATCAGGAAGATTCTTCAAGGAACAGAAAATCTTCAAAGTTATGTCGACGACATTCTAGCACATAATAAAGGATGGAGAGAACATTTGAAGACATTGGAGATATTTTTCGAAAGAGTGAGACAAGCGAATTTGACATTGAAGCCGAAGAAGTGTTCAATAGGATATGGAAAGATTGACTTTTTGGGACATACGTTGAACAAGGATGACATAAGTCCAAAGGAGAAATCAGTGGATAAAATAATAGACATGCCACGTCCAAAGACAAAGAAACAAGTCAGGAGTTTCCTTGGAGCGATAAACTATTATCGGAAATTCATACCACACTGTGCGGAAATTATGGCACCGTTAAGTGACTTAACGAAGAAGATAGCACCTGGGATAGTAGAATGGAATGAAGAGCTGGAGGTTAGCTTTACAAAGTTGAAGAACGAATTGGCGAAAGAACCAATTCTGAGACTTCCAAATTTAGAGAAGGATTTCATCCTACAAACTGATGCAAGTGGGAGTGGAATCGGATGTGTGATAATGCAGCAGTACGAGGGGACGAATCATCCCATAGCGTATGCGAGCAGGAAGCTGTTAGAGCGAGAGAGAAGATATTCTGTGGAAGAGAGAGAGTGCTTAGCAATCATGTGGGGTATAAGCAGGTTCGACCGATATCTTTGTGGAAAGACATTTACAATTGAGACAGACCATTGCGGATTGCAATATATGAAAGAGGGTCGAATGAAAAATGCAAGGGTGATGAGATGGAGTTTGGCACTCCAAAATTATTCCTTTAACATTAGATATATTAAAGGGTCCGAAAATGTTATGTCCGACTATTTAAGTAGAGGGGTTGTGTAGTATAAGTTGAGATAAAGTAAATGAAGAAGTGTAAGCCAGTGAGTAAAGTGTATTAATTGTCATGTCGTGTATAGTAAGTGAATTAGTTTACTAGGTTAGTTTGTTAAGTAGGTTAGTTTGTTAAAGCCTGTAAACAGTCTTTTGAAGGAGGGGCATTTGTAGCGGTAGAATGCTTCTTATCAAACAAACCTATTAAATGATGCATTGTATAAGTATTAAATAGGTAAGAATTAAGCTAGACAATATGTGGCGTATTGTAGATTATAATTAATATTACTTGTGGCATTAAGTTAGATAATAATAATAGCGCTATAACAATTCTTGAATACGCGCTACATCAATTATCGAAACACAACGAAGGGCAGAAAGCAGCGTCAAACTTGAGCAGACGGCAACAACGGCAGACGAAAAGTTAGACAGCGAAAAGATGGCGAAGGAAGAAGACGTAGATTTCTGAGCAAGGGCGGCCATTGACGATTGTGGCGTTCCTTGTCGGTAATTCAGAAGATCTGACGGTGAATTGGGTGTGGAAGGCGACACGTTGTCGGCCTGTCCCACTGGTGAGACTATAAGTCCTTGGGAATAGAGATACCAGGGCTTGTCGTACGGAAACTTTGCGAAGTTTGGTGAGACACTTGCGAGTGCACTGCGATCGACATCGGAGAAGATCGAATTCGGAACTACAATTGCGATTGGAGTTCGACGGCAGAAGAAAGGGGCGAAACTACAACAAGACGAGCAAGCGACGAGAAGCTACCGTTGCTTGTGGAGAAACAACGAGGTGGACGAAACTACAGAGTGCTGTGCCAGCTACAGCATTCTCCGTCTACGCAGCTACGGAAGAGAATTGGAAACGACGGCAAGCAAGAAGAAGGTGACCTTCCTTCCTCTTCAAACCTTCATTCCAATCCATACGAACTGAAGAACTTCTACATCTACGCTGGAAAAGTCCAACGTGGAAGATAAGAAACAAGCTATAATATTATTAGATAATACGCCACAATAAGTAGATAGGATTATTGATTGTATTTTACTGTTTGATATTGTTTTATTATAATATAATCTTTAAACGAATCTCAGCTACATTTGTTTTAGGTCCTAGTTCATTCTAATATTGATCACCCAATGGCCTCTGAGCATAAAGTTCCCTATTAAAGCTAGATTTAAAACCCTAGATTTTGATGGCTGTGACAACTGCGTCAACTAATCCTACAGACGACATTAAATCTGTCCCATAAATCCTCAGTGTATGTCACCTTCATAACAATAATAAACACAAGTCATATACGTATGTGTGCATAAGTGGGTGTATATATATAAATTATATATAAAATGTATTACGCTCACAATCAAAAGAAAAGCTCGTGTCAACTTCAGTGCTTATAAATCATCCACATATAAATACGTTCACAGTTGGAGCAGCCATACCGACAAACACTGCTCATTCCTTTACACGTTGTTTGGACCAACAGTTGTTCATAAAAATCAGTTTCACTTGACTAAATAACAAACACTAACATGACCCAACCTAACTACAAGTGTAACTAGATTGCCTGTGACAGATCTGGTCCTTCAAATTTCAGTTTTTAAGAACTTAAAATGTAACATTTAAGAGTTTAGATGATGAAAGCTGGTGTGAAGTATCTCAAAATAGCTCATTTTAATGAAAAAGCAATTATCCACGATCGCTTCAAAAATAGCCTGTACCAGTTTAAATCAGGCTACGGAATATTAATGTTAGGAATTCACGAAACTGGGTCAACAAGATCTGTTTCACAGCATGTCCGCTCTCTGAATATAACAAACTTCCAAACTGTTTTTTAGCAACATTTGCAATCTGTCAGAGCCATACAAAACCTGTTTCAGAGGAAAGAACTTATTCACCACGGGGATCCAAAAAAAATCAAACGCTATAATTTAAGCGAATATAGGTCGGGTTCAAGTAACAGTCGAGAAAGAACCCTGTTGATTCCACCCAATGGGCAGATGCTGCAAAAAAGAATATCATTGCTGACAGTCCGCTGCCTTTGGCGGCTACGGTGCCCCAGGCATGAACAATGTTCCGAATGACAGCACACCCATAGCGCAGCGGTGGGTGACATGAAAATGCCCCTCCTCCTCCCGACCGACATCCATCTCGACATGGAAAGACGACAATCCACGCGCAGTCCGATGCGGAAGACTCGGCCATAACAGAATATACCTGTCAAATTTGACGTTTTTCTTACTTGCTTACCGAGAATTTGATGAATTATTCGTGTATTCCGATCGTTATTTTGTTTATGACATTCTCCACAATACAATTTACGCTCGAGTTCTTTATGCTGCCAGTAGATGTCCCCACAGAAGACATAAGTACACAGATGCAACACAACGTGACGTACTTGAAGAGAGCAAAAGTGTGCGTCATCGTGTTACTGGCTGAATATTTCGTCAGCATGGTGAGTTCATTGAGCAGCATGGCATCTTAGATAAAGTGAATAAACATTCATTATTTTACAGGGAAACATTACTATTTTGTAATTTCAAACGAGTTTTATATTATTTTACTTTTCAGCTAACTGCTAGATGGCAGTGTTCGTAATATGACGTATTTAATTATAGTGTTGGATTGTCAATATGTCGTCTGCGACGCTGGTTCACTGACCACCAGAAAATGAAAGTTGATATAGCGCTAATTCTGCATAGGCTTTTGTATTATGATTGTTGATACATACGCTAATATAATATTTAGCGTGATGAACTTCAGGTCTGTGAAACTAAATGACCAACAAAATGTATGACAAAACTGACTGACTTTGAATTGCTCTTTGCTAGACATAATCCAATTTGATTGCAACTTTGCAACTAAGCAATTTGGAAGGAAACATTTTTAATGCTCTTTTCAGATCAAGTGTTGATCAACGTAAACATCCTGGGATTCTAGGCTAGCCTACTGATCAGTCGCATTAGTCTAATGCACAGTTTAATGCGCTCGGAGGGACATCTTTTCTATGAGAGTTGAAATAATTTATCACGATTGAGTGCTAGTTTGATTATTACCACAAACCAGACCTAGGCCTATATAGGCCGGCCTATCATCAGCAATATTAGTGACATAACAATAGTATTTTAGAACAAAGAGAAGCCGTCATAATACGAGGTTCATAGAAAAAGCCCCACAGAATAATTTTTAAAAGACGCATGAAACGTAGGCTTATATTGGCTTTTTGCCATGAACTTTATTGTGACGACATATCATTAAGACACCCAGATAAGATTCGAGTCTTTCTAAAACACTATTATTACGTCACTAATTCTATTCGTTGTACTGGCCATAATGATGCTACATTAATTATCTTTTTTTCTATGGACCTCGTATTGTGACGTCTTCTCTTTGTTCTAAAATACTATTGTTATGTCACTAATTTTACTGGCCATAATGGTGCCACATTATCTATTTGCTCTATGCACTTCGTATCGTGACGACACCTTTTAAATTTGTTCTAAATACACTACTATTACGTCACCAATTTTATTGGACATGATGATGATGCATTATGAGCTTGTTCCGTGGAATTCATATTGGGATTTGCGGCCATTGGGAAGGGATGAGCCTAGCGTGTTGGATAACACAGTGGCATGAAGATCAGCGGGCCTGGGTTCGAGACCCACGTAGGATGGGCGTGCTTTGTATGCTGTTTTTAACGCTCTTGTATTGCAGTTAAGATGTATGTCTTCTGTCAATTGTGCTCTTGTGATTAACTGCACACTGTCTGTCAACCGGATTGTTCAATAAAGAATACTATTTTTAATTGACTGGCTCCTGAAGAGCGCCCTGCTGTAAGCTTATACAGTTATACCTGGGTGACTGTGCAGTGTTTAATCTAGTCCCCCTCCTCTGGGGGGGAATTGAGGTTTCTGGGGGGGAAACAATTGAGCGTCCGAAGCACGCTCGTGAGGCGCGTAGCGCCGAGACCTGGAGGGGGAGAGGTATGGGGAAGGGGATGTGCCCCCTCCCCATGAGAAACTTTTTTAATTTTCACATTGCAATGGCAGCATTTTAAGGTGTCATCTTAACAAAATAGCTGTACTTTTTCAGTGATCCATTAGAAACTTTTTGAGTTTCCACATTGCAATGGCAGCATTTTAAGGTGTTGTCTTAACAAAATAACTGTACTTTTTCAGTGACCCATTAGAAAGTTTTTGAATTTCCACATTGCACAAGCATTTTAAGGTGACATCTTAACAAACAGCTCTACTTTTTCAGTGACCCATTAGAAACGTTTTGAATTTCCACATTGCAATGGCAGCATTTTAAGGTGTCGTCTTAGCAACATATAGCTGTACTTTTTCAGTGACCCAGTAGAAACTTTTTGAGTTTCCACATTGCAATGGCAGCATTTTAAGGTGTCGTCTTAACAACATAGCTGTACTTTTTCAGTGACCCAGTAGAAAATTTTTGAATTTCCACATTGCAGCATTTTAAGGTGTCATCTTAACATGATAGTATCATATATTCAAGGGCGGAGACCTAGGGGGAGACAGGGGAGACGGTCCCCCCCAATAAAAGTGTTGGGGGGGACGGCCCATGCATTTGTCCCCCCCAATGTTTGAGCGTCAAGGTTTTTTGCGGCGAAAATAGAAAATTTCGTCGAGATTTTGGCCGAATGACTAAAAAAAAAGTCATCAACTTTTTTTGGCGGCGAAAATACAAATTTGTTTCGAGATTTCGCCGATCGTCAGAAATTTTCGGAAAATCTCGCGTCTTTCCGTCCCCCCAATTCTCGGCCCAGGTCTCCGCCTATGCATGTAGTAAATATTGTCATTATAATCATGTAATAATAAATAATATCACGGTATATTATAACACTTCAAGTAAAACAATGATGAAAAAGTTACTAAAAACCAATAACATTTTGTCAAATTTTTCTGGGGGGGAAATGTCAATCCTGGGGGAACTTCCCCCCCAGAGACGTCTAGATTAAACACTGGTGACTGGGTCCATCTGTCTCGCCGCTGCGCTCTCTGGCATCTGCGAGGGCGTGCTGGTCGGTGAGACTATGTCGTGAGCTGTGAGATCCTCAGATTCGTCGTCTGTCGTCCGTCCCCTTATAGGCGATCCTTGACAGAGGCGGATCCAGGGGAGAATCCGGCCATGCCCTCCCCATTTAGAAATTTCTTTATTTTTGACCAACTATTGTGGCCCGGAAAGTTGACACGTGCCCACCCCCCACCCCCATGAGTGGTTTCGTAGACCCCTCCCCACGCCCACGAGGTCCGTACACGAGGCCCGTACAGGGGCTTAAAAACTCTACCGGTACGACTAAAAAAGTCAGTTATTTTGGCGGATAAAATGGTATATTTTTCTTGGGAATTCGATAAATGACTAAAAAAGGTCAGATTTTTCGGTGACTAAGACGAAAATTTTCCTCTGTCCCAAGGCCGAGAATTTTGGCCTCCCTTCGAAAATTTCTGTATCCGCCTCTGATCCTTGATGGTGTAAAAAAAAATGTGCATCGTGGGGATAGCACCAGGTATATAGGTGACCGTATTTCGAAGGAATCGTTTGTTTATCGCCATTCTACGCAAATAAATAAGATGCCTGACCACTGATTTCTAGTTTCTCTACCAAAATGATCGCGCTATAAGTTTCCCAGAAACTATAGACTATGACGTCATAGATGAACTATGATTGCCGATCATTGAACTGTGAAAAGGCCTAGCCTACAGATCATTCGAAATCATGAAATATAATAGAGGTCGTAGAAGCTGCGCTGTTGATTGGTGAATGTCTTTAAAACGTTTGTGCTGAAACACTTCTTGGCGGTTCTATGAAATTTTAGGCTATTGGCAGATTTTCATCGTCAGCTGTGTCGTCAGTTTCGTCGTCTTTAACGAACTTCAAGGTGTAGTATCAACAAAGAAACTCCATTTTATTACTCTTTAATAAGTTTACTAAAAAAATGGCAATCGTGGTGGTAGGCTACACTTGAAACTTCTACAGCGACCATAAAAGCCAAGTCGCGGGAGCCTGCTTATTCTAAGTCGCTCAATCAAAACAAAGTCGATAGGCAGATGTCAGGATCCGGAGAGCCATGCGAGGAGCTAGACAGACGGCTATATATGGTGGATGATGTTTAGAGTTGGTATTGTATAATGGTCTAATGGTATTGTATTTTCATTTATTGACTAGGAAATTCGTTGTCAATATGCAGCAATCACTAAACAGATCGAGATATTGCTGTTATAGAAATAAATCTTATCTTATCTTATCTTATCTTATCTGAGCATTTATAAAGCGCTTCTCGCAGCAAGAGCCTTTCAGAAGCGCTCCCGGTGCGTTCAACCCCAAGAAAAAAAGGCAAGTTTTTGACTAGAGAAAGACGAGGATACACTACCAGAAAGGATGGCAAAGCGAACTGATGGGGGAAGCCGATTCCATAGAGGACGCAATCTCTTAAGCCTTTTTACACCACTGCAGAGTGTAACCGAATCGTCAATTAACAACCGGCAGATGATGAACGACTTAGTCTTAGGCTATAGCCAGGGATGCCACTGTGAATTTTGAAAGAGATCAGATTCGGTTGAAAAAAGCTGGAAATGGCTAGATTAACAATTTATCTGAAAAATACATGGATTTTTCCGGCTTGAAATTTCTGACGACCTTATTTTTTAGTCATACGACCATGATTAAAATTTGCTCTTTTTTCCTTCCTGATAAAATTTCTAAAGACTTTTTTAGTCTTTCGCTGCAAAACTTAAATTTTTTGGTCAAAGTTCACATTTTTGACTATTTTAAAGTCTTTTGTGTATGCCTATTTTCACCTAAAAAATCAATTTTTATGTACAAAGGACGGAAAAACCGTCCTGAGAGAAAAAAAACTATATCCTGACCCAAAAAACATAGAAACCTAGGCAAGAACTAAAAACTTAGATCTAGGCGGGAAAAGCTATGAGTGGCATCCCTGTCTATATGGTCTTCTGACTTTATTAATATTAATCAATCGATAATTAATATTCAGAAGTAGGCTATAATACGTGATAGACAGTCTCCTTGGGTGCTGCTTTTAAGTCTCTCGCTGTTAGGCCTACTGCGCTGTGACAAAGCAAGGTCGTCTGCTTCTGCCGGATGGCGGGAAACTGAATGCAGGACCTCCGCAGATCTTGTATTATCGATCAGCGATTGGTCAATCAATAATGACGAAAGATCTGACCATACGTATGGTTGTGCGTTCGTCTGTGGGTCTTCGTGTATATGTGCATGTGCACGCGAGCGTATGTTTGCGTGCGTTCTGTGAGTGTGTGTATGTATTGTGTGTGTACTGTGTGTGGTATGTGCGCTGTGTGTGTTCTTTGTGTGTACTGTGTGTCTGCGCGCTTGTGTGTGTGTGTCAATGTGTGTTACAGTGCTTGTGTGTTTGGTTCATGGGCATTTTAATTAGTGTAATTAATTGATAAGAAGCTTACCTACAGAAGCGTCGTTGTCTGTCCCTTCCCTTCCCTCTGTGTAGGACATGGACTGGCCGGCTTTGGCGATCGTCTTTACAGTCAGTTCGTTGATGATGATCCTCGAACGTTTCGTCAACCAACAGAGGCAAGCGTCCGTCTCTCTCTCTCTCTCTCTCTCTCTCTCTCTCTCTCTCTCTCTCTCTCTCTCTCTCTCTCTCTCTCTCTCTCTCTCTCTCTCTCTCTCTCTCTCTCTCTCTCTTTCTCTCTTTCTCCGTCTGTTTGTCTGTCTCTCTGTGTCTGTATCTGTCAGTCTTTGTCTATCTCTATATGTTTGTCTGCCTGTGTCTCTCTGTTTCTGTCTTTGTCTATCTCTGTCTCTCTGTTTCTGCTCTTTCTGTCTTTGTATGCCTGTCTATTTTACGCATATTAGGTGCACGTATAGGCGTATACATGTATATAGCCTACCTCTCCTCTTATGATATTCTTGTTCGTTCTGCGTTCGTCCTCCTCCTTCTCCTAGGCTACTTACCGTTCACCTTTCTAAGCAACTAATCCTTTAACTTCCTTTGCTTGTATACGCAATTATTTAGCGTCATTTCTGCATTACTTCTCATCAACTCGATCCTCCTCTCCATCCTCTCCATCCTCTCCTTTCTCTCTCATTCTCTCCATGATTCATCCTCTCCAATAAATAGGTCTCCATTCTCTCCATCCTCTCCCCGTCCCATTTTTTCACTTACACTTTTCAATCACCTCACATGTCACGTGACAATATTATTTATCTTGTAGACAATCGGACGGACGCTCAGCTTCTCGTTGCGACGCCTTCGACGATACACCAGCAGCAGGTCTCTAGAAAATCTAATTATAGTCAGTCACTCTACTCTGACTACATGTCTGGGTTATTGAGGTTATAACGGCAACAGTTGCTTGGCTTCAGTCGGCCGTTTGGTAGATTAGTCAGTCAATCAGTCAGTCAGTAACTCCACCAGTCAGCCAGTCAGTCAGTCAGTCAGTCAGTCAGTCAGGCAGTCAGTCAGGCAGTCAGTCAGTCAGCTGGTCAGTCAGTCAGTCAGTCAGCTGTTCAGTCAGACAGTCAGTCAGTCAGTCAGTCAGTCAGCTGTTCAGTCAGACAGTCAGTCAGGCAGTCAGTCAGTAACTCAGTCAGTCAGTAACTCAGTCAGTAACTCAGTCAGTCAATCAGCCAGTCAGTCAGTCAATAGGTCAATCATTCGTCCGGTCAGTCAGTCAGTCAGTCAGTCAGTCAGTCAGTCAGTCAGTCAGTATCAGTCAGTCAGCCAGTCAGTAATTCAATCAGTCAGTCAGTCAGTCAGTAACTCAGTCAGGCAATAGGTCAGTCATTTGACTCATTTGTCCACTCAATCAATCAGATATCGGTTATTTCTCCTCAGTTCGTCGCTCTTCCCATTTCCAAACAACGAGATCCCGTAAAAAGCAGACACGCCCTCAGACGACGACAACTTTCGGCGGATGTTGTAACTTCAACGACGAGCAACAACAGCAGCAGCAGCAGCAGCAGCAGCAGCAGCAGCAGGACGACATCTGCTCCGACGACGATGACGACTACGCCAGACTCCGCCACCACCATCCAAATCAGTCAGCCGTGACGGAAACCCAACCCCCAGGTGGAGCGACGTATCGCAACAGCGACCAGAGCATCTACTGCAGTGGCCAGAACGGCAATCGACAGCGGGCGAACAGCAGCAGCGGCGGCAGCAGCCAATGTGGAAGTCCAGCGGAGAGTGATACAGGCCTCCAGTCGTGCGAGATGCAGTCATCCGCGTCGGCCGGGCAGCCGAGCGGAACCGGGCGAAGATATTGCGCAGACGACATTGACATTGTAACGGAGTTCTGCGACACGGAAGCAGCAGCAGAAGCCGATGTGGAAGTGGATCCAATCGACTGTGAACCGCATGGGAGCCAGTGCAGCTCCTCGTGGTGGAGACAGTTCCGGCGCTCGATGCTGACGCTGTCAGTGTTGATCGACTATGTCGTTCGTGTGCTTGGTGTCCTTTTCCTGATCTTTCTAATCATTTCCTGGTTTATGCGTCTGTTCGAAAGGAAGGAGAAAAAGGTGGCTGGCGACCCAGACGGATATGAGGAAACGTGGAGGACGTGGTTGAAGGGCCATCCTTTCTTGGACAGTATCTTCTCGTCTGTTTTTGGGTGTGAAATAAACTGACTGTTAAACAGACCGATGGACGGACGGACGGACGGGCAGACACACAGGCTGGCACACAGACACATACACAGACAGACAGACAGACAGAAAGACACTGACTGTCGCACCACACAGACGGACACACAGACGGACGGTGGACAGACCGGCGGACATACACAGGCAGACACAGACAGATACACAGACAGACACATAGATAGATAAACAGACAGACAGACAGATAGACAGACGCCGTCCTGTCGTATAGTATGCCAGGGTACTAACAGTTCTAAATATAGGAGAAGACATCACTTTATAACTAGTTCGTTCTGTATAATAGTCCTATGCAATTCTGATAATGACTGACGAATATTGATTTTCCTAATAATGTGAAATCTCGGATAGACGAATCAAATCCTTGAAACATAATTATCCTTTTCCACTCCTTGGGCCACTATAGTGGCCCGTTCAAATATGTCGTTCCGCTCCTCAGGCCACTATACTGCCCAATGCATTTCGATGCCTTATTAACTATTCTGCTTCATTACCATTTCAATGGATGAAGCTATACAGGCAGTATTCCTGGCGTCAAATGTCGCCAAGCCGAAGCTATACAGGCAGTATTCCTGGCGTCAAATGTATCTCAAATGTCAGATACCGACTGTTGAGGTCGTTCGGCGACATTTGTTTACCCTGAGCATTCACTTCCAATTAGCTGACCAAGCCGATCCGCTTGGCTGCTGCATAGGTCTTGCATAGAACAGTGCCTGTATCTATATTTCAAAGGACACACTATCGGCTCATTAGTTATTGCATGGGCTGCCTTGTACAGGTAGTAGACATAGCTCAGTCCTAATTAGCTAAAAGGGCCATCCGTAAGTCTTGAATAGACCAGTCATACTGGCATTTCAAAGGCTAGCTTATCTGTTCATTTGCAACTAATTAGCTAAACACTATGAGACCATCTGCTGCTTGCTGCATTCTGCATATATAGCTGTGGCACACTCAAGCAAAATTGAAGTAGGATGGGCATTGGACAGCTCATAACAAACGGCTCTTTTCAGAGCCACAAAATGATGGGAAGGAATGTCGTGTCTGTCGACTTGGCCCAGGTTTCAATCACTCAACCCTACTATCTATCTGTCTATCTGTCTGTCTGTATATGTATTCCTGTCTGTATCATCTATCTCTTTTCATTTTCGCCAGGCACATACTATATATATATATATATATATATATACTATATATATGTAATGAATTGTGTACATATGCAAAGGCCCATATTACCTAAATTTTATTGGATTTGGGCGGGGTATGGCATAGAAATTTTATGATCAATATTGGCCACCAAAGTGACCCAGTGGTCACTGACGGTAGCTTGTGAATTATCCCATAGATCGGTAAACATGTATCGCACGAGAGCCGTCAGCTAATTTGCTCCTCCTGGGCAGCTTCATACAAGTCTCATTCACGCGGTAGATAGGCTGCAAGTGTCACTTGTCACATTATTCAAATCCCATTCCGTTCTGTACCTCGGACAACAATAGAGAAGTTGGACGGTCAGAAGACGGTCAAGCGGTCAGTTATATTGGATCTGGAGGTGCTGTTATAAAAATTTTATTGGATTGGTAAAGGTTATATTTATTTGCGATATCATGGTATTTGTTTTATTCGTTAATATTCATGTGTGCGTGTGCGACTGTGCGTGTGCGTGAGTCACGTGATAGGGTATATAGGCTGCATGGGCAGCTAGGCTAATATTGGAATTGTTTTAATTTTTTCGTTTTACTTCTGTTTTGGAATTGTAAAAGAAAAACAAACTTCGACTGACTTCAATAAGATTATAAGACTATTTCATGAAAGTCGTCATTATTAATGCAATCCACTTAAAAATCTCGTTTTCCAGCAAATCAAAGGAGTGCCCGGCTGTTTCATCATTTATTAACTTGGCTTAGGAAAAAGTTTTTTAAAAGGTTATCTGTCCACTTAAAATAAGAAAAACAAAACAATTGTTTGCAGTAACGATTGTTTTTCTTACTTTATTCCCTTTGTTACTTTATTCCTTTTTTATTTACTGTCATACTGTTGGATTGGTGTCTGGAAGGGCATACGGCCAGGCCATAACCCTCCCCCCCACTGCTCACCCGTAGGGAAATCGCAGGAATCCGGTGACAACAATTATTTATTTTCACACAGATCTTTCACTCTAAACATCATCCACCATAGCTATCATTCTGTCTAACTCCTCGCCTCACTCTCCGGATCTTGACCCCTACTTATATATCGACTTTGTTTTGATTGAGCGCCTGTGAATAAGCTGGTTCCCGCGACTTGGATTTGTGGGCGCTGCAGAAGTGCCGAGTTTACGATCGAGATTGCGATCCATCCCTGCGTACGGCACCGTACGTAATAGATCTAAATATTATGGGGACGTTCCCATGCAAATGCCTAAATGCGTAATAGTTCTATAAGCGTTGTCAATTGTTTCTATGAAAAATTGCTCTTTCAGCTCTCAGGCAATTTGTCACTGAGTGGTCGGTTCATCATATGCGCTGGCTTAAAGGCTTATCGTCTTTAATAATTTATCCGAGGTAGCCGACGTATTTCATGACCCACGGTCATGACAGCGGCTATCTGTCTGTGTGCTTGTCTGTGTCTGTCTGTCCGTCTGTGTCTGTCTGTCTGTGTCGGTCATGACAGCGGCTATCTGTCTGTGTGCTTATCTGTGTCTGTCTGTCTGTCTGTATGTCTGTCTGTCTGTCTGTGTCTGTCTGTCTGTCTGTCTGTGTCGGTCATGACAGCGGCTATCTGTCTGTGTGCTTGTCTGTGTCTGTCTGTCTGTCTATCTGTCTGTCTGTATATCTAACTATGTTTCTGCCTGTGTGTACGCCCACGTGGAGCGGTCATTCTTCTGCACAGCATGGTCACTCAAACAATGCCTATTGTTGCCAGTGACTATGATTATGCCAACACGCTTTCGGTAGCCTACCATGCATAGTGCCAGTGAACCTGAATAATTGAAATCATCGATTCGCTTGCGAACGGAAACTTCTGCTAATCTCGCTGAGCTCTGTTCATCAGGCGAGGTATAGACCTACCAGACGGAGTGAGGACAAGGTTCAGAGAAGGTCATGTGTAATCTTTTGCAATTATCACCAATGCTGCTGATGTCGGTTTTGTTTCGGCGTGTGATAAATCGTCGGCGTTTGCGCATCGTTGTGGCGCCCCCTTGTGCCGTATTCGGTAATTGCTTTGTTGTGTTTCTGAAGTCCTCGCTTCATTTGTCTGTCTGTCTCTCTCTATCTCTGTCCCCTGTGTATCTGTGTCTGAATCTGTGTCCGTCTCTGTCTTAGTATGTCTATCTGTATCTGTCTCTCTCTGTCTATGTCTCTCTCTTTCTCTCTCTTTCTCTCTCTTTCTCTTTTTCCCTCTCTCTCTCTCTGTCTATGTCTGTCTGTCTGTCTGTCTGTCTGTCTGCCTGTATGTCTGTCTCTCTCTCTCCCCCCATGCCGCTTTCACAACGGCTTTAATTAAAAACGCTGTTGTCACTTCCCCCCCTTCTCAGAAAAGCTAATCTCCACAAAGAAAAAACAAATTAGCAATTGTCTCATACACATGTATTATATCCAATCAGTTCTCCCTTTTTACTTACATTTAGAATTGCAGATAGACCTAACAACCGAACGCATATTGTCTTTGCTTGGTTGAACTGCTGTTTTTCTTCGAAATTAGTCATCCGCCATCATGATCAATTGATCTGGTTTTCACTAAACAACACTGCAGTAAGTTGCCAACTTGTTTTCTCACTCCGTCTCATCGAAAAGTCTGCTACTTTCGACGCCGTCGATCTCGACCTATATTATACTATATATATATTATTAGCGCTCGTGAGTAAGCTGTTGCCCAGCGCTTGGCTTTCGAGCGGCGCTTTAGAAATATGGAGAGAACGATTGCCGCCATTGCTTTCCCAGTCCGTAAACATCTTAATCGGAAACTGTCTCATTTAAGAGGATTTGAATCTAAAAACCTGCAACGATGCAACGCAGCAGTTTTATCTTTACGTTACATCAAAACCCACACCTTCGCAGTTGTGTGATCATGGGCGGAGTTTGGTTTCCGGTTTTTTTGGGGGGAGGGGCTACAAAACTTGGTCCAGAACGAGCGACGCCGACAATATTTTCTCGCGTCGGCCCAAAAAGTTGATGACCTTTCTTTTTAGTCACTTGGTTGGAAATTCTTGGAGGGCTAAGCCCGAAAAAGATACCATTTACACGGTAAAAACATGAATCAGAGACTTCTTGTGGCTTAGCCCCCTAGCTCATGACAAACTCCGCCCATGTGTGTGATGTAGCCCACCACTAATATTGTATGCTTATAATGCTCCAAATTGAAGTCTGGCCTCAACTATATATAAGTGTAACAGACTTTTCTTTGCGTTGTTTTCTATTCGTCTGCAGTAGTTGAATAGTAACACTAGAGTCACCCTCCTCCTTTATCCGGGCTTGGGACTGACACTGCCAGAGGGCGAACTGCTTCTCATGCATATATCCCATGCATGTATAACACTCGCCTTTTGCTGTCGCAGGACTTATTGTAATCTCGAGACTTCTAACGTGCTACTTGAAGGCCATGGCAGATGCAGAGGGCACCAGCTTATTCACGAGTGCAACGTCAGTTCAGAGGCGCTGTCCAGACAGAACAAACAATTTAAGATATGATATTATATCCTATATAATGTTCTAGATGTTCGATCGGTATTAGTCTATAAATATACATAGACTATATACATAGTTTGGGAAATTGATGCAAAATCTTCAGAAATCTCGGTGGCAATATAGCCTACAATGAGTGCTTTGAGTGGACAGACACACAGACAAATTGAAAGACGGACAGACATACAGACAGACATACAGACAGACATGCATACAGACAGACAGACAGACATACAGACAGACAGACAGACAGACAGACAGACATGCAGACAGACAGACAGACAGACAGACATGCATAGAGACAGACAGACAGACATGCATACAGACAGACAGACATGCATACAGACAGACAGACAGACAGACATACAGACAGACAGACAGACAGATGGACAGATGATTGATCGTCTGATTCGAAGGAATGCAAGCGGACTCGAGAGATATGATGGCTTTATTAAAGCTAATCGATCAAATCAAGCCAGCCTACATATATATATATATATATATATATATATATATAATAGATATATATATATAATATATATGTATATATATATTATATACATACATGTATGAGCCAATATCACAACCAAATGTTGGCGCATACAAGGGGGGCCGCAGAGTATTCTATTTACTACATTTTCTCCATCGATATTTAATGTGCCCAAAACGCACACACTGTCCAACGGTCGCATAGAGCAATAAACGACCAAAAATTAACCGATAGGCCGGAACAGAAATCGGCATATATGTATACATGCAGGGAAGTTTACGAATATGTCATGCGTGTGTTATAAAATATCATACTGAAAGAAACACTCAACGCAAGAGTCACAAAAGGAAGTGGGTTATAGAAGCTGGTGAAAGCAACTGCATAGAAGAAACAAAGCTAAAATATTATTGAAGTTGATCTGTAAAAAAGTCAGCGACCTTCACCGGTTCTGTGCTTCCAAGAATAATTTTAAGGAGTAAAATCTTTTTTGTATAATTGTGCAATTTTTAATTATTGCTTTTAAAATTGCAATCGACTAAGCTTATCTATAGTGCGCCACTTCAGAGCGAACCATCGAACAAGAGCTCATCTTTATTGCTATGTTACACTTACTGCGCGTAGGCCTACAAGTCCAGGTATTCTGGATCAGCAAAGTGAAGAAATTGCAATTGAAAGTCTTGCACAAAGTCCAAACACATTTATAATCGACTATGCGAAGAGGAGCGCCGAACCCGTACCATCCGAGTTAACAGTCGGGCGCTGTAGCCATTCGGAATACAATGCACTAAGGGGTAAGAACGGGACTTGCATGGCTCTCCACCTCCAACCCCTGAAAAATCGACACCTATGGCCTATATTTTGGCGACTACATTTTAAATTTTTATCAAATTTAGTCGCACTTAAACAAATGATATACAGAGTTAAACAGAGAGAAATTTACATTTAGAAATCTCTATTTAAAAAAACCTATGTTCTTTGTTTTCTGCTTTGCATTTTTCAAGCTGCCGCTCACAAAATTTTGCTCTGTGTTTTGCCTCCTCCTGCGGCGAAGATAGCAGCGGGCGCACACGAATGTACCAAATCATGACAAATGCACGAAATCATGACAAATGCACGAAATCATGACACGAATGCACCAAATCATGACAAATGCTTTGCTATTGTCTTTCATGCCGCCATCAATTTTGACTCATCATCGCCTCAATTTCTCGTTTCCTCTCTACTTCTATCTTCGCCACTTTCAAAACTTTTCTTCATCGTTAGATGGTCGATGATCTTCTGAACCATTGACGCCATGCATCTCCGTCATCAGCAGACCTGTCTGTCGGTCTGGTCACGTGGTTGCAGTCAACCGGAAGTCTGACAGTGCATGTGAGATCGCGACAGACCAACCGAGAGGAAAGAGAAAGATAGACAGAGAAGATGATAAGGGAGACGGAGGGAGGGAGAGAGGGTAAGGAGAGCGAGAGAGAAAAAGGGGAAGATGAAGAGAAAGAGAGATAGTGAGAGAGAGAGAGAGAGAGAGAGAGATAGTGTGTGTGTGTGTGTGTGTGTGTGTGTGTGTGTGTGTGTGTGTGTGTGTGGGTGTGTGTGTGTGTGTGTGTGTGTGTGTGTGTGTGTGTGTGTGTGTGTGTGTGTGTGTGTGTGTGTGTGAGAGAGAGAGAAAGGGACAGACAAACAGATAGACAGATAGAAAGATAGACAGATAGACATAGTGAGTGAGTGAGTGAGCGAGCGAGCGAGTGAGTGAGTGAGTGAGTGAGTGAGTGAGTGAGTGAGTGAGTGAGTGAGTGAGTGAGTGAGTGAATGAGCGAGCGAGCGAGCGTGAGAGGAAGAAAAGAGGAAACGGAGAAGGAGATAGGGAAGGACAGAAAATGAGAGACTGCAGAGAGAGAGAGAGAGAGAGAGAGAGAGAGAGAGAGAGAGAGAGAGAGAGAGAGAGAGAGAGAGAGAGAGAGAGAGAGAGAGAGAGAGAGAGAGAGAGAGAGCAAACAGGAAATCCATCGAGTAATGAAGCGTCCATTAGCTGCATTCCTGTCTTCTCTCGATCCGTGTCCCTGTCTCTGCCTCTCTCTTCACATGTCCTTCTGTCTGTCCGTCTGTCTCACTCGCTTTCTCCTTCAAACGGACGGACGGATGGACGGAGATTTCCGGTGGATAAAGACTTCTGGGAGCGCCGGGAGGGAGACAGTCCGGCCAACCACCCGTCAGCCAATGACTGATGAGACCTTTGGGGGTCGAAGACAGCCGACAAAACACGAAGCCAGCCGAACAGCGATCGAAGAATGGACTATACATGTATATTCTTGGTATGCCTTATATATATAATGAATGAATGAATGAATGAATAATATGTATATATACGCCCATTGTATCCTGATGGGAAGACGCGATCCTGTTATATATATATATATATATATATATATGCATATATGCATATATATATATATTTATATAGTCCTAGTTTATATTATCATATAATTTTAGTCCACATATATATATTAGGGTGACAATTTCCAACATTGGAAAATATTTTATTTTTATTTTTAAAAGTCTCACACCTCAAAAGTGTTCTCTATAATATCAGTACTACAGGTGAAAATTTTTAAGGAAATTTGAAAACGTTTAGAGCTGGCCCAATGACCTTGAACTTTCAATAGATAGGCGTACAAACAATGTTGAATATGTAATGTGCTAACTATTGTTTTGCTCCACCAATTACATCTCTAATGCTTATTGCAATGTTTGTTTGTATGTGCACATGTTATAACGCACCTTCAAGATGTCTACTCAGAGGCGCTCCCGACTGCAGAGCGGACACTGTATCGGAGTTTCACGCCGAATCGCTGAGCAATTGCGAGTGAAGGACTTGTCTAAGGTCCTTACGTGGCGACTTGAGATGACTGCAAGGTGACGAACATACCCACTACAACCACCGCCATGGGCGGAGTTTATCAGGGGCTAGGTGGGCTAAGCCCCCCCCCCCAAGAAGACCCAGATCCATTTTTTTACCGTACAAATGGTTTCTTTTCTCTGGCTTAGCCCCCCCCCTAAGAAGGCTTTAGCCCCTCTAAGAATGGAAACCAAACTCCGCCCATGACCACCGCGCCCCAATGTTCTCTGTAATCACTCATGGCATGCTTAGGGTATAGTTTAAGTTATTATTTAATTAAAAACCAATAAGTCAATTTGAAAATTGTACAAGAAAGTCTTGTGGGCAATTAGTTATGTTAAATTGACTTGTGCGCCTGCTGAAAAGAAGTTAAGAAGATCCAATGTCATTTTGAGTGCATGACTTTGTGTCATTGCAGCATTCAACAGGACTAAAATTAGTGGCATACATGCGGCACACATTCTAGCAGCCAAAGGACAATCAATGGGCCGAGATACTGCTGAAATTGCTATCAATCAGAATTCCATTAGACAGTCTCATCATGAGACTTTTGTCAAAGAAATCTGTGCATCGTTAGGGCTTGAAGTTCCGCATAAAGTTCATTGAGATGACAGGTTGTTGAAGCCTTTTACGTCGTATAGGAACGCTGGCATACTGTGCTCTTACCAGATGAAAGAACAATGAAATCTTAAAGGGAAGCACAAGCTTCAGCCGTTTAACTTACTTGAAGAGCGGAATTTAGCTGGCCGCATACGATATATATTTTTCACACAACTTCTATCATCTACACTGTAACAGCAATGCTGGTCTTCAATCAAGAGCATGTGTTCTTCTGAAACACGAGTCTCAGAAACGGTAGATCTCCTCAGCTTGGTCATAGTGGGGATAGTCTTCAATACTCTGATGACAAACTCTCGCAGACCTACGAAAACACTGTTTGAGAGATTTGGCATTTGTTCTTCAGGTAGATCTCAAGGCATTGGCACACAAGCCAATGTCCAATGTCAGCTCCCTGGAATGACTTGCAACTGTTGAAGCAGCCCGTTGCTCACAAGGCAGTAATTGAGACCGCCGCTACAGCAGAAATACACATCTTTTCGACCCATTTGAGGAACATGAGTGAAATGTTGGTTCACCTGGTGTTGATTGATTCGGCTGTTTCAGATGACAGCGAGATTGCAATACGGTAGTAAAACGTCCGGGATACGATGAACCGCTTCGACATATCAAAGTTTATGTGCAGCAAGTAGCCTACCACTATATAAGAGCTGATTTTTTAAAACTAAAAAACACTAAGAAACTCTTCATTCCATTAGTCTGCACTAGATATTCTTGTAAACTTCCTACAACTACATGATCTACATCCAAGCAGATAGGGAGATAAAAGCAATCGTTCTCTTGGCTTGTCACTGAGCTGTTGGCCTGAATGTCGTAAATGATGTAGCTGAACGTGGTATCACACTGATCCATTCTTTCCATGAAGAACTTACAAAATAAGAAGAACCAAGCAATACCTATACTCCAAGAGCTTATGAAACACAGGAGGTAATATCCAGACTAAAAAAATAAGCAGTCATAGATGGAATTGATAAACAGTACTGGAATCAAATACCGATAGATGTGTATTTGCACTGTGTTTAACACAGACCATTAGGTCAAACTTCTGATGCGTTGGGCCAGCAATAAACATTAATGAATTAATTTTTAAAAAATCATGCATGCTTATTTAATGGTACGTAACCATTTAAAAAGGTGAGACATGTGAAATTCAAAAATTATTTTTTAACTGTCACCCTAATATATATATATATAATATGCATATAATATTTGAATCTGAGAGGAATCCGCTATAGCCCAATATAAGGTCGACTTAAGGCGCAGTGTTTAATCTGAGAGTTGGGGGGGGGGCGGGTGTAGTTCCCCAGGAATGAATTTTTCTCATAAAAATCTGAAGCTGTTGTGTTTAGGTAACAGGTACAATTTATACGTGTACAATTTAGAATTTTCGGAAATTGTAAGAGAGAGACTCATGGGCGGAGACCTAGGGGGGACAGGGGGACGATCCCCCCAATGAAAGTGTTGGGGGACGGCCATGTATTTGCCCCCCCCAATGTTTGAGCGTCAAGACTTTTTTGGGCGGCGAAAATTGACAATTTCGTCAAAATTTTTGCCGGATGACTAAAAAAAAAGGTCAACAACTTTTTTGGCGGTGAAAATAATTTTTTTCCCGAGATTTCGCCGGTCGTCAGAAATTTTTCTTTAAATCTCGCGTCTTTCCGTCCCCCAATTCTTGGCCCAGGTCTCCGCCTATGGAGAGACTATGAAAAATATCATCAGATCCAAAAGTATAGGTCTATATTTAGAATTTACTATGTTTATCGGAAATTTTAGCAGAAAGACTTAAAAGGTCGTACAGAAAAAATCGACCGGACAAAGGGTGGTCGCCGGTGATCGCCTCGCCGGTTGCCGTCATCACAAAACGGCGTTTGTCCCGCCACCCCCCCCCCCCCCCCAAACGTGAAAAACAAGGGGAATAGATGAAACACTGCTGTAAAGACGTTAGAAAAAGAACAAAATACCAAAACAGACACATGCCTAATGTTTCGAGAAAGATAGCGAGAGTAAACGAAGTGAAGAAGCAAATAAAAGGAACCGTAAAAACCGTCAGTCTATTATAATATGACTTGCTGCTTTCCGAGTTTCCGTGATGACGTGGCAGTGGTGGATAAACAAGGGAGACCGCACTGCCTGGCGCAGTGCATGGCCCGGTCATAAAGTGACCCTAAAACGACGACGCCCACCTCCTTGTTTTCATTGTCCAAGCCACGCCCCCACGAGCTACGAGAACCACGCCTACCATGATGGCGTCATCGTGCTGTCACCATGCAGTGGGCGGAGCTATACTAGCCTAGGCGCTGATGTAGCCACGCCCACTCTCGTGCCGGTAGAAGTTATTGAAGTTCGAGACGACAACGGGAACCGGAAGTGCGATTGTGAGGACGCCGGCGATGACGCACAGCGTGCCGACGAGCTTGCCCCAGATTCCGACGGGCGTGACGTCACCGTACCCGACGGTCGTCATGGTAACGATGGCCCACCAGAAGGCGCCGGGTATGGACGTGAGCTGGGTCTTCGCCTCGCCGGCCTCGGCGTAGTAGGCGGCGGAGCTGAAGATCACCATGGCGACGAGCAGGAAGAAGAAGAACATGCCGAGCTCGCGCATGCTCGTCTTGATCGTCATGCCGAGTATGCGCAGGCCCTGCGAGTGTTTCGACAGCTTGAAGATGCGGAAGACCCGCAGGACCCGGATGAAGATGAACGACCCGCTCTTCTTCGCCGACTCGCAGTTGCCCTCCGTCTGCTGGATGATGAGGATGATGAAGTAGGGGAAGATGGCGACGACGTCGAAGATGTTCATCACGCTCTTGCAGAAGCTGCGCTTCGACGGGCAGGAGATCAGTCTAAGGATGAACTCGACGGTGAACCAGACTACGCAGACCGTCTCTACGATGAAGAACCCGTCGCGGTAGTTCGGCTGGAGGTGGTAGGTGAGACCGTCGTCGGTGGTGACGTTCAGGCAGATGGGTCGCTCGAACGACGGTAGCGTCTCCATGCAGAAGTTCACGATGGACATGAGTATGCAGACGACCGATACGAGCGCGAACAGTTTGGCGGGAATCGAACTGTCCGGTTCCTCGCAGAACAACCAGAGGTTGCGCTGCCACACGACTGTCGGTAGAACCTTCTTCTTCTCCATCAGGTAGCCCTCCTTCTCCTTGTACTCCCGGATGGTCTCCTCGCTGATCTGGTAGAACTCCAGCTCGTCAAGGAAGATGTCCTCAGGGACCTCGATCGGGCGGCGCAGTCGTCCACCGCTCTGGTAGTAGTAGAGGACGGCCTGGAAGGACGGTCGGTGACGGTCGATGAAGAACTCGTTGCGACGGGGGTCCCAGTACTGCCGGCGGCGGATCGGGTGGCCGAGGAGGGTGTTCGGGAAGCGGTTGAGCGTTCGCAGCTGCGTCTCGTAGCGCTGGCCGCTGACGTTGATGATGATGCGCTGGCAGCCGACCTTCTCACAGTCGTGCGGCTGGAGGGAGTCGAAGGGATCGAAGACCCCCATCTCCAGGTGGATGGCGCTCGACGAGGCAACATTCTCGTACTTACTACAGTCAACAAAATAAAACGCATCAGCCATGTATTGGCTATATACCGTACGTATTCTGTATGACATAATTATTATAGGCAATGCAATTTTTAGTTGATGTAGCTTCGCGCAGAAAAATGGCCATTCCGTAACACTTCCAGTGTGAGTAGAGAGATGCAAAGGAACAGATAATATTGATAATAATGATGATGATGATGACGATGATGATAATGATAATAATAACAATAATAATAATGATATAAATAATAATAATAATAATAATAATAATAATAATAATAATAATAATAATAATAATAATAATAATAATAATAATAATAATAGTAGTAGTAATAGTAATAGTAACAGTGTTCTATTAGTCGGTGGTCTAAGGGACCCCGAGTTCTTACTCCACCTTCCTCAGCGAACTGAAAAGATTATGCATGGCGGGGGTGATCAATAGACTAAAAACATCCCATGAGTCGCATGTTGGTTCTTGTGCAACATGTTGACATCGTTAGATTTCGTCCTGTGTTCCTGTAATTCCCAAATCCGTAACATGATAGACTTTGGCACAGTTATCAGCTCCTCGTCCTAAGTCTGGATAAAGGACGTTGCAGGATAAGGCCAATAACGATAATCTCTCTTATGGCACCGCGCCGTTAAATTATAATAACAGCCATCGGATAATCGACTAAATTACAAATAATATATATGATCAGGTTAACGTGAACGACCTTGCATGACTGCCGATATATTATGAGATCTACAGGCATCGAGCAATCTACAGGAAATATAAATCCACAGATGATTTATAATAATCCAGACAATGTGCAATCTACAGAGGTCATGCACTATCCATGCATGCACATACAATTTACCGACAATCTCGTTGATCGCGTTCGATTCAGGACATGATAAGGGGAGATAGGTGAATGTAGAAATCGGTGTGTATAAATCGAGAATAAGAGAACGTTTGGGTTATTGCTTCCAATATACAAGGTCTCAGGGTTGAGAAAGGATTTCTCTATACCTTAAGGTTATGAAAACACAGAACGGATAGACAAACGTATACAGACAGAGACAGACAGACAGACAGAGACAGACATACAGAGATACAGAGAGGGACAGAGAGACAGAGAGAGACAGAGAGACAGTGACAAAGTGAGACAGAGAGAAACATAGAGAAACAGAGAGAAACATAGAGAAGCAGAGAGAAACATAGAGAGAGAGAGACAGACAGACAGACAGACAGACAGACAGACAGACAGACAGACAGACAGACAGACAGACAGACAGAGACAGAGACAGGGACAGAGACAGAGAGCATTAACAAACACAAGCACACAGAACCATATGCCCTATCAAATATATTATATCATGTACAATTTATATAATATATATATATATATATATATATATATATATATATAAAATAGGCCCCTATATATATATTCCTACATAAAAAAAATGCGCATATATTGCAATTGAAAATGTGGTCAGTTTTCTCTGACTTTTATTATTTGTGTGTGACCAACTGCATTCGGCAGCAACGTTGACCGGGGGCCAATGCGGGTCAAGCCCCTGCCGACCGGGCGTCCATTATATTATAGCGCTATATGATATTACGCGCCATAACGTCGCCCGATTTCTAGCTTGGCCGGAGGTCAGTTCGGGTTCGAAGACTGTGCGAGCTATTGTCGATGTCAGAGCCCAGTCACAGCGTGTCACTGCGCCTCTTATATAATAGGTGCACAGCCGACTATGTATCCTTGCGCCAGGAAATTAGTTCATCCATCTATCGCGAGATGGAGAACTTGAGAAGGAAGGAAGGAAGGAAGGAAGGAAGGAAGGAAGGAAGGAAGGAAGGAAGGAAGGAAGGAAGGAAGGAAGGAAGGAAGGAAGGAAGGAAGGAAGGAAGGAAGGAAGGAAGGAAGGAAGGAAGGAAGGAAGGAAGGAAGGAAGGAAGGAAGGAAGGGAGGAAGGAAGGAAGGAAGGAAGGAAGGAAGGAAGAAAGGAAGGAAGGAAGGAAGGGAGGAAGGAAGGAAGGAAGGAAGGAAGGAAGGAAGGAAGGAAGGAAGGAAGGAAGGAAGGAAGGAAGGAAGGAAGGAAGGAAGGAAGGAAGGAAGGAAGGAAGGAAGGAAGGAAGGAAGGAAGGAAGGAACAGTATATCGCAGTCTATTGCGTGTTTGGTCTAATCCACGTTTCCTACGAGCATCATCATCATCTTCGTCGTCGTTGCCATCATCATCATCATCATCATCATCATCATCATCATCATCATCATCATCATCATCATCATCATCATCATCATCACCACCACCACCACCACCACCACATCATCGTCGTCAGCATCATTCTCACCATCACCATCATCGTCGTCATTATTATCGTCATCGTCAGCATCATCATCACCATCACTATCATCGTCGTCATTATCATCATCATCATAGTCGTCGGCACACATCATCACATCATCATTCTGCACTGTTTAGCAATTCCAGCTGTTTTCAACCTTGTTGCAATGCAGAACACGATTTATTCGCTGTTTCCAATAAAAAGCGAAGAATTCTCGGAAAGTTCAATACCCCTCTCTCCGCACAAGAATAAATTTTACCAACTGAACTCCGTCTGATCTGTTGTTAGTCGTCTCTTTATAGCAATCGATTCGTCTCTTTTCGATGCTCCACCAACGATAGTTCTTTCAATAGAACTGCATGTCTTGTCTTCAGTGAACCTACAGCACTCAATCACCACGCAGTCTCTGAATCACTATTTTATATTCTCATCAACGTTATATCCTTTACAGCCTCATTGGATACAGTGCAGTTTATGTGCAACCTGTTCAACGACGATAATTCTGTCTTTAAATAAAGAACTTCGACCATCCTCAGACTAATTTTTACTTCTCATTGAGTTGATGAATTTCTCTCAAAAGGCCTAAACGAATTTCTGGTATATATTCATGGTGAGAATTGCCGGGGAGTTATACAGGGGTTTCAGCCCCAGTCTTACTTAGAGACCCATAGTAGAGTCTGCAAAAATGCATTTAGCTCTGCCCGTTGTGTAGATCTGCACACTAAAAAGGACACGTCTCACATCTCAGATATACGTGTATTCTCTACAGTCTACTGTTACAACTCTCACACAGGGTCCACTGTTCGATAAAGGCCACTATATAACTTCGAGGTTTCTGCGATGACGTAAAAAGCGTCGACTTATATAGCCCCATAGCATCGTATGAGATCACGTGATCCACTCACCACGTGACGAATCGTTCAACAAAGTCCTTAGATGGAAGCAGTGCATCATGGATCTTTACGATACGATCATCTGCAGTAATTTATTAAGGATTGACGTACATGAGAAGTGCTTGCTTACTCTTCGACGAAAAACCGCACATCAATAAAAACACGAGATGTCGAATATTGCACTACATCGCTCGCCATTCAAAAAGGTTTAACGACTCTGCAGGTCTACAGTGTTTATATGCCTGAGGAACGACTTCTGTGTGCCTGTCTGTGTGTGTGTCTGTCTGTCTGTCTGTCTTTGTGTGTCTGTCTGTCTGTCTTCTGTTTGTCTGTCTTTCTGTCTTTCTGTCTGTCTTTCTGTCTGTCTGTCAGTCTGTCTGTCTGTCTGTCTGTCTGTCTGTCTGTCTGTCTGTCAGTCTGTCTGTCTGTCTGTCTGTCTGTCCGTCGAGATCAATCTCCGTCCGTCCATCTATCTGTCTATCTATAGATATAAACGTGTGCCTGCCTACCTGCCTGCCTGCCTGCCTGCCTTCCTGCCTGTCTGTCTGTCTGTCTGACTGACTGTCTGTCTGTCTGAATCAAGCTATCGTGGTCTTTAGCTGAACCCTTCCATGGAAAGTGGAGCACCCTAGCGCCATCTCTCCTTTCCCGCGGACGCGACGCCGTCTTTGGTCGATTTGATTAGGTGGACCAGACAAGAAAGACCATCCTCCTCCGTCGCTCTGTCTCTGCCTCTCTCTGTCTGTGTCTGTCTCTCTCTCTGTCTCTCTGTCTCTATCTCTGTCTGTCCGTATGTCATTCCCTCTCTACAATTCCACATCTGTCTGTCTGGCTGTATGTCTGTCTGTGTGTCTGTCTTGTTCCTCCTGTTCCCATTTCTATCTGTCTGTGTCTCTGTCTCTATCTTTCTCTCGGCCATCGTGCCTATAGTTTTATTTCCTCAATCCCGTTGGGACGTCCAGAGATGAGGAGGGATCGGCGTCCTTATAAGGACAAAGAGATGAACGGCGGAAAGACCATATATATATATATATATATATATATATATATATATATATATATATATATATATATATATATATATATATATATATATATATCCACGTCCTCTTCCTCATCCTGCTCTTGCTCCCCCGTTCCCACTTTCCCCTCCTCCTCCTCCTCTTCCCCTCCTCCTCTCCTCCTCCTCTCCTCCTCATCTTCTTTTTTCTCCTCCTCCTCCTCTTCTATCTTCTCCTTCTCCTCTTCTATCTTCTCCTCCTCTCCTCCTTCTCTTCTTTTTTCTCCTCCTCCTCCTCCTCCTCTCCTCCTCCTCCTCTTCTTTCTTCTTATCCTCTTCCTCCTACTCTCCTCCTCCTCTTCTTTCTTCTCCTCATCTTATTCCTCCTCCTCCTCCTCTTCTTCTTCTTCTTCTTCTTCTTCTTCTTTTCCTCCTTCACCTCCACGTGAAACCACGGTCAATCCAACGAAGCGACAAACAATTATAACTGATGCTTTTTTCCAGGATCTGGGCCGTTTACAAACTGGAAAACCAGCAGGAAGACGAAGGACCATGCAGGAGGAATAAGAAGGAAATGAAAGGAAAAGAGGAGTAAAGAGAAAGAGGAGATGGGACGATGGAAGGGAGAACAGGTGTAGTGGAAGAAATAAAGAGAGGAGGAGGACGAGAAATGGGGGGAGGAAGACGAGGACGAGGAGGAGGACGAGGAGGAGGACGAGGAGGAGGACGAGGAGGAGGACGAGGAGGAGGACGAGGAGGCGAGTGAGTAAAGGAATGAAAAGAGGAAAGGCAAAAGGAGAAGCGGAGAAGGAGAAGTTTGAAATTAAGAAGCATGACGAAAGGAAGAGGAGAAGAAATAAAGAGAAAAGAAAAGAGAAGAACGAGGAATGGCAGAGGAATATAGGGAGATGAAGGAAGGACCGAAGTGGGAGAATGAGGAAGAGACTGAGGAGGATGAGAAAGAGAAGGAGGAGGGTGAGAAGGAGGAGGATGAGAAGGAGGAGGAGGAGGATGAGAAGGAGGATAAGGAGAAGGAGGAGGAGGAAAAGGAGGAAGAGGATGATGAGAAGGAGGAGGAGGAAAAGGAGGAGGAGGAGGAGGCGGAAAAGAAGACGAAGGAGGAGGATGAGAAAAGAAGGAGGATGAGAAGGAGGAAGAGGATGATGAGAAGGAGGAGAAGGATGATGATGAGAAGGAGAAGGAGGAGGAGGAGGAAAAGAAGGAGGAGGAGGCGGAAAAGGAGAAGAGGCAGGAGAAGGAGGAGGAGAAGAAGATGGATCTCATATCCCTGTTGTTGTCGTCGTCCAATCAGGAGACGCCATTCCCTCGATGTCTGCTGCAGCATCAAAGAGCATCTCCTCCTCATCCTCCTCCTCCTCCTCCTCCTCCTCGTCGTCGTCGTCGTCGTCGTCGTCGTCGCCGTCCGTTCAAGCAACAACACAGTCGGATCCATCCAGTCAAGCGGCAAGAGCTCTGATAATATGTCTCCAGTCAAGACACCTCATCCATAGTCAATATTATATATATACGCATATATATATACGTATACATATATATATACAATTACACACATACATATGTACGCACACAATATATATGTGTGCATATATGTGTGTTTATACATAATTATATATATATATATATTCATATGCATAATGCTGCATATGAATATATATATGTGCACACAGATATATATATATATGTACACATAGATATGTGTACATATATATATTTATATTCATCCTGCAGCATAATGAATTTTCGATTATGTTTGCCTCAGTCTTAAGAAGTCTTTCATTGGATTGCGAGTCTTGATGCTGCAATCAAGCATTTATGGAAGTGTGTGTGTGTGTGTGTGTGTGTGTGTATGTGTGTGTGTGTGTGTGCATGTGTGCGTGTGTGTGTGTGCGTGTGTGGCTATTTATTATTAGGAAAGACAATTTCAAACAATGCCCAAATCTGCTATTATATATATATATAATTATATTATATATATACGTAAAAGTGATGCATTTGCAGCGTGTCTGTCCCTCTGTCTGCATATCTGTGTAGTCTTTGCCTCTGCTGCATGTGTCTGTCTCCCTCTTTGCCCGTTTGTGTGCTTGACTGCATGTATCGGTCCGCGGCTGAATATACAATCGATTTTAGGAGCCAAGAATCTTATTCAAGGCCGTGTTTACTTGGTGTTTTTGTTGTTTGAACACACACGCGCGCACACACACACACACACACACACACACACACTCAAACACGCTCAAATGAAATAATGTAAAAATGAAATAATGCTTTTTCTAACACATCGATGTAAGAACTAAGAGTGATTTAATTTTGAAGCTTTTATTTCTATGTAAAATTTTACAATAGATGAGATAACGACGATGATCTAATCATAATGATGATGATGACGACGACGGCGACGGCGACGGTGACGGCGACGGCGACGGGGACGACAACGACGACGACGATGATGATGATGATGATGCTAAAGTTCTGATAAAGACTCTCCATATAACGACACCTCTCCAAATTGCTAAGTCAGTTGATTTGGTTGCTTGTCATAAAATATACTTACTCATCTTGCTCAAGGTCGTGTAAACAACCGCCACCATATAGCCAAAATCCTGATTACGACCTTGATCTTGTCCATGCAAAGTCAAGTATAGAATCCGCATATTTTGAGGGTGGCAGTGGTACAGGTCAAAATTAAATGAATATGCATTTTGAAAATGGATATAGTATTCAAAAATGGTATCCTATCATTTGGTCGAAAGTCATTTGGTCGAAATCATTTGGTCGAAATCATTTGGTTGACGATGAAAAAATC
Source organism: Lumbricus terrestris (assembly GCA_949752735.1). Classification (NCBI taxonomy): domain Eukaryota; kingdom Metazoa; phylum Annelida; class Clitellata; order Crassiclitellata; family Lumbricidae; genus Lumbricus; species Lumbricus terrestris. The sequence continues at coordinate 36,490,913 of OX457047.1, forward strand.
GAACGATCAAAAAGTCGAATGATCATTTGGTCGACAATCAAAAAGTCGAACGATCAAAAGATCGACAATCAAAAGGTCGAAAATCAAAAGATCGACATTGAAAATGAAGCATGTTTAAGAGAATTCCAACGATTTTACTACAAGTTCGCACACTCAAACATACATACACACACTCCGACACACACTCACATACACACTTGAACCCCGATCAGTCTGTGAGAGAGGGAGGCTGTGATCTACAGAAAGTGAAATGAAAACAAAATTAATTAGCCAATAAATCAAGGAGAGTGTATAGGCCTAACGGACTGTAAGACGAAAGAACGATGAAAAGGTCGAAGTCAATAGACCGAAACTGAACAGGTCAAAAGGAATGTGAGGAAGGTGCGAAATTTTACAAAGCGTCGAAAAACATTTCCAACGGCCCTAATCCCAGGGGGGAAAGGCAAACAAGGTAGGCTTACAGGTTTATAAAGGTCAGTTTCTCAGTTGTTGAACGCATTTTAAAGTGAAGTCTTGTCTAAGCATTATAGTGGTTTCATAAAATAAAGATAATAATGACTTTAGAATTCGTCAAAAGCAACCGTGGTGCGGATATGTTGGTTCAGGACGGTAACTCATTTAACAAAGAGAAAAGTGCAAATAACAAAATTTATTGGAAATGTTCCGAATATCGCGATGCGAAATGCTTGGCTCGGTGCATTAGCCTACAGAAGACGACGTCGTAAGAAAGTCGCCATGTGAGCATAACCATGTATACCAAGTTCAGCCTTAGCATTGAATTAGCATACAAATGATAAAACTTGTATTAAAATCGTCCGAATTCTATTAAACATGCTTCATTTTCAATGTCGATCTTTTGATTTTCGACCTTTTGATTGTCGATCTTTTGATCGTTCGACTTTTTGATTGTCGACCAAACGATCATTCGACTTTTTGATCGTTCGATTTTTTCATCGTCGACCAAATGATTTCGACCAAATGATTTCGACCAAATGACTTTCGACCAAATGATAGGATACCATTTTGGTGAATACCGTTAAAATGCAGCAAACTTATGTTGCGAAAACGAGGCTATGGATCTTATTGACAGCGCAACAGCTGAATCATTCAATCGCACATTTAGTGGAAGAGGTGGTACTTGAGTCTTGAACCCCATGAAAAGTGGACACCTATTAATTTTTATAACTACCTCCTTTTTGGTTTTAGCAACTTTCTTTGCACTGAATAGCTGCTAAGACTCAAAGTCAAACAGAGAGAGATTCACTATTAGAAACAGCTACGAAAAGTACCCATTTTAACTTAATTTTCTATATTCAGTTTTCAAGCTCTTGTTTAAACAAATTAGGCCTAATAGTGTGACCGTTGTGTTTTGCCTCTCCAAAAAACAAAAATCTCCTGGCGCCCACTTGCAGTCGCGTAAACAGTTAGGTCTATATACTATTTTTCCTTCTACAAAAACTTCAGTCATTCCGCACGCTGAAGCCGAAGGTCATACGTCAGCAATAATTCTGTTCGGACCACGGTAAAAGCGAATCGCTTATTGCAATGGACAGAGCTAATTTTGCCGCCATTAGAGGCAGCTGGAGTCGATAAGCGGCGGGCGCCATTGTTTTGGCTTCTGGCCTCTTGACATCATGAAACATGTAAACAAACTGATCTCACGTGTCGCTATAAAATCCATTGAAATTGTTTAGCGATTAATTGATACATAAATAGTTAAAAGCCTCAGCTTTGTATATTTATGTATTTGTGCAATGTGCATCCATATATTTATTGTTTACAGGGAAGTGATTGATATACCGGTACAGTGTACATATGTAATGTGTATACATGTATATGTGTATATGTATATGTGTGTGCCTGCGTGCGCGTGCGTGTGCGTGTGTGTGTGTGTGTGTGTGTGCGTGTGTGTGGGTGGGTGTGTGTGTGCGTGCGTGTGTGCATGTGTTTGTGCGTGCAATGTGTGCGTGTGTATAACATGACATTTGGCCACAGACTGCACTTGATGGCTTTGTAAGATCAAGGCTCGAAATGTTTCTTCTTTTCGCATCTTCATTTGATTGTCAAATGGCTCATGGTATATCAAGATCATTTCGCCGATTTATTCACGTCGGTTGTGATATGACGCTAGAGAAATTGCATTGTCGCCAATATTTGTGAGCTCACGTTCATGTATATTTTGAAACCCGTGCAGAGGATGTGGCCATGCAATATGAAAAATGTTCTAGCCATACCAATGTATTTATATAAACAATAACTAAAAGCTATCGTCATTTTGATTTTGTGACATTTTTCTGAAGGAATTAATTTCTGTAGGAACTTTCCCCGCATGCAGGTGCCTAGATTAAACACTGCGTGTCAAGCGAGATTGTGTTCGGATTTCAAATCACATGTCAGGACGCAATATTCCTAAGATGGCCATCTCGGCTATATACTGAGTGCACAACCCCCACACTGCCCACAGTATCGGTGGGAAGTTGAGTCGATGAGGTAGTGAACAGACTATTTGCCTTCACGCTCATGAGGCTAAGAAGACGAATTTCATACCTATGGTAGCCCAAGGGTTAATAGCTCCTTATAAGGATTGCTCTTCAAGGATAATTGCTTCGTCAAGGCCGCGATTCTTTTAGCTGCCTTCCGAGTATATTGAACCGTTAAACGAAGATTGCGGTTTGTAGGGAAAGGAAAAGCTATTCCTTATAGTGAAGACAATTTCCGGCTAAAGGCTTAGACTACTTTATCCCTATAGCGTTGGTTTCTTCTCGTAGCTCTTCATATATATATATATGTCTTCCCATATACGTTTCCCCCATAGAATAAGAACTTCTGTATACGTGTATACCTTCAGTCCTTCAATGCTGCAACACAAGTCACCCTATAAATTACAATATCCCAATAACTACAAATACGTTCGGTTATTTGCAAACTGTCTCTGAGTTCACTACACGAAGAAACGAGGACATGACCTTTGGTGGCACAATCAGAGAGCAGGAGAGCATAAACATAAAAAACTGGAATATAAAATTTAATTAAAAACTGTGAGCAGGACGATAACAAATGAGTACAGACATTAATAGTTAAGGTAAATACTTTGGTGAATAACTGTTGGGGGCGGAACACATTTGGCTAATAGAGATGGCAGATCAGTACCTAGATTGTAGAAAAATAACTGGAGAGTGGGGTTAGACTATGATCAAAGTGGAGTTGAAATGTGCAAAGAAGATTTAAGATCTAAATGTGATGTCGTAAGAAAGATCAGACGTCAAACCCTCTCACCCCCTCACCCCCGGGATTCCCAGCATGCAGGAGATTGCCTAATCCATCCCGAATTCCCGATCTTGAATCGAGTGAACCTTACCCAAAATAACGTGAACACAATCTTAAATTAGCAAAGAAGGCAGATAAACCAGGCATCAGTGTCTGATCATTGAAGTCTGACCGGCAATGGTGTCTCGGCATCGATGTCTGGGCTACATTCGTGTTTCAGCATTGGTGTGTGGATGGCTTTTGTTATCTAGATGGATTGTATAATCTTGGTGGCATTGGTTTTGGGGCATTCGTGTTTCAGCATTGGTGTGTGGATGGCTTTTGTTATCTAGATGGATTGTATAATCTTGGTGGCATTGGTTTTGGGGCATTCGTGTTTCAGCATTGGTGTGTGGATGGATTTTGTTATCTAGATGGATTGTATAATCTTGGTGGCATTGGTTTTGGGGCATTCGTGTTTCAGCATTGGTGTGTGGATGGATTTTGTTGTCTAGTTGGATGCATAATCTTGGTGGCGCTGGTTTTTGTGGCATTCGTTAACTTTATCTTTTGTATATACTGCTGCGAACGAGGTTTGATAAATTCCAAAGCGTTCGTTTGGCTCCGTCACGGTCGAACGAATCGTGTTTCGTGTGTGAACGTCACGCAGATGAATCCGTCTTCAATTATAATCTTCGAAGACCGCTATTCCCCAAGGCCACGCACGGATGCATGGCCGAAGCAGATATTATATGTTCTCATCGATTTCGATCTGCAATAAGAGTCGAAGACTCGAAGACAAGCAGTGGCCCGTGAAGGAAATAATCGAAAAGCCTTAAGTGATTTTGCGTCTTCGGTCGTAATATCATAGCGCAGCAAAAATCACAATTTCGTCGGACGATTGCGTGTTTTTTGCTTCTGAGATTACATCATCATGGTGCGCACGACATTTTGATTCGTAGAATGATGTCTATATCTCAGATCTATATGAGACATGGGATGATGGGAAACGATTGGCTAGGGCGCTTGCCCAATAACGCGAATGTGACGGGTAATAATAGCAATAATAATAATCATAATGATAATAATAGAAATTATCATCATAAAAAATAATGATAACAACAATATCAATGCTAATAGAAAATATAAGTGATGATGACGACGACGACGATAACAATGACGGTGACCACGATGATGATGACGATGAAGCTGATGACGATGATGACGACGATGACGACGACGACGACGACGGTGACGACGACGACGACGATGACGATGACGACGACGACGACGACGATGACGATGACGATGACGGTGACGATGATGATGATGATGATGATGATGATGATGATGATGATGATGATGATGATGATGACGACGACGACGACGACGATGATGATGACGACGACGACAACGACGACGACGACGAAAAATAGCAAACATCATGGAAGGTTCTGATGTTAAAGGCAACGAAAATTAGTACTTTCTGGGCTCTGTGTTCGAAAGGAGCTATAAAAGCAAACTAATGAAGCAAAATGACATCCATGGAGACCAGTGAGGCGAGTGCTTCAACTTGCAATAATCACTTCGACGAATAATTATTAATTATTCCAGGCGTTGACGAGTTTCTATTGGTGCGTGTAGCTCAGAATGATAATCGACAGCGTATATATATAGCATTGATGTAGGTCTATACTAGAAATATGGAATTTACTCTAAACCTGGAATTGTTACGTTCATGGGAAATTCTGATAGAAAGACTAAGAAAAGGATCGTCAGAAAAGCCACCGGTCAAAGGGTCAAAGGAATGAAAGGGTATCGTCGGTGTGTGACAAAAGCGATCAGCGAGATTTCATGAGGACGTTTATTCGGCCTATTAATTTTAGAAAACGAGATTCAGGGACATAGCCATTAGGGTATAGTGACAAAAAAGGAATATGTTTGGGATATAATAATTTGTTGCTCCTATCTATTGTATAGTGTCTGGTATAGAAATTTTGTTTCTGACATGTTGCTTAACTTTGCCGCCACGACCTTGAAGTTATTCAAGTATACCGCACTATTAAGCATTGCATTAACACTGCTGAAATTTGACTATTTTCTTATCTGCATTAGTAATTAGGTCTAACAATAGGAATATTGTGAGCCACATTTTATGGCAAGGCAGGTGAATATGTTTGGCAATTCCGACATATATGAGCTGCAAACAAGGGGTCATCCATAAACGACGTCACGCACTTTAGGGCGATCCCCTTTGACCCCTCGTCACGTTAAAACAAGTCATACGATATCTAGCAATGGACCGTCACAAATCGTCATAGATGTGTGACCCTCTCCCCTCCAGCTATGTGACGTCATTATGGACGCCCCCCTATGCATTATTCTAACTTTAAAAAGTGGAAAAAATCATTAAGGTTGAAAAAAACCTTGTGGTCCTTAAATACGCTTCACAAAATGTTCATATGCTGACAATGCGTTTCAACGATATATTATATAGTTCACTCAATTTTTGTGGTATATTTGTGGTTTTGTAGGGATCCGCGCTTTGTTCGAATGTGGCCTTCTCTATAAGCTGTTATCACAAACTGACCTTGCTGCGTCTGTAGGCTAATACCTGTAGCAACTCTGACTGAATGCTTGGGTCAATGGTATTTTTCAAGATCTAACATACTGCCAATTTTAATGGATTCCTGAAGGTCATTTTTCTTCAACTCGCAAGTTATTGGAGGTTCAAGTCTGGAAAAATCCAACCAGTTAACTGGAACACAGTAGACAGTGGCCTCTAAATTCAGTTTTGGGATTGTGAATGTTCTAGTATAACCTGAGATGCTAATAGACAGCGATCAGTTTCCCGTGCTATTTTAATTCTTCTGGGTATACCAGTTCTGCATGTGCTTTTTCATCAATCATCATATTCAATTAAGAATTTTCTGGGCAACCATAGTAGCCATTCTTTTGAATCCATTCACCAAAAACCTTTCTCTCTAAATAGGGAAGGGAGCTTGATAAAATGATGAACAAATAATAGCCTATATGTCGTAACGCCAATTAACTCACTGAAATGGAACATGCAGATAAACCACTGGATAGGACGTTTTGTATGTAACTCCAGCTTTCTTATTCCATTGTTCCAGCATGCATGCATTCCTGTATTTACCGCCGTTCCATCACAGCTAACAGCTATTATTGAACTGAAAAAATCTCATTGGGCCAATCAGACAAGAAGTCATGCATTGCTTCGAAAATTCCTGCGGTTAATCCACTCCTTGGTGAGATAGGCTCTGTTCTCGTATCAAACATGCATACTCTTCCATTATTTGATATTTATGGCTGGAAACATATAGTATTGCAGCTATATATGTCCCACCATCAAAATACAATGCTGCAGCTTTACGCTTTTTATCCTCTTCTATCGGATAATGTTTTACGAAAGCTTTCTTTCTCTCTTCTCACAATCTGTCAGTAGATGAAGTCGTCAGTAGTCAATTCATAGTCCACAAGTAGACTTACTTCTCTTGCAAGTGCAGCACCAACTGCATTGCAGAAACTATATCTGTCACATTCCCTTGACAAAGCTGGAGTGACTTGGTGTAGCTAGACTGCTAGAGCATGTTTCTCCTTCAGATTGCATATAACATCCTCAATGATTCTGACGCTGTGGAATCGGAGTCAACTGTATCACAGCTGGAATCATTGGCTGGTGCATCATCTATACTTTACACAGTCCTTGAGATTTATAATACTTCTTACAATAATTATTCTCTTTCTTTTCTCTTTCTTTTCTGTCTGTTTTTCCATGACCAACGTTATCATGTTTGCACAGTGCTTGTTTTTACCATGGTTTGCAGTCGCGAAAGTAGACTAAACTTCAGGGGCTCGGCGGCAAAGTTAGATGCAATAAATTTGATGCAATATTTCCTCAGTTCTTTCATTTAGGACCTGGAGCAACCTTTTAAGTTATCCCAAAGTTCATTTTAAACGAAAACATATTTCTTGCTATACCCTAATAGCCATGTCAACGCTTGTCGAAACATTCGTTCAAACTCGCAACTAAGTTTGGGTATGTGCTTTTTGTTTTGTTTTGTTTTGTATGTGCACTTGTTATAGCGCCCCTTCAAGCCCCCTACTCAGAGGCGCTCTCGACTGCAGAGCGGACACTGCATCGGAGTTTCACGCTGAAGCGCTGAGCAATTGCGAGTGAAGGACTTGCCCAAGGTCCTTACGCGGCGATTTGAGGTGGATTTGAGCCTGCAACACTCCGGCTGCAAGGCAACGAACCCACCACTACACCACCGCGCCCCACAAGTTATAGGTTACAAGTTTAGGTTATAAGTTACAAGGCAGGGTTTTTTTAACGTGCAGTTGTACACAAAATGTGCAGTTCTAAATGGATTTGTGCAGTTGTAGAAGCACTTATGTACAGTTAAAACTAGCAAAAAATGGTTATTGTTCTCCGATTGGAAGTACTTTACCATGGATGATGGGAAGGATTAGATCATTAGAAGGGGTTGTGCAGTTCTAAAATTCCTATAAAACAGCCCTGTTACAAGGGAATAATAATAATAATAATAATAATAATAATAATAATATTATACAGTTGTAAATCAGAATTTCGTCAATCGAATATCTTCTGCTGTTATTTCGGATGGTTGCGTTGTGCCAGTCCCAAGTCTTGCGCGAGAAGGAGGGCGACATCAGCTGCTGGCCTGCTTGCATGGCAGCCATAAGATATCGTTGGGCATCGTAATCTATAGAATCATTGCGTATGACTTTCAAATGTTTGCGTCATCGATGAAAATATAAAACGGAGGCAACTGGATGCACGCTGAAACTTACTTACATGTAGAATGTAACGGAAGCAAATAAGGACGCACGTACTCAGAATATAAACCGGAAGCAATATGACGCAAGCTCTGACCTACTTAGAATATAAACCGGATGCAATATGGTGCAAGCTCTGAACTACTTAGAATATAAACCGGATGCAATATGGCGCAAGCTCTGAACTACTTAGAATATAAACCGGATGCAATATGGTGCAAGCTCTGAACTACTTAGAATATAAACCGGATGCAATATGGCGCAAGCTGAAAATACTTAGAATATAAACCGGAAGCAATATGGCGCACAATGTGGCCTACTTACTTAGACTGGTTTATAAAAAAAACTGCTTAAACCAACTCGCATTGGGAATGGCAAGCGGATGTAGAGAAACTTTTCGAAGGAACTATACGTCCATGCTTTCTTTTATTCAAACATAACAGATGAACACCGACCAGTCCGTTGGGCCAAGCGCGATTGGCAGCCATATATCAATCCTTTGTTTCACGAAACAATGCAAGGGACCATAAGGAAGCAAAACAAAGGGAACAAGAGAAGAGGGCGATTCATCAGAACGGAAAGCCTGTCTTTGATGTTAAACCGCAGTTTGCTGACATCAGAGAAGTTCAAATCATTTATTGTGATCGAGACAAATCACATTCAGTTATTCATTCAAAGCATTTATATTGCGCCTCTCCAAGGTAACTACTCAGCGGCGCTCCAGGCACTGCAGCTTTAACGGAAGGGACTGCTTCTGAAGTTTGTAGAAAGTGCATTCCCTATAGTTAAGACAAGACGAAAATGCACTTAATATGGCATAAACTCTTCGCTCTCTTTGTAAAAATCCTTCTCAGGCTCTCTCATCTTAAGACAGTTTTATTTGGCCGCGCTGAGGTTGGGAGCGCCTCTGAGTAGTCCCCATGAAGAGGCGCTATATTAATTTGTTTGTTTGTGTGTGTGCACTTGTTATAGCGACCCTTCAAGCTCTCTCGCATCGGAGTTTCACGCCGAAGCGCTGAGCAATTGCGAGTGAAGGACTTGTCCAAGGTCCCTACGCGGCGACGTGAGGTGGATTCGAACCTCGAACCTTCCGGCTTCAAGGCAACGACGACACCACTACACCATCGCGCCCCACAATGTATATAATCAATGAATGAATGAATAATCCAACGAGTTCAACGCAATGTTCGAACATGTATAACAGCATCCATCCGGTATAAAGGAAATGCTTGTATTGTAGGCTAAAACTGCCGCAGGTTATTAATCCAGATTGTATTAATTTCGCCGCAGAAAGATTTCGATTATTGTTAGACCCAAGTCTCTTTAAAGCAGAATTTGTAGAATGACATCGCTGATAAATAAATAGCTATAAAAATTAATCTTTAACTCCTCGGTAGTCAGTAATCAAGGTAATTCATTAGTGTATCTCTTCTATTTATCTCGTTTACGTTACAGTGTTATTTCGTGAATACGTTTCCCTTCTGGTCTGTGTCAATGACGCCGCTGAATTGAAATTTTAAGAGGCGCCATATAAATTCTGATCGATTGACTCGTTCATTGACTGGTCAATTGGTTGGTTAATTGATTGATTGATTTATTGACGGGTTGATTGACCAATTATTGATTGACGGACTGACTGACTGGTTGGCTGGCTGATTGGCTGATTGATTGATTGATTGATTGACTGATTGATCTGAGAAACAGTAAAGCGTTGATTACAAAATAGTCGGATACGTTGCATTACCATACAGTGACATGCACAATTATTTCATAGAGTAAATCTGATGGTAATCACTTTTTCCAGTTCTTGTGGATCTGGATGTCGATGGACGAAGCGGCGGAGAATCTTCCAGCTGTGGTGACACCAGCTCCTGCTCCTCCTCCGATTCCATATCCGGGCATCAACCAAGGCGGAAGATTCCTGCATCAAACAGACAAACCTTACTTGTCACAGACCGATTTGTAGTTGGAAAAGGGGCAATTTATATGTGTGTGTGTGTTTAAACACCGTGATTCAAAAAAAGAAAGCCAAATTTTCTAATGCCTGATAACATTGAAATTTCGGCATATGAAGTTGAAAGTTTCATATCCTTTTATCCGTTCACCTTTATCTCACGAAACTTTGGAATCATATTCTTGGTCCAATTCTCTAAATATTTGAAAATTTTTAGCGTGATATGTTATCAGGCATTAAAGATACATGAAAAACAGTTTGGCTTACTTTTTTTAATCACGGTGTATATTTGGGCGTGCGGGTGTGTATGTTGGTTGGATCGTGCATTCGTGTGTGTGCGCGTTCGTGTGTGTTTGTGCGTGCGTGCGTGTGTGCGTGTGTGTGTGTGTTTGCGTGTGTGTTTATGTGTGTATGTGTGTGTGAAGGTGTTTGTGTGGACGTGTGTGCGTGTTTGCGTGCGTCTAGGTGTGTGTGGTGGATGAGGCAACTGAGACAAATAAGTTTAAAGTTTGTGTATACGGGTCTGCTGGTCGGTAGAGAGATGAGCGAGCTGTGGATGATACGGAGTGCAGATTATTTTCGACCTAACGCAGTATCCATGGCAACGATGCAGAGGCCAGCCACAAATGCCCCCTCTCATCCCCCGCAATCAATGGCTATTTGTCTAAGACGCATCGATTTTGGAAGCGTCATCTCTCGCAGAGAAAAATAATTTATTGAATATTCGACAATGGAATTCAAGCCGCACGTCGCATTGGATCCATGTATTGGCTTCCACGTCCACTGAATTGACGACGAAACGGCGACTGAATAGCCTACAGTGAATAGCCCACGTCTCTAATCGTTCCCGCGTTGAATAGCTTATCGTCATCGTCATCGTCATCGTCTGCAATCACCAATTGTAGCATTTGTAGCTATTTTGGCGGGAGAAAGAATGAAGCGTCCCTGAAATTATTATTATACACTCAACGGATTCTTTTAAAACTTTTTTAACTCCTTCATTGCAGATCTATTATTCATCAACCATGCTATGGACCAGATTGTAGGCCTTAGGTCTTTGTGTAGTCTATATAATTTTCAGGAAATAAGAAATGCAATGAATATTGCCGATGCTGTAGTGAAAAGGAAGGACGTCAGCTGCAAAACAGTTTCAGCATCATTTGCAAGATTTTAGAAAGTTAGGGGGCGTCCTTTGTTTCGACAAGTTATAAGCGATCAGCTCAAAGGTGGATCTTGAAACGTTGGCATCGTTCGTCTTAATAGCGGCGCCATGATTTCAGTTTTGGGGGGGCTGTATCCTCGCGGAGGAAATTTTTCATTTTCATTCGCCAAAATTTCTGACGACTTTTTTTAGTCATTTGGTCGGTATCTCACGTATGTATTGCGCCTCTGAGGAGTTCTCTTGAAGTGGCGCTATATAAATGTACGATTACAATGTATTATGTCAAACAACCGGATGGCCCTTTTGGGGGATTAGCCCTGGATGGCCTTTTTAGGGGCTTAGCCTCTAGGCCCCCTGGCGCCGCCACTGAATGGTGCAGTAATTTGATTTCGCTTCATTATAGTTAAAGCGCAGCGACATGCGACTTGGAAATTAAAATTTTTATTCCTATAAATTGTGCAGCATGTGCATGCAGATGTTTTTGCAGGGGGGCAAATCCTAACGGTCACGGACTCACGGTTAAATGTTTTTGCTGTTTATAGCAAAAGCTTCAAGAATGCAATGCATGCAGGAAATTAATAGCATGCATGGGATTTTACACAGAGGTTCTATAGATGTAAATTTCTCAGTTTCACTTTGAGTATCAATGGTATCATTGGCATCAATAGTATCGCTATAGTATCAATAGTATCATTGGTATCAATAGTATCGTTAGTATCAATAGTATCATTGGTATCATTAGTATCGTTAGTATCAATAGTATCATTAGTGTCAATAGTATCATTAGTATCAATAGTATCATTAGTATCAATATTATATTCAATAGTATCATGAGTGTTCTGGAGCGAAGAAATTTGTAAAAAAAAGTTCAAATGGTAATGGCTTGAAAGAAATGTATGTTCCAACATTCCATGGGAAACTTGCACTCTCTCTTGTCGCCCCGATGTACGTGTCCCCCGATGGAGTGGAGTCTTTAGAGGAAAAGAAACATCGTCTGCGGGAGCAATGAACCGCTTGACACCCCTACTTTTGGAGTCTATCTGAATTTAAAGCAGTGTAAAGGTCATAAAGTTTCTCTCTTTATATAAGATTATATAGGCCTATACATATATAAAGATATATATATTTATAGATATTCATAGATGTATACATGTATTAAGGTATATATATATATGTGCATATTTATATATAAAGATATTATTATACTAAGTTGTATATATATATATAGGCAGGATACATCTTTGCAACCTAATGACTTTCTTCCAAGGTTGTCTGCAATTGAGATGCTTTCCTGACGAATCGAATTCTTGCATGGGCCGCCTGAAGACCATTGAAAACAGTTACTACACGCATGTACATACATACATACATACATACATACATACATACATACATACATGCATACATACATACATACATACATACATACATACATACATACATACATACATACATGCATGCATGCATGCATACATACATAAATACATAAATACATGCATACATACATACATACATACATACATACATACATACATACATACATACATACATACATACATACATACATACATACATACATACATACATACATACATACATACATACATACATACATACATAAATACATACATAAATACATACATACATGCACACATACATACATACATACATACATACATACATACATACATACATACATACATACATACATGCATACATACATGCATGCATACATACATACATACATACATATTCATACACACATACATACATACACAGGCTCAATCTGTTATAAAAGCAGGTATGCACTTACCTAACGAACATCGCGACTGGTTGTTCAAAGCTGCGAACGTTCTGTTGTATAATAAGAAACCTGCTTTTGGCTGTTGATTACATTTTTCCGTTCCACCAATCGTTTCGGAATTTCTTCGCCTCTATACGATAGCGTTCGCAGAAACAAGATTAACCGCGCCATCGAAGACAGTTTCAGTCTGCTTCAAAAGAGCAGTTATATAAGCCCTATAACACTTCTAAGACCTCTGTATAGGCCTAGATCTCCTTAGCATGCGCTCCATAGATTGCACGTGGCCTTCAGCTACGTAATTATGTTGTTCCAAGAATTGGGATTATCCTCGAAAGAGTGCGCACATTGTTCTCGCACGAAAGAAACAATAGCGTGTATTTGTCACATCTTGTAGAAAGAGTATTCTCGCAAAGCAATGTCTTCATCGCAACGGTTCGGAATTAATACTCTCAATTGTACCGGGAGTACATTCCACGCCAAGTAAAGTTTTAAGAACTTCTAAAGCCCCTGCTATATATCAGAAGCTATAGCAGAGTTACACGCGGTGCGTCCATGGTGTACTGTATGCGCAGGCGCAGTAATTCTAATCGTGTCCCATTCGTGGGGTATAATTATAGTGGTCTCCTTCCAACAGTCGGATGGATGGATGGATGATGGATGGATGGGTGGATAGATGGGAGGTTGGATCGCCTGGAAGACATCTCAGCAAGTTCTATAACACACCAGACAGATGCTGAGACTGACTGCGACAGGCAGCGACTACTTTATCCAGAATAGGATGCGGTTCATTCGCAGACGCCGCCCACCATGGCACCACCATGGCACCACCACCACCAGCAGCAACCTCAGCAGCAGCCGCATCAGACGCAGCAGCATCCATCCACGCGCCATCGGCTACGGAGCCAGCGCCAAGGACTCTCTCTCTCTCCCTCAGATCGAACCGCGGTTTCGGAAACCGCGTCTGATTGATCTGTCCGTCTGTCTGTCTCTGTCTCTGTCGGTCTATCTGGCTGTCCGTCCCTCCGTCTCTCACTCTAGCTGTCTGTCCTTCTCTCTGTCTCTGTCTCTATCTCTCTGTCCGTCCCTCTGTCTCTGTCTCTATCAGTCTATTTGTCTCTCCGTCCCTCCGTTTCTCACTCTAGCTGTCTGTCCTTCTTTCTGTCTCTGTCTCTGTCTCTGTTTATGTCTCAGTCTCTGTCTCTATCTCTCTGTCCGTCCCTCTGTCTCTGTCTCTATCCGCCGTCTATCCATCCGTCCGTCCCTCCACATCTTTCCTCGCTTCATCTCACGATGCACCGTCCGTCTAAATATCAGTTCCTCTGTCCGTCCGCTCGTTCTTCCGTCCTTCCAATCAACCGTCCCTTTGTATGTCTGTCTGTTCGTCTTTCTGTCTTTCCTTTCCTCCGTCTGCACTCCCCTGCCCTTGGTTTCCATTTCTTGGCCTTTTATCTTATGGGAGACGCGGAGATGGATGGGGAAGAACCTGGAGACGGTTCCCGCCGGCGGGAACGAAGCAGACGACAGCGGACGACCCGACCTTGAACTCGCCACCAATGCGACGACGGTTTCCCGAATGACCAGGCATGCGGGTATATGGATTAAAGGGGGGCGAAATTGGCAGGGATCCTGGGAATGAGGTGTTGGCAGGGATCTTGGGAGTGGGGTGTTGGCAGGGATCTTGGGAGTGGGGTGTTGGCATAGGCGTAACGTTCTATTGTGACGGTAGTGTCAAGTCACCACCACTTTTAAAAGTGGTGGTGACAGTCACCACCACTTTTTGGTCCGACAAGGAATTTTTTAGAAACATGAAAGCATTTGGCTGTCTAACATAATAAAGGCTATTCATGATTAACATCGCAATGGCGCCAATGCTGCTAGCCTAGAGGTCTCCACTGGCCACACTTCACAGCGTGTTCATTGCCCACAGTCATGGCTTAAATAATAAGGAGCGAAGGGAAAGAATTCCCTACCACTTTAAATTTGGGGAGGAAACGTGAAGCAATTCTCTCTCGCAAATCGTTATGGCTCCGAGGTAGTACATGGCATGCCAACAACCTCATAAAATCTTCTGGAATCATTGTTGTTATCAAAATATTTTGTTTAAATGGAACCTTCGTACCTTTACCCACCCCGACCAAAAAATGTTGGATTAGACTATGGGAAACGGTCAGCAAGAATAGAATAGGAAGAATCTGCATGGATACAAATTTGTGAAAAAGCTGTTTAAAAATCGTTTTAGTTTTCCGTGAGTGGAAAGATCGTGGAGTTTACCAGTCAGAGAGACGAAAGGGTAAAGAGTGAGAATGGAGGAGGGAATGAGAGAATTATCACCTGCATGAGTTCATACTAAATTTGTATATTGGGAAGGGGTAGCCTACAGCGCAGGGGGTTCTCAAACTGTGCATATGGGGTACGCCAGGCGCCGGTTAGGGGTAGGGTCTAGGCGAAAAATTCCAGAAATATAAATTTTCTTTGTGTTTATGGACTTTGTGCCCATCTTTCTTTGATTAGCAAAGATTTTTAACCTTGCAACATAAAACAGCATCATCATTATTTTATTTCTTTCGCAACATAATAATTAGTCTCACATAATAGGCCTATATAAGCCTAGTGCGTACAACATATTTTTGTGTAGGTATATTATTATAATTTTTGAAACAAATGGTGTTTAAATGTGAGCCAGAAATTCTCAGCGTAAGCCTATAATTATATCCTAGAGCTCAAAATATGTGAGAGATTAATAATATTGGCCTAACGATTAATTTCTGGTCGAACTTCAAAATTTTTGATTCCTTTCAGCACGTCATATCTGTGTGAACTGGTTTTTAAAACCAGTTCACACACAAACATAGCCTTAAAATTCAAATTTAGTTCAAAGACAAATAGCCTATAGCCTTAAAATTTGCGTTTGAATTTGACAAATATTAAGCCAGATATTTTAAATCTGCGCTAGTAAAAGCAAGACCACAACACCACAACGCTAGGCCTATAGGCTAGCTTTGTCTTACAGGGGTTATAGACCAATTTTGCCTTTTTGTCAACATAATTACATGATTAAAACTATACATGCCGGTATATTTCAATTTTGCTCCTTAATGCGACTCTAATACACGGGGTGGGGACAATAAAAATAAAGTTAGAGAAATGCTTGGGTACAGGAAGCCGAGGAAAAATTGAACTGAGAAGTTGTGTGCCAAGGAATAGTCACCACCACTTTTACGGGGAAAGTTACGCCCATGGGTGTTGGCAGGGATCTTGGTATATAGTGGGGTGTAGGCAGGGATCTTGGAAGGGAGGTGTTGGCAGGGATATTGGGAGTGAGGTGTTGGCAGGGATCTTGGGAGTGGGGTGTTGGCAGGAATCCTGGGATTGGGGTGTTGGCAGTGATCTTGGGATTGGGCGTTGGCAGGGATCTTGGAGTAGGGTGTTGGTAGGTATCTTTGAGTGGGGTGTTGGCAAGGATCTTCGGAGTGGGGGTTTGGCAGGAATATTGGGAGTGAGCTGTTGGCAGAGACCTTGAAAGTGGGGTGTTGGCAGGGATCTTGGGATTGAGGTGTTGGCAGGGATCTTGGGAGTGGGGTGTTGCATGTCAGGACTTGGGAGTGGGTGTCAAACACTGTCTGACAGCATTGTCAAATTCAATTGGGTAGCCATGGGTAGAGGACAATACTTGCGATCACGTGTGTGAATGCGAAAAAGCCATTTGCGATTTCGAGGAATTTTATTCGTTCTATCAGTATGCCTGTGTGCGTCTGTGTGTGTCTGTGTGTGTCTGTGTGTGCGCGTATGTGTCTGTGTGTGTATGTGTGTGTCTGCCTGTGTCTGTGTGTGTCTGTGTGTGTCTGTGTGTGCCTGTCTTTGCATGCACATGTATGTGTCTGTGCATCTTTGTGTTTGCGTATAAATGTGTCCTTGGTCCTGTGTGAGTCTGTGCGTCTGTGTGGCTATTTATGCGTCTGTCTGCCTGTGTTTGTCTGTCTCTTTGTCTCTCTGTATGCTCTGTCCTTCTGTCTTTCTATCCGTCCGCTGCATTCCAGCTGTATGTCGTTGTGTCTGTTTGTCTGTGTATCCGTCCGTCCGTCTGTATGAATTGTGTTATGGATTCCCGCAATCTATATACAGACACACGGGCTGTCACAATGGCGTCTGCAGAGCGAGTGAGCGGCAGAGAGACGGACAGACAAACAGACAAACCGTGTGTCTATAGGTTGCGGAAATCTATAACAAAATTTATACAGACAGCCACCATTGCCACCAACAGTGAAATCGTTTCTCTACTTATAAGGGTATACATATACACATCTGCATGGGACCATGTGTATGAATATATATAGGCCTACGTGCATGTATATATCTGCAAGATAGCACGCATGGGCACATGTACTGGGTTGGTCACATAAAAGAGTTGCCTAAGGTTTTCTGCTTCTATCATGGCCAGAAGTAGGAATTTTAAATTCATATTCTACGGACTTAGGCCTACAGGCAATTCATATTTACGTAAAATGTTCAACTTTTAGAAAACTACTTCAAACAGAATATATGTTAAGTCACTTTTAATGAGTCAATTCACTTTTTTGGATTAAAAAAACAT
Organism: Lumbricus terrestris; assembly: GCA_949752735.1. Lineage (NCBI taxonomy): Eukaryota > Metazoa > Annelida > Clitellata > Crassiclitellata > Lumbricidae > Lumbricus > Lumbricus terrestris. The sequence continues at coordinate 36,508,491 of OX457047.1, forward strand.
AACGCAACAAAAAGTAACAAAAAACCGATTTAATTGGATCACATCTCAAATAATTCTTATCATATGAACCTGACAGTGCTTCACAACGTGAGTTCAATGCGTCCACCGTGCACTAGTGCACGCCCAAACTTGTTTTGAGTCTCTTTGTAAAGTTCTTGATGGGCTTGCCCTTGTTGACGTTTTTAGTATTTATTGCTTTTAAAGCCTGAGGGATCATATATACCTCGGGTGCTAAAAAAATTATAATAATAATAATGTTATATAATAATAATAATAATAACGCGTTTCTGTTTCTTATTGTTTCGCTATAGATGTTCTTGAAGCGTCAAAAAACAGTGGGTGGACTTACTAAAATTGACATAACTCTATGCCATTTGAAATATGTTGGTGACACTCCATTGTACGTAAGTGTGAGTTGCCTTTAAGCCTGTAAAGTTTGATTTTAAAATTCATACTTCCGGCCAAGATATTGGCCAAACAATCCTAACGAGGCATTTTTTGACCCACCTTGTATACTAAATATAATCTGCACGTTATTATACGCAAATATTCATCATACATATACATGCATAATTATTACACACATATAAATATAGGCTATACATATAAATATATGATGTCTATTGTTACGTGGATAATCGGAAGCAGTCAAGAGAATTCTTTGTCCTGCAGCGCATGCATGAGATGGACACTGTGACAGTTATACCAGCGGTTGGCTCCATTGCATCTGCTGCTGCTGCCACTGCTGCCGCTGCTGCTGCTGCTGCTGCTGCTGCTTCGATTAATATTGTACTGTTGGATGGGAGAGATTGAGGAGGGGTGGTCGGTGATTCCTGTAAGGACCACTGCCGAGCTTAAGACGACGGAACAGCGGCGATGTCGCGTCGTCAGCAGCAGCAGCAGTAGACGCAGATTTAGCAGCTTCATTATCGGCCTAGCCGGCGGGAAAGCACCGACACACACGCGCGCACACACACAAACAAACACGCAGGCACACTTACAATCCCAAACACACACAAGCACACACACGTGCACACATACAATTACAAACACACACAAACGCACACACAGGCACACATACAATTACACACGGGGAAAATAGGCACACACAGACGCAGACATGACGCACACACACGCACATGCATACGAACAAACACGTATACAGGCACACATATGTGCAGCGACACATATAGACACACACATACAAACAACACCGACATTCAAGCACATGCACGCATACAATTAAGGACACCCACATACAAACAAAAACTACGAACAGAATATATATATTGTATATATATTGTATATATATATTGTATATATATTGTATATATATTGTATATATAATGGCCGTGTGTATTTCAACCAACTCCACTTAATCTTCGTTCTATGCTGATTGCAAAGACCGGCGACTATCGAAGAAAAATGCGCTACATGAATCAATTATTCTCGTTAAATCGAAACTACTATGCAGCCCTCTTCAGACGTCGTGTGACTATAGGCAACAGACATACGTTTACGTATACATACTTACTTAACAATATAAATACTGACATATAGGCCTATGAGAGCATTTGTGCATTCATATATACATTACACACATGCATGTACCCATACACGGACACACACGCATATATACATGTACATGTTACATACATACAATCATACATTACATACATGCATACATATATATATACATGCACGCCCCTTCAAGCTCTCTACTCAGAGGCGCTCCCGCCTGCAGAGCGGTCACTGCATCGGAGTTTCACGCCGAAGCGCTTAGCAATTGCGAGTGAAGGACTTGCCCAAGGTCCCTATACGCGGCGGCTTGTGGTGGATTCGAACCTGCAACTCTCAGGCTGCAAGGCACGAACATACCCACTACACCACCGCGCGCCACGATTGAATAGTATAGGATTGAAGATTCTGAAACCATAGTTAATAACCTGAACAATAATTATGTCGTGAACGTCGCTCAGTCTTTTGACGACAAAATACCAGACTCTCAGGAAACATGCATGTTTGAAATATTTGAAGCCCCCCCTCCTATCATTAAATTCTTTGGTTAAACGTAACTTTTTCTGGCGAAAATTTGAACCTAAGTCAACCCAGAACCTTCTGTTACAGTAACAGAAGGCTCGGAGTCGATCCATACACACATCGCATAGCAATGGTATCATCCATGGACGACATTGACCAGTGTATACTGCGTGCCCACTGCATTGCCCGACCTCCACAAGAGCATATTAATTGCTCCTTCATTACAGGCGTCTTCCCGTAATCGCTGAAAACTGCCAAGGTTATGCCAGTTAGTGATAAAAAAAGCATAAGAGAAATCTAATAAAAAATTACATCGTCCTAATTCTATTCTTTCTTGCTTTTAAAAAGTATTTGAGAAAATATTGTGCAGAAGTCTATAATAAATGACTTTGTTACGAAAACCGACATTTTTCTCCTTCACGGCCTGGATTTCAACCAGACCACTCCATGCGTGTATAGTCCACCATATTATGTCCTTGATAGACGATAGAATCTCGGATGCAGAAGAAAATTAATGAATTCCCGTTAGGCACATTTTTTCCGATTTGGCAAAAGCTTTAGGTACTGCAGTAGCCTAACCATAAAATCCTATACTGCATAACTAAAAAAATTATGCTTTACGCGGTTTGCAGCTCAGTCGTTTTTCCATGCAGATATTAGCCCATAATAATGGGCCGTAGACGTTAACAATGTGTCGAAATAACGCTTAACGCTCCACGTTAAAAAGTATTCTATATGGAGTCCCACAGGGATCCAATCTATAAGACCACTGTTGTTTCTCCTCTATATATTGATGATATCCCGAATGTCTCCCGGCCGTCACCTGTTTTTCATCCTGTTCGCAGATGATAAGAACGCTTTTTATTCCCACACTTGCATAAACAACCTGTTTTTCAAAACGTAAACATGGAACTGACACTCATCGCCGAACGGCTTAGTGCCAATAAATTGTCATTAAACTTGGATAAAACTAATAATAATATTGTATCCTGCTTAAATCGCATATGAAAAAATCTCACTGGGAGAATTATTATATATAATAGTGCTTTAGCGCATGTATATTCAGCAGAGGCAGGCCAGCCTTCAACAGAGGCAGGCCAGCGGCCTTCAACAGAGGCAGGCAGCCTCTAAAAGAGGCAGGCTAGCGAGCGGGAAACGAAGGCACGTGTGGTCCAAAGTACAGGCGGCCTCTGAAAGAGGCAGGCTAGCGCGCGGGAAACATAAGGCACGTGCGGACTAAAGTACAGGCGGCCTCTGAAAGAGGCAGGCTAGCGCGCGGGAAACGAAGGCACGTGTGGACCAAAGTTCAGGCGGCCTCTAAAAGAGGCAGGCTAGAGCGCGGGAAACGAAAGGCACGCGAGGACCAAAGAGGCAGGCGAGCACAAGACAAAATGGGGAGGGTCCCTTCCCCAATTTCGTCACATTTCTTAGGATAAAGTTCATAGATTCTTTTCTGTGGAGGGTGAAATTGTCAGACCCTTGTCTAACGTTACCGGTAAGCTTATATAATTGGATCTCGCTGCAGTGGAAAGAGTTTATAGCCTATGGAGGACACGAAGCCCGTTGCTCTGAATAGCTCTTGCCTTTTACGGCTGCCGCTACTAAACTTTATTTTTGAAGAAGTTTTTATTACATTATTCCTATTACTATTTCTGCGTTTTATTTTACATTTTTGACATGTGACCGGGTGCGATGCGTCACCTGTTGTCTGATTTTCAATTAAACGAATATGCAACAACAATAATTGATAGTATAATGCACAACTTTGTATAGCTCACACGGTCACACCTATTGCCCTTATTTATGAGCATTGTGGTTTAATTTCTGTTCTGTAGAGATAAGTATTTTTCTGATTCATTAGAGACTAAACAGTGTTTTACTGTTTTTACATGCATACATATACCAAACATATATCTTTCTCGTGTACAGCTGATTCATGCCGTCATTTCTTCACTGTTTACCTTAAGATCCGCGTCTGTTTAGCTCTGTTTATAGTCGTGTAAACAGCTTTTATGAGAGACTCTTGAAAGTCGCCAAATAAATTGTAGAGCACATTCAACATCAGATGTAGGCAATATACACGCGGGCTCACACACGCAAGCACGCAAACAAACAATTCGCTTAATCCACTCTGACGTTAATATGTTCCCAAACATGCCCACACATCCATGTACCCAAATGAACACGTAGGGCGTCGTAGGCTACATCGAAAAAAAATCCAATCACATCATTTATTTGCAAGGGCGTAGCAAAGTTGTGCATTATACTATGGGGGTGTTTGAATACCCCCCGAAATGAAAAATGTGAAAAATAATAGAATGCATTTACGAGCACCTGATGTAAAAACCATGAAATAAAACCTATGAAAACATCCCCGAATTGGAAAAATGTATAAAAAAAACAGAATGCCGGATGACTAAAAAGGGAAATTAGTGACTTTTGGGAAGATTTCGGTCGGACGACTAAAGAAAGGGTAGACCTAGTCAGTTTTTTAGGAAGGGATATTGGTGAAACACCACCGAAATCAAATCCTGGCTTTATTTGACAACCAACAACAAATCAAGAATTAAAAGAAACAAAAGTTCACAATTATAATCTTCTTCTTTGGTGTTCTGTCCATAAATAGGCAGGTTCAAGGTTCCAACGATACCATTCTTGTCTGTTCTGTGCATGTTCCTTCCGTCCATCAACCAGTCTGTCATCTTTCCTGCAGTCGGTAAAAATTCTCTCCCTCCATTCTTCCGTCATCGAGTACTTTACTCAAGAGCACGTCGATCTCCACTCAACATGTATCCAAACCAGTTAATCTGCCTCCTCCGTTTTGTATCATTCAACGACCTTTCCTCTTGTAGCAACTGAAAACATATTGCTCTTTCACAAATCCTATTTTGCATGATTCTTTCTCTTCTACTGGCAATTTACTTGGAGACGTCCGTGAATTCTGTCGTCCGTCTTCTCAACCGCTCCCTCTCTTCCTCTCCACACTCTCCCGTGGGATATCATCGCTCCGGCGTGCTCATTATGTATATCATTATGTATATCATTATGTATATCATTATGTATATCATTATGTATATGATCATGCATATTATAATAATGATAGTCATATATACGCAGCAGCAGCAACAGTTAATCATTTCTTTATTCATATTATGCTATTGCGCCACAAGAAACAGTGGTGTCGCGGTATCTGGATACGTCCCATGTCTTGTATGTGTATGCATATATTATTTGACCTTTATATATGATCGTGTAGGTTATGCATATGTAGCTTATGTATATGTGTATGTATATGCATATGTATGTGTATAGTATATGCATATGCATAATGCATAATGCATATGTATATATATATTTGTAATTATGCATGTGTATATACATATGTCTATGTATGCTATGCATATAAATTAATATATATATATATATATGTGTGTGTATATATATATATAAGTTCTACATACATGCAACGTTCCCTCTAAGCTGCGCGGGTGCGCGGCCGCGCACCTCTTTTTAAAACCCCGCGCAGCGGTTTCAAATCTCCGCTCACAACTTTTTGTAGGAAGTGCATTTAAACTAAGGTTTTGTTAAATTTGTTTCACTTGACGTAAGTCATTGATTTTTGATCTCATATTTTCCCACCGAGTGGTCAAAATCTGTGTGCGCGGACGACTACCAAGCTGCCATCTAGCCATTCGACAGTCAATTATCCCCGGACGAATACCCCAACTAATGACTATAACCGCACCCCCTCCAGAGCTTTGTAATGACTGGACGCAGGCTGGAAGCACGTAGCCTACGCTCCCACCTAGGTTGAATCTGAGGGACGATCTAGTCACGGCTTTGAAGAGAATAATTAATGCCCAGTGCGAGTTGAGCGCACCATTCATTGAGTCACAAACAGGAACATCTGTTAAGAGATAACTAATCACAAGGGATGCTCCAACCTCATCTTTAACTGTGTCAGTCATTAACTGGGACGTCCTGGCGACTCCTGCTATGACCCGAAACCAGAAGACCAGCTTGGCACCAACCAATTTAGAGGGGATGCTTGCTGATTCTTATCAGCTGCTCTGCCGTCATAGGCGGCTGCTCCGGCTGGTTAGTTCCAACAGGTGGAGCCAAAGACCCCTCCAGTGATCCACTATAATAGGTGAGTGGAAAACCCTAGGCCTAGGACGATGCCGTATATTGCAGGCCTGTCTGTCAAATGGCAAACAGATCACCAGAGTTGGATTTCACTTTGGAGGTCGGTTTAATACAGGGTTATTTCTTAGTGAGTGAAATTTGTAAGCTATGCCGAAACGTAAAGCGAATGAGAGTATATGAAACAGCATTTTTAAAGAAAAGCTATTCTTCTAATTTTAAAACTGATTGCATGGCTTAGCGAGATCGTAAAGACGGAGCTTCCAGCGTCAGCAGAATAGAAACAACGAGACTTGGCCTGGCAGTCAATATCGACAGGATTAATTTTATCAACAATTATGATCGTTGCTGAAAGATCGGAGGCAGCGATATTTTAGCGCTGAACATTTTGTTGCTAGATTAAGAACTACATGTATCCTCCATCATTATAGTCTCAGGTAGGTCTCAGGTAGGTTTAGTTCAGATTTTGCTTGGTATTATTTATCGTAGGCTATCATTAATATTTTCGTTTGTGATAACTGATAAGTATTAAGACCATATAGGGCCTACGTGATTTCTGCGCAATAGACTACATCATCTTTAATCTAAAAATGGACATTAGGCCTATTACAGGCGTGTAATTAGTGTAGTTTGGCCTGTAGATTTTTCAAACACAAATTTAGTGTGTCTGAAAATATGGTGCCCAGGCGGAAATTTGGGTTGCTCAAGCAACCGTCAGCTCCGCGCACACAGTAAAAATATTAGAGGGAACGTTGCATACATGACTGCATCGGAACAAAGGTAGCTTAATTGTGTCGGTGATCATGCATTGACAGTGTAGGCTACTGCGCTGAATGGCATCGCCATATCGCAACGCAGCAGATTGGAAGAACAATATTATTATTATTCTTTAATGACTTGAGACGATTCGAATCCACTGCGTTGCGCTGGAGTGCGTTTTCAGCCTTATTGGTCAGTGGCGTACGTTGTTTCCGGTTTACGGCTCTCTTCTTTTTCCGGGAGACATCACAGACACATTATTTTAACCGATACACTGTACGTTATTAATCAGCGGTCGTGATTAAGCTGATGATCTGCGCTTATCTTTCGAGTGGCGCTTTAGAAATTAGGAGATTATGAATAACGATGACGATTAGGCCTATGACATGCGTGTAGTTGGCCTACATCTGTCTAAATCTAATCTAATCTAATAAAGCATTTTTAAAGCGCTTCTCACAGCAGAGCTATTCAGGAGTGCTCTCAGCGTGACAGGACCATGAAAAGAGAAATGTCTTCAAGCATGCAGCGAAAAGATGCAGGTAAATTTCCTACAAGAATCCTGCCACGAATTTCAGAAGGAAGGTGATTCCAAATTAAAGGACCAGCAAATTAATATCGGCCTTCTAATGTTTAATCTTGTCCCTCTGATTGGGAGGGGGTATTCAGGGAACGTAAAAATAACAGCCGTTTTGGTCGGACGGTAACAGACCATTTTTCTGGGGACAAGGGAGGAAAATGTAACGTGTTTCGCATTTCTGGAGGAGGAATGCTACGTAGGCTATCAATAGCAACACCTCTCAAATGTTGGGAGGGGAATTTTATTCCTGGGGAACTTCCCCCTCCCCCCGAGACGTCTGAAATGAACACTGCACCGGTCTTCGTTTTTATTTTTCAAGAATGCAGGAATGGCGTTGATGCATAACTGGCCGCTTTGTATTGTCCATTCCAGACGGTAGATGGCAGAGGCATTTGTATTGTGTCGCAAAGATTTAGGCCTAGGCCTACGTTACAAATTGTAGGCTGCAGAATTGCGCTGTGTGGAGTTTCTGGTTTTTTGCCATGAGTAATTCCTGGCTTTCTGGCACAATTTTCAACCAGCATTCGGTTTAATTAACTATTGACTCATTTGACTGTAAATAAGCATTGTATCGTGTGACGGTAGCTAGGCTATTGGTCATCGTACGCCAATAGGCCACGCCCATCGCCACCCGTCCGAGTGCGAACTGGACAGTGGACACGAACACTACGCATTCGGTACCTGGACACTGACAGTATAGGCCACGTGTAGCCATGAGTAACCTACTAGGTCATCACTATCTTGTTCCTTAGCTTATAGATATATATATATAGTAATAAACGTAGTGTTAACAATACGCGTCTATTACACTTCCTTTACATGATGTCAGAGACTGAACCTACGCGCTCGAATAGATAAGCTAAGATAAAATAAAGATATGGCGATAAGCGAAGTTTAAAATTCTGTTTCGAAAAGAACAAGAACCGAATGGCCATCTCAGTTCGGCGCAGTTTTCGAGGATGGACATCCCAACTGCCGAATGAGGAGACTGCGGCCAGCAGCCAAGCCAGTCGCTGTAAGTGCTGTGGCCAGTCAACGATCTACCGGATAACCATCTCAGTTCGGCGCAGTTTTCGAGGATGGACATCCCAACTGCCGAAGGAGGAGACTGCGGCCAGCAACCAAGCCAGTCGCTGTAAGTGCTGTGGCCAGTCAACGATCTACCGGATAACCAGCTCAGTCGACGCCAAGAGATACGCCCAGCAGCGGTATTGTACTCTTCGTGTTGTCGACCGACCGGTACGGGAAATCAACGCTCTATATCTTAGCCAGCAGCGGCCTACTCCAGCTCAGTCGACGCCAAGAGATACGCCCAGCAGCGGTATTGTACTCTTCGTGTTGTCGACCGATCGGAACTGCAGACGTAGGCCTACGGAAAAAATCAACGTTCTAACTTAGCCAGCAGTGGCCACTCCTTTCACGATCAGATCTTCGCAGCGTATCGAATCCTGGAATTCGAGGAATCCCAGAAACTTTGAGGTAGGCCTTATGTGCAGGTAGATGCCATAAGAAGAGAGACAATTATCACCAGCGAAAGGCTGATGATAGATTATTTGTATCCAGCGAAAGGCTGATGATAGATTATTTGTATCCAGCGAAAGGCTGATGATAGATTATTATAGTATCCAGCGAAGGCTGTAGAGAGATTATTGTAGGATGTAAACCTACGGAGATTATTGCTAACCAGCTTAAGGCTGAAGACATATTATTATAGACTTATAGTATCCAGCGGAAGGCTGATGAGATTATTGTACATGTAGGGTGTAAACCTACTGATGGCTGGATGCCAGTTAAGATGATTGTACAATGTACATGTATAGGATGTAAACCTATATAGAAGGCTTGACGCCACAAGATTACTGTGAGAATGTATAGGGTGTAAACCTATATAGAAGGCTGGACGCCACAAGATTACTGTGAGAATGTATAGGGTGTAAACCTATAGACTATAGATGGCAGGACGCCACAAGATTATTGTGAGAAGGTATAGGGTGCAAACCTATTTAAAAGGCTAAATGCCTAGTAAGATATTATGTAGGGTATATACCTACGGAAAGTTACTGTAAGCCACCAGCAGGTTGTATAGTCAGAAGCCAGTAAAATTGCTGTAATAAAGTGGACTGCTTGTTGACGAGTACGCTAGAGATTGCTGTTACCCAGCTACGGAATGCTACGGACGTCCATCTTGCCAACAAGGAAATCTGTCTTCTCGTCCAGCTACCATCCAAGCGGAGTCCTTTAAAGGTGCCCGCTGAGCAGCAGCCGGCCCTCAGCACAGACAGGGCCTGAGACCTGGTTTCAATTAACGACCAGACTCCCCCTCCTGCCAATCCCTCTCGAGTCCACCTCGACATAAAGACAGAGACACCTGATAACCGGCAGCCATCAGATGCACAATTCTGAGAAAGCCATTAACTGCGACTGACCACCCTCATCTCCTCCCCACCACCGTCGCGCCGACACCTATGCATCGCTACCCCTGGCCTGCCGATACCCAAGAGATAAAGTCATCGGTCTACAAAGAACGCTCTGTTCGGAGATTCTGTAAGTCGACGGACTAACCTTTGAACGGGCGAAGTTCACTGGGTTCCCCGACCAGCGCATGAGAAAGTCATTAACTCCACGAAGGATGCGACTGTCCCTCGCCCCTTACCCCACCACCGTCGGGCCGACCCCATGCAGCGCTACGCTTGGCTAGCCGAGGCCAGGAACTCCTATATTCATCCAGACATCCTTGCCGAGGCCCAGGAGATAAAGTTATCTGGTTTCACAAGACGCTGACCAGACCGTTGAGCCATTGAGTCGACAGCTGCACCCATTGAAGTCGACAACCGAAACACCCTCCTCCGCCGTCACTCGTGAACACCTCCAGCAGCTGCGAAGACCGTTGAGCCCGGTCAGCCAAAACCACCGACCGCCCGTTGGGGTACACCATCTTCATCTACACCATCTTCGTCACCCACATGCAACACCGCCCGTCACGTTTCACTCCAACAGCTGTACGGCCGTTAAACTCAGTCATCCACACATCACCGCTCACCGACCGACCGTTGGGCTCCCACCGTCTATTCATTCTACGCTCCGGTCGTTTGACCGCCAACCGAAATCACCCTCCTCCAGCACCCTCGCTGCCAGTCATTAAAACTATCTGTTCATCATCTGTTCATCTCTCATCACCCTCCTATGGCGAAAAGCAAGGAAGCCTTTTCGAGAGACTTTGACTAGAATCTTCAACGGACTTTGTAGATTAAATAAAAACATGGAGTAGGCATAGGTTTTATTGACGTTTAAAAAAGGAAGATGTGAGTATAGGATTAGGCTAGTGGGTGGGGTGACAATGCGTGACATTACATAAGTGACTGGGAATAGTGACCGTATAGATATTTCTGATTATGACATAATATATAACATATAGACATACAGATTGGGGATTAACAAAATAGATATAAAATGGACTCTTCGTAAAGAAAGGGAGATGTGACGGTAGCTAGGCTATTGGTCATCGTACGCCAATAGGCCACGCCCATCGCCACCCGTCCGAGTGCGAACTGGACAGTGGACACGAACACTACGCATTCGGTACCTGGACACTGAGACCTACAGTCATGATTAACTTACTATCCTATGCTTATCTTGTGCCATAGTTTATATAGCTTGTGTATTTAGTAAACGTAGTGTATTACAATACGCGTCAGATACACTTCCTTTACATATCGTAAGTTGCAAGGGGTTCCAAAATGCGTTTTAAACTAGGTTTATCCAGATAATTATGTAGATCGCCTACGTGTTTAGGTAGGTCTAGGCTATATGCAGGCGCATATGCAGGCTACATAGCCTAGGCTACCTTCATTTATTGAACAATCCGGTTGTCAGACCGTAACCGATTACAGTGCACAGTTATGCAGTTATCTTAAATTAGGCTTAATTAACATAAAACTTAACTAGCCTACGAACAGAGAGAACAAACAGCCTGCAATACAACGCTACTATTGGCAGGGGTGGAGAAAATCACACAATAATTAACCTATACACACATTCGGAGGTAATTAGGACAACATTTATGGGAGTGGCCGAGAAGGATCGGAAGTTTGAATGGCGAATAATCTAGCGTTGAGATGCCGCTGTTGTTCGTTGCAAACGGCGCACATCGCATCAAATCGCCGTAGCTGCGGACCAGTCACACAGTGAGGGCGATTACTTCCGGTGTCCATTGGCTTGTGGTAGCGAGGTTGCTTTGCCAGGTGAGTGTAGGAGGATCGTGGTTTTGCGAAATCTCTTAGAAACCGCCTTTTTCTCAATCATCCCTGCATTTAATTATGAGGCAGCCACTTGTGTTGCCTTTGCTTTGCTTAACTTAATAGTAACTGGCAACAGATATCGACGATTTTTCGCAATTTTGACCTTCTAATTTTATGTCTTAGTCGTTGGCTTTTATGTTTGTCAAGGTCGGACTCTTAAAGATGTATTCCTGCACGAAGTTCTTCTCTCCGGCGTCAAGGACGTTGGTATGTATTGATAAAAAAAGGTCTTGCTGTTAAGGTTTTCCTTTATAGTAACAGCGATTGCTGTTTTGTTTAAGTAAAGTTGCCCCGCTCAAGATTCCTGTATTGACATTGTGTGGGCGGTGCGACCGGCCGGTGTCATTGGCTTAAGAGGACATTTGTTTCTATCTATATAGTTCAGGAACCAGCTTCAAGCTGGAACTGTGGTTTCAGATGACCACCGAAAGTCTCTGACCTTGATGCAGTGATGTAGACTTGTGGCTGAATCCTAACATATCTTTACTGTATGTAGATCAAGATATTAAAAGGTTAAAATTCAGTTAAAGCATTGAAGTTCTTTCTACATGCGAGGGTTGAAAATTGTTGCCTTCACATTGTGAAATATAGGTTTTTTATCCGTAAACGTATCATAATTTGGTGAAGATATTTCATTCTTGATCCAGTCTTTAATAAAACTTGTGCTTATTTGGAGTTTAATAACGATCATTATTATTATTGATTAACAATTTAATGTCTAATGGACTAGCCTATATTTAGTATAAACCACAGTACATGCCACTCTGCAATATCTTAAATTGCATGGACCCTGTTGTAAAGTGGTCCTTTTTAGTATAATCACTTCCTCACTGTCATAATGATGATTAACTTTTCCCGAAGCTGAAACTTCCTGAGGACAGCTTAAGTTAGTTGACTGAATGACAGCTTCGGAAACTATTTTAATTGAGATATCTTTAAATTAACTATTGAGGCGTAATGCCCTTGAAATGAGTTCGTCCTCATAAAATCCATGCCACTTGAAAAGGATTCTGCACCTTAAAGAAGTCATTCTGTCGACACAAAATGTGCTGTTTTCTTAATTACTGTTTGTTGTGTTCTCCTGTTCAGTTTGAGATTGGAATTAATGTATTGAAAATTTTGATTCCTCAGTAACATTGGATAAGATGTTAAATAGATGGAACTTGAAGACATGTCAAGTTAAGTAGACAGGAGTGATGTTATATTATCAATGATGTTCCCGAAGCTGAAACTTTATAAATGGTCAGATAAGATGTTATACTGCTAGGCTGATACAAGAAACACTTTCTCAACGAAAGTCTTGGCCTGAAGGGAATTGTTTATGATGTAGAGTTTAGAGAAACCTTCACTCACAATTGCTCAGCGCTTCGGCGTGAAACTCTGATTCAGTGTCCGCGCTGTAGTCGAAAGCGCTTCTGGGTAGACAATCTTGAAGGGGCGCTATAAAAAGTGCACATGCAAAGTCCTGGACTGTGAGTGCTGAAGTCGGTCTCTGTTGTTGTTCTTAGGCATGCAACGGTGCAGTTGCAGTTCGACCTCTTAGCAGCGTCGTCTGCAGCAGACTCGGAAGGAGCGAAGTAAGTTGTGTGTGTTCGTCATTCAGTTGTTCGAATTTATAATTTAGCCGTGTATGATTCAGATGCAGACATCTGGATTGCGCAAATTACTTGTTTATAGATTTGGTCAAACTGGGATTAATTAGAATCTTTTGCACTATTATTTATCAATGGGCATAATGATGATTAACTTTTCCCGAAACTGATGTCTCTTGAGGACAGCTTTTTCCTTATCACTGAATGCCTGCTATTTGTCAACATTTTGTGAAAGAATGCATCTTTTAGGAGAAATTAAGTCTTTCGAAATATTTAATTTTTGCTATTGATGTGTGATCAAGAATTGCTGCTTTTTTACGATCATGCTTGTGATGTACTGTGTTATGGCACTAGGTGGTACACACAAAGATATGAAACTGCAGCATACGTGCAGTGGACTTCACCCTGTGGTGTCATTTTCATAGACTTGATTTTGAATGGATGTATTGTACAAAAATCTTAATCAGATCACAGTACAATTTAGAAATACTTAACCTTAATCAGTAGCTCAGGTTTACTCTAAAAATGGATTCATCCAACCTTGGTCATCAGTCATTCTTAAATTTTATCTGGTTATCGAATACTTGGATGCTGGGCTAAATAGCAACAGTGTTGCTATATAGTGATAGTGTTACTATAGTAAATAGTGTACTTTCCTGCAGCTGATAACGAGTGAGTGGATTTAATGCAGGCTGTCGAGAATCCACCATGCTTTGCAATTTCCCAGTCGCAGAAGACGGCCCTTGCAGCTACCCTGTCGCCTTTCATCTCCCAGCTGAGACTCTTTCAGACTGGATCCGTCGTAAAGGACATTGATCAGGCAGCCAAATACATCGGTGCTGGTGCGGCTACTGTTGGAGTCGCTGGATCAGGTCAGATATTCAAATCATTTGATGTTCTGCACGACAGTTCACGTAATACTTATTGCAGATAATAATAATAATAATATTTTTTCTTTAATTAAACGCCTGCAAGACGCACTGCGCTTTACATTTACAGGTTATGCAGTAATCTTAATTAAACTTAACTACCAACTGAACAGACAGCTTTGTAATTACACGGCGCCGATGGCAGCCTACAAAGCAAATCCGCCCAACGGGGGCTCGAACTCACTGCATCTCGCACTCTTGGTTAACCACTACTCTACTCATAGTCGTATGATATGTGAGAAGGGAAATGTGATGCCATAGCAATCTCTGTTTTGAGAATTAAACTCTGATCCTACAGGCTGGTTCCCTGTCGAAAAGTTGTACAGTGCAAATTGCATTATAGACAAATGACATGAGACGAGAGTAGATATTTCTTATTAACCGAATTTCATTGTAACCGTTCTTTTTATGTTCAGTTTTAAGGATGCAATTGGTTTCTGATGCAAAATGTAATCCATGTTTTAAAGATAGCAATTCTTTCATGTTGTCCTAAAGCCTAAACTTGGTGTTTACTGGTGTTTTGCAGTAAAACAATTCTGAAACTGTGTGTATGTGTTTCAGGAGCTGGTATTGGAAGCGTGTTCGGCAGCCTCGTCATCGGCTACGCGCGTAACCCATCGCTTAAGCAGCAGCTCTTCTCCTATGCCATTCTAGGGTTTGCCCTGTCAGAGGCCATGGGTCTGTTCTGTCTGATGATGGCTTTCCTCATTCTCTTCGCTTTCTAGTTCTGCCATGGGCCGTAGGTATTCCAGATATAAATGCATTTGCCTCTGCATAGCAGCAATGGACTTTTAGAATGCATGGGTTACCAAGGGGGTTAGTTGTTCAGTCTAGGAATTTTGCAGAACCAGAGCGGACCAGAGGATCGTTTCGTGTGCGGCCGAACCTAGAATTTGCCATATGCATCGAGCTCGTCTGGAATAATCTTGGTTGCAATGCATGACAGGAAAAATCACGGATTGAATTAAGGTCGTCTGATTTAAGAGTTTTTTTTTATAAATTACGTCTTGAATAATTGGGAAATTGAAGGAGTTTGTGTTGTGTTCTTGTTTTCAGTTGGGTTGCGGTAGTTCCTACACATTGGCACACGCCCTCGAATAGATTTGTTCCCTTCTTGACTATTTCACATTCGCAATATCCTGTGCATGCTCATTATTATTATTATGTGGTCGTTGAACTTTTCTGGTTGCTGCACATGGATTTTGGAACTTTCTTTATCTGTCTGTCCATTCTTCTCTGTTGCTGATGTCATTTCATTATCCTGCATTTGACAGACTCTTTGTCGTTAAGGACTGATCTGCTGCAGATTGACCCTGACAATAGCTTGGTTTTGGTGCCTTGTGCTTCCGACACCAGCACAATAAAAGTTATGCATTACAACGCAGGATATTGTTTGAAAGTTGCTATTTCTGTATGAGTAGCAATGTGTCTTTACTGTGCAAGTGTGATGATGATGCTGTCCATCCTCATTTCTGAGGGTCGGAGACCAGGAAGTGCAAGTGTAGAGTAGATGTAACCTGATTAGTAAATAATGTGTTGACCTACCTGCTAGTGATGGCGAACGCACGACAGTTTGCTGTCTTTGTGTGCACCTTTTAACGAAATTCAGTGCGGTCTTCACCGATTCATGCATAAGACACAAGCACTTCTGAAACCATGTGTATATGTTAGACTTTCTATTATCTGCAGATGTGAGACTGGTAGTAGACTTTCTAAGAAAGGTTTGAAAGTGGCTCAGAACGACGGAAGTCCATAATACTGTGTTGATTGTATGATATTTGTGGAAATTTGGCTGGCTTCCTCTTTAGTCTTTACTCTTTATCATACTTTTTTGTCCGTTCCTTAAACTGCTGACGGAAATGTTTTTGAAGTTCATAGAAGTGTCTCAATTGGTCCTGTATGTTTTATGTTTATTGTCCTTTCTCAGTTGTCTAAGTGAACCCTTGGCAATTGAGTCACAAGTCATTATTACTGCCTGTGTAATAGCTCAGAATTATTTGTTACCATAAAGTTAGTATGCTACATATAACGCACTACTAGTGACATTTAATACTACCTATAAAACTAATTGTAATCGTAAATAATTCATGTAGTGCCACGTACTTAAAGAGAAAACTTCTTGGAGGCACTCTGAATTTGTAGGCCTGCCATTTGTATCCAAATTTCAATCAGATGTGTTGTATTTTGACACTGCTGAGGCAGGTGACACGTTATAGTGTCCTGCAGTGCTTTTCAGGGCTGATTAAATGTTGGTCTCCATATGCCAACAGAATGGACATGGTTTGTGCGTGTAAACATAGGTCTCGCGTTGACTTCGGTGTGGTAAAGAAATCCAAACCAGCGTTTTGTTTCCATTTACATCTCAAAAGTCCTGACGTACACAGCCGAGAACAACGTTCAAGCATGCTCTTGTGGTATTTATGGTAAACAGAACCGAATGTCAATACTCAATAATCGTTTATTTAATTATAATAAGCTTACAAAAGCCTGAAACAGACGCAGCTTACAAAAGAAAAAGTAAATTTACATGGTATTCTGCCAGTCGAAAAAATGCTGATGAACACCGGTGTGTTGTAAAGAAGTTTAACAGTGGGCCTGTAGCGCGAAAATGTAAAGAGGAGATATTACAAATTCCAAAGAATTTTTGGCAGGTTACATGACCTGCCACGAGCTATGATTGCTCTGCCACCGCTGTTTGAGCAAGTCCTGAATCCTCCATAGTCGTTATTCCGCTTCAGTTGTACACTTCAGCGAAGTTCAGCCGGCTGAACTTTCGATGGTGTGTGTGTGTGCGAATTATTCAAGAAAAATTAAGTTGACATCGACTACCACAACTTATTGCATGAAGGTCAACAATTAGGCGTAGCCTAGCCATATTGCAGCCAGATTAAATCAACCGAATTATGTATGCTCGACCAATAACTTAAAAAAAATTCCAATAATTTTTTTGTTTTCGAATCCACATACCCAACTCGTTAATGAGGTTCTACATAAAACTTTTTATTTTGCTCGTCCACAAAAACAGACCGTGCTGCTGCTTTATTTACACAAAACAAATGTGAGCTCTGCGCAAATATATAATCTTTTATTCCAGACGGCGCGGGAAGAGTGGAACCTGGTTTTCGTTAAATGGTCGCTAGATGGTTTGTCGGCAAAGCTGCTGGATTTCATCTGTCGGGAATCAAAAATGGATAAGTTTCAGAAAATAGAAAAGATTGGTGAAGGGACGTATGGTGTTGTCTATAAAGCCAGAGATTCGTTAACAGGGAAAATAGTTGCTTTGAAAAAGATCAGACTAGACACGTAAGTACCAGCATGTGTTGTGTAGCGCTGTTTCACCAAGTTAAGTACGTAATCTCTCCGATTTATGTAGCGCCGAATAAAGCGAAGTCGTCGGAACCAGCTTATTTACAGGCGCTCGGCAAAAACAAAATTGATAGGCAGGTAAAGGTCAAAATCGGTTTCAGATAAAGAAGATGCAACGATGTGGCAGAAAGGGATGAGGAATAAGATCGCAGAAGTACTTCGGATCAGGACCAAATCGAGACTTGTGGACTAAAATAAGAACATTGTGTTGTATTCTGGGTGAGACAGGAAGCCAGTGAAGTTGTTCAGCCATGGATGTGGTACGATCAAAAAAGACGGGCTATAAGTCTAGCAGCAGCATTAAATACGGATTGCATAAGCAGTCTAACCTCAGGAGAACAAGTAATTAGAGAATTGCAAAGTATATTTGAGAATGGATGAAAGCATGAGCATTTGAGGTAAAGGTTAAAGATGAGACTGATCTGCATAAGATACCTTAGTTGGAAGTAGGAGGATCGAGTAAACGTGGCATGTGTTCAGTAGAATAAGAGAACTAACGAGGGTTAACCTAGGTCTCAGAGACTGGACGAAGAGTAAAATAAGGCAACCTTTAAATCAATCACAATTTATATAGTGCCCCTTTAGATATCTGCTTAAAGGCACTCCCGGCAGAGATCAAATAACCCCTTGCATGGAGTAATGCTGAAGATCTATAGGCAAGTTTTTACATAATTCCAGTCACCCAGTGGCAACCGAGCAACAAAATATACCACATGGCTGCCCCAGACTCGGATAGAATAGAGAGCTGCTGCACTGCCGCAACCTCCGACAGGCCTCTACTTTCGCTCAAGTAGGTAAGAATGAACAATTTTTAATGTAAAAACAAACTTCTTTCAAGGCAAAAACTAAAACAATATTTTAAAAGGTCATAAACAAGTATGCCGTAAAATGAACACAACATTTACAAACATAAGAAATGAACTGTTCTACTTGGTACTTAGTCCTTCCCATGCACATGGTATTTCTGCAGCGGAAAATTCCACTGCGAAAAAAGTAGTAATTGCTTCTGCGACTGAAAGTTTTTACATTTTAACTAGTGACACCCTATCCCAGACTAACTGATCCTCACAACGCCTAACGGCTGACCTGGTAATGATAGAATTCCTATTTTGTCTTAAGTGGATTTGTTTACACTTGACTAACTGGCAACTGATGTTTGATCTGTGTTGCAGGGATACAGAGGGCGTTCCCAGCACAGCAATTCGTGAGATTGCGCTTCTAAGAGAACTGGAGCATCCTAATATTGTTAAGTAAGAAATATAATTGCAATTTATTAATAATTGAATATCATTTTCAAAGCTAACATTCAAGTATTCCGTATTGCCTGGTGATGAAATGTTTGTGCCAAGATCATTCAAGTATAACTAGCACTTAGTGTTGTCTACTTTTTGAAGGCATGTAGCTTAGATTGCTAGTGCTTTAGGCTCTGGTTAGAGAAATAAAAATTTATTCGTTTATTTATGTGTGTGTGTGTGCAAAACTAGAGATATGGCTCTTTAATTACAGTTTTTTATTTATATCTTGTTTTAAATAAGTTTTTACAGTATATTTTCACAGTTTCTCATTTCACTAACAAGATATTTTTACTTGTGCTCAGGCTACTCGATGTGATCCACTCAGAAAAGAATCTCTACATGATTTTTGAGTTTCTCAACCAAGATCTGAAAAAGTACATGGACCTCGCTGGACCGACCGGCCTTCCCATGCCGCTTGTTAAGGCTGGTACTCATTTGTTGCTGCAGATAAAAACTAAATATAATTCGTACATTTATGTGGTCAAGATTCTGTTCTGCCTGGAGATGTTTGAATTTAAATCTCTTCGGTCTCAGGCAGTGCTTAAAGTGTGGAAAAATAAGTGCCTGGACGCCCCTTACCTTTCCAAAAGAAGTGCCTGGACACACACCCCTTACCTTTCCAGGTTGTGCTGGCCAATTAGTGGCAGGGCGGCGTTCAGATTTTAAAATAAGTGCATGGACGCATTTCATGACCGTTCAGCCACACTTTAAGCCCTGGTCCCAGGTTATGGCACCCTTCAGTTGGCTGCACAGGGAATTTTTAATTTCCCTTTTATGCACGCTGCTACAGCTGCCTATGTCGGGCTTTCCATCTGCAATTGTCATTCTCAAAGGTTTTGTCTCTTCCAGTTTCACAAGTGCCTGAAGTCTGTAACTGTTCGACATTCATTTTGCTGGTCCAGGTCAGGAGTGCCACTGATGAAAGTAATGAGTTTTCTTCCTTAAGTGTTGCGTTATAAATATCAGATTACAATTAAAAAGTTAATGCTTACTAGTTCTGAAATTTATTCATCGATCTTAGTTGTTTTAGAATCCTTGCATTGATGTTATTCAAAAATTTTACCATTACATTATTGACATTATCTGGGATATTGATTTGACTCGAGCCTGAAAAGCTTATAATATTTTTTCAATTGTTTTGCCACTATTTGGTCACTCCTGCTTTTTCCAGTATTTCGTTTAACGGCTAATTTTAGCATAGCGGTAATTATGACAGTTTTTTTAATAATGACTGTTTTGGCTGTTTGTCTTGAATATAATAGCATGATTGTTTGAATGGTTGTAGAGTTACTTGAATCAGTTGCTGCAAGGCATTGCCTTCTGCCATAGTCACAGGGTCCTACATCGTGACTTGAAGCCGCAGAATCTTCTCATCGACTGCAACGGAAACATCAAGTTGGCTGACTTTGGGCTGGCTCGAGCGTTTGGTTTGCCAGTCAGAACTTTCACTCACGAGGTTTGTACATTTGGATTCTGTTTTTAAACTACATGCTTGAGTATATAATTTGCTAGTCAGAAGTTTCACGTACAACGCACAAGGTTTGTTCATTTGACATTGTGCAGTGCAACATATGCCTTGATATTTTGTAGATTTGAAGTTTTGAACATCTCTCAAAGTGCTTACTCATTTGACTCGTCTTTTGAGCTCAGTGACTCGATTTGTGTTCTTACCAATGGAAGTGAATTGTTGCTGATAAGTGCATTATCTGGAATGGCCTCCCTCTAACCTTGCGAATTACGCCTAGAATAAATTCACCTGCTTTTTATAAGTTGCTCAAATCTTTTTTTAGCTGTGGCTGGGCTGGGAGTGCCTCTGAGTAGGTTTCTTTGAATAGGCGCTATATAAATTATTGAAATGAATGAATGAAATCTGTCTGTTGCTGTTTGATGATATGCAAAGGTGATTAAGATCATGCAAAGCCTTGCAGGTTGTAATTTGTAGCTCTTCTAAAAGTCAGAAGAGACCTGCGGGCAAAAACAGTGGTTGCTGACCTGTGTGTGCTGAACTTTGGGTTACACTTGGAGTGGAAGTGAACAGAAGGCTACGATGACTGCTGACTGCATGTCATCGAATTGGGGATAATGATGATGATGATGATGATGATGATGATGATGATGATGATGATGATGATGATGATGATGATGATGATGATGATGATGATGATGATGATGATGCAGTTGTGTTGATGCAGAAAAACTTTTGTCTCTCGTTTCATAACCTGAAATTATGTTAGTCATTTGTGATAATCTGCTTTTCAAGATCTGCAGTAACTTGAGTGTTTTTGGTTTACCTTTTCAGGTCGTAACCCTCTGGTATCGAGCGCCTGAGATATTGTTGGGGTCAAAGTTCTATTCGACTGGAGTTGATATTTGGAGCATAGGCTGCATCTTTGTTGAAATGGCATGTACTGCTTGTTCTGTTGGCTTTAGTTAATAATCATAATAACAATGACAATTTAAATGGTGCCATAACAAAGTTTTCTGTTAACACAGTAACAGTTACAAGGGCGCCTACCCTTCATTGGTGTCGTGGTCATTTATAATTTTGGGGCGGCTTTGGCTCTGGCCTAACAAATTTTAAGGCGCATTACTGGTTATTTTATGGTTTTCCAACACTTGTTGATGTGTTAAGGACTGAGAGGAATGCAAATGATAAAACATGTAGGGCTTCATTCGTATATTGTTGTGGTGGGGTGTCAATATTTTTCTTCCTATAGTAGGAATATCTATTTGCAGCTGTCCGTTTAATAGGTCATGGGATGGTTAAATTATTGATCCTCTTAATGCAAACAGCATTGGTATATTGAACTTCAGTATATTAAGCTTAAAGTTATATCGACGGAATAATTATGCAGGGGAATATTTTCTGCAACATAGAATTAAAAGATAATTATGATTATAAAGAGGAATAATTATGGACTTTAACATTATGCAATGTTTTTACAGATTATGCGTAAGGCTCTTTTTCCAGGAGACTCAGAAATTGACCAGCTGTTCCGTATTTTCAGAACGCTCGGTAACTAATTGATTTATGACCATTTTCAAAAGACGATATTCATATAAATTAATTGCTCTTTCAGTTCAAACTTACTGCCTTTATATTTTTTATGCATCCATATAATCCAGGCATATATGTAGCTACTATGAAACTGTTTGAAGCATTTGGACACTTATGGTCCTTATAATGTTGTATCTTGAGCGGCTGACAGGTTTGTTAATTATTATCCTCTCTGAATACTTATGTAGCAGCCTTATTCACTTGTAATTAATTAGTTGGGCCTTTGAAGGTTTCTTGTACTGTTCCCCAAATTGATAAAGATCCAGTTGAGAGGCTAGAGAATCACAGACGGTAAAAAATAAAAAATGCAGATGTGAGTGCTGCCAGCAGGAATTCTCCAGCTACATTTAACTTTAATGCATTTGACAGACGATGAAAAGTATCAGGCTGCAATTAATAAGCAAGTCATAAGGCGAGCTTCAAGTCATGACCTCTTTCATTTCAATGAGTTCATGCATTTAAATGAAGATCTGTATAAATTTTGCAAGGAAAGATCGAGTAAACTTATTGCAGAGTTGGTTTGAAGATAGTTGACCGGGTCAATGTTTGAAGCGAGTTTCGTGTCGACTACTTAGAAGCTGTTGTAATTTTTGCATCATCTAGGAACTCCTACTGAAAAAGTCTGGCCAGGTTGTACCGAATTACCTGACTACAAGAATACGTTTCCTAATTGGCCAACGAAAGACCTCAGTGACGTCATCAGTGAACTAGATGCGTCAGGAATTGATTTGCTCAAGGTGAGCGCATCACGATTCTATGCCTGTGTAATGTATGTTGTATTATCGTTACAATGTAGCACAACATTTTTTGCCTCCTATTCTCATGAATTCTGCACGTGTTAGTGCACAGTTTCCTACAACTTTTCTCCTGTTTTTTTAATACTTTTTCTCAAGGGTTGAATCTTAGCTTAAGAACCTTAATTTTAATTAATTTTGTTGGTTTTAGTAAGTGATTGTTTTATGATGATTGTGTACTCTGATAATATCTTATGCTATATAAGCATTTGGGTTCTTTTTGATGAATGTTTTAATTAAGATTTGGTGTACGGGATTAGGTAGCGTCAGTCTTGACGTAAGTTTGCAATATGAAACTATTTGTGAATTGTTTAGTGACTCGTTTTGATTTTTTAAGTTTCACTGAAAAATTATGAAATTCAGTTGTCATCATTTGAGAAACCACCCAATCACTTTTTGGCACAGGAATAAATGGGAACCATATTTCTTTGTGCATACATATTTGTGGGGCACGTTGGTGTAGTGGGTATGTTTGTTGCCTTGCAGCCAGAGGGTTGCAGGTTCAAATACACCTCAAGCTGCCATGTAGGGACCTTGTGCAAGTCCTTTACTCACAATTGCTTAGCGCTTCGGCATGAAACTCCGATTCTGTGTCCACGCTGTAGTTGGGAGTGCTTTTGAGTAGAAATCTTGAAGGGGCGCTATAACAAGTGCACATACAAACAAACTTTATTACTAACTTGAACGTCTTTTTTAGAGTATGCTGATATACGAACCCAATCGCCGGGTGTCAGCTCGAAATGCGCAGAGGCATCCTTTCTTCGTTGACGTCATAATATGTCGACCGCCGATGCTGTCGAAATGAAGTGTTATTCTGTTGTGACCATGCGTGCTCAGGAAATAAATTGATTTCGTCTCTTCTGTTGAATGCATTTACGATAAATGTAGCTGGAGCAGTTGCCAGTTGGCTGTGCCTTTGTGTGTGTGTGTCTGTAACTCTGTATGTTTACCTTCTCTTTTGGTTCTGTTGTATTTTTAAATCGATTGCCAATGATTTAGTCAATATTTGTCTCTTCAGACATGGACTGTGGCTGTCTTGGTAAACAAAGCAAATGTTTGTCCTTTGTGTTCCACGTGATTTGATTGTCTCAGTTTCACATGACTGTAGAATTGCTTTGGGATATGTAGAAACTTTGTGTTTAGAAATGTGTGCTTGAATCGATTCTTGAAGTTCTCTGATATAGAAAAGTGTACGTGAACTACATGTAGTAAGTCTGGACACTTGCTCAGACATTGAAGCTATAGATATAACCTATAATCTCATGACAGTAGCTAATTGGTTAAAGTGGTCGCCTGTGACACGGAGAGTACGGGTTTGATCCCCGTCCAAGGCGGTTACTGTTTATAGGGACCTTGAGCAGTCCTTTACTGTCAATTGCTATGCAATATAATTGCAACTGTGTGGTGCTGAAGCTTGTGTGCACTTCGAAGTTTTGTAAGGAGGGTGATATCAAATTGCAGTTGTATTTTTTCTTAATTTCTGGCTGTTGTATCATATCAGAATCCAGGTATGAGATGTATATGTATATTTGAAAGTAATTTCTTGAGTACTAAAATATTATAATTCGGAAGGTGTGACATTTGTTCGCTACATCTTGGCCTGGTTCATTTTAGTTTTCTCTGCAGGCTTGTTTTGATGAAATGTATCTGAAGTTGCCGAACTACACTGATGAGAGTTTTCTTTGGAACTTTTCACCTCACCGACTGTGTTGCACATAATATTCTCATGTTTAAATATTCCGGTTCCAACTTTATACCTTTGCTCCTGAAAATTATCTACCCAAACTGATCGATAGTATAGCACTGTAATGTTGAGAGTGTATTAAAACTAGGGACTAGGGAGCCAGTGCAGTGATTCGTTATTAAAGTGTTCTGGATGAAGGTCAGGATAATATGTCCACCGGCCACTTCAATTTGTTTTATTTTCGTATGCCTATTGATCTGGTAACTTGTTGGGTGTTCTGCTGGAGTTAACCATAATAATAATAAATATTTAATGTGGCACAGTAAATTTTGTCGTTATTATTATACATTTCAACATTTTGAATGTTTTGAAATGAGAATATTTTCAATATTGTACATCAACTTAACGCAAGTTGATGTACAATGCATGTTAGATTACTATTGCAAGGGTATATTCATGCAGAGATTGGAATCATTAGAAAATATTGTAACCTCACAAAACTGTCTCAGCAGTTCTGGATTTTTTGTCTCCGTAATTTCTGCGTATTTTGCTCTGATTCACAGGTATTATGTGAACATTTACGTAGCATCTTTGAAGAATGGTACAGAGTTTGACTGATTTGCTCAATTTCATGCATCTCTGTGGAAATAAAATATGCTCTGGCAGAAATGTGGAAACACATACGAATACATTTGATGAGATCGTGTGTGAAACCTCCTACTTTTGTGGCAACAAGTGGTTTTTCCATATTCATTAAATGCATTTTTATGGGGCCTTTTCAAAGGGACTACTCGGAGGCAATCCCAACCTCACCACAGTCAAATAAAGACGAGAGAGAAATACCTGAGAAGGAGTTCTTGAAAAGGAGCGGAGCATCAGAGAGAGGGCATTCGAGGTCTATTACTGAAAAGGCAACATAGTGGAGGTACAAGCAATGTGCATAGTGGAGGTACAAGCAATAGAGAGCAGTCTTCATTCGTATAGATTGATTGATTACAGACTTAAAGAGAAGAATTGGAAGAAATGAAGTGGACCCAGTCATCGGGTCTGAAGATCAACAACATGAGACATTAAATAGTTTCCAGACAAGCAAGAGAGTGCTGATACACTGACTAATGGCAGACAGTGTAACAGCTAAGAAAATAATGATTCGATAAAAGTGTCGTCATGCATAAAAAGAACGAAAAATTCTAGGTCAGGCAGTGTAACAGCTAAGAAATTAATGATTTTTAATGCCTCTGTTTCCTGTATGCAGTTGTAGGCCTATATTGCACGAGCATTGTCATTCTGCACACAGGGATAACTTAAGTTTCAAACTGACGGCTGCCTATTATTTTCTGGTTTTTCCCACTCCACTGTTTTTAACAACGAGGTTTTTATGATGTGTGAGTGAATGAATGAGTGAGCGAGCGAGTGAGTGAAAAGGGATCATAGGCACACCAATGCTACACTGGGTAGAAGACATGAATGAGGAAGTAACATCTATGAAATGTAATAACGCTAAAGGGAGCCCTTGGCAACATTTGTGACAGACAACAAGACAATTTATACCCGCCACTGCCATATGTGCATATATATATATTCTACCGCACAGTAAAACTTAACAAAGGGTCGGCAAACGGTTTACCGTTTAAGCAGCCATGTAGGCTACGTCGAAGCCCGTAGGCAATTAGACATGCATTAATACCTGTTGTGTTGTCACAGAATAGTAACGCTTTATAAATCTTCTCTGTGAAATTGTGATAATAAAGTATGTAAAGGGCCTATATGCCTACGCGTTTGATAAAAAAAAGCGCAAAGCACTGTTGGTGTACATTAACACTATTCACAATATGTCCGCTTAGTGCTTATGGTTGACTTGTATTTAAATAATATTCTTTAAATAAAGTTCATCGAGTCTTTATCAGGGAGGGTGAAATTTATATCATGGATTTCGCTGCAGTGGGAAGAGATCGCGGAAAACATGTTAGTTTCCCTGAATAGCTCTAGAGAGCACGGTAATGGTATATCAGTCCATATTTTTTACTTGCACGTTCAGGAAAACAGAAGCGCCCTGACAAAGTGATTAAATAAATTGATTTCGAAATGAAGACTAATTGCGAATACCGGCGCTATAGAAGTACTCTCGTCGGTAGTACTGACAAATAAACGCTCTTTGTGCGTTGGAAAATAATTAAATGACGTCATTTTATTTTGCTTGTATTTAAATTTTTTATATTAATATGAGAAGATATAAGAATTGTAAGAATAATGTCAGTAAAATTTGAAACCGGATCTGAATGGAATTTTTGTTTAAATAACAGATTTAATAATAATTACAGCTAATTTCCACAATCTTCTAAATTTTATAGAGGAAACACTTAGAAGTGACGTAACCTGTGTGTGCTAAACCACCGTGGAGATTATATATTTTACACAAATGCTCTGTTTTTAACGTGTAAGACAGAACATATAGATAAAATAAGATCAAGTAGAGTATTTGATAGAATAGTGTGAACATTTTTTAAATGGTAGACAGAAATTCCAGTCATGCGACTTTGGTCATGTAATTTGATTTCTTATATGACGTTATTAATTATGGCACTCATTTCAGAAAGTATATTTGAGCTATGAACTCTCCCGTAAGTGCGGATCTATAACATCGCTGTGAGTCCGGAAGAGAAAAAAATTCTTTGAAAATTCTTTGAAAGTTGGCTTTTAATTTTTCTTAACAAAGTCAGAGTAAGAATTTTTACGTATTGTTCTATTTTATGTTTTACATAACATTCTGATTAAATGTTTAGCAGAAATCAAATGAAATTAAGATTAGAACGCAGCATACGGCCGTGTGATATCACAAGAAGCCTTTGTTACATCTAGATCGCCCACTACACGTCAATTTTTCCAGTGCATTCGGCGATTACGCTTATTTGGTGTTTAAATGGTGGTGAAATACATAATAAAAAGTGATCAGTTGGCATGAATATTGGTTGTCGAAGTTTCGTAGTACTGTAAAATAGGGAGCTGTTGGAAAAATGGTTACGTAGCGGAGCCCCAATTCTCCAAATAGAATTTCCGCTGGATTCTCGAAATATATTCTCTAAATTACCAAGTTTTTGCGTAAATCTAACTTTATGGATACATTCGAAGACATCATGCAGTTATTTAGACCTAAAAGAACATACTAATTTTTATTCAGAACATTAGGCGAGAATTACATGCTAGTTTTCAGGAATCAAATGCTTGGTTGAAAAATTGCCTTAAGTAGAGAATTCGATGAATTTGGCCTTTTCAACGCCTTCTAAGTGAAACACAATATTGTATGCGTATATTTAGGGTATGGGGATATTTTTAGATGTACTATTCTTGACAAATTCATTATAGTTTGTGGCAGTCAAACAAAACAGTTGGTTAAAAATTAGTTTTACGAATTTGGTCAAGTTTGCATTTTCACCACTTGCAGATATTTTATAGTCAGTTAAACCCTGCCTTGCTAAAGGTTGACCCAAGATACAAACGGAACTATTCTGCCAAGGAATCAAAATTTCTGAAATACTATCAGATAGTCGACCTATCTCGTAAATAGAATATTCTTAAAATATTCTGAAAAAGTAAGATTTGAATTAATTAGTAATTTTTATTTTCACTTTGAAAATGGGTTTAGGTTTCAGGAAAATTTTATTTCCAGGTTTTGGTTTCAAGAATTTAGTTTTTTAGTATCTGCTATGCACTTTTTGCACGGAAGTGCTTTTACAACTGCACAAATCCTTTTAGAACTGCACATTTTGTGTACAACTGCACGCTAAAAAAGTCCTGTGCCACCAATCAGACGAGTAGAAATATTCAGAACAGACTGTAGTTTCAAGGCAATGGAGAAGCACAGATCACAGCAGATGAACCTTGAAGCTATTCTGCTTCAACTTACCTGAAATTGCAGCTTTGTCATTGCTGACACATTTCCTGATAATTACTCACTATTAGAAACTGTTGTAATTTTATTGTGGCAAGTCTATCATATCCATTCGCAATTAGGCTGAAAGTTTTAGCACAGCGTCATTACATATGAAACCGCAGTGTTCTGTTGACTTTGTCTCGATCATAAATTGATAATAAATAAATTGTTCTGGTTACATATTTTGTGCTGACTTAACCTTTTTAACTGTTGACTTGTTAATGGTACATACTATATTATTGGTACTTGTTATTGGTAAAAACCTTATTCTGATCATTTTTTTTGTAATCAGAAAACATTTGTATGAGTCAAAAGACAGAAAAGCCTACACTAACAGGTCACCGCATCAAGACCCGTAAGAGGGGTAAGACAATTGTTGTGTCCTTCATGCTTTTCTTAGTTGAGCTTGTAGTACATCACTTTAGCACACGATTGTAACATTTAAAAGAGAAATCTTTATAATATCAGTTGCTTATTCACATTATTATTTCTTGTGTGCTTGAATACTTATTTTGTCACTTTTAAAAAGCTTTGGCTCTGTGCCTGAGCAGTTTTTGGGACGTCTAAGAACATTAATTTTCATTAATTGGTTTAGATTAGAATTTATTTGAAATTTGTGTTCAAGAATGTTGTCAGAAGTATTGAACACAGAAATTAATTAATTGCTGTCGTTTCATTTTTCTTGATCCTTGATCTTTTTTGCTCAACACAGATGAAAAAGAAAAATATGATCCTTCTGCTTTCCGTGATGCTATTCTGCAAGGACTTAACGAGGCAGATAACGATATAGAACAGGTAGTTAATTAATTATTATTAATTACTAATTCTTATTTGGCTTTTCTTCAATCTTAAGTTTATGGACTGTTGTCTATTTTGCAAGTAAATCGGTTCTTGATTGGGCGTTTTGTTTGGCTGATTAATAGTAATATTTCATTGTTTGTTTACTTTGAAAACAGAATTTTAACTTTGTGAGGAAATTGATTTTGGCTTGAGTAGAGGACATGAAAACAGATGATTTGTTTTTAAATGCTTTAATTTATTTGCTGGAATTATTTGTGTAGGACTTCCTCCCTTTCCATGCTATAGTTCTTGTCCTTAATCATTAAGAAGATCTGTGATATAAAAAATCAATATGAAGAGGAAAATGCCAACTAAACGGGGGATAGTATCTGAAAAATAAGTTCGGTTGAGGGGTGTACTAGTCTTGTTGCCGTTCTCAGAATGTAGGGTAAATTGTTCAAAATTGTGAGGTGCTGTGTGCTGCATGTTGAAACATCCTTAACTGCAGGTATCAAAGTTTCTGGACTCCGCTGGGTCGAGGTTGGACTACAGAAGATATGCTGAGCCCCTCCTTGATGTTCTGTTTGCTGGAGGAATTCTAGGTATGTATGATGATATATTTGTTTACATAATTGATATTTTGTTGTGAAGAATATTATTGTGCGCTGTGCATCGTAGTTATAGTGTAAGGAGTTGTTTGTGATTGTCCACCGAGTTGTAGATAAACAATAACATGGTGTTATTACCATACTCCTCAGACCTTATTTCTATTATTCAAACTAGTGATGTGCCTTTGTTAAGTCTTTGTATTTATCTGGACTATAGTATAGCCTCTTCAACTCTTTTGAGAGGTTCTTATGGGTATGACTTGATTCTAATGCATGTCTGAAAGGTAACACTACATGAAGGTTAAGGTTCATGTGAATGTACATTGTGTGATTTAATGATTCATGTTTGACCAGCTCCTAGCAAACTGTGAGGTGGTTGCAGTATAATGCAGACCTGTGCATTTACCATATTTTTCAGACTATGTTTTGTGTAAGATGCATTGTATATACACAAAAACAAAATTTAAAGAATCGTTACATGGACTGCGCTGACAGGCAGATACGGTACACCCATACACAGATAGTCTAGCACGTATAAGTGCATGTGCTGTCAGCGGCCATGAATGTATGACCATTATTTGGAAATACCTACCAAAAATTATCATTTTGTTTAAATTATTTTTTTTGCATTTTTCTAAGTTTTTCGACATTTGATGTTTGTTGTGGTTTTTGTAATGTTTAGGTTATTTTGAAATTAAGGATTAAAATCATTGCTGTTAGTTTTGATGTTCTAATGATTTGAACTCTGTTCTATTCCTGATTTAACTATTAAAATGATCCAGGGATAATACATTGTCTGATAGAGCTGCAGTTAGACACATTAACTTAGAACTATTGTCTCAGTTTATAAGGCACTACTCCCGATTCTCTTGTAAAAACTGCATCATATAGTCAGAAAATTATGGTATGCCTGGGAACGTTTTTGTGGCTCCTTTTGAGAACTGTTCAAATGTATTGCATATCAAAGATAGAAAGATATTTGATTTTTGCATATGTGTGATTGCATCTATGTGTGATTGCATATATGTGTGATTGCATACGTGTGATTGCATATATGTGTGATTGCATACGTGTGTTTTGTAGCACCTGGTGGCTCCGTCGTTCAAGACGCAGGGACTGAGAAAACTTCGGTTTACGAGAACTCGATATTTAAGACAAAGGACGATGCGACTTCTCTCAAAGCTCAGTACGAGGTGCGATTCGCGAGGATGCTTTTAAACGAGTGAAGTGCATTAATTTTGGAGTGTACAAGGTTTAAATAGTTCTTTTTGCAGTTGTGACCTTGCTTGTTGTGTCATCTTTAGCATGCAGTTATTTTAACCGTTAGATCACTTCTCTAAGGTTTTACTAATTGTAGATGGAAGAGATGAGACTTTGAGCTGTTTGGTTTGATAATCTTTTGTAACATCCTAACATGGTATTACTTGCTGATTAACTTTCTGATTTAAAGAAATTACATTTGGCGTCATTTGGGCTAGTCTAGAGAAGTCACCTGAATGTTGACTCTTGAGGTGGTGCTATGTTAAATTCTAATTACATTTTGGGAATTTTAAATAATTGCAGAGTTTGCAATTGCAATGTATGCATTTTATTTATGACTTGGCTGTTTAATATTTTTAATAACTTTGGTAAATTAGAGTACAGTGTATGGGAATATCAGAGACTGGAACCCTAGTTTGGATGGAAACTTCTGTCTGTTCTTGTAGATCCTTTATAAGTTGATTCGTCGCTACAAATACCTGGAAAAGAGCTTCGAGGATGAGTTGAAGAAGGTAAGAGATTGTAATATGACGACGTATGCAGACTTTAAAATTTGTCATGGATTAAAAGCAGATTTGTTGCATGTTGATTCTGCTGGTTTAGGTTTTTACATCTAACATTCAGTTCTTGAAATGTTATTTATTTCTTGTTTGATTCTTTGCAGTTGAATGAGTTTTTCTTGACTTCTTTACCTTGTGTTTGATGGTTTTTAGTTGATTTTCTACTAGTCTTTCAGTTTTGTTGTGCATGCGCTTAGTGATTGGCACCATTTGATTAGTGCGGCAACGTGCTTTGTACCAGGACTGTAAATAATGCATGTGATATAAGACATATATTTATAAGTATTACACCCCACTATCTGATGTTTAAACATAGATTGTGAGTGAAGGACTTGCTCAGCTTTCATGCTGTCTCTGAAGGAAGCTTAGACCTGTACTCGTCACATTACAGCGCATGCAGGTAGAGGTGCTAAGAAATTGGATTATCGGTTTCGAAAATGATTGTTGGGTTTTACTGCTTAGAGGGCGATAATCACAATCATTTTCAAAGTTATAAGAGATGATTCATGAATGCATGTATTCTGGAATAATTTGTTTTGAATTCTGACAACAGGGTTTATTTGGATTGCAAACGTTTGTTGTAGCTGATTCTGTTCCTGAAGGGGTTTTCTGAGCCGGAGAGAGCAAAACTTGCTAAGGTGGTTGGAATCTGCCTGGCCAATGGCCTGGGTAGTCCAACTTGCCTTGTTCCGTTGTTTGAGGACCACCTCGTTAAGGAAGGTGAGCTTATAAACTTGTGCAACATGACTGATTAACAAACTAGGGTTGCAAGAATTCTATTTTCAGTGACTTACGACTACAAGACTTCACCTTTAATAAAAAACCAGTGGCTTGGAATAAAAGTTGTATGCTACTAATGAGTTTCATGTGCTGCTGTTGAGTGAGGTTTATTTACATGAGGTTTCAAGCTCCTCTGAGTAGGTATCCTGACGATGAGCTATGTAATTATATAATTCTTGGCATTAATGAATGAAGGCTTATGTTTTCAGCAGTTTCTACTGTACCTGAAGTGGTTTTTTGGAACTGGAGAGATAATATTTACTCAATGAATTTTACCTAGGTCTGCTTGACATATTGCCAACCATTTGCTTGAATAGATTCTGTTTTGCAGAGAGCGATTTTTTATGTAATGGTTGAGTGGTCGTTTTCAAATGTGTATTTTGGTGAAAGGGACTTAGACTGCATTGCACATTCTTTGTTATCCCAGAATAACAAGTATTGTGTTTATGGCTGAGCATTGTTTGTCGAATATAAAGAATTGGCAGAATGCCAAACTTAAATTTTTCATTTGACTGTTTTTTCTGGCGTCTCCTTGGGAATTTTTCTGTGTTGTTTTGCCATTCATTCATTCCAGAAATTTATATAGCACACTTACAAGGCGCGTCTACTCGGAGACACTCCCAGGCACAGCTAAAGAGTCTTGAGCAACTGAGAGAATAAGAGAGGCATTACTGCATTTGATTTGTTTTGTATATTTTCTTGTAGGATTGTCCCTTGATTTTGCGCAGTGCATGTTTAAGGCGTGGCTGCAGGAGAAGGACATGCAGAATGTTGCGACTGCATTGAAGAAGTCTGGAATTGAAGGCAAATTACTTGTGAGTTTAATTTTATCCACTCCGATCGGGTAACACTAAGTATAATAATACTTTGAGAAACTACTAGCATATTATTCTGGTTTCTTCGTTAATACACTAGCAGAAGATAGATAGACTGGTGAGGTAATTTTTGTTTTCCTCGTCCTTTTTTCAATTGTAACTGATGCAGCAAGCTACAACAGTTCTTGTCAAAGCCAGAATGGCTAATGAATAATGCTTTAGTAATTCGGGGTATGACTTTTAAAATGACTTAAATTAATTATTTTTATATTTTAGGAATTGTTGCCTATAAACAAGAGAACTCAGGAGAACTTTGAGAATTTATTTTTGGCAGCAGGTCTTGAACAAATTGTGGAATATCAAGTGAGTTAAATACTTTTGCAGATCTTTTAGGACTTTTAAAAAATTGGTCCATCTGATCTTATTGACTCCACTGCATCATTCTAAAAAATACTCAAAGTTTCAACTGATGCTACAAACTGGAGCCTTTTTGAAGTTTACAGCTTTGCATTAAAACAAGGTTGTGTTGTAGTGAGATCATGTTCTAAAGACTATACGATGTGAGAATTTGTGTTGTAAGAATGCATTTATGGAGCGCTTAGATGTATTGTGTTTTGTAAGAGATTGTTGTTGTGTTAAACGCTTTAATCTGATAAAAATGTGTTCAAGGCTTCAAGCGAGTAAAAATGCAATTGAGCAGACCTGTTTCTCGTCGTTCCATGGTTCATGTTACTTTGTTTAAATTGCAGTAACAAAGGTTGAATATTCTTGTTATTGAATTTGATTGTTGTTGGGTGCAGACGAAGCTAATGCTCTTGATGAATTTGCATCAAGTGTGCATATATGTGGATTATAATATATATATATCAATATCCCTAGGCACAGTGCCCGTAGGAGTCCGACGCCACTCTCTGTCTGAGTCTGTCTCGCATCATGTTACCCAGCTTCAACCGGTCAGGTCAGCAGGTCTGCCCCATACCATTAACATCTTGAAGCAGCTGGACCACCTTATCTGATTGAAGAGAATATGGGAGAGAGGCGTGAAGGACAACTGGGTCAATGCCCGTATGTGTCCCATGCTCTCTTCTCCGACTCTCTCCACCAGTCTGTCCTGACCGACCTGTGCATGCCTGCTCCACATCATGACACCTTGGAGCATCTGGGCCGCTATGTCACTTGTGTCGTGGTTTTTGCGGATTTCAATCGTCTGGGTCTTTTACTGCCAGTGTATCGCCACCCATCTGGCAAACCTTCCTCCTTTTGTGCGGGCTTAGGACCGGCACAGGGAAGTTGTTGGTTCCCTGTGGCAGAGGATGGATGCAGTTTAACGTCATGCCCAGGACACATAATATATATGCATGTGTTTATATGTATATATTTATATATATATATATAATATATATATATATATATGCGACACGTGTGTGTGTATTGTTATATAATGCAAGATTATGTAGAACGTAGATTTCATTTGCCTTCAAATGTTGATGCTGCAGAGAGTGAAGGCAAATGCAGAGCGGAAGAAAGGGATCCAGTCTAAGCTTGAAGATATGATCCACAATGACGAACCTGTCAAAGAGGTAAAAACATTTGTGCAAAACTTCCGTTATTGGTGAACTCTTGTGAAATTCTCATGGACTTCTGCGTAAGATAACCTAGAGTTTCTAATCGGCACGGCATCCTCAAAGAGGAGTTCTCTTACTGCAAATGGAATTGGTTGATGGTTATTTCTACGCAAAACGCATTTCATATCGCTGTTCTGTTGACTCGTCAAGGCAAAACGTGAGTCTCTGGACACCGGTAGACAGACTGGTAGATATGATTTAATGGTATCTTATCTGTGTTTAAAATACTGAGCTGCAAAGCATGCATGTGTAAGGAGCATCTATTACTTTTTTATAAGTTTTCTGAACAGGAGAAGCTTTTAAAGTATATGAGGAATTTTGGTTAAAAATTTGTGTAAATATCGTGCGGACTTGACACTAGATATGAGTAGAGTCGTTTTTTGGTTTCTTATTCTCTGTGCGTTCTGTGCATGTCTGTTTGTAAGTACTGTCAGTTTTTGCTGTTTTCAGTTTTGGCTGTTTTGTTGCAGATGATCTCTTTGGTGAAGGATCATATGGCAAAGACAAATATGCAGGAACATGAGATGGTTGTTATGGTAAGTCTTTCAGTTGAGATGGTGCTCAGGTTCAAATTGCATGACACTGATTAGAAATGTTCTTTGACTTCCGTGAAATTATTCCTTGGGGCGTAAAGCTCATTATGTGAATACAAAATGGAAAAACTGTTCGATTTAAGTTTTTTCCTTTTTCTTATTTGCTGGGAGTACTTTAATTTAAGCTGCAAATCATTTACTGCCATGGCATGGCCAAAGAAATTTCATTCTGTCAACTTTTAACGATTCATTAGATTAATGAGTTTTGCGTGATTTTTGATTAAGTATTGATTGATTGATTGATTGATTGATGACGGCCGTGGCTGGTTGGTTAATTATATCTGAAGCTATTAATTGACACAGACTTCACTGTTCTGCAAAAGCATGAAGTTCATTGTCTTTATTAGTGATAGCTCTGACTTGGGAAAGCAACGGCATTTTAATAAATCTTTTCATTTAGAACTATTGCTTATCTGATGCTTCTTCAATCGGCATGTTTGATATATGTATACCATCATGAATTCTGGATCTAAGAAGGTTCAGCATACTAACTTGGTGATGCCCCAGACTACCTGCGAGCACTCTGTTGCTCCACAAGTATTCATGGCTACAGCCCCCCTCATTCTACACAGAAGGGAACCTCTTTGTTCTATTTGCACAAACTGCAACTACACAGAATCGTGCCTTTTCCGTGGTGGATCTAGTGGTCTGGGATGAACTCCAAGAGGAGCTACGTCTGCTTCCAGGGTTGCTCTTACCGAAGCTTTTTTTATTCAACTCAAAACTGCTTTTATGCCATGACTTAGTTGGGAGCACTTCTGAGTAGGCTAGTCCCCTTGAAGTGGCGCTACAGAAGTTCGTGGGTGAATGAATGAACAAACTAGTATTCGGTTTATTGATTAATTTTTGTGTTAAATTGACTAATGATCGTAGGGTTGGAATACATTGATGAACGCGATCGAGTGGAATAAGAAGGAGGAGCTGGTGGCTGATCAGGCGCTCAAGCATCTCAAGCAGTACACCAGTCTGCTCGCCGCACTCACCGAGAACGGACGATCGGAACTGGCGCTCATCACTAAAATGCAGGAGTACTGTTACGATAACATGAACTTTTTGAAGGTGTTTCAGAAGATTGTGGTTCTCTTCTACAAAGGTACGTCGTATACGACAACAGGATGCAAAGTGGTTGGATGTTGCTAAGTTAACAATGAACACTTATTTGCAGTGCCTACAGTGTGGAAAAATAAGTGCCTGGACGCCCATTACCTCTTAAAAAGAAGTGCCTGTACGCCCCTTACCTTACCAGTCTGTGCTCGCCAATAAGTGGCTGGACGGCGTTCGGATTTTAAAACAAGTGCATGGACGCCGTCCAGGCCCTGCTTATTTGTAAATAACTTGGTTTTAGATAAAATGTGTATAAAATTTTTGTATACATATCTTATACATTAAAATAAGTTACCTATTAGTCTCCATAATGATCTTGGTCTTTCTTTGCCCAATTTCCGCAAGCGTTTGAAAACCATTCTTTTTGATTGTGATTTGGTGCTGTCAGGTCAGGAGTTTCTCTTGAAGCTGGTGGTGCTATATAGTACGCGCTCATTGTTAAATGTGTCACTATGATATACTTATGCTGATGTGCCTACGCATTGTAAAAGTAAGTAAGTGAGCATATACTTTATTGAATCACCTTCAAATGCACTGACGGAACATAGAAGAAGTGTAATCTAAGATGGTACAATGACAAATAATCCTATTTTTGCAAGTACAAAACATAACTGATGTCTTCAGAGTTGTGAGAGAGAGAAAGGAAGAGTAGGAAGGAGAAAAACAGTAACATTGTTAGTTACCTGAGGAGCATATGTTTGATAAAACTACACTGGATTATTGCGGCAGCATGCGGGATACCGTGGTTGTGCAAACAAGTTTGGATTGAATAAGTAAACTTTGGGCGATAGTTGACAACCTAAGACATGGCTGAGGTTAAGAAGCACAGAGGAGAAAAGGATGGAATCGGCAAATTGCCACAGAGGCTATCGAACATCTTATTTCACCAGGTCTGTAGGCAGAAACTTGAGCCGTACCATTTTCCGCATAATTATAATTTTATTGCTTTTAATAAATGCGCACCGAGCCGTTTGTAGCCGATGTTTGTATAAAATTCACTTTGTTTAATAACTTGCCTTCGCTTTTCAGTTTCAAGTCGGGGCTGTTGACTTGTTAGCAACTGGAGTTTTAGATTACTGAATGCCAGAGTGCGGATTCGGGAGCACATTGTTTTGATTGTTTTTGGTGTATATAAATAAATGGCTATTTGTTATTGCAGCTGATGTCCTTGGCGAGGATTCCATCATCAAGTGGTATCAGGATTCACATCTGCCGAAGGGCAAGAGCGTGTTCCTTGAGCAGATGAAGAGCTTTATCCAGTGGCTTCAGAATGCTGAAGAAGGTGATAATAACTGCTGACTCCATTCCTAGTCGGACAAATTCTTTGGCTGGGCAGCTATTAGTTGTTGAGGCTCTCTGCTGTTTCAGGTCCATTAGATCTTGTAAATTGATTAAATTAATCGAAAATTTCAATTAACAGAGATTACTGGAGATGGTCTCTTGTTGTCTGGTATCAACCATTGTCTTTCACAGTGCAATATGTCGTCCACTGAACTGTACGCTTTGTTCGGCAGCTGATGCTGTCCCTGTATGCTTAGGGTTGCTGGAAATCTTAGACTTTACTTTTTTGTAAAATCATTCTAATCATTAAAATATACAAATTTGAGAGATAAGGAGGAGCTTTCGCAGGGTGTAAGTGCTAATGACCTATATTTGACTGCATCAACTTTTGAACACTTATGGTGACTTCAAATGTTCAACCAGTTAGGAAGGAGATTTATAAATCACTGGAAGTTCAAGCCATAGGGACAACCAGGTCACCTGGGGTGGCAGAGCGAAGGAATCTATGACCTAGAACTGATAGCACTGAAACAAACTTCCTAAGACAAATCGGCGCTTTGCCTGCTAGGCAATTACGCATGATTTATTAATGTTGCTAGCATTGTGCTAGAGTTGACTGATCGTTACTACAGCAATGCTTTGTGGTTTGTGTAGGCCTACATGCAAATTAAACTTTGTTGTTTTCTGATTTTCTAGAATCGGAGGAAGAGGACTAGCTTCGGGAACGACGGAACATCAAACAAATTCACCATCTTCGTTAATAATTGTTGCCTGAAATTTTGCACGGTTTCTCCTCTGTAAACAAAAAATGACGAAAGCAAAACTGTTTACCCTTAAATGCAATAAACTTCTCTTCTTTCTCTATTAAATAATCCTTGCCTCCTCCTCGTCTTCGATTGACTGCCCAATGAATTGAAATAGATATATAAATCCTGCCATCGTCCTGCGCGTAAATCGTGTCTTATTTGATTATTTTTTTAACGCTGTCGCACACGACATTGGCTGACTTGCGCTGCTGCTGTCTTCGCCGCAGTAGTCTGGCTTTCTCAATGTCGGATCTCTTGGTACTTCTTCGTTCAGTGGTACTTCTTTGTTCAGTGGTACTTTGGTGTAAAAAATACAATTTCGCATGGATTGTATCGACCTACAACAATAACTCTTATAAAATGGAATTTTGTCAAACGGCCTGATGAATTAAATATTGCCTGAGATGTCAGTTCGACTAAATCGCCTTCTTTTGCTTGAAACAACGGAACTAAGAATTATAGCGAGAATCTTAATATCGAAGCGAACGAGTAAGAGAGTGAAATCTAGAATAACTGAACATTGAGATGTTTCAATATAATAAAGTGTCTGTTTCTACTGGTTATTTGGTCTGCACGTAATTGGCATGTTCTGCATGTGTTCTGTTATAACGGGTATGTCTGTGTACATTTAGTTACTTTGTAAAGATAGCATTAGCAGCTTACAATATGCCAAACAAATTTCGGCCACAGCCTCTGCTGTCATAACCTGTCGTTAAACCACGGTTTCCTCCTCGTTACATCGTGGGCATAATGATGTAAGCTTTTGGGTATGTGCATGTTCGTATACAATAGATATTATAATTGTAAGCCCTTTTGCATCTTTCTGCTGATATTAAAGAACACATAAGCTACACAGTAAACCTAGAGATTTGTCTATTCCTAACGCTACTCAGTGTGTGGTGTTCTGAGTTTCATCTGTTTACTTAAACTTTTGCATAAGCAATGTCGGTGAAATCTGCGCATGCGTAATTCCGCAGTTCGGTTAAACGTTCCGCTTGAGTGCACCGCTGCCTGCATTGGTGCCGATGGAACTATGAAGTGCTTTGAGCGTAAAGTCGCTGTCGTCATTAGCCAGGCTCACAAAATAATAGGCAATCGTGTTTACATAATTGCATATGGGCATCTAGCCTACGTCGTACGCCCTTTAACAAATAGGCAATCGTGTACATACATCGGCAGAAAGGCTATAGGCGTATGTTGGTTATTGGTCATAATTGTTGAAATCCGCAAGGAGGGAGGGAGTGCGAGGTCGCGTATCTTAGTGACGACACGTAACGTCAAAGCAAATGCGATGGTGACATGCTGTGACTCGACTGGTCGTATATTCGCTCGGAGAAGAAGTTCGTGGTCATCAAGAGTTTCTTTCGTGTCCTAATTTGCGCTTTGTTCACTTTTAAAGCCAAAGGTAACGACGTCTTGAATGTAAGTGTAGGTTTTCAAATTTCATCAGAACTTTGGCCATCCAGTGAGTGAAGTCTTGAGTCTTTTGCAGAGGTGTGGATGGTCTAGAAAGTGGGGTAGGCCTACCAAAATTAATTTTGTCTCGTTTCCCCTTATCGGCTTACACGATAGCCCCTCCCCTATTGATACCTAGCGGCATTGTTCTTATTGACTGAAAAAATTATAGGCGTAATAATGAAGATGACGATAGGCTTAATAATTATTTAAGGTGATGCTCGGATGTTGTTTTGTGCTTTGAGGGTTTCCTCCTTTGCGAGAATTACCAAAAAGTTGAGTCGGTTCAACCCCTAGTTTTTATAGCGCCCCGTGGTAAAGTCATGTTCTTTTCACACACCAACTCCGTGTGGTTCATAGACCCACTGCAGTAATAAAATTCTACAATTATCGTACTCTTAGTTTAAAGGACGTTTCAGACATAAACTGGGGGTGGAGTTGTTGACTTCTGATAACAAGTCGGCCATATAGTAGGCTATAGTGAGGGAAGGTGTTCTCCCAATCCAGGTGGATTGGTATAGGGATGTATTTCGTATAACTTGTACCTGTAATCGTTCTGCGGTGTGTCAGATTGAATGTGAATAAACTAGGGCTGTTGATTTAATCGCGTTAACTCGTGCGATTAGCGCGTTAAAAAAATTTGCGATTAAAAATTTTAACGCATTAATCGTACGCGTTAATAGGTCTGATTAAAATGGAATCAGAAGCAGAAAACTCGTTTTAAAGGGAAGGCTCATACTTAAAACTAGTGATACATTCTTTGGCAAATATTCCAAAAACGAATTTGAGTATTATCGTAGCGAACCAAAGCATACGCTATTATACCCTAACGATGCGCCGTCGACATCGGCCGCATCGCATTGTCCTCTAGGGTTGTTTCCTCTTTCCTCACATCGTCAGACGTCAGACTACGTTGGTGAGGACGGCAAGACCAATGGACCCAGGTTTCAAATGATAAATGTTTACAGAAGAACAAATGAGACGAGGTTTGGCAAGAACCGCAATCTCTTGCGAAAAATTGTGACCAAATAATGGGTGTAGGACATTTCCCCCCCTGGACATTCCCCCCCCCCCGGACATTTCCCCCCTGGACATTTCCCCCCCTGGACGTTTCCCCCCCTGATTTCGACTAGGACATTTCCCCCCCCCGGACATTTCCCCCCCTTCTGTGCATACCACCTCAAATGACCATACAAGTCCTACCATGAATTCTAGACCTACGCCTAGGCCTTTATAATTAAATCTGAAACTTTTACGATTCCTTTGAAGTAAATGCTAAGGAATCCACTTTGCTTAAATTGGAGCTGGATTGATGAAAATATTCTGGTTTAAATTGGAGCTGGATTGATGAAAATATTCTGGTTTAAATTGGAGCTGGATTGATCAAAATATTCTTGCTTAAATTGGAGCTGGATTGATGAAAATATTCTTGCTTAAATGGAAGCTGGATTGATGAAAATATTCTTGCTTAAATGGAAGCTGGATTGATGAAAATATTCTTGCTTAAATGGAAGCTGGATTGATGAAAATATTCTTTGCTTAAATTGGAGCTGGATTGATGAAAATATTCTTGCTTAAATGGAAGCTGGATTGATGAAAATATTATTTGCTTAAATTGGACCTGGATTGATCAAAATATTCTTGCTTAAATTGGAGCTGGATTGATGAAAATATTCTTGCTTAAATGGAAGCTGGATTGATGAAAATATTCCAGCTTAAATGGAAGCTGGATTGATGAAAATATTCTTTGCTTAAATTGGAGCTGGATTGATGAAAATATTCTTGCTTAAATGGAAGCTGGATTGATTAAAATATTCTTTGCTTAAATTGGAGCTGGATTGATGAAAATATTCTGGTTTAAATTGTTGAAGACGATAAAAGCAATGGTTTCCGCATACAGGGGGGGGGGGAAATGTCCTAGGGTAGGGGGAGAAACGTCCAGGGGGGGAAATGTCCGGAAGGGAAATGTCCGGGGGGAAATGTCCGTTCCAATATGGTTCCATAGTAGACCTACAATTGTTAATTAATAAGAGCATCCCTTAAACCGACCAATGTAAATAACTGGTCTGCCTACAGCCTACAATTAATTGCCTGAATAAATAATTAATTTTGATAGACAACCGTTGTAATTTTCACATTTAGGCCTATATCATTTTAATTAAATGTGGCTAAAAAAATTAACGGATTTTGAGCAGTTGACTGATTTGAACAGTGTTTCAATTCTGTCTGTCATACAAAACTGTTCAATAAACTAAATGCAGAAATTCAATAGGCCTAAGCCAAATGTTATTGAATATGTTTGCAATAGAAATAATGCATCAGTCATTAAAATTTTATGCTTCAGTGGTCCTTAGAAAATAGTAGGATTAATATATTCGAAGGAAATGTATTGCGATTAATTTGCCGTTAATTGCGATTAAAAAAATTAATCGCGCGATTAATTTCGATTAAAATTTTTAATCGAACAACAGCCCTAGAATAAACGAATATTATTATATAGGCGCGCCACTGCTATTGCAGGGAATCCATGATAAAGGACTTCACGGTCTTCACCAGATCAATTCACTGAAAAAATCCAGTTCGAGTTAAGACGGTAGCTATAGAAAACGAGTAGACCTATATTATATGCCTACCTGAGTGAGAATTGCCGAGG
The DNA here is from genome assembly GCA_949752735.1 of Lumbricus terrestris. Lineage (NCBI taxonomy): Eukaryota > Metazoa > Annelida > Clitellata > Crassiclitellata > Lumbricidae > Lumbricus > Lumbricus terrestris. The sequence continues at coordinate 36,551,277 of OX457047.1, forward strand.
GGTTGTGGCAACTTGTGGGTGTGTTCAACTCCAGGCTTTCTTACGACGCCATAGTATAAAGTCTTCATTGCACACCCCATGGGGCCCAAAACCGCATAAATAAATGCCTGACTCCAGTTATTTTGTCTACAATTCTCATACTTACATAGACCTATAGGCCTACATTTAGCCAACAGCATGACCTCTTTATTTGGGCACTACAGACCTATGCCGCAAACCATTGTGCCATGGGGGCAACTGTAGATATTATAGGCCTACAATTGAGTTGCTGTTGATTATTATATATAGGCCTACCCTGTATTACAGCAAATGTCAGCAATAGTAGATACCCAGGGTGAGAATTGCGGGGGGGTTTCAACCCCCCAGTCTTTCTAAGAGCCCCATAGTAAAGTCTGTTTTTCACACCAAAATTCCAAGTGGATAATGGTCCAGCTCCCCATGCAATTATTTTTCCACAATAATGCACAATTCTCACACTGTATACCCTCTTTATGCGAACGTGCAGCTAGAACTAGGCCTATACCCTTTGTTAAGAGCTTCAGTTTAATGTGTTTCTAGACTAAGATTTTCGGTGGTTCGACATCAGTTTCGTCAGAATGTCGTACCCTGGCCAAGCGCAGTACTATCGGTCACCCAGTCCACCTCGACAGAACTACTACCCCCCAGACAACGGACCCGGCTACGATAATTACCCCCGGCGAGCTCCGAGTCCCTCAAGAGGACCGCCACGGCAGAACTATGGACGACAATACTCAAGAAAGGTTGATCCTAACGAATATGGACGCAAGGTAGGGTATACAATTGATTTAATAATATCGTGTCATCAACTGAAACAATGCAGTCTGTACATAATAGTTTAACATGGTTAATAAAATTATTATCTTAAAGACTTAAAGCTAGGTCAATATGAGTAGACCTCTACAGTCTACACGTATACGCCATATAGTGACGATTGTGTTGATGATGAGCACTGATTACGACAATAATGATGATGCCGGCGAAATTAACAATGATGACGACAACGACTACATTGGCTTGCCAGCGGAGATGATGTCAACGACGACCATGATGATTGACGACGATGATGATGAATTTGAATGATGACGAGGACGACGACAATGATAGTGGTAGTGATGATGATGTTGCTGCTGCTGCTGATGATGATAACGATGATGACGATGACGATGACGATGACGACGACGACGACGACGACGACGATGATGATGATGATGATGATGATGATGATGACGATGACGATAACGACGACGACGACGACGATGATGATGATGATGATGATGACGACGACGACGACGACGACGACATGACGCTGCCACGCTGCTGCTGATGCCGCTACTGCTGATGATGTCTGTGTGTGTTTGCAGAGAATGAACCCCGACTACGAGTCTGGTCGTGGCTACGGTCCCCCTGGACCAGGAGGACCTGACAGTCTCGGTGGACGGAAGTGCTGCACAGCCTTCCTCGTTGGTCTCGCGCTTCTGCTTCTCGCCGGTCTGGCCGTCGGAATATATTTCGCCGTTACACGTGAGCTCTCTTACTTACTTATTCACTTTCGCCTTCAATTCAGAACCCACATCCAATATAGGACCCACACTCCCACATCCCATATAGGGCCACATCCTGATAGGTCCCACATCCAATGTAGGACCCATATCCTTTATAGGACCCACATCCCATTTAGGGCCCACATCCTTATCACATCCCATTTAGGACCCACGTCTTTATCGGACCCACAGTCCCACATCCCATATAGGGCCACATCCTCATAGGTCCCACATAAAATGTAGTACCCATAGGTCCCATATCCTTTATAGGACCCACATCCCATGTAGGGCCAACATTCTTATCGGACCCACATCCCATTTAGGACCACGTCCTTATAGGACCAAAATCCCATATAGGACCCACACTCCCATATGGGTCCAACATTATTATTATTATTATTACATAAATTTATTACGCGCGCAAGGTCACACCAAAGTGTGAATCTGAGGCGCGGATAGTTAGCCGCCAGAGGAAGATGCAGTTAAAGGTCCATGTGCTTGAAAGCCAAAGAGAAATAGTGAGTTTTGAGCCGTTTTTTGAAGGTAGGGAGTGAATTTGAGCAACGAAGAGAGAGTGGAAGTAGATTCCATTCTTTGGGAGCAGAGGCATGGAATGCACGCGAGCCCATAACAGTTCTGCATCGTTAATTATAACATTCTTATAGGACCCACATGATGCCACATCCCAACAATTATAGGGCTTATAATTCTTATAATATAAAGGACTCACACTTCCGTATATATATATATATATATATGTATATATATATATATATATATATATATATATAATTATCATATGATAATATTGTAGAGTCGGCTGCTTCGGCCGCCGCCAACTCTCCTGCGAAGCTCGTCAGCAGCAAGGGTTACAACGGTTACTACGTGAACGGGGTCTACGTCGTACCGGTGACGACGAAGCCAAGGGACATCTACCTGATCTACGGTACGGACACCCCCTGCTACAGGTTCAACAACGTCACGGCCACCAACGACCCCTACCCCAACTGTAACAAGGCGACGACAAGGATCGTCCTCGCCAACTGGACCACCTTCAAACCGGTCTATCTCATTCCAGCGGGGGCAGGAGTCTCCCCCACCGTCACCGTCGGACCCATTGCCACCTTCATCGGCCTGGCCCTTGCCGCTGTCCTCACCTGTCTTGCCGTCGACGTTGGGCAATAGGAGTTCAACGCTCGACTGCCTCGACTTGCCTCACCCAATCGTCACCAATACGTCTATAATTATTGTTATTATTACAATGAACTATAATTGACCTTAACACGTAGGCTACGCGTCTTAGGCCTACGTCATCTGCAGACGACATTAACGGTATAGTGACTTTGAAAATACAAATCTAAGATGTCTGGCATATAATTTATATACATTATGATGCTATTAGATGATCTTGTATTTATATGTATATATATATATATATATATATATATAGCCTAAATCTCTGTAGGCCTAAGCCTGTTGCATGACTGCCAGTTTGACGCTGATTCACGCTTGTCGCAAGGGCGGATCCAGGGGTCCAATCCGTCATTGCCTCCCCCCATTTAGAAATTTCTTTATTTTTGGCCAGCTATTCTGGCTCGGAAAGATGACGTGGCCCCCCTCATGAGTAATTCCGTAGGCTCTCCCCACGCCCGCGGCACACCCACGAAGTCCGCACACGAAACCCGTACGACTAAAAAAAGGTCATCAACTTTTTCTGGCTGCTAAAATGGTTTCTTTTTCTTGGGAAATGGAGACAAATGACTAAAAAAGGTCATCAGCTTTTTCGACGACCAATTTTTTACAAATTTTTCCCTGCCCAAGACCGAACATTTTGGGCCCCCTTCAAAAATTTCTGTATCCGCCCTTGGCTTGTCGAATGTGAATGAAACGGAGTTTAGGCTAGATAGGGTATATATATATATATATATATATATATATATATATATAATTTATAATAATAATATTTATTGCGTGTAATTCTGATTCTGTGCTTCAACTAGAATATTATAATAGGGCCTTGTCTTCTTGTGGACCAACTCTGAGAGGCTGGAGGTTTGCTTGGATTTGTGCAGGATCGACTTAATCAGTGGTTTAATTCTGAGATAGTGGACATTCAGTGCTTAATCTAGTAGACCCTACCGGCCTACCCCTGCTTTTGGGGTCCAGGTTTATGGGGGCGGGAAAAACGGCCGTTTGGGCGGAAGAAACTGCTGAACCAAAACACCAACGTACGTACGACACCCTTTGGCCGGACCTTTTTTCTCACAACCCTTTATTAGTCTTTGACCAAAATGTTCATAGGAAAAAGCCAACTTTCGGTACTTTGAAATCTGACGACTTGTTTTAGTAACTCTTAGGCTACCTACATTTTTGGAGGGGGGAGGAGCAATGGTGCATAGGTGCAGCCACTCTATGGGATCCACGGGACGCGCCCCCCCCAACTTTTGAGTGGTCCCATTGACTTTATCATTATGGTCCCCCCAACTATTAGGACGTGATTCATTTGGTCCACCCCCCCAACTTTTAGGACGTGATTGCACCTATGCAATGGTACATATTTTTTTTTACCTACATCCAACACCCCAAGATTTTAGCTGGGGAATGTCATTCCTGGGGAACTCCCCCCCCCCAGAGACGTCTAGCCTAGATTAAACACTGACAATGAAGGACTTTAGATCCGCTTATAGCAGCTGGAGTAGCCTTGACCCATAAGCAGGTCATAGGTTTTTACTCGAATTCACCTCAATTTCATGCGTAGTGCTGCCGAAAGTTTAAATTCTGGACTGCAGGGAGAACAAGAGAGTAAAGCGTGCAACAGGGCTTATTTAACGTGCAGTTGTACAAAAAATGTGCAGTTTTAAGTGAATTTGTGCAGTTGTATAAGCACTTCTGTTCTGTACAGTTGAAACGAGCAAAAAAGGTAATTGTGCTCAGATTGGAAGTAATTTACCATGGACGATGGGAAAGGAAAGAAGGAGTTGTGCTGTTCTAAAAATTCGATAAGAACAGCCCTGGCGTACAAAGAAATAAATTCTGCCACATATGACTTGGCTGGTGACTTGTGGTGCAAGACGAGACTGGGGGTGGGGGTCATTCATTTCTGGTGACTTGCGTTTTCATACTTAGCATAAATGCGCTCTTCCGACCGTTGCTCTGTAATATCATAACTATGTACCACTAAATAAAGATGAACTCCGTCAATGCTCGCACTGGCAGTGCCAGTCCCAAGCATGGCTAAAGGAGGAGGGGCGACACTATTGATCTATGCTATCGGCCTATCGTTAAACTGAAATCAATAACGATAATAATAATAAGAACAAGAGAACAACAATCTCTTTGCAAAAAGACATTTTTTTATTGATCGACAATTTTTTTTCGTGAGAATGAAGAGGCGCCTGTAGTGTCCCTACTACAGGAACTCGGCCTCGATCGTGTCCCTGAGGAAGGCCTTGAGCCCGGCCGCTCTGTCACCCGGACGGTACCGATCGCAGTAGTGGCACATCTCCCTCAGCAGACGCTTTATGTACTCCCGCTGAACGCCAGTGGGCGGCGTCAGCCGATCATCGCCTCCATCGAGACCTCCTGCTTCCTTTTCTTCCCGGCCCCTCTTGTGTTCCTCCTTGTGGCCGGATACGGACGCCTTCTCTTCTTCCGCCTTCGGGGTCGGGGGCAGCGGGGCCGCATCGACACCCTGATCGGACGACTCTGACGATGATGTCGATCTGAGTTTGCCATGGTCGTCCTCTTTATCCTCTTCTCGCTTCTTCTCTTCGCGTCTCTTCTCTTCTCGTCTCTGCTCCTCTAGTCTCCTCTCGTCCCGCTTTCTCTCCTCTCGCTTCTGCTCCTCCAGCTTCTTCTCGGCAATTTTCTTCTCCTCTCGCTTCTTCTCCTCTCGCTTCTGCTCCTCCAGTTTCTTCTCTTCTCGTCTCTTCTCTTCTCGCCTCTGCTCCTCCAGCTTCTTCTCAGCAATTTTCTTCTCTTCTCGTTTCTTCTCTTCTCGTCTCTGCTCTTCTCGTCTCTGCTCCTCCATCCTCTTCTCCTCAATTTTCTTCTCCTCTCGTTTCTTCTCTTCTCGTCTCTGCTCCTCCATCTTCTTCTCCTCAATTTTCTTCTCCTCTCGTTTCTTCTCTTCTCGTTTCTGCTCCTCCAGCTTTTTCTCCTCCATTTTCTTCTCCTCTCGTTTCTTCTCTTCTCGCTTTTGCTCCTCCAGCTTCTTCTCCTCAATTCTCTTCTCTTCTCGTTTCTTCTCCTCTCGTCTCTTCTCTCGTCTCTCCTCAAGTTGTTTCTTTTCCTCTTCCTCTATCTTCTTCCTCTTCTCTGCCTCCTGCTGCCACAATTTCTCCTCCTCCTCTTCTTCCTCCTCCTCCTCTTCCTCCTCGTCCTCCCAATACTCTTCATCTTCGAAATTGGAGGACACATGTTCATGACAACCGTTTGCGTTTCCCAAGTCGAAGTGCGTCCCCTCCGCGAGATCACCAGCTCCATGACTGCGGACCTGGAAGATATAGTCCTTCGTGATGATGTCACCGTTCTGCCAACGACGCCGCCTCTCCGACCGACCATTCCGTCTCTTCCTTTCCTCCACCGACAGTCGGATCTCGTCGGCCAGAAGACAGCTCTTGTCGGCCAGCAGTCGGAAGTAGGTTTCCGGTTTCCTGCGACAAATGCGGACGACCTGATCGAAGAACTTGCCCAGCCTTCGCAGTCTAACGTCGAAATTCTTCGACCCCTGGTTGTCACCAGCACATTCTGCGTCCTGATCGCCGTCAATCTCCCCAGCAACAGCAACGGCAGCGGAAGCAGCATCACCCTCTGACTCCAGAACGTGGACGATGCTCTTGTCCTGCTGCCCCTCCGCTGCTTCGACCTCGTCCAGGCTTCTGGAAGCTTCGCGGAACGATATGAAGTTATTGGACGACCAGTTTGCCTCCGTGTCGCATTCGTCCGCCTCGGGATATAGTCCGACGCTGTCTACGTCCGCGACGTTCGCTTCCGGCAGACTGGCGCTCGCCTTCAGGTACTTGGTGATGAAGTCGTAGTCGTCGTTTGACAGATGGTCAAGACTATGATCGTCTTCGGTCAGTGACGATGACAATGGCGGGCAGCATTTATCTCCACCCTCAGCAGTAGCAGGTTCGGCGCTCACCGCTGTCACAGCACCACGTCGCGAGTCTTCTTTCTCGGCAGGGGTGGGAGCGGGGCTGGGCCCGGGACCGGCGGCTGAAACGTGTGACCTCGAGGCGCGGTGGATCTGGAAGGGATTGTCCGATGCGAGTCTCTGGCGACTCGGTTCGATCTTGCGGTGCAGGGCGACGTACTTGTGCAGCAGTTGCTTCGTGAAGCGATCGATGCCGCGAACGACCTGCAACAGGTTCAGGTATCTCTTCTCCGCCTCGGCGCGAGACCTGACGTACGAGCCCAGCTCCTGTTCAAGGTACTCGGACCACTGCTCCGTACGCTTCCTCACTTCCTCCTCTCTGCGCAGGTCCGTTCTGCACTTGGTCAGGTCCTTGCGCACTGCTGCGAGCCTCCGTCTCAATGTCGCCGTCGTCGCTATCTCCTCCGACAACTTCACGCGGAAGTGGTCGACCGCCTGAGTTTCGTTGACGCTGCTGGGCTTCGTGAACCTCACATTCTTCGTTGTTGTCGCAGCGGCACCGCTACCCTCGTTCGCTGTAGTCTCCGAATTCATAACATCCAGAAGGACCCGTTCCTCCTGGAACTCTGTACGCTCTGATGGACCGCCACAGGCAACCGATGACGAACAAGGTCCGCAGACAATTGCGTTGTCTTCTTCAAGAGGCTTCGTTCCGTCCTCGTCCACGCCCGACGATGATGATGATGGGGAGGCAGTAGCTGCCTCGGTAGCCAGTTCTGGCACACTTGTCGCCTTTTCCGGTTTAGCTGCCACGCTTGCCACTTCACAGCTGCATTTCTTCTGACTGCCGCCTGCCTCGGTTCTCACTTCACGGGTCTTGTCACTGGGCGTTGACTTCTCTACTTTACTGCAACCATTTTCCGCACTAACTTCCGGTTTGCACTTACGGGTCTCAGATGGCTGCAGGGGTTGGCGGTGGTGATCAGCAGCAGCCGTGGCCCTTGACGCCGCGCTGTGCTCGCTCGCTCTCTCCCTCTGCATGCGATCCAGCACAACGGTATAGGATGCCGACGAGCAGATCTGTCGAAAGCCTCCACCGCCTCCGCCGTCGTCCTGTGACGGGTCCCTCGTCCCGGCCGCCTCCTTACGACACACCTTCCCGTAGATCTCCGGACCGTGCACATCGTAACCAGCGACAGTCGACACCTCCTCGGATGTCGTTGTCGTCGCCGACAGCTGGCGAGCCCAGACCTTCGACGAAACGGAATGGATCTTCGCCGGGGGGTTCAGCATACGGAAGACACCGGGCGACGTCCGCACCATGGAATCGGAGATGCTGACGACCGCCGACTCCTCCCCTCGTCTTCGGTGGTGGTTCTTCGACAGGACGACGACGACCGACGACTGCGACGGTCGCTCAGCAACCGACGAAGCAGACGACAGAACGTGTGACGGGTGCCGCGCCTTGTATGACGTCATCGAGGCGCGGTGACCGGCGCCGGACGTCACCGACGCGTAACCGATCTGCCTTTCCGGTGACGGCGGAGCCGCGATGACGTAGCTCGCCGTCGATTTCGTCGACACCGATTGGAAACGGTTGGACGTTCCGAACGTGGATCCGGAGAAGGGCGAACCGCGGCGGGTGGGGCTCGACGGACTGGGATCCCAGATGACGACCGATTTGTTGCCGCCGGGGCAGGACACCTGGTGACCGAACTTCACCGAATCGAACTTCACGTTGTTGAACTTGATCTGGCTGGCCTTGAGTCGATCGCCGCGCATGCTGTCCGTTGCGAGTCGCCTTCGACTGGGTCCGGGCCCAACGTGTCGAGCCCCACTGCACCCGGTCGCCGTCGACCGACTCCCACCACCGCCACCACCACCACCACCACCTCTGTCGCTGTGACCACCAGTCTCCTCCGATCGACCGCCAATCCTCCGCGCTGCTCCTGCTACTCCAGTGCCGTGCGAATGAAGGGACCTGACGGCCGTCGATTGGCCCCCGCTGGCCGATGGCCCCTTCGTCGACCTAATGCGGTCCGGGTCGGGTCTGGGCGGCGATGACTTCCTCCGTCCCCCCTTGCTGCTGGCCGACGAAGTAGTCGTCGCTTTGCTCACAGATCCGGCGTTCATCGCTCTTTAGCCTGCAATTGAGGTCAATCCACCTACCGGTCAAATACGTAAATGTCGAATATTTCAGGAATAAATGTATCTTTGTCAGGCCGATTAATTAACCGATAGCCTGGCGGTTAGTCGAACACAAAACTGACCCTAAACGTTGCTAATAATGGTTCGCTAGTTAAAACTCTAGGCCCTAACGAGTTTAATAATAATTATTATTTTCGTCGTAGACTCGATCTACGCGCAGGTTGCTATGGCAACTTGAATAGGATTAATTTGAGTGATTACGTCACTGCGAACAGGCCACGCAGCGGCCATCTGACGTACGTTGTGCTGGAATAATATTATTTATTATAGGCCCATCTGACCATTGAAATTTATAATTGCTTTAGGCCTAGTGGATTTTTATCCGTCATGAAGTCAAATTATTATTATTATATTCGTTTAATGGTAACAAAAACTGATAGACACACCGCTATCAGGTACAAAAAGCAGTTTATCAAATACAATATAATACCTATAGAATGTCTTTAGCCTTGACTGGTTGGATTTGTCTTTGGATGAGAGCACAATTTAAATGACATAAATTACAAAAAGAATAATTCTATGCTTATATAGGCTACTACAAGTCATGTTAATGAGATTAGACTTTTTTAACATCATTAATGAGCATATGGTGCCTTCCTATATAAAACCCGAGAGATGTAATGTCGGTCATCTTTGATTGGCAATACAAAGTTGTGAGGGCGTGGCCTTAATTGGTAGGGACGATCAGCAACCGGTGGGAAAAGCGGCCGAAGAACATGGAAGTCGTTTCTGGAAACGGCAGCTAGAAGACGAACATCAGCAAGATCAACCATTTCAGTCGCAGTAGGCGAGTCATTTGGCAAGTACCCTGATCGACGGACTCTTGATAATAGGCGCTCGATCCTGGCTCGGTCCTGAGCAGTCGTAAAACCCCACCAGGCAGGAGTAGCATAGGCCTACATCATTCTGGAAACAGTAGTTGCTCTTGTAACTGTATGAAGAGCATCCGGTGACAGTCCATGAGCTCTCAATGTTCGCAGGGCAGGAAGGGACCCGGCACAAGATGAAACTACATTGTCTACATGAGAGGTGACTCGAAGATCAGAATTAAGGGTTATTCCAAGTATATCTAGTCGCCATAGCCTAGTCCAACCCCGAGTTATTTTCCACAATTCTCACACTGCGCAGTTCTAGAAATTCCTTTAAACAAGCCAGAACTAAATATACACAAAACTACGAATATATATATATATATATATATATATATATATATTCAATGGAGGCCACATTCTACATGAAAATGTTTCCTGGCGACGTCTCTGCTTCCAATTCCGACTCATCTGAACTTCCGCCTCAAATAATTCTTCTTGACCTGAACGATAATTATAATCTCTAAACACCTCAATTAGCAGCAGCTCCACTACCTCCCCCTTTGGATGATTGGATCCGCTGGAACCGGGCTCAAGCCGCTCAACTCTTCTTTCACCCCCCCTCTGACTTGACGCAGGAATCGTCGTTCTATAACGCCGGAAAAGACCGCTTGAGTACACCTACTCACACATCACGTGGTGAAGGCCGTAGCAAGGGGAGTGTCTTGGGTGTTTGAACACCCCCGAAATGGAAAATGTGACAAATAATATAATGCATTTACGAGCACATGATATAAAAACCATGAAATTAAACCATAAAAACACCCCCCAAATCAGTGGCGGCGCCAGGACTTCAGTATTGGCGGCTGAAGCCTCGGAGGAAATTTTCCATTTTCATCGGCCAAAATTTCTGACGAACTTTTTTAGTCGTCCGGTGACTCGTGTCGAAAATAGTGAATTTAATTGCTGAGCGTTTGGAGGGTGTGGAGGAAGAGATTATTCGCTCTCTTCCTCCACACCCTCCATTCGCTCTCTTCCTCCACACCCTCCATTCGCTCTCTTCCTCCACACCCTCCATTCGCTCTCTTCCTCCACACCCTCCATTCGCTCTCTTCCTCCACACCCTCCATTCGCTCTCTTCCTCCACACCCTCCAATCGCTCTCTTCCTCCACACCCTCCATTCGCTCTCTTCCTCCACACCCTCCATTCGCTCTCTTCCTCCACACCCTCCATTCGCTCTCTTCCTCCACACCCTCCATTCGCTCTCTTCCTCCACACCCTCCATTCGCTCTCTTCCTCCACACCCTTCAATCGCTCTCTTCCTCCACACCCTCCATTCGCTCTCTTCCTCCACACCCTCCATTCGCTCTCTTCCTCCACACCCTCCATTCGCTCTCTTCCTCCACACCCTCCATTCGCTTTCTTCCTCCACACCCTCCATTCGCTCTCTTCCTCCATACCCTCCAATCGCTCTCTTCGTCCACACCCTCCATTCGCTCTCTTCCTCCACACCCTCCATTCGCTCTCTTCCTCCACACCCTCCATTCGCTCTCTTCCTCCACACCCTCCATTCGCTCTCTTCCTCCACACCCTCCAATCGCTCTCTTCCTCCACACCTCCATTCGCTCTCTTCCTCCACACCCTCCATTCGCTCTCTTCCTCCACACCCTCCATTCGCTCTCTTCCTCCACACCCTCCAATCGCTCTCTTCCTCCACACCCTCCATTCGCTCTCTTCCTCCACACCCTCCATTCGCTCTCTTCCTCCACACCCTCCATTCGCTCTCTTCCTCCACACCCTCCATTCGCTCTCTTCCTCCACACCCTCCATTCGCTCTCTTCCTCCACACCCTCCAATCGCTCTCTTCCTCCACACCCTCCATTCGCTCTCTTCCTCCACACCCTCCATTCGCTCTCTTCCTCCACACCCTCCATTCGCTCTCTTCCTCCACACCCTCCATTCGCTCTCTTCCTCCACACCCTCCAATCGCTCTCTTCCTCCACACCCTCCATTCGCTCTCTTCCTCCACACCCTCCATTCGCTCTCTTCCTCCACACCCTCCAATCGCTCTCTTCCTCCACACCCTCCAATCGCTCTTCCTCCACGCCCTCCATTCGCTCTCTTCCTCCACACCCTCCATTCGCTCTCTTCCTCCACACCCTCCAATCGCTCTCTTCCTCCACACCCTCCAATCGCTCTCTTCCTCCACACCCTCCATTCGCTCTCTTCCTCCACACCCTCCATTCGCTCTCTTCCTCCACACCCTCCATTCGCTCTCTTCCTCCACACCTCCAATCGCTCTCTTCCTCCACACCCTCCAATCGCTCTCTTCCTCCACACCCTCCATTCGCTCTCTTCCTCCACACCCTCCATTCGCTCTCTTCCTCCACACCCTCCATTCGCTCTCTTCCTCCACACCCTCCAATCGCTCTCTTCCTCCACACCCTCCAATCGCTCTCTTCCTCCACACCCTCCATTCGCTCTCTTCCTCCACACCCTCCAATCGCTCTCTTCCTCCACACCCTCCATTCGCTCTCTTCCTCCACACCCTCCATTCGCTCTCTTCCTCCACACCCTCCATTCGCTCTCTTCCTCCACACCCTCCAATCGCTCTCTTCCTCCACACCCTCCATTCGCTCTCTTCCTCCACACCCTCCATTCGCTCTCTTCCTCCACACCCTCCAATCGCTCTCTTCCTCCACACCCTCCAATCGCTCTTCCTCCACGCCCTCCATTCGCTCTCTTCCTCCACACCCTCCATTCGCTCTCTTCCTCCACACCCTCCAATCGCTCTCTTCCTCCACACCCTCCAATCGCTCTCTTCCTCCACACCCTCCATTCGCTCTCTTCCTCCACACCCTCCATTCGCTCTCTTCCTCCACACCCTCCATTCGCTCTCTTCCTCCACACCTCCAATCGCTCTCTTCCTCCACACCCTCCAATCGCTCTCTTCCTCCACACCCTCCATTCGCTCTCTTCCTCCACACCCTCCATTCGCTCTCTTCCTCCACACCCTCCATTCGCTCTCTTCCTCCACACCCTCCAATCGCTCTCTTCCTCCACACCCTCCAATCGCTCTCTTCCTCCACACCCTCCATTCGCTCTCTTCCTCCACACCCTCCAATCGCTCTCTTCCTCCACACCCTCCATTCGCTCTCTTCCTCCACACCCTCCATTCGCTCTCTTCCTCCACACCCTCCATTCGCTCTCTTCCTCCACACCCTCCAATCGCTATCTTCCTCCACACCCTCCTATCGCTCTCTTCCTCCACACCCTCCATTCGCTCTCTTCCTCCACACCCTCCATTCGCTCTCTTCCTCCACACCCTCCATTCGCTCTCTTCCTCCACACCCTCCATTCGCTCTCTTCCTCCACACCCTCCAATCGCTCTCTTCCTCCACACCCTCCATTCGCTCTCTTCCTCCACACCCTCCATTCGCTCTCTTCCTCCACACCCTCCATTCGCTCTCTTCCTCCACACCCTCCAATCGCTCTCTTCCTCCACACCCTCCTATCGCTCTCTTCCTCCACACCCTCCATTCGCATTCTTCCTCCACACCCTCCATTCGCTCTCTTCCTCCACACCCTCCATTCGCTCTCTTCCTCCACACCCTCCATTCGCTCTCTTCCTCCACACCCTCCAATCGCTCTCTTCCTCCACACCCTCCATTCGCTCTCTTCCTCCACACCCTCCATTCGCTCTCTTCCTCCACACCCTCCATTCGCTCTCTTCCTCCACACCCTCCAATCGCTCTCTTCCTCCACACCCTCCATTCGCTCTCTTCCTCCACACCCTCCATTCGCTCTCTTCCTCCACACCCTCCATTCGCTCTCTTCCTCCACACCCTCCAATCGCTCTCTTCCTCCACACCCTTCAATCGCTCTCTTCCTCCACACCCTCCAATCGCTCTCTTCCTCCACACCCTCCATTCGCTCTCTTCCTCCACACCCTCCATTCGCTCTCTTCCTCCACACCCTCCATTCGCTCTCTTCCTCCACACCCTCCAATCGCTCTCTTCCTCCACACCCTCCTATCGCTCTCTTCCTCCACACCCTCCATTCGCTCTCTTCCTCCACACCCTCCATTCGCTCTCTTCCTCCACACCCTCCATTCGCTCTCTTCCTCCACACCCTCCATTCGCTCTCTTCCTCCACACCCTCCAATCGCTCTCTTCCTCCACACCCTCCATTCGCTCTCTTCCTCCACACCCTCCATTCGCTCTCTTCCTCCACACCCTCCATTCGCTCTCTTCCTCCACACCCTCCAATCGCTCTCTTCCTCCACACCCTCCATTCGCTCTCTTCCTCCACACCCTCCATTCGCTCTCTTCCTCCACACCCTCCATTCGCTCTCTTCCTCCACACCCTCCAATCGCTCTCTTCCTCCACACCCTTCAATCGCTCTCTTCCTCCACACCCTCCAATCGCTCTCTTCCTCCACACCCTCCAATCGCTCTCTTCCTCCACACCCTCCATTCGCTCTCTTCCTCCACACCCTCCATACGCTCTCTTCCTCCACACCCTCCATTCGCTCTCTTCCTCCACACCCTCCATTCGCTCTCTTCCTCCACACCCTCCATTCGCATTCTTCCTCCACACCCTCCATTCGCTCTCTTCCTCCACACCCTCCATTCGCTCTCTTCCTCCACACCCTCCAATCGCTCTCTTCCTCCACACCCTTCAATCGCTCTCTTCCTCCACACCCTCCAATCGCTCTCTTCCTCCACACCCTCCATTCGCTCTCTTCCTCCACACCCTCCATTCGCTCTCTTCCTCCACACCCTCCAATCGCTCTCTTCCTCCACACCCTCCAATCGCTCTCTTCCTCCACACCCTCCATTCGCTCTCTTCCTCCACACCCTCCATTCGCTCTCTTCCTCCACACCCTCCATTCGCTCTCTTCCTCCACACCCTCCATTCGCTCTCTTCCTCCACACCCTCCATTCGCATTCTTCCTCCACACCCTCCAATCGCTCTCTTCCTCCACACCCTCCAATCGCTCTCTTCCTCCACACCCTCCATTCGCTCTCTTCCTCCACACCCTCCAATCGCTCTCTTCCTCCACACCCTTCAATCGCTCTCTTCCTCCACACCCTCCAATCGCTCTCTTCCTCCACACCCTCCAATCGCTCTCTTCCTCCACATCCTCCATTCGCTCTCTTCCTCCACACCCTCCATTCGCTCTCTTCCTCCACACCCTCCATTCGCTCTCTTCCTCCACACCCTCCATTCGCATTCTTCCTCCACACCCTCCATTCGCTCTCTTCCTCCACACCCTCCATTCGCTCTCTTCCTCCACACCCTCCAATCGCTCTCTTCCTCCACACCCTTCAATCGCTCTCTTCCTCCACACCCTCCAATCGCTCTCTTCCTCCACACCCTCCATTCGCTCTCTTCCTCCACACCCTCCATTCGCTCTCTTCCTCCACACCCTCCATTCGCTCTCTTCCTCCACACCCTCCAATCGCTCTCTTCCTCCACACCCTCCATTCGCTCTCTTCCTCCACACCCTCCATTCGCTCTCTTCCTCCACACCCTCCAATCGCTCTCTTCCTCCACACCCTCCAATCGCTCTTCCTCCACGCCCTCCATTCGCTCTCTTCCTCCACACCCTCCAATCGCTCTCTTCCTCCACACCCTCCAATCGCTCTCTTCTTCCACACCCTCCAATCGCTCTCTTCCTCCACACCCTCCATTCGCTCTCTTCCTCCACACCCTCCAATCGCTCTCTTCCTCCACACCCTCCATTCGCTCTCTTCCTCCACACCTCCAATCGCTCTCTTCCTCCACACCCTCCAATCGCTCTCTTCCTCCACACCCTCCATTCGCTCTCTTCCTCCACACCCTCCATTCGCTCTCTTCCTCCACACCCTCCATTCGCTCTCTTCCTCCACACCCTCCAATCGCTCTCTTCCTCCACACCCTCCAATCGCTCTCTTCCTCCACACCCTCCATTCGCTCTCTTCCTCCACACCCTCCAATCGCTCTCTTCCTCCACACCCTCCATTCGCTCTCTTCCTCCACACCCTCCATTCGCTCTCTTCCTCCACACCCTCCATTCGCTCTCTTCCTCCACACCCTCCAATCGCTCTCTTCCTCCACACCCTCCTATCGCTCTCTTCCTCCACACCCTCCATTCGCTCTCTTCCTCCACACCCTCCATTCGCTCTCTTCCTCCACACCCTCCATTCGCTCTCTTCCTCCACACCCTCCATTCGCTCTCTTCCTCCACACCCTCCAATCGCTCTCTTCCTCCACACCCTCCATTCGCTCTCTTCCTCCACACCCTCCATTCGCTCTCTTCCTCCACACCCTCCATTCGCTCTCTTCCTCCACACCCTCCAATCGCTCTCTTCCTCCACACCCTCCTATCGCTCTCTTCCTCCACACCCTCCATTCGCTCTCTTCCTCCACACCCTCCATTCGCTCTCTTCCTCCACACCCTCCATTCGCTCTCTTCCTCCACACCCTCCATTCGCTCTCTTCCTCCACACCCTCCAATCGCTCTCTTCCTCCACACCCTCCATTCGCTCTCTTCCTCCACACCCTCCATTCGCTCTCTTCCTCCACACCCTCCATTCGCTCTCTTCCTCCACACCCTCCAATCGCTCTCTTCCTCCACACCCTCCATTCGCTCTCTTCCTCCACACCCTCCATTCGCTCTCTTCCTCCACACCCTCCATTCGCTCTCTTCCTCCACACCCTCCAATCGCTCTCTTCCTCCACACCCTTCAATCGCTCTCTTCCTCCACACCCTCCAATCGCTCTCTTCCTCCACACCCTCCATTCGCTCTCTTCCTCCACACCCTCCATTCGCTCTCTTCCTCCACACCCTCCATTCGCTCTCTTCCTCCACACCCTCCAATCGCTCTCTTCCTCCACACCCTCCTATCGCTCTCTTCCTCCACACCCTCCAATCGCTCTCTTCCTCCACACCCTCCATTCGCTCTCTTCCTCCACACCCTCCATTCGCTCTCTTCCTCCACACCCTCCATTCGCTCTCTTCCTCCACACCCTCCAATCGCTCTCTTCCTCCACACCCTCCATTCGCTCTCTTCCTCCACACCCTCCATTCGCTCTCTTCCTCCACACCCTCCATTCGCTCTCTTCCTCCACACCCTCCAATCGCTCTCTTCCTCCACACCCTCCATTCGCTCTCTTCCTCCACACCCTTCAATCGCTCTCTTCCTCCACACCCTCCATTCGCTCTCTTCCTCCACACCCTCCAATCGCTCTCTTCCTCCACACCCTTCAATCGCTCTCTTCCTCCACACCCTCCAATCGCTCTCTTCCTCCACACCCTCCAATCGCTCTCTTCCTCCACACCCTCCATTCGCTCTCTTCCTCCACACCCTCCATTCGCTCTCTTCCTCCACACCCTCCATTCGCTCTCTTCCTCCACACACTCCAATCGCTCTCTTCCTCCACACCCTCCATTCGCTGTCTTCCTCCACACCCTCCATTCGCTCTCTTCCTCCACACCCTCCATTCGCTCTCTTCCTCCACACCCTCCATTCGCTCTCTTCCTCCACACCCTCCATTCGCATTCTTCCTCCACACCCTCCATTCGCTCTCTTCCTCCACACCCTCCATTCGCATTCTTCCTCCACACCCTCCAATCGCTCTCTTCCTCCACACCCTCCAATCGCTCTCTTCCTCCACACCCTCCATTCGCTCTCTTCCTCCACACCCTCCAATCGCTCTCTTCCTCCACACCCTTCAATCGCTCTCTTCCTCCACACCCTCCAATCGCTCTCTTCCTCCACACCCTCCAATCGCTCTCTTCCTCCACACCCTCCATTCGCTCTCTTCCTCCACACCCTCCATTCGCTCTCTTCCTCCACACCCTCCATTCGCTCTCTTCCTCCACACCCTCCATTCGCTCTCTTCCTCCACACCCTCCATTCGCATTCTTCCTCCACACCCTCCATTCGCTCTCTTCCTCCACACCCTCCATTCGCTCTCTTCCTCCACACCCTCCAATCGCTCTCTTCCTCCACACCCTTCAATCGCTCTCTTCCTCCACACCCTCCAATCGCTCTCTTCCTCCACACCCTCCATTCGCTCTCTTCCTCCACACCCTCCATTCGCTCTCTTCCTCCACACCCTCCAATCGCTCTCTTCCTCCACACCCTCCAATCGCTCTCTTCCTCCACACCCTCCATTCGCTCTCTTCCTCCACACCCTCCATTCGCTCTCTTCCTCCACACCCTCCATTCGCTCTCTTCCTCCACACCCTCCATTCGCTCTCTTCCTCCACACCCTCCATTCGCATTCTTCCTCCACACCCTCCAATCGCTCTCTTCCTCCACACCCTCCAATCGCTCTCTTCCTCCACACCCTCCATTCGCTCTCTTCCTCCACACCCTCCATTCGCTCTCTTCCTCCACACCCTCCAATCGCTCTCTTCCTCCACACCCTCCAATCGCTCTCTTCCTCCACACCCTCCAATCGCTCTCTTCCTCCAATCGCTCTCTTCCTCCACTCCCTCCAATCGCCCTCTTCCTCCACACCCTCCATTCGCTCTCTTCCTCCACACCCTCCAATCGCTCTCTTACTCCACACCCTCCAATCGCTCTCTTCCTCCACACCCTCCAATCGCTCTCTTCCTCCACACCTCCATTCGCTCTCTTCCTCCACACCCTCCATTCGCTCTCTTCCTCCACACCCTCCATTCGCTCTCTTCCTCCACACCCTCCAATCGCTCTCTTCCTCCACACCCTCCATTCGCTCTCTTCCTCCACATCATCCATTTGCTCTCTTTCTCCACACCCTCCATTCGCTCTCTTCCTCCACACCCTCCAATCGCTCTCTTCCTCCACACCCTCCAATCGCTCTCTTCCTCCATACCCTCCATTCGCTCTCTTCCTCCACACCCTCCATTCGCTCTCTTCCTCCACACCCTCCATTCGCTCTCTTCCTCCACACCCTCCATTTGCTCTCTTCTTCCACACCCTCCAGTATTGCAATGAACCCTTACATTCTCTAACCTCATGTTGGGCATACTCTCGTGGTTTTGAGAACAGTGCAATTTAATCTTTCATGATATTTTACTAAAAATAAATTTTGCTTCCCGTGCATTCTGCATGATTCAATGCGTTTAGCTGAGATTGGGGTTCCACCAGAAAATATTAGTACGCGAAGGGTTCTGTGGCTACAAAAGTTTGGGAAACGCTGACTACATTATCTTACGTCTTTAAAAATGCTGCTGACCAGAAAATGTCGTTAACAGCGAGCAATGAGAGTCGACGACGTTCTGCGTGCTATTTATACTTTGCCTTTAAATAAATAAATGTCATTTACAATTACAACTAGACAATTATAATCAGTTAGCCAAACAATGCACAGTGAATTATAAAAGACATCATTGATGAGACCACGCACACCAATGGATTCTGTTGACTCGAATGTTTCGTCTCTGGAATACCGCATTGTCAGAGAAAAAACTGCAAGACAAGACATACGACAAGACACACAACACAAGTTCACCGTTGTGTTTTATTTGATGTTTTTCCTAAAATATGACGATAAACTGTCATCTTAGTCTTAACACCAAGTTAAATAATAAATAAAACTAAAACTGTACACATAGCCCACAATTCAGCAGAACCGGTAAAGCTGGTATTTAAACGAAGAGAATGTGTGTGTCAAAGCAGACTTCAAATACCATTCAAAACAGTGGCGACGCCAGTTAGGGGTCATTGCATAATTACGTAACGCTCGTGGGTGGGTGGGTGGGGTAATTGAAAACGTTACGAAACGTTACGTGGGTGGGTGGGTGGGGGTAGCTGAGCGTTACGTAACGCCTTGAAAAAAAATTATCAATCAATATTAAACTTCCATCGAATGACACTTCAGACCTTATGTAATTGAAGTTTGAAACTTCGTGACATTGATTTAAAACATAACCGAAGTAGGTCTATATAGGGGCCTATCTGAATAAGATCCGGCAGTAGACGCCCAGTATACATGCCAGGTCAGTTCTGTTCTACCGTTTGTGAAAACCGGAAACCGCTTTTCGAATTGTTTTGAAAGTTTTACCAACGAAACAACGTGGTAGGCGGCGTAGGCCTAATGTTTTACTTAGTGGACACGATCTCAAACATTTAAAATTAATGCTCAACAAAACTCGGCAATATTTCTATTAGGCCTAATAATTATCGAAGTGCCCAGAGTAAGGAAATAGATAGCTCATCTTAATTTTGATTAATTGCTAATGAGCCATTTGGTCCATGAAACTTTTCAGCAGTGTAAAATTTTATTCTTGCGGTAAAATTTAAGAAAATTGCAGTTCACGCATGACTGTTGCACATAAAACATTGTGTATATTTTAAGCCTAGTCTACTGTCAAATAATAGGCCTAATTCACATGTACGTTAATATACTATATTAAATTCGCTATGAAAATATGAATTATAGGTCTAATTACGCGCTCACAAATCAATAATAGACCTAAATCTCAACTGATTTTTCGTAGCAATCGTTACGTAACGCTGGGGAGGGTGGGTGGGTGGGTGAAGGGAAACGTTACGAAGCGTTACAGGGTGGGTGGGTGAAAAACGGTCATTTTCGGCGTTACGTAATTATGCAATGACCCCTTATACAATTTCAGCAGGTCGTGGCAGGGTCATGGGGTTCTTCAGCATGTCAAATAAATTGAATCCGAAGAATATACCAAGCATTTCAAAGAACTATTGGCAGGTCATAAGGCAGTGCAAGAGTAAAATACACAGAACGTGCCACGACCTACGGTAGAGCCGCTACTGAATCTTAGTCCTTTCTAAAATCTAGCTTCACTCTTTCATCCAGCCTAGTTCACATATAATTGCAATATGGTCAGATGGGAAGACAGCATTTGGCAGTGCCGTGTGTTCCGTTACGTCTTCATGTGAAGGCATCGGCACAACATTTAGAGTCCGAAGATGCTCCGATCCCACGTAGATGTAGTCCAGGCAACCCGTGTAGCCACCGACGTAGTTCGTGTAGCGTGGATAGCCACAGGCGCTGACGAGGTTGAGACCATGGCTCAACGACATTCCATCAACATATTCTGCTTTCCCACCTAAATACAAAATTCGGATACCAATCAAATGAGGATATCCCAACCTGTATCATGATATAATTAATTTACACCAAAACCAATCAAGTATTAGATAAAAAATATGACCACCATGCAATCTTCCATTTCACAATCCGCATACTCCCGTTAAAACTTTTAGGTACTGCAATATACACGCATGTGTAACTTTCTAGCTGAACATATTTCTTGCAAGACTGTTTCACCATTTCAAATCCTTGGTATGCAGGGGCGGATCCAGAGGGGACCAATCCGGCCATGGCCCTCCTCATTTCAAAAGTGCATAGGACGTGGCTCCCCCCATTTGGTTTCAACAAGCATTCAATCAATGCAGCGGGAGAGAAAAGTAGGATACGATGATTAGAGATGTCATAGTATATTGCTTGCAGAGATTACGTCGACCAGATGACTGAAAAAGTCATCAGTTATTTTGGCAGGGAAAATTGGTATATTATCCAATTTTCCAGACATCTCGACCAAATGACTAAAAAGGTCATCAGATTTTTTCTGGCAAAGATCACCAAAAATTTTGGCCCCCCCTTCGAAAATTTCTGTATCTGCCCCTGTTGAAAAGTATGTATTGCGATAAGGCAGAAGTCAATGCAGAGCAATTTCACAGCAATTATCTAGCACCTTCTTTTTTTTTTTACTTTTAAAACAAAAAGTAAGACTACTTGAGAATATGTCTGATATGCAATTCAAGTAACCACCATTTCCAAACTTTCAAACAATCTCACAGTCAAAGTGCGTGCACTTGTTTTAATTACGATTACTTTGTAGTGTCTATCAGTAATTACTTTGTAGTGTCTAATGGTAATTACATTGTAGTGTCTAATGGTAATTACTTTGTAGTGTCTACCGTGCCAATATCTAAAGTCAAAGGCATACAAAAGCCCAGTCGCAAAGTGCAAACACGGCAAATCCACAAGATCAGTTCGCCAGGACAGATGGAGAATAAGCAATTTTTGAAAAGTACCTGCAAACCATTCGGCATGTTTTGCCAAGATTCTCTTCTTTGTTAGAAATTCATGGACTCCAGCCTCTGGGTAGGCATTCAGATCTCCACAGAAAATAACGGCAGGCTTCACACCCTAAAACGCAGAGATAAAACAAACTGAACACAACAAGAAGAAAAACAGATAACCACACAACACCATACTACCACTTTACCATATAAACCAAAATACTTTTATTAGATATCAGCTTCATCAACTCTCCATATATGTCTAGAGCACAGTTTGAAAGAAATAGTAACTGTGAGCAAACTGCATTTAAATAGCGAGTACCTTACCAATACCAGAAATTCATTAAAATATCACTGAAAAATCCACACAGAATCTTACAATGAGTCTTGTCCTACAACAAGTTTCTGCTATGAAGAGGTCATTTTCTTGAACCAAATCTGGTATCCATGACAACAGAAGTGCTTAATAAGAATTCCCGTTACCATAAAGCACAGTACAAGAGAGTCCCTTGAGGGTGCGCACACGCTTCAACTTATATATAAAAAATATATGCATTGCATGTATAAAAAATTATATATATATAATTATATATATATATATATAATTATATATATGCAACAGTCAATCATATATGTAGATTTACTCTTTAACAACCGGAATGTGCTTGCATGTATTTAGCAGTTCACGAGCACTTTGAACAGCTACATAGCAAAGCAATACAACTTAGTCACATAACAACCTTTCGAAGCGCTCCCAGTGCTATTCATTTCGTTACATATATACCTGCTTGCTGAGCTGGTCTAACACTCGTTCAATGTGTCGAATGCAGACGGCAGTTTGGATTGTCCGTACGTGTGGTGCCTTCGGATGGAAATAGAGATGAACAGTGGCAACAAGCAATCGCTTTGGCTCAATTTCATCAACAGACTCGAGCAACGTCACCTAAAGATTCAAGCAGTTGCAATCACATAACTGAAATTTAACATAATTGAAATCACGTTTGGTGAAATCACGCAATTGAACCTACAGACATGAAATCACGTTTAACTGAAAACAAGTAATTGCTTTCTTCCTGCTTTTTTACCATGTTGAAAATAATTTGTTACAATCATTTTCAGTCAAGATTTTGAGATTATCAACTATTAAAATATACATATATGTATATTTACTCATATATATCTGTGGCATTTTGTCATTATAACATTTTGTCATTATGACATTTTGTCATTGTGACATTTAGTCATGATGACATTTTTGCCGTTATGACATTTTGCCATCAAACCCTAAACATAACACACAGAAGTGTTGAATGGACCACATAGTCACTGATAAATGACACCATATGCTTTCCGCAAGGCCAACCAGATGAACAGGAAGCTGCTCGTTTTACAAATCTAAGAAAAAAAGATGAATAAGTATTAAGTATGCATAAGTAATATTCCTGAACAGCATACTTGCAGAACGGCTGTTCTTTCCATTAATTTCTCCTTTAAAGCTGGCGACTTGCTCACCCTCTCCACGATGTCGCCAAAGAGAGGATCTTCCAGAAGACCTTGCTTCATTGATAGATCGTACTGCTCCACTAACCTATCAAGCAGAAATATTTCTCTTTAAATCAATCAATCAATCAATCAATTGTAATTTATATAGCGCCCTTCAAGGTAGCTACTCAGAGGCACTCCCGGCCGAGATCAAGCGAAAAAACAGTCTTCAACAGTTTGTGAAATTGAGAACAGCTTGGGAGGTGTCGCATAGTCAAGGAAGTCCATTTCACAACAACATCAACAATTGGTTTGCATGCTCCCGATTTGGAGTAATTTACCATGGAGTATGGGAAGAGAAAGAAGGAACTTGTGCAATGTGCAGTTACAAAAATTCCTTTAAAAACAGGTAATCTGAGCGCTGGTGAATCTTTAGGTGACATAGTTGTGTAAGGTAATCTGAGCGCTGGTGAAATAGCAACAGGTCTGTCCTAGAATGTTTGAGAGTCAAGAATCAATTCCAGCTCTGGTATCATGTTCATTTGACACCATCAGCCCAAGTGATGATTTAATACAGAATATACACATCAGTGCAATAATAACAACAGTAACTCAGATTTTGAAGAAATAAAAAGAAAGAGCAGTCCTGCTATAACAAATGAGCATACAAACCAAAAAAGAATAACGTCCTGGTAAATACAATCTGCGTCCTAGGCCGCATCCATTTGAACTAACCAATAAAAACAATAAAAACTTCATAACACGGATGCTGTATAAAAACGTTTACTAGGCTTTATTCGCTGCTCCTTTGTGCTTGTTAACTGTCTCGTTATGTCGACCGGTTATTCTGTCAATTAAACGATCATATATAACTTTCAGACATTACAGACTGAAGTTCTTATGTACTTATGCTCTATTTTTCTTTGGTACAATAAATAAATAAATGAAATAAATAAATGCAAATGATTAACATACCTGAACTTTGACTGCCTGAAAAACGTAGCCGACCCTTCAGCAACTTCTCCAGTTTTCAGTTTGAGCAGACCAGTAAAGCCGGATTTTCCTAAGATTGGCTTAAGGTCATATTCAAACACCTTCTTGTCAACTTCTTGTAAGCATATGATGTCAGCATTGTACCCTAAGAACACAAGAACCTATCTCATCTTGTACCCTAAGAACAAAAGAACCTATCTCATCTTGTACCCTAAGAACAAAAGAACCTATCTCATCTTGTACCCTAAGAACAAAAGAAACTATCTCATCTTGTACCCTAAGAACAAAAGAACCTATCTCATAATTCTCAGTAAAAGCCTCAAAGGTGAGAGACTGTAATAACTAAGACTTGGGTGCTAATAGAATTCAGACCAACTCAGTGGTCATGTTGCAAATCATATTCCGAAAAAAGAGTGGACAATATGTAGTCAAAACAGAATGCAGACTTTGTGTACATCCGATACAAAAGAAGCCCTTCGTAACATGCTTTGCTCCAATATCAATTTTTAAACACATGTTCATGGTCAGTTGCAGGAAACTCAAACGAATTCAGCTTTAGGTTCAATTGGCTTCAAATGAAAACTAGATAGTCTACAGTCTTCTCTGCACTTGTTGGCATGTGGCTAGCAGCAGGGCTTTTTAGTAATACTTTTCAGCACAAAATGTGCAGTTCTAAATGGGATTTGTGCAGCTGTAGAAGCACTTACATGTGCAGTTAAAAATAGTAAAAAGGTCATTGTCTTCCAATTGGGAGTAATTTACCATGGAGCATGGGAAGAGAAAGAAGGGAATTGTGCAATGTGCAGTTATAAAAATTCCTTTTAAAAGTCTTGTTTAGGAGTTGAGTAACATGCCTTGCAATTCTTTAAGCAGCAGTTGTCTTCGATAGTCGATGTTCAAAACATCAGGAGGACAGTACGGAAACAGATAGTCTCTCGCAAACTCGGAATCGGCATAGCAGTCGGCCAGAATGTTGTACGAAACAAATCGGAAACTAAACAAAAAGACAATTTAAACATAATTATGACCCACAGTATTCTTCAGCAGTTCGTCTTTTTGCCAAATAATCCTTAATTCACTGCAGAATACTGGGTAAAATATAATTCCATTTAGTAATTATCTATCCAGTAATTTATTTACAAACGTCCTCTCTAATTTAACTGGATAACTGTAAGAAAAAATACAAACAAACAAGAAAGGAAATATTTAACAGCATTTTACTTAAGAGATTTTTATAAATTGATATTGAAATATGATATACAAGATTTCCAAAATAAACAGCACAAAAGATATGCAAAACAATGAAATTCATTTAATTTATTTAACTGGTTGAAAGATTGCAAAAGCCTCTTGGTGTGCCAACCATGTCCAAGATTTTATTTATTTTGATTCAATCCATGACAATTAACAAAAGCATATGCATGCATCTATTTCTGTCAAGTATATTCACACTTCACCAAAACTAAATTTCATCAGATCAGTGGAAATATCATAAAGCATTTTTTACAGAAAAATGCTTTATTCAATCAGACTTTTGGTGAACAGTCTTTTGGCTTTCAATGCAAATCACATGAAATAAACTGAAACAGCAATAACACTAACAAGGCAGGCGTCTGTTTAAGTTAATAATCAGCAGAAGTTCAGAGCTACGAAAATGAATTCAATTACATCGAATTATCATTAGATTTCCATTACTCATCACACACTACCTTTCTGGGGGCATTAGCTGCTCAGTAAATCTATGACGCTTTTCAAATGGGCAAATGCCAGGACCAGAAGCGACGTCGGTCTTGGAAACGGTTGACAAACATTCACCCACTCTTACGCCGTCTGATGGCTTACATTCAACCTTCAGTAGATGTCCCACGTCATCAATTTTTGGCAAGTAGCTACTTCCAATATGAATTTGATCCCAAGTCACATTTCCGACATCTCTGCGAACCTCTACGTCGCCTTTCTGTTCTTCGTCACTGGCGTTGCATTCTGTCGATATGTCTGAACTCTGACCACAATGCCCGTCCGTCTGTTCTGGCTGCTCTTGTTTCTTAAACTTTTTTAACTTTTTAGGAACAAAATTCTTCACTTCTTTGTACCATATCAATGAACATTCATGCTCGATTGCGAACTCGTGCAAAACCCTTGGGTAAACTGGAACTCCAACTAAAATACATTGCGGCAAAGTTAAACTCTTTACTGCGGGGACATTCAACTGTACGTCATACGAATGGTCGGCAATTTTCAAGCAAGTTCCTTCTTCCCACGCTTCTGAATTGGACAGGAGTCCATCAATTTCTGTCTCCTGTTTCACAAGTTTAACTGGAACCTCATCAGTTGCAACATCTGCCGTTTTATCTTTCTTCTTTTTCTTATTTGCTTTCTTTGAAACATTTGCTGTGATGCGAACCAGCGTCTTTTCCAGTTCTTCGGCTTTTAGCCGGTCGAAGTTGAATACCCGTCTCTTAGTCCCTGGTTCGTCATCGGGCGGATAAGCGAAGGATATTTGCATCCGCTCTTCCGCTGGAACATTTCGAACAGATACACTAGCCATCGATGCAGGTTTGCTCATAACACAGGCTAGTTTTTGGTAAGATAGAAATTTGCGCCACATCACGCAACACAGATGAGCGATATTATCAGACACGTATTCAAAAATCACATTGTGGATCTCTAACAGCGTGTATATCTAGGAAAGGGCTAAAACGTCAATGACATCAAATCAAGTAGGTAAGAAGGTAGATGACAGCGCTCACCATCTATGATAATCACATGTGAGGCGATCATGAGCGGAGACTTAGGGGGACAGAGGGGAATGCCCCCTCAATTAATGTGATGGTGAGACGGCCCATGCATTTGTCCCCCAATCGTTAAGCGTTAGGACATGTCACGTTAGAAGTGACGACTAAAAAAGGTCATCAACTTTTTTGGCAGATAATATTGGGGTTTTCATCGACATTTTCAAATTGATATAACCTCCTACGGTCCTACCTACCTGAGCGAAATAGAATTCAAAGTTCTTTCGCTCACCTATAATACCGTTCCAATGTATCAACCCTCATCTTCGTCAGTTTTTACCATCTAGCCACTCCGTTCAACCAGTTCCTCGAGTTCTCGTCCTCCATAACACTGCTTCACCTTTCCATTCACCTCTTAATTAAAATTTGCAAATCGTTCCATATCCATGGTCCCGCCTTTCTCGAACAAACTCACATCAAAGCTTTATAGTCTACAAGTCGTAGATAATGAGACCTTTGGCATAGTATTATTTGGTATTACTATTTCACTCGGTATTTCACACTACAATTCCACATGTATACATACTTACAGCAAAGATTCTATTTATGCCTTATGGTGAAATGAAACGTCCACTGCGTTCTAAATCATTTAAAGGTCGTTGGTTCTAATACTACTTCCGCCTCTGCAGTGATACATCAGTAAACCGGGATTGCTTCATTTAGTAAACATTTACCGCTGCGTATTATTTATGATTAATTGCTGATTATTATTCAAATTATTTATTGTAAGATTGTTGTGATATTCTCCGCACAGTTTTATGTACCATAGATAAGCCCAGACAGATGGAGACCGTTGAAAAATTAAAAGCTCGTGTTGCTGAACTTGAGAGACAGCTGGCGGCTCGGAGCATCGTTCCAGATGGCCAGTCGAACGACCAATGTGGACTTGCTTCTGGTGGTCGAAGAGAAAAGATTGCGGAAATGAGTGGTGAAGTTGTTGATTCGAACCCATACAGGTAACCTTTCTTATTGTTATGGTTGTCCGTTTCCTTCTGTTGCACTTGGTGTATACGCACTACGTCACAGGAAATCAGTCTGATCATTGTAGACCCACCAACCACCGACTCCAGACTGTAGGGGCCGGAGTACACTGATAGTTAGGGACGATAGTCAGGATGTATACTCTGGTTTTCCCAGAAAAATAAGGGGACTGGGATGCACTGAAGTGTTAGGGAGGATAGTCCTGATGTCCCTGATTTTCCCTGCGATACCCCGGTTTCCGCCACTCTTTCCTTCCCTTAAGCCCTGAAACTCACACTTCATAGACTTGTCTCCCTTTTCTCGAAGCAACTGCAAAGCCAGTTGTAAATTTGTATCTAAGCTTCAGCGTTTTTTTTATCTTTCTTTCATGCAGACTTTGTGTCATGTTTTTGTAGCCGTCTAATGGCACTAAAAAGAATGGGAATCGTTAAAAACTATGAGGTAAGAAATTCAAATTTAAAGGGAACATTGAAAAGAACTGTTTTCTAATTTATATGAAATAGTCTAGAATTTCATGATTAAAATACATTCATTTTGTTATAAATAACTTGGCAGGTTGATAAGTAAATAGGTATGCTTTGTTAGCACTTAATAAATAGCCAATGCTTGGAAAGCAACGAATTAACAATGAATGAAAATGGCACTTTAGTAAAGTGCGGCGACAGTATTTCTAAACAGTTAACAATCGAATCTTGAGCTGAACTTACATGCTTTACTACCTGAAAATTTGTTTGTTTTTTCACATAAACAGCCTATTTGAAGTTTGTCAAATTGGACAGATTAGTGGATTCTTTCTGGATTATTTTGTAGAAAATTCGTGACTTCAGCGTTGCCATTGTTGGGGTTGGTGGTGTTGGAAGCGTCACAGCAGAGATGCTGACCAGATGTGGAATTGGAAAGGTATATTTCGATTTAATCCTATTGATATTATTTAGGCTAATTTATTATGTAGGCTAATGTTACTGTACTATCTGGTATTGTCAAATACTTCTATGTTGACCACAGTAATCTGACAACATACACGTACAGTCGTACAATGTCAGACTTATCATGGTATGCTGTGCTGATCAAGCAGTAGATGTAGCTAAGGCAGCTGCCCAATTTTTATGTTGTATACGGTCCTAGACAGTCGCGTTTGTTGGACCCAGATAATTTGTGAAATTCTGTATCAGTTTCTCTCAGTGATCAAATTTAGGTCAGCTATGGTCTTTCTGAGCATTATGTGAAAGGAAAAGGAATGCAACTCTGTGACAGCATTCAGGCCGTGGTTCGCTTCCCGAAGGCGGCTTATTTCAGAGCTTCAAAGTCTCGGTCTAACAACAAATTAGCCACACATCATATGATTGTTCAAAGTTCGAATTTGTCTTGAGCCACGACATATTATATGCAGCACACATCTGCATATCTATGTTTTATTGCTAGTTAGCTTAAGTTTTGCTGGTGGTTTGTAATAGACATCGATTCTATAGATGTGTTGCTAATATCTATTGTTGCAATTTCAGCTTCTTCTGTTTGACTACGATAAAGTGGAGCTGGCCAACATGAACCGACTCTTCTTTCAACCTCATCAGGCCGGACTTAGTAAAGTCGATGCGGCTGTTAAAACGTTGAGGTAAGCTGCTGGTTTTTCATATAAGTTAGCTGTTGATATACAGGTTGTGTTCTCAATTCTATAGTCTGCCCACCTGTTCATTTTTTTGCAGACTGCAAAAATTCAAGTTTGAAGCAGACATCAACTGAGGATTTTATCATACAGTCTTTGACAATAATAGTGATGCAAGGTATTTGTCTTGTCTGGAGGTAGTTAATTTCTTTGGAATTGATCTATATTAATTATAATATTTTTTTCGTTTTATGTTTTTGTCAGAAACATCAATCCAGACGTTGAATTTGAGGCCCACAACTACAACATTACTCATGTTGACAGCTACCAACATTTTGTCGACAGGATATGGTAAAACTCAAAACTTATGAAATGCGTGTTTAACACTTGTGCATTACATTCTAAAGAACTGTCTAGTTTCTTACTTATAGGTGTATAGCTATATACGTTTGCTATTTGCTACATTACAAATATATTATTACTAGATGTGTTACCCGGCGTTGCCCGGGAAATTTACGGCTTTAAAGACTACTCCACTGTGGTACCCATCGCTGACCGCTAAATTTCGGGATTTCGCCAGTCCTCCACCCAACCCCGCTTCCTCAAAAAGCCAAACGTGATCCGCCCCTGCGGGGCGCTGCGGAAATTATTACTGGGCAAGTATGACGTCATGCCGACTGCACTCTTTGCTAAATCACGTGAGCGATTATTGATGAAATCTGTCTTAAAACGCTATTGATGAAATTTGACTTAAAACGCTATTAACTCGAGTTCTAGAGTGAAATTTCGGGTTTTAAAGACTACTCCACTGTGTTACCCCTTAGTTGACCGCTAAATTTCGGGGTTTCGCCAACCCTCCAATCCACCCCGCTTCCCCAAAAAGCCAAACGTGACCCGCCCCTGCGGGGCGCTGCGGAAATTATTGCTGCACAAGTATGACGTCATGCCGACTGTAGACTCTGCTAAATCGTAACGTGAGCGAATAGTGATTAAATCTGTCTTAAAACGCTAATAATTCGATTTCTAAAGTGAATTAAAAGTTGAAAATAGTCGACATGACGTTAAAGTTTGGGTAAGAATCAATTGGAAAAAATTTGTTAAACCGACGCTCTCTCATTTGCGAGCCTATTCTGAGACGAAGAGTTAAAATCCAGACATACAAATAAACAAACATATGGAAGGACAAATTTTGAGAAATATATTAGAGATTATCACTACTATAATCATTAATTTTTTTTTTAAATTTAGGAAACCAATCAAGAATATACAAAGTGTACAAATGTATAAAGTGTACAAACATATAAAGTGTACAAGCATTTCATGCCAGTATTATTTTGCTTATTTATCTATCACGAGGCAAAAACTGTCTGGAGATTGTTAGTAGCATTTGTAGTGGCTACATTTAATCGAAATCAAATTGTATTATATTACAAATGAATTTAGATTCTTTGTATTCTTTCCAGCCTAGGAAATCTTCGAGGTGATGGACCGGTCGATCTCGTTCTTAGCTGTGTCGATAATTTTGAAGCCAGGATGACAATTAATGCCGTATGTAGTAACAGTTATTTGATAAGCTGTATGAGTTTCCTGTATTGACATTGCACTACAGTGAAACTGTCCTCATACATTACGATTCTCAGATTCTCATGGAATTAGACAGCTTCATCAAACTCTTATGAATCTTCTTGTGATGCAGATCTATTGGTATGGCATATTGTTTAGTGGTTGCCATGCTTTCCAATGCTCATGTCTGTGGGTCAGTTCCCCATCAGAATGGAAAGACTTTCAATTGGTAGAAAAACTGTTTCAAAATGCTTCAGTGTTAAGAGCCTTGCCTTGTGTTCTGTAGTGAAGGTTGAACTCTCGTGTAATGTGGCTGTCGTATTCAATAGCATTATGGTTATTCGATCATCATGCAATTTCAGCAAACTGGCCACTGAAATAGAATCAGGAATTAGATATTGTGTCTATACTCAGTTTTGTTTGTTTGTTGGTTTGTTTGTATGCGCACTTGTTATAGCGCCCCTTCAAACTCACTGCTCAGAGGCGCTCCCGACTACAGCGCGGACACTGCATCGGAGTTTCACGCTGAAACACTGAACAATGACGAGTGAAGGACTTGCCCAATGTCCCTACGCGGCGACTTGAGGTGGATTCGAACCTGTAACACTTCGGCTGCAAGGCGACGAACATACCCACTGCACCACCGTGCCCCACAGTGGGAGTTGTTTGCTTAAGGGTTCTCATCGTTTGCTGTGCTTTGTTCGACGATTGTTCGTGACATTCAATTCTGTTCCATAGTTTTACCGTTCCAGTAAGTTTTACAAATGTGTTGCATTGAGATTGTTTAATTTTGTGTTGTTGGGATTTTAGGCATGTAATGAGCTTGGTCAGAATTGGTTTGAGTCTGGAGTGAGTGAGAACGCCGTCTCAGGTCACATACAGTTTTTAATTCCAGGAGAAACGTCTTGTTTTGCGGTTAGTGTCTCGTATTCAGTCCTTAATTTTGGTATGTTAAAACATTTAAACCTCACATGTCTTTCTTTGCTCGACTTTCTTTGGAACTAAGATTTTAAAGGCAAATTTTAAACAGAACATTCCTTCATAAAAATTCATGTATTTAAGCGTTTTTACTTATATCATCACAATGCTTTGTTCATTTAATGTGTACATCAGAGTCTTGTTATATCATGATACCTTTGTGGGGTCATATACTCTGGTATATGGTATGACATGGTCTGGAGTTGTTTGAATAATATCTGCAGCCAATTTGAGATTGGAATTCATGTTATAACAGTGCAGGTTGTACAGCTGTTCTGGTATATTATGCAATCTGAGACATGTCAAACTAGATTACTGGTAACTAATTGACGTGTGATTGAAATGATTACAGAATACACACGTTATATGAAGTCAGGCATTATGTAAAGATTTGTATATGTTTTTCTTTACAGTGTGCCCCTCCTCTGGTTGTGGCAACTCAGGTCGATGAAAAGACGCTGAAGAAGGAAGGGGTTTGTTCCGCCAGTCTACCAACCACCATGGGCATTGTGGCAGGATTTCTTGTACAGAATGCACTTAAGTTAGTTGACCGATGTAATTAGACTAAGCAGAATTGCTGGATGAAGTTTGTACTCACCTTGTAAAATGCAAACAATGTGCCAACTGTGATTGCACTAGTCATTCATTTCTGCCTACGTGGGTGCGGAATCCTAGTAAAACCATCTTACTATCATTATTATCATGTTATTTTTTATTATTATTATTATTATTATTGGGGAATTTATTAAGTCGCACCATCTACACTATGGCGCCAAGCCTTTCTTGCTGGGGAAAGACTTCTTCAAACTCCTCACACCAGCAGTGCTGCCAACCCTTTGACGCCACGGGCCACTGAAAAACTTATCCTTGCAGCTGATAAACTCAAAAGCAACGATTAAAATTATCTTGTTGAAAATCATCACCTGTACCAAAATTTACTATAGAATAATCGTTATGAATGTGTTGTGGAAGTTTGATTTTGTGTTCACTTGTCAACTAATTGAAGTAACGAACTAACAGCTATGCAGCAGCTCTGCTTTTACCTCAATTCCCCAAAATTTATGAACCGCTTAAAATCGCCCAATGACCCTGGGTCACAGGTTTATCTTGCGCATTTGCCATTTCATGGACGATTTGAATTAATTTAAAAATCAGCAGGAGACATCGGGCAAATATGAAGATCTTAATCATTTTAAAATCAAGTTATTCATTTCGTTTCCCTGCTTAAAAAATCTTTGCTGAAGACAGTGCCTGGACTACTCACTGTGTTACCCATTTAGATTTCAGTGAGTGTTGAATTTTCTGTATTTAGTTTTTCTGTCTTTGCAGATACCTGTTAGGATTTGGTGATGTAACTCATTATCTTGGTTACAATGCGCTGAAAGATTTCTTTCCCGTGATGTCTTTGAAGCCAAATCCGACCTGTGACGAGAATAACTGTCGGTTAAGACAAGCAGAATATCAGGTGAATAGTTTTGAATGTTCAAAGGCTTGAAAAGCATCAGATGAATAGTTTTGAATGTTCAAATGCACCAGGTGAATAGTTTTGCATGTTCAAAGGCACCAGATGAATAGTTTTGAAAGTTAAAAACGGCTTGAAAGGCATCAGGTGAATAGTTTTGAATGTTCAAATACACCAGGTGAATAGTTTTGAATGTTCAAATGCACCAGGTGAATAGTTTTGAATGCTCAAAGAGCTTTGTTTGAGTTTGAGAACAAATACCTGTTTACAATTGTTTAAAGCAGAGATGTGAAAAATAGTTTTAGTTTAATGCTGTTTTAAGTACTTTTTACTGCTTTCAGAAGTGCTTTACCCATTGCTGGTTTAAAGATAGGGAAATTTTTCAAAGTATGCAGAGTTGTGAGTAGTTAAGCAGCTGATGCAAGTGGACAGTTGGAGATAACAGTGCACCGTTGCTAAAATATCATAGTCTCCAGATTTCTAAAGCACCACATGAAGATCAGCGCAGGGCACCAGCTTATTCACGAGCACTGCATCAAGTCAGAGGGGTCGTCCAAATTCTGTGTCGTCAGCATTGACATGAAATTCAGATTTATTCTGTAGAATTTTTACTTTAAGCCATCTTGACGTTTGCAGGATGGATTTCCTTTGGATAAAGTGTTGATGATTGGTTTTTGTAGAAGAGACTGAAGGAGAATCCGAATGTTTTGGTCGTTAAAGAAGAGGTTGTTGAAGCTCCTGTTCATGATGACAATGACTGGGGTCAGTTTGACTGAATGAATATCAAGTTTAGCATTCTGTGTATTCAAATACCTATGTCAATATGAAGTGTCAATAATTGTGCCTACTAGAGTACTAAACCATTTGGAGAAATATTTCAAACTGCAAGACCAATAAAATGAACCAGTTGAGTGAGATTGCGTGATATCTTTGTAACAGATGATAGCAGGTTGCCATGAGTAATTTTAGTTTAACTGTGATTAATTTTAATTTAACCGTGTGGTGGCCTGCACGATATCTGTCTGTCCTGCTGCTCATTTTAATAATAATAATAATTTTTCTTTAATTCAACACCTGCAACCTCATGTACAAGTTATGCAGTAATCTTAATTAACATCAAACTTAACTAGTACTAACTGAACAGACAGCCTGCAATACACGGTGCTAATAGCAGCCTAAAAGTATGTCCGTCAAACGGGGACTTGAACTCACTACTTCTCACTGTCTATGCCAGCGTGTTATCCATTACTCTTCCGGGCCCCCCACTCTAGCGGTCACTCTATAGGCAATGGAAGGCCGAGTCAATTTTTTGCAGCTAGTGGATATTGAATCTGTGTCCTTCTGGTTTTCATGCATGCATATTTCCATTCAGCCAACTCCCTACATCCCTCCCCCCCTATTGGTATTGTTGTGAACGCATTCTGAGCAGGATTGCTGCAGTAAAATAAAACTGACCGAAGTGTGAAATGCAGAATCATTTTATTGGAAGCTGATAATTTAATAGGTATAGAACTGATCGATGAACCTGGGGACGATCAGCCGGCTGAAGAAGAGTCTCTTCAGCTGACGGAAGGCGTTACGTTAGCCTACACGATGCCTGCACCAATGAACGTAAGCTTCCTCTTTCTCCTGGCTTTATTTTTGATAACTTTAAATATTTGGTTATTGAACTGTGCTCGTACCCCACCACACTTCCCAGCTCTGCTTAACCTACACATCTGATATGCTCTGCTGTGTGATTTCAAATAAGTTAAAAAATTGTTTACTAAAAATAACGTTGATGGCTAGAAACACTTTAACTTTCTGGCCTATTTATTGATACTCTGGCGTTTCTCGTTTAAGTCATAATTATGTGCATCGTCTTTGAGTTTTTGCCTCTTTGGCTTTTGATAGGAGCGGGAAAACCAAAAACTACATGCACATTTTTTGTCTGTTAAGGGAGCAAAAAATTGAATTTTACAAATGTTTGTTCAAATGTGAAATTTGATTTTTTTGGGGGATAAATTTATTTATCAGTACTAACTGAAGATAGTTTTTACAAAAGTAACTTACTCTGCGGCAATGTGGAATTTTGCCATTTTCGTAAAGCCGAGGACAAGATCGAATGGTTGTTTCAATCAAATGTCAATAA
Source organism: Lumbricus terrestris (assembly GCA_949752735.1). Classification (NCBI taxonomy): domain Eukaryota; kingdom Metazoa; phylum Annelida; class Clitellata; order Crassiclitellata; family Lumbricidae; genus Lumbricus; species Lumbricus terrestris. The sequence goes on from OX457047.1 coordinate 36,586,981, forward strand.
TCCATTGTGGCAGCCATTAAAAACAAAACAAAAATTTTATGCTGAACAGTATCGTAGCAGATTATAAATGATATATATTCGTTTTATTTAGCTCTTGCTGACATACTGCAGCCAGTTACAAATAAGAAATGACAAAGAAAATCATAATAATTCAATCAAATGGGTGGAATCCAGAAAGAGGGGCCATGGTCGAGTATCTGTAAAGTACTCAAGAGATTTTATTTCTTTCGTCCTGAAGTAAGTTTACTGCTTCTTACCATTATAAAAGTAGTTTCATCTGTGGATCAATGAAAAAGCAAAAATGTTTTGTTCTGTTACATACAGGCAGAAGAAAGGACCGACACAACGGAGACGAGTGAGAAGAGCCTAGAAGATCTGATGAAAGAATTGGCCAGTGTTCGAGCCAAGTAGCAAGAACCGAATAGTGATAGATCGGCAACACGAGTTCCTTGGACACTCCAAGCATGCAGGGCCACCAGAAATTAGATTGGTGTTTGATAAAGTGCTATAAAACCATGACATATGGCAGTCAAGGGCATCTGTGCTTCACGAAATGTGCTTGGACTCAGCCATGCTTAAATGTCGATTATGCTGTGCAATTGTATTGACAATGAAAATTGTTTTCTGCCTCGATCTGATGAAGAATATAAAAATAATAATATTATAATATTCATTATTCATATATAAATATGAATTTCGTCTTCACTTTCTTGCGCTTGATGATGATTTGTTCGTGCAACTTTTTTGTCCAGACATCTAAACTATGTAGGTGTGCAAAATTTTGCAGTTATTACATTTTGTAGGCGATTGACCTTTAAAGACTTGCACAGAATCTCACCTTTCGAATACAGCATGTCGTGTGTAAATTATTCCGAAGCGTCATAATATTCCAATTGTATCGCATTTTACAGCATTATTTTGAGAGTTTTTTGCTGATTATAATAATGATGAGATGATTTGTAGAGTAACGAGGCTTAAGGAAAGGAAATTGTTATGCTGGTATGAATAACACTAAAACCCTTATCTGGTACCTTTTAGATGCGGCATAGCTTCATTATTTTCCTATGTAATTGTAACGCCCGCCCCCACCGTCATCCCCGGAGTCACCACTTCCGGATCATCGTACGGTAAGGAGGCCGCGTGCTGTTGTGGGTCATGGTCATGGTCCTGAGATATGGATCGATGGTAAGAGGAGGGAACTCTCGGGTTCAAATCCAACCGATGGAATGATTGCCAACCATCTCGGCTGCCAAGCTCTCTATATGAGATTGGATCCTTGTGGGCCAGACGCTCACTTCTGCGCAGCGTGCCCAAGTGAGTGAAATCTTTAGGCCTAGCGCCTGAAGACTCTGCCAGTCTGATGGTCGACTGGTGAGGTGCGTCCGCCATGTTGGAAGCGGGGGACCTCAGTCCCGAGTTCAAACCCACAACAGATCTTGGGACCGGCGATGCCTCGAGCCGCTCTAGGCGTGTCACAACCTCCGTTAGGGCTTCTCTAACATTTGATTGAACTGCAAAGATTTCTTCTCTGATATTTGATTGTACTGCGGAGATTTCTTCTGTGATATTTGATTGTATTGCGGAGATTTCTTCTGTGACATTTGATTGCACTACAGAGATCGCTTCTTGTGTTTCCCTAGCGTGTGACTGCATCGCTTCTTGTGTGTCTCTAGCATTAGTCTGCATTGATGAGTGCATAGATGTTATAGCCCCCATTACCACCTCCAGAGATGAGGGAGGCCTAGACGGCTGTGAAGGTGTTACAGGTCTACTTTCTTCCATGGCGCAATATGAATTAGGTCTACAGGTAATTCTATCACTATCAGTGAACAAAGTCAGTAATTTCAGTAATGTTTCTTATTATAGCCCATCAATTGAATCCTCAATCAACAACAACCACATTCAAAGTAATCAATCAATTACGTAACCAACTTCGATTACACTCAATGCAAACAATAAACAAAGTCAGATATTTTAACTAATAGCTTCTTGTTATGATCAAAGACATTCAATGCAAACACACTTGGACCGGAGTAAAGCTAAGTTAGTCCCCGATTTACTTTCAAGTCCCTCGGCCAATTTAAAAGTAGCCCAAAGTTATAGAACCGATCACCCTAAAACCCATCCACTCGTACCTCATGTCCAGATAAAGAGAGTCCATCGTGACATGGCGCGAAGAACGGCGTTGACATGTTCTTCTCCAGAATCTGGCCCGATGATGAAGCCCGAGTGCGAATCTTGCCGACGAGAATCAGCCGCAATGATCCATCACTTCAGTCTTGTTCGTTCAAAGTTCTGACCGTTTTCGTCTTATATACCTATACTTTATATTAACTATAAAACATCTTGTTCTTTCTTGAGTTCCGACTGCGTCTACTTTAAACAAGAGACATCTTCTTCCTTCAACGTTCTGGCTGCATCTGACTTAAACACGAAAACGTCTTCTCTCCTCAAAGTTCCGATCGAGTCTGACTTAACACGAAAACGTCTCTTCTCCTCAAAGTTCCGATCGCACCTCTACGTCTCACCTCTTCCACGTCTCTGCGTGTTCTGCCTTCAGTGCTCCTAGGACGTGATTCACGTCAACAACACAAGTCCCGGATGAAAACTGAACTGCGCAGTTTCCCAGCTAGCCTTCGGCGTATAGACTCAGCTTCAATTTCCGCACACGTGGACCTCCCTCTCCCTTCGAGGCGTCAATCTAACGTCGCAATTTCGACACGTGCGAGTGTCGTGTGACAGAGTCTTAGTCTTCTTCTCTTTACCTCTCCCTTATCTCATGTCCGTCTGGCTGTATTGCCCTCACTCTCCATCAGGCATCGGTGCGTGGGCGGATTGTCCTTTTCCGTCCGTCTATCTTACCCCTCTCTTATCTGCCTGAATGTATCGCTTTGACACTTTGCATCATGCCGCTTGGTCGTCCGAAAATATCGCTGATGGCAGTCATTCAACTTCACCTCCTCCTTTCGGCTACAGCTCCCAGCTGCAGTGCGAGACGGGGAAGTTGATTCAACGGAGGCTTGCCAAAAACATCGACTGCGATTGTCGGTCGTTGAGATTCGTGTCAGACACGATATCAGAAATAAAATAATATTACCCGAGAACAGGCGCTCTATAAATGAAAAGATGGCGGATCCAAAATGGCGACCAGAAATTATAACCCAAATTATATGCCGCGTTACACTATTCTCCCCCCACCCTTATTTCGGAATTTATTTAATTGGACGAATATATTCTGAAATGCGTAAATAAGGCCGTACTCTGGTCTGTACATCACGAGTTCAAAATTATATGCAAAGAACAAAATTAAGCACTGAACGGTCATCGCTGATCACGCTTCAGCGCTCAAAAGTCATTACAAGCGAAAGAAATAGAAGAATTAATATGGTAGTTATATAGCCAGTCGTTGTTTTTCAAGAGTTCCGTCAAAATTTATCAACATTTATGTCCTTACAGGCTACTTTCAGTTCAGTCATACACTAGCGATTGTATGGTCAACGGGGACTCAAGCCACAGACAGAAATATAATTCGATCACATACATGTAGATCATTAACGTTACCGCTAAGCTATTTCATACCATGGCGTCTATATTACCACGAGACTCTTCCAGGCATCAGTTGTGTATCAGGCCATATTATGGCATACTAGCAACTTACCAAGTCTAACCACCGCGTCGCTAAAGGCCACATTTACCCAAGACCCATAAGCTTATCACGATAGTATCAGGTCTACCTTTAAAGACATACCATACAGTGTAACCTAGGTCTCTGTTTAGCTCATATTATTATAACTCTGTATGTCGACTATCACCACGGTCTACCTCAAAGAAACCAGCTTAAAACTTCAACCTAGTAGTTAATAGGCCTACCTATCCTCAAGACAGGTCATTACTTAATTAAAATATGCCACTTTAGTTAATCTATCCTCAGGTCAGTTTATTATTTATATAGCGCAATGACAGTCCTTATTATGTCTATATACGGCAAGGCTATAGTAAAATTGTCCATATGCAATGCAATCCTTATGCGTTTCAATACAAATATTAATACACAATACAGCACACTAATGAATACGAATACAATACGAATATGAATCACCATTTATGCATTCCTTGGCAAGCATCATATTACGCACAATACAGTTGTTATACTGTACATGAACATGAGAATTCTTCACATGTAAAATAAAATATTTTCATCAAAATCAAAATAAATCAGTGTTAAACAGGCAGCTTCCTGTCATTTTTCAACCGGCCGTAATTAAACGGTCCTTAAGTACAGTACCGGGCTGGCTTCTTGATAGTGCGGCGGGGTCTTGATAATTCCACCGGAGCGTCGTTAGTGTCCTCGGTTCCCGGAAACTCGATCGGTTCCTGCGGTTGTGGGTCAGGTTCAGTCCAACCTGACGGAGGTTCTCCCAGATACGGTTTCAACTTGTCCACGTACACAAGCAGCGCTTGTGACCTGGCGGACTTCTGGATCCGGAATAAGACCGGACTCACTTGCTCCAGGATCTTGTACGGCCCAGAGTACCAGCTGCTCCACTTGTCCTTGAGGTGAACGCGTCTCCGAGGCCAGTAATACCAGACCCACTGTCCTTTCGTGAACGATGGCTTCCTGACTCGAAGATCGTACCGGAAAGCCCTGCGGACGGCTTGCTTTTGCATGCATTCCCGAGCTAACTGGAACGCCTCTCGCATTTCATCTGTCCTTCTCTGGACGTAGTCATCCACAGATAGCGGATCACAGTTCTGGCTACAGTCCCCGAGTACGAGATCGATGGGCAGGCAGTTTTCGCGTCCGAGAAAGAGTCTGTTCGGAGTGAATCCGGTACTTTCATGTTGACTGGCCCTGTAAGCTCCCATGACCCATGGCAGGTGAACATCCCAATCTTTCTGATTCTGCGAGACTACTTTCCCGAGCATCGAGTTCAAGGTTCTGTGTAGTCGTTCGACCGTCCCATTCGTGCTCGGCTTGTAGGGGGTTGTCCGGATTTTATCAATTTGCATGAGTCGACAAAGATCACGGAACAAGGCGGCCTCAAAGCAGGGGCCTTGGTCGGTCAGAATTTGTTTTGGACAGCCTACCCTCGGAATCCACTGATCCATCAACATCCGGGCCACGGTCGCGGCTTCCTGGTTGCGGATCGGATAGGCCTCCGCCCACCGGCTGAAGTGGTCAATCACCGTCATAATATAGCGATGTCCACGACTGGATACCGGATGAGGTCCTGTAATGTCGATGCCGAGACATTCCATTGGCTCACCGACGGCCATGTCCTGTAGTTGCCCCTGTCTGGGTGGCTTTCCTCTGATATACCGGGCGCAGTTATCGCAACGTCTCAGCTGTTGGAATACCTGATCTCTCCACCCCGGCCAGTACGCTCTCTGTTGAACTTGCACCGTTGTGCGTCGGACACCAAGATGTCCCCCTGACATCCCTTCATGCGCGAGTCGGATGATGGTTAGCCGCCGTCCGACCGGTGGTATCAGCTGGTACCGAACAGGTTTACCATCGGGGTTCAGCCAGGCCCGGTGCAACAGTCCGTTTCTAACCGTCAACTGAGGCCACTGATGAACTAACGTCTTAATCACACCACTGCAATTCCGTAGTTCATCTCCGGCTGGCATCTCGGACGATTTCACCATCCGCTGCAATACCCAGTTCAAATCAGGATCTTGTCGTTGTTCTTCTGCGATGACGACCGGATCCCAATCCGCAATCTCGGACGAGCTAGGTTGAGGTGGTTGACGTCGTTCTTGAATGGCACCGACAAGGTTCGGCCTCCGAGACAGGGCGTCGGCATTTTGGTGCGCAGTTCCGGACCGATGCTGTATGTCGAACTCGAACTCTTCCATTACCGACAGCCAACGAGCTTGTTGTCCGATGGGTAATGGTGTCCGGCGTAGCCATTGAAGCGCAGAGTGATCAGTTCGTAAAATGAACTTCCGGCCCAAGAGATATGGTCTGTACACCTTAAGAAAGTGGATCACTGCAAGCAGTTCCCTCCTGGTCACGTCATAGTTTTGTTCAGCCACCGAGCAAACTCGGCTTCCGTAGCAGATCACCCGTTCTTGCGAATCCTGAACCTGTGAGAGCACCCCGCCAATGGATTGGCCCGATGCATCCGTATCCAGAACATAGGTCCCAGTGTCGTTCGGAAGTGCTAAAATAGGAGATTCAGTCAAGCAATTCTTGAGTCTCTGGAACGCGTTCTCGCTTGGGTCGTTCCACTCGAATTTATAGCCCTTCCTGGTCATTTGGTGTAGCGGTCGTGCTATCTGTGCGAAACCCGGTACGAACTTACGATAATAGGAACATAACCCAAGAAATGCTCTCACATCTTTGACTTTCCGCGGCGTGGGCCAGTCACGGACGGCTTGGATCTTCTCCGGGTCAGTAGTTACTCCGTGTTCACTGACCACGTGACCTAGGAACAACACCTTTTTCTGTAAGAGTTTACACTTGGAGGGCTTCAGTTTTAGATTAACTCCCTCCAGGCGGACGAGAACTTGTTCCAATCGGATCAAATGGGTTTCCAGATCGCTGGCGAAGACAATGATATCATCGAGATAGATTAGACAGATCTCGAAGTTTAACCCCGCCATGACAAGGTTCATCATTCGTCCAAACGACGCCGGAGAATTGCAGAGCCCGAACGGAAGTACTTTGAATTGGAAACTTCCGCGTCGGGTGACGAAGGCAGTTTTGTGTTTATCCCTTGGATGAACGGCCAACTGGTGATAACCGGCCCGGAGATCGAAGGTGCTGAACCATTTCGCTTCGCCAAGGGCGTCCAGGCTCTCGCTAATCAGCGGAAGTGGGTAGGCGTCCTTGCGCGTCTTGGCGTTCACCGCTCTGTAATCAATGCAAAAGCGGGGGGTCCCGTCTCGTTTTTGAACCATGACCACGTTGCTTGCCCACGGCGATAGTGACGGTTCAATCAATCCTTGATCCAGCATCGCCTGAACTTGCTCGTCAATAATTGGGAGCAATGAGAGCGGTTGCCGTCGCAGCGGCTGACGAACAGGCGCTTCGTTGCCCGTGTCGATCTCATGTCGTAGAATGTCGGTGAAGCCTAGATCCCATTCACCGAGAGAAAAGGCGGCGCGACGATTCATCAGAACTTCCCGTAGCCGACACTGTACTTCTGGTGGAACCTCCTCCGCAATGTTCAACCATAGTGGACTCAGCACTACCTCTGCATCTTCAGCGGTAATACGGTCTTTCACTTCAGTCACCATGGCACACCCTGCAGCGACACTATCGTCTTGATGGACCTCGGCTACTGTCACTTCTTCCAAAGGGCAATGCACCCCTTTCGGCAATTTAATCACCCTGTCAGTCGGATTCAACACTCTGATGGTGATATCGATCGCTCTTTCCGGTAGAAGCGTACTGGCGATTACGAGACCCGATGTCAATACATGTGGGGGTGTAGCCCATTGACTCTTGGTCGGTTTCAAGTCTGGAAGTATTGCATACACCTCCACGTTCATTTCTGACCATGCCGGGATATTCACGTGCTGTGCAGCTGCGATCTTCCGGCAAATTGCCCTCCGCCCTTGACTGACTAAAGGAAATGTGCGGCCTTGTAATACGATAGTTCCATTCAAAAGACTCACCAGAGCTTGCTGTTCATTCAACCACCCGAGTCCTAGGATCATTTCACTGACTTGAGCGGTTACTAAACAAGGAACTTCGAACCTGTAGTCGGCCGCACGACATCGTAGGACAGTTTCTCCAAGTACTTGTATAGCTGTACCATTCGCCGCGGTTAACAGTTGTGTCGATGCCTCTAGGTCCTTCTGTCTCACCAGAGATGCAGGTACTAGCGACAACTCGCTCCCAGTAACTACCAAGGCCAACACGTCTTTACCATGGACCTTCAGAGCCAAATATGCATTCGTACCACCTTGCACATGGTATACGTTAGCTGCTTCATTCAGGGCCTCATTTGCTCGTACTTCCGCGGCTTGTCGCTGGGGGCAATTGCGCACAAGGTGATCGGTCGCGGAACATTCAAAGCACCGACGCGCGGCAGTTCCAGCTTCCGCTTCCATATCCATGCGTGGCCGACGTCTGCACTCTGAGCTGAAATGTCCGAGCTGATGACATAGGAAACACCGTAGAGTTCCCCGTCCGTTACCTCTATTGTTATTCGTCCCTTCGTTTCTAGTTGACTCGTTCTGGCCTCTCCATGGCCCGCTATTGTTGTATCTGACCTGTGGCGCCGACCATGGTTGTCGCTCTTTCTTCTGTAATTGCTCCACTTGTTTCTTCACTTGCTCCAACTGTCGTTCCAGATCTTTCACTTTCGAATCCTCTTCTTTAATCGCATTGATTCGCCCCTGTCGTCGTTCGGGCTGTTCGTGGCCGCCGGCTTCTGCTTTTTGATACCCGTCTAGTCGCATCGCTACCTTGTATGCTTCATCCAATGATTTTGCCTCTCGTTCTCGGATCTTAAGAGCGAGAGTTCGATCTCTGAGGGCATCCAAGAATGCTCGAACAGCAATTGCCTCGCTGTGGACAGTCGAGGAACCCGGATACGCACGTGATGTCAACCGGCGAATGTCATCCACCACCGATCCCATGTCCTCTTCAGGCTTCTGTTTCCTGGTACTCAGTTGTGTCTGGAACAAGGCCTGTTGTTCCGCATTCCCATATCTCTCTCGCAGTCGCTGGACCAGCGCCGTCCAGGTGTCCAGACTGTCTGCGTTTGTCTCACTTAGCAAGTTCGTTGCTGGTTCGACCAAAGCGACAACAAGTTGGTTTAGCTTTTCCTCCTCAGACCAGCCGTTGTTTTTTGCACAAACGGAGAATCTGCGAAGAAAGATTTCGACATCGGTCTTCCCGCTGTAACAACCAAGTTTCAGCCATTGCTTTGGCTTGGGAGGAGAAGCCGATGACGGTTTCACCTCGCCAACTTTAGGTGTTGCAGACGCGGTCGGTTCAGGCTCCTTCGCGGTTCCACCCAAGCTGGTAGACGGTAATTCCAGGTCGCCGGTCGTTTGCGTTGCGACTGTGGTCATCGGGACAGTTCTAATCAGGCCACCCGAACCATTGGAAGACGCAGGTGTTTTATCGACGCCCGTTGTTTCAACTCTCACCGGAAGTGTCGGCTTCAGTAGTGATGAACGAGGCAGTTCGACGTCACGGCCGAATCCATAATGCTGCGCGCCGAGGCAGGAACTCATTCTCACCGATTCCACGATGGGTGGCCACCGGGGAAAGATGTCGTCGCTTGGTCGAAGCGGGTCGGGACAGCGGAGCGGGTCGAACCAAACCCGGTTGTCGATGTTTTCGTAGAACGCGCTCGGAGCATGGGTCGGAGCAGACATCCGCGAAAGATATGAATGGTCGGGAAGAACGTACGGTTGCATTCGGTCGACTGTCGCCATCACCACAGGTTCGGGTCGGAGATCGGGTCGAGCGTAGCCTCGACCGACCAAGGTTGAAGTTGTTCGGCCGACGAAAGCGCTGTCGGCCATTGAGGTCGGCATTCCCGACGTTGATTGCCGAATGTCGACCGGGTTCATCGCTGTTTCTGCTCTTTGTCGACCGACGTCTGCGAGCGACGCTTGCATCCTCCATTGCGGATTAGGTCGAGGATATTCGACATGAGGAAGCGACGAAAAGGCCAAAGGAACTGGATTAGCCTTATCACCCCCCTCCCGTGGCAATTGATTGGCGATCGGTTTACTTATTTCTAAGTCCCTAAACTCCGGTTGCAGTGCTGTTTGCATTCTGTTATCAATTATTTTAACAGTTTTAGGTCTAGCTTCCATCATCCTGCTGATTTCAATGTCCACACTACCTTCATCAGACATAATTTCCACATTATCAGCAAATTCCCTTTCCTTCCTTCGTTCAAAAGATATTGCCATTTCTCCTCTCCTAGCATAGTCAGTTGCCTCTTCTGACCTATTTTCACCAAAATCCCTAGAACCAATTTGTACCAGTACCCCACTTCTGGTACCAATTGTAACGCCCGCCCCCACCGTCATCCCCGGAGTCACCACTTCCGGATCATCGTACGGTAAGGAGGCCGCGTGCTGTTGTGGGTCATGGTCATGGTCCTGAGATATGGATCGATGGTAAGAGGAGGGAACTCTCGGGTTCAAATCCAACCGATGGAATGATTGCCAACCATCTCGGCTGCCAAGCTCTCTATATGAGATTGGATCCTTGTGGGCCAGACGCTCACTTCTGCGCAGCGTGCCCAAGTGAGTGAAATCTTTAGGCCTAGCGCCTGAAGACTCTGCCAGTCTGATGGTCGACTGGTGAGGTGCGTCCGCCATGTTGGAAGCGGGGGACCTCAGTCCCGAGTTCAAACCCACAACAGATCTTGGGACCGGCGATGCCTCGAGCCGCTCTAGGCGTGTCACAACCTCCGTTAGGGCTTCTCTAACATTTGATTGAACTGCAAAGATTTCTTCTCTGATATTTGATTGTACTGCGGAGATTTCTTCTGTGATATTTGATTGTATTGCGGAGATTTCTTCTGTGACATTTGATTGCACTACAGAGATCGCTTCTTGTGTTTCCCTAGCGTGTGACTGCATCGCTTCTTGTGTGTCTCTAGCATTAGTCTGCATTGATGAGTGCATAGATGTTATAGCCCCCATTACCACCTCCAGAGATGAGGGAGGCCTAGACGGCTGTGAAGGTGTTACAGGTCTACTTTCTTCCATGGCGCAATATGAATTAGGTCTACAGGTAATTCTATCACTATCAGTGAACAAAGTCAGTAATTTCAGTAATGTTTCTTATTATAGCCCATCAATTGAATCCTCAATCAACAACAACCACATTCAAAGTAATCAATCAATTACGTAACCAACTTCGATTACACTCAATGCAAACAATAAACAAAGTCAGATATTTTAACTAATAGCTTCTTGTTATGATCAAAGACATTCAATGCAAACACACTTGGACCGGAGTAAAGCTAAGTTAGTCCCCGATTTACTTTCAAGTCCCTCGGCCAATTTAAAAGTAGCCCAAAGTTATAGAACCGATCACCCTAAAACCCATCCACTCGTACCTCATGTCCAGATAAAGAGAGTCCATCGTGACATGGCGCGAAGAACGGCGTTGACATGTTCTTCTCCAGAATCTGGCCCGATGATGAAGCCCGAGTGCGAATCTTGCCGACGAGAATCAGCCGCAATGATCCATCACTTCAGTCTTGTTCGTTCAAAGTTCTGACCGTTTTCGTCTTATATACCTATACTTTATATTAACTATAAAACATCTTGTTCTTTCTTGAGTTCCGACTGCGTCTACTTTAAACAAGAGACATCTTCTTCCTTCAACGTTCTGGCTGCATCTGACTTAAACACGAAAACGTCTTCTCTCCTCAAAGTTCCGATCGAGTCTGACTTAACACGAAAACGTCTCTTCTCCTCAAAGTTCCGATCGCACCTCTACGTCTCACCTCTTCCACGTCTCTGCGTGTTCTGCCTTCAGTGCTCCTAGGACGTGATTCACGTCAACAACACAAGTCCCGGATGAAAACTGAACTGCGCAGTTTCCCAGCTAGCCTTCGGCGTATAGACTCAGCTTCAATTTCCGCACACGTGGACCTCCCTCTCCCTTCGAGGCGTCAATCTAACGTCGCAATTTCGACACGTGCGAGTGTCGTGTGACAGAGTCTTAGTCTTCTTCTCTTTACCTCTCCCTTATCTCATGTCCGTCTGGCTGTATTGCCCTCACTCTCCATCAGGCATCGGTGCGTGGGCGGATTGTCCTTTTCCGTCCGTCTATCTTACCCCTCTCTTATCTGCCTGAATGTATCGCTTTGACACTTTGCATCATGCCGCTTGGTCGTCCGAAAATATCGCTGATGGCAGTCATTCAACTTCACCTCCTCCTTTCGGCTACAGCTCCCAGCTGCAGTGCGAGACGGGGAAGTTGATTCAACGGAGGCTTGCCAAAAACATCGACTGCGATTGTCGGTCGTTGAGATTCGTGTCAGACACGATATCAGAAATAAAATAATATTACCCGAGAACAGGCGCTCTATAAATGAAAAGATGGCGGATCCAAAATGGCGACCAGAAATTATAACCCAAATTATATGCCGCGTTACATAATTAGGCTAATGGGCGCTTGTCCTCTGCTGATTGTTTCTATGCGCATCTCAAAACTCCTTTTTAACCGTGCTGGGGTTGAGAACACTTCTGGGTTTTTGCCTTGAAGGGATGCTGTGTAAATTCTTGTTATGGATGAATAAGTAAGCTGGTGAAGAACAGTCGGTGTAAGTAGTCTGACAATGTCATGTACATGGTTTGACAGCAAGAACTAGGAAAGGTTCATGTTCTCATGAGTGGTTGCTATCATGTTCTTCTGACATACAAAATAAAATGTGCAGATAGACATATACGAACATTCAGACACTGGTTTCACCTCGGATGATGTCATCTCATGAATGATCGCTATTTTAAAACAAAACAGATTCACAAAAGAAGAGAAAATTGGCATTGTAATGTAAATGACGAATCTTCTAATCTCTCTATGCCGAACAAAATCCAAGTCAAGACATGGCTGATGAGAAAAATTTAGTGCCCCGGGCAGAGCATTCCGACGCACAGGGGCTTCTATCTCCCCTAAGCAGCCAGGCTCAATCCATCTTCTTCCCCCCCCTCTTCCTGGGTCGACCTTCCCCCTCGGCAATGTGTTATCTAGTCCATTCCTCTGGTGAATGAAGGTTTCTGAGATGGGGAGGGATGCTCTCCTCTTCGAAAGAATTGTTTTCAATTTCCGCATTGCAATTTCAGTATCTTAAGCTGTCAACTACTATATTTCAGTAGAGGGATTGCTGAAAAGAGAGGTCTAGGACTTAATAAATAACTTAAGCCTATAGTCCTACTTAGCAATAATATTTTTGGATTTTCCACATTAAAATGACTAAAATTTCTATGGCGTCGTAACACAGCACGTGCCTACCATGGCTGTTTATGATGTCATCCTAACAAAGTTACTCTAGCACTTCAGTGCTGATAAGAGTGGTTTGAGATTTTTCGATAAATATGCTTATAGACCTAGCCTAATTACCATATTTATCTATTTATCAAGTTCAGCAGATGAGAGTAAACTTAGGCCCATCAAAAATTAAATTAAGGGGCCAGGCCTGCTGGGCTGTTATACAAAGATTGTGATTTCATGCCTCTCAAAATAATATTATGCTATTTTGAAATTAGCAACTGAAGAAAATCATAGTTGTAGGCTAGTAGGCCTATTGTTTGTAAAAAATATAATTGGCCTATCGCACGTACAGTCTAAACAGGCTAATTAACCGCAGACCTTGATCTAAGAACGTATGCTACACGCATGTACGGTACACGCAGACGAACGGACGGACAGACAGATAGACAGACCTACTAACAGAATTCTCTTTACACTGGATAAAAATTAATGTAATAATTACAATAGTCGAAACTTTGCCAATTATTGCCAAAACTAAAGCAAAGACCGATGTAGGGCTACATCTGCATGCTGTACGTTTGAATGCAATTATGCTGCGCTTTCAGAGCCTTCTGGCGTTGACTTTCTGAATCAATACACGACAACAGGGAAACAGTCGATTTGGACCCGAGTCAAAAAAATGACAAACATTATGACGCAATAACGACGTCAGCAGTCTATTACTCTATTACTTCGATCGATCTTATGAATAAAATTAATTATTGTCAGTCGCTGCTCAAATTATAATTAACGTTTACTAATTTCGATTTGTTATTAATAACTATTAACTAAATTTGAAACGCGCCTGCGGCTACATCGACATCGAAGAGGACAGCAAGACTACCAGATCATCCGACTACAGTTTCCGAAATTTTCCAGAAAATCTGCTGGTCTTCTCGGAACTTCATTCGATGACTGATCCAACAACTTCGATTTTTTCTTCCATCGACATCAGCAGGTCAAGTGTTCAACCTAAATCATAGCCTAATAGGCCTACAGAACATTGAATTTGTATCGAAAATTTAAAGTTGCAGATCTTAACAAGAAATTTAAAAGAAATTTGTGGGCATAACTATAGTACCGGGGATCGACGTATCGGTTAGGGTCAGGATGGCGTCGTGATCGAGTATCGGTTAGGGTTTAAGTTAGGCGTCGCGAGTTGGCGGTTAGGGTTTAGGTTAGGCGTCGCGTGTTGGTAGTTATAAGGTTTAGGTTAGGCGTCGCGTGTTGGTAGTTAGGGTTTAGGTTAGGCGTCGCGTGTTGTTAGTTAGGATTTAGGTTAGGCCTAGGCGTCGCGTGTTGGTAGTTAGGGTTTAGGTTAGGCGTCGAGTGTTGGTAGTTAGGGTTTAGGTTAGGCGTCGCGTGTTGGTAGTTATAGGGTTTAGGTTAGGCGTCGCGTGTTGGTAGTTAGGGTTTAAGTTAGGCGTCGCGTGTTGGTAGTTAGGGTTTAGGTTAGGCGTCGCGTGTTGGTAGTTAGGGTTTAGGTTAGGCGTCGAGTGTTGGTAGTTAGGGTTTAGGTTAGGCGTCGAGTGTTGGTAGTTAGGGTTTAGGTTAGGCGTCGAGTGTTGGTAGTTAGGGTTTAGGTTAGGCGTCGCGTGTTGGTAGTTAGGGTTTAGGTTAGGCGTCGAGTGTTGGTAGTTAGGGTTTAGGTTAGGCGTCGAGTGTTGGTAGTTAGGGTTTAGGTTAGGCGTCGAGTGTTGGTAGTTAGGGTTTAGGTTAGGCGTCGCGTGTTGGTAGTTAGGGTTTAGGTTAGGCGTCGAGTGTTGGTAGTTAGGGTTTAGGTTAGGCGTCGAGTGTTGGTAGTTAGGGTTTAGGTTAGGCGTCGAGTGTTGGTAGTTAGGGTTTAGGTTAGGCGTCGAGTGTTGGTAGTTAGGGTTTAGGTTAGGCGTCGCGTGTTGGTAGTTAGGGTTTAGGTTAGGCGTCGAGTGTTGGTAGTTAGGGTTTAGGTTAGGCGTCGAGTGTTGGTAGTTAGGGTTTAGGTTAGGCGTCGCGTGTTGGTAGTTAGGGTTTAGGTTAGACGTCGCGTGTTGGTAGTTAGGGTTTAGGTTAGGCGTCGTGTGTTGGTAGTTAAGGTTTAGGTTAGGCGTCGCGTGTTGGTAGTTAGGGTTTAGGTTAGGCGTCGCGTGTTGTTAGTTAGGATTTAGGTTAGGCGTCGCGTGTTGGTAGTTAGGGTTTAGGTTAGGCGTCGCGTGTTGGTAGTTAGGGCTTAGGTTAGGCGTCGCGTGTTGGTAGTTAGGGTTTAAGTTAGGCGTCGCGTGTTGGTAGTTAGGGTTTAGGTTAGGCGTCGCGTGTTGGTAGTTATAGGGTTTAGGTTAGGCGTCGCGTGTTGGTAGTTAGGGTTTAAGTTAGGCGTCGCGTGTTGGTAGTTAGGGTTTAGGTTAGGCGTCGTGTGTTGGTAGTTAAGGTTTAGGTTAGGCGTCGCGTGTTGGTAGTTAGGGTTTAGGTTAGGCGTCGAGTGTTGGTAGTTAGGGTTTAGGTTAGGCGTCGCGTGTTGGTAGTTAGGGTTTAGGTTAGGCGTCGCGTGTTGGTAGTTAGGGTTTAGGTTAGGCGTCGCGTGTTGGTAGTTAGGGTTTAGGTTAGGCGTCGCGTGTTGGTAGTTAGGGTTTAGGTTAGGCGTCGCGTGTAATTGGTAGTTAGGGTTTAGGTTAGGCGTCGCGTGTTGGTAGTTAGGGTTTAGGTTAGGCGTCGCGTGTTGGTAGTTAGGGTTTAGGTTAGGCGTCGCGTGTTGGTAGTTAGGGTTTAGGTTAGGCGTCGCGTGTTGGTTTAGGTTAAAGTTTAGGTTAGGCGTCGCGAGTTGGCGGTTAGGGTTCAGGTTAGGCGTCGCGTGTTGGTAGTTAGGGTTTAGGTTAGGCGTCGGTGTTCGTAGTTAGGGTTTAGGTTAGGCGTCGCGTGTTGGTAGTTAGGGTTTAGGTTAGGCGTCGCGTGTTGGTTTAGGTTAAAGTTTAGGTTAGGCGTCGCGAGTTGGCGGTTAGGGTTCAGGTTAGGCGTCGCGTGTTGGTAGTTAGGGTTTAGGTTAGGCGTCGTGTGTTGGTAGTTAAGGTTTAGGTTAGGCGTCGCGTGTTGGTAGTTAGGGTTTAGGTTAGGCGTCGAGTGTTGGTAGTTAGGGTTTAGGTTAGGCGTCGAGTGTTGGTAGTTAGGGTTTAGGTTAGGCGTCGCGTGTTGGTAGTTAGGGTTTAGGTTAGGCGTCGCGTGTTGGTAGTTAGGGTTTAGGTTAGGCGTCGCGTGTTGGTAGTTAGGGTTTAGGTTAGGCGTCGCGTGTAATTGGTAGTTAGGGTTTAGGTTAGGCGTCGCGTGTTGGTAGTTAGGGTTTAGGTTAGGCGTCGCGTGTTGGTAGTTAGGGTTTAGGTTAGGCGTCGCGTGTTGGTAGTTAGGGTTTAGGTTAGGCGTCGCGTGTTGGTAGTTAGGGCTTAGGTTAGGCGTCGCGTGTTGGTAGTTAGGGTATATATGTTAGGCGTCGCGTGTTGGTAGTTAGGGTTTAGGTTAGGCGTCGCGTGTTGGTAGTTAGGGTTTAGTTTAGGCGTCGCGTGTTGGTAGTTAGGGTTTAGGTTAGGCGTCGCGTGTAATTGGTAGTTAGGGTTTAGGTTAGGCGTCGCGAGTTGGCGGTTAGGGTTTAAGTTAGGCGTCGCGAGTTGGCGGTTAGGGTTTAGGTTAGGCGACGCGAGTTGGCGGTCGGATTTAGGTTTCGTGTCGTCATGCGGTCCCCGGTACTATAGTTTTGCCGTGATTTGTCTTTTAAGGTTTTAGGTGTGATTGAGTAATGTGTGTAGCGCCACAATTTTTTATTTATTATTCGAACTTAACTTTTGTAATTTTTATTTTATTTTTAATAGGCCTACTATATTTTTGAATAAGTTAGTGAAATTTGGAGATTTCTATTGCGCCACTGTAGCCTATTTTTCACGTCTTTTACATTTGTGTGTAATTAAAATTTTATATACAGAGGTTTTGATTGTAATATCGTAAGACTTGGTGACTTATAACTGCAATGTATGTTGATTTATTTGTTCTTTTTGATATTGAAGTTTTGTAGGTCTGTTTCATTGTTTTCGATGTGTAAACAGTTATATATTAAATATGTATGTTATATTATTATATATATGTTATATATGTTAGGCTATATATAAATATATATATATTTAATATTTAACAGTTTACATATCGATAACATTTAGTGTTAAAATATATAGGCCTATGTTATATAGACACTATATGTTAAATATTACTGAATTGCTTTTGTCTTTTGTGAGGAATGTGGTGACCAAATGCACCCCGTTTCCTATGCAGGATTAGCATTGCTTGGAGGTTTAGCCAGGGCTTAAAGTGTGGCAGGACGGTCATGGACGGCGTCCAGGCACTTATTTTCGAGGCTGGACGCCGTCCTGCCACTTATTTGGCCAGAACTGCCTGGACGGTCGTCCATGACTGCATGGACGGCGTCCATGCAGTTACGGACGGTCGTCCATGACTGCATGGACGACCGTCCAGACAGCCATAGACGGCAGGTTTCCATAGGACGTTCAGTTTGATAGATTGCCCTAGTGAGCCAAAAGATACATGCGTATAAAGTTTCAGTCATATTAGAGAGTTCAAATTTTAGTCGAACCGAATCTCTGCATCCACTTGTCTCTCCTTATCTTTCACTTCGCCATCTATCTCCCTCCCTCCCTCCTTCCCGGTCTGTCCGTCTGTCTGTCCGTCTCTGGTCTTGCTCCAATTCCCTTATCCCCTTGCGCTCGTACTATGTATATTTTGGCGTGGGTCTCCTAAGGGCATCTATACACGGTGAACGAAAAAAAACGAACCTCTCCTATCGCTACGGCAATTTGTGTAATAATTTGTTCATTTTAATAAAAAAATATGGAGAAATTTCAGTTTAAAGGACAAGAATCAGATAACTATACTGTGCATCATTTGTTAGTTACAATGTGTGTTCAAAATTTCCTCCATCGGCCTCAACACACGCCCAGAGACGCGCGCTTGCCACTGATAACTAACTAATTGCTGAATCGATTACAACTTTACCAAATTCGCCCCATTCCTGTATTATACGCTGACGTAGTTCTCCGACATCGCGTACCTTTTCTTGTAAACTTTCTCCTGCATCACAAACCCGATTTTATAGTCCACGGGATTAAGGTATTTGAAATGTACCAAGTTTGCTCGATAGCGAATCGACAACTGCCTTGATCGCTCAAGCCGTGCCTGCCTGTTGACCTCCGTTAGTTGAGTCGCTCTATACGCTAAATAGCCTATTTTAAGCATTTTAATTACTTCAGATTTTAATTGGAATAGCGCATAATTATAAAAACTAGTTAAGTTTGTAGTTTGGAATAAAATAGTTTTATTCTTAATTATAGTTTCGCATATTTGGTTTTAATTTCTTTTTTATTGTAGAGGTTCGGTTTTTTCCCCGTTCACCGTGTAGAATGGAACGAAGCCATACAAATTAATCGTCAAAATTAATGTGTTTAAATGTTGTTGTTTAATATCGGATTGCAGTCACTCGCCTATAGGCGCAAAAATACCAAGATACGCCACTATAATAATTATGATGCATTGTTATATCTACCTTATAGACACAGGAACAATTTTCTATTGTGAGTCTGCGACTTTTAAAAGTGGTGGTGATAGTCACTACCATTTTTTTGATTCTGTAAGGAAATTTTATGGTTTTGAATCATGAAATCATTTGGCTGTCTATCGTATTCGTACGGGCTGTGAATTCATGCGTAGCCTTATTAAAATCGCAATGGGGCAGAACTGACATAATTATAGGCCGCTACAGTGTGTTCACTGTCCGCACGAACATACTGAGTGTCGTAGATAATGAGGAGGGAAGGAAAGAAAAGAATTTCCCTCCCCCACTTTTGAGCTTGAGTCAGAAGGAATTGCAATCCCCTTCCACAAATGGCGCGAAGCAGAGACACGCCCACACAACTCTGGGTTCATTTGTTGCTATCAAAATATCATTGCTGGTATCTAGATCGTGGAAATTTTATACTCTTTATGCCAATTCAACTGAAAACAAGCAACATAATTATGATAAGTTATAGCTGCTGACAGATAAATGTTCTGCGACGGTGAAACAGATAAGAGAGCGAAGAAGCAGAGAGGCTGCATGGCAGTGCATGGGCCTCTATATCAGTTCTTCTCAGGACGAAGAGTCGAAGACTATCATCTTAGTGTGCAGTGGATTATTCATAATTTTAAATAAGTAAGGTAAATAAACAAAGCACTTTGGCTTTTTAAAGTATTTGAACAATGTTATCCGTTGTTTTCACCATGTCACCAGCTGTGATGGTAAGTTCAACTAAGCAGACTAATAATTCTATGTATAGGCTTATGCAAAAAAACTGACAAACAGCATTAAGCTATGAGCGGACAACATTCTGTATAATTCATTTCTTCCATACAAAACAAACGTTTTGGCAGCAGTTTCTTGCTCGTAATTGCAGCTGTGATCTGCAGGTTTCTTTAAAATCTCAGTCGCGGGGAAAATAAAAAATGTAGGCTATATATAAACATAAGTCGACAGACAGCCAAGGCTGAGAATCAAAATAGTGGTCAATTGTGCTGCATGGCGGAAAGTGCTGTCTATAATAGGCTACATATTGCAAGGTGTTCAGAATTGGATGTGGCAATTGAATGAGTCAAATTATGGAGTAGAAATGTGGATAAGATTCTTGAAAGAGATACAAAACTGTATGAAGTGATGTTGTGATGAGTCAGTGGAAAGAATCGACCAAGAAGCATTAGGATGAAAGAGGAGCGGGTTGAAGAGGAGCCGGTGACTGATATTAGCCTGCATCATTAGGCCTGTATGGATCCATGCCCAAGTATATATACGGTGTTTATTACACACACACACACACACACACACACACACACACACACACGCGCGCGCGCGCGCACACACACACACATAATATTATATTACTAGCTGGGAAATTTAGGAATCGCCCCGCTCCTGGCCAATCCCCAACTTCCCCACCCTAATTTCACCTCGTCCCCACTCCTACTCCCCATGCCCACTTATTTTCCCCACCCCTTGCACTCACCCAGTGTTTATTATATATATATATATATATATATATATATATATATATATATATATATATATATATATATATTATACGGGGTGCGTTGGCATCAGGAAGATGGATAGAGATAAAGAGAGCGAGCGCGCGAGCCTGACAGAGATGAAGACAGAGGAACATACAGACAGACAGGCAGACAGACAGTCAGACAGACAGACAGACAGGCAGACAGACAGACAGGCAGACAGGCAGACAGACAGACAAACAGACAGACAGACAGCGGATATATGAAGCAATTAGGGGCGTCCATGCACTTCTTTTTTTACACTTTAAGCACTGGGTTTAGCCATGCATTTGTGTAGTCCCTTCATCTCAGGCGTTTCTGGCAGTGTTAGTTTCCATTTTGTCATTTTTGTTTAACCTATAGCCTACCTGTTACGCGAATAAGCACTCTATTGTCTCTGCTTTATGTAGCCTAGCTGCTCCTCTTCTCTATATAGTTCCTTGTCTCCGAGTCTCTCACGCTCACGTGACTCTCTTGCTGCACGTTGACATGCTCTTTCTCTGCCTCGACAAGCTCACATTCTTTTCTCCTTGTTTCTCCGACGCTCTTCAGCTTTCAGATTTCTTACTTTCAGTCTTGAGAACACATAACGTTCTCTCAATCTAACTGCGTTTTAGTCATTTCGCTCTGTTAATCAATCCTTGTATATTGTACGTGTGATCATCTGATTATCTCTATATATGATGTAAGTTATTGCCTGTCTGTAAATGCATCTCTCTCTCTCTCTCTCTCTCTCTCTCTCTCTCTCTCTCTCTCTCTCTCTCTCTCTCTCTCTCTCTCTCTCTCTCTCTCTCTCTCTCTCTCTCTCTCTCTCTCTCTCTCTCTCTCTCTCTCTCTCTCTCTCTCTCTCTCTCTCTCTCTCTCTCTCTCTCTCTCTCTCTCTCTCTCTCTCTCTCTCTCTCTCTCTCTCTCTCTCTCTCACTCTCTCAGGAAACCATGCAGGTTACTGTGAATAGTTCTGTTTACCGTCGTGACTGGAAAGTTGCTGGACGACGGCAAGCTGGAATTAAGGTGTGAGATCGACAGAAAAGTGGAGGATTAGCAAACTGGTTGAGCAATTTTGGGAGTTCGTTTAAAACTGGAGCAGCGTAGATTGTAATTTGTGGTGAGTTCAGAGTTTAGCTTAAATCTGGGACAAATGTCGATATTCGTCCCAGGTTTAGCGACAGCGTTTGACAACAAAGCCCGTTGCCATCGACAAATTCTGTTGACATTATTAAGCCTACGGCTTTATATTGCGCAGTTTAAGTACCGTACCAGTTGCAGAATCTGCATGATAGCCCAATTTTAGAGAAAGGTTAAGAACGAGCAAATGTAGGCCAATTAAGGCTGTAGGCTAGCGAACGTTTAGCAACATCGCGTTTAGCGGAACTGCTGCACCAGTACAGATTTTCTGCGTAGAATAGGCTGGTAAACGTATTCAGCAGTATCATAATAACACTAAATTATATTATGAAGTAGAATTCTACGACAGTCATAATTAAGTTTGTTCAAAGGTACCACAGTATCTGCTGGTAAACCCATAGATATAATAAACGGGTAAACCGCATGAAAACTTGTGGCGCACCTAGCGATGCCATATTTTCTAACAGCTGTGCGCTCTTGCTCCTGGTCTATATTTGTAGACGGCTTGTTTTTTTTTACTGCAGTGTTTACGTCTCACGCGACTTTTAAATCAATCGCCAGCTCAGAAATGTTTAGAAATCGACAACATTTTGCGCGTGTCGTATGATTTTCAAGTGTCCTAAATTCTCACAGATCAACAGAACGGATTAAATGACGCAGACGCATAAAGCACTAAAGCGTAGTTACACGGAGAATACGGAAACAAGACAGACAGATTTACGTGCGCAGAGATTACGCAAGCGCGCAAATAGACCAGCTTGAAACATAATGTCCAGCCGCAGTTTGGGTCACACGTGTTCGCCTCTGCGCCCATTTTTGTCTGTTGCCATAACGTTTTATAGCTTTCTTTTAATAACTACTTCGGGTAAGAAAGTGTGCAAATTTTTTGTTTGTTTAACTCACCGTCAGAGTTGTATAGCGCTTCTTTGGTTTGATGTTAGACGAGCCTACGTGATCCGTTGTTATGCATTGCTTATTGCTGCATTCGTAAGAAGAATATTCAGTCATGAGACAGTTTACTTTCCACTAATGATTGCGATTGCTAGGGCGGAATGCTTAGCATACTGAGAATGACGTATTCTCGCGATGGATCATTACATTCCCGGCCTTTCGGTCGTGCTGCCTCAATTATTTTGAACAGATGTCAATAAAAAGCAAGCTGATTGCGTTTTTATGGTAAATAGAGAAAAGTTATATTCTTCTTCTTGTCTTGTAGCAACTTCTATCATTTGCGCTTTTTCTGTTATAAATTGACTGTTGCAACTCTAGAGCTTCTTATTGGCATTTCCAAGATCTGCCTATCTCCTATCTGGTCTGTCATTAGAGCTCCGTCTAGATTGCTCATCTTCCAAAATTCTCCCACATGCTTGTTTTGGTCCTCAAATCCAAGCTGGGTTTGCTCCGAAATATCTCCGATATCTCATTCACAAAGTCTCCTTATCCTGCAGCTTCTTTCAGGCCCCTAGAGCTGCTCTCTGGACTGACTTGAACTAGGAACGCTTTGGCCCATACTAGATCATTTGTCACGATTGAACCTGCTCTTTGCTGGATGACCTCCCCTCTTTACTTGTTTCTATTCTTTCTGGATTTTCTCCTACAGTAGTTCTTTCTCTCCTCGAAACCTATTTCTTCTCCTGGGGTACTTGCTTTGGGAGTGCTACTGAATGGCCACTGCTGTGAGAGGGTTAAGTTGCTATATAATATTACATTAAGTGCTTCTGAATCGTTGCTACGGTTTTTTAATCGATTGCTTACGAACCCATGGCACTTAAATCTCTACATATTATTATTATTATTATTATTATTATTATTATTACATTACATTACATTAAGCACTGTGATATCATATACATTATACAGTGATCTGTTTTAGGTCTACTGTGCCACTGTAACACTCCTCGTTGCCTTCCAGAGAACAGCACCTGCCAGACAGATGGAGTCTGCATTGCAGCCGTTCAAAAACATGACAATGGAACGCTGCATTATACCTATGGGTTAGTGGACAAAGCTGTTCTCATCTTGAAACTTGCCTAAGTGGTGTTATTGCAATATGTAATGTGGAGGTGGCCATGCGGTGGTGGCGTGATGGCCAAGCAGCTGATGTGTGTTGACTCTTGACCTTTGTGACCTGGTTCAAACTGTGAAGCTGACATAAATCATGCGGTTTAACATGGAGGTTGTCATCTTCTGTTTGAGAACCATTTAGCCCTTTACTGGCTGAAGCCGTAGGAATTCCCAAATCATTTACCACTCGTTAGTTGGTAAAGGGTCAAGCCAAAAGCACGTGGTGGGATGCAGTGCTGGTTAGCATGCTGGGTTGTCACTTTAAAGGATGTGGTTCAAATCTTTGTTGAATACAAGAGGTATAATTTGTGGACTGGACACTTGTGAGTGAATTTGACCACTGGGACGAACTCACTAAAATCGTGACTCGTGGATCACTCAATTGAAGCACACGGATATCTGGATATGGATGCATTCTGGACGTTGGCCGAAAAGGAAAATCTATCTATTGCTCAGAAAGATATGCGAATTCGAATACAGTTTTCAACTAGTGTTATTCTATGTGGGTTAGGATTTTCTACCTTGGCCTACGTAAAATGAAAAAAAAGAGAACTAAATTCTTTTCTGTTGAGGATGAATCATTTATGTGTCGGCCTTTGTGTCTCTATATGATGCATCCAAGACCAATCACACATTTTACAATAAACTTTCTGAAGGATGCTTTAAATATTTAAAACAATGCAACTTGTAGACCTACTTTACACTGATCCAGAATACAGTGTATTTTAATTCTTCAATATACTACCCATCTGTCATAGATAGTTGTCGCCGAAATACATCAGAAATGCAGTTGGTCTCTACTGTTGTTTATATAGTTTCTCGTTTATTCAATAACCCGGTTGACAACTACAACGATGCTAATAGCAACCTACAATTGCGGTGAATCCTTTTGTCTATCCTACGGGGGCTTCATGCATCAAACTCGGCTTCTCTCATCTCCACAATAATAATAAGAATAATAATAATAATAATAAGAATAATAATAATGACGACAATTTCTATGGCGCCGTAACACAGCACATGCTGTTACAAGGGAGCCTCTACAAACACAAACACAATCAGTCAGATGTACGCATTCATTCATTCAGAGCATTTATATAGCGCCCCTTCAATAAACTACTCAGAGGCACTCCATGCCATTGTGTTATCCAACGCGCCACCTCTGATTGCGTCTATGCTGTCTAGTCGTATTTAATTTTTGAGCATGTAAGTCTAATGTGCTATTAAACAATGTATACTGCTCCAGAAGTGCAAGTTACGAACACAAAAAGTCTAAATCTCAATATTACCTAACTTTACGGACTATGACTGCGTGCATTTCTTTAAATGCTGGACTGCTGAAGCGCTTTGGGTTGCGCGATCAAACGAGTGCTTTGAGAAAGGTTACATGTCAGTAGAAAAGGTTGAAAACCACTGCCGTACCGAGTAATCCCAAGGCTTGCTTTTGGGGTTTTAGCAGGGTAGGTAACTGGGTATATGGCTGTTCAGTGTATTTATACGGAAACAGTTTGCTGTATAACCCAGAGGTGGTAGAAACTAGAAAGATGTTTGGGAATATCTGCTGCACTCTGCTCCCACCCCTTCCCACCGTGCTCAGCCATGAAATGAGAACACTGGCCATATGCTGTCCGTGGGAAGGTCGTGGGAGAGGGAGAGGACTGGCCACCTGCCCTCACAATTTAAGGCTCACATGCTGACGCTAACAAAACAAAGGCACTAAGGCTTCATGCCTGTAGTCTTGTAGACTCAAGGCCGGCTCTTCTTCATTGTGTTTTTGAATAGTATGTGTGCTTGTATCTGCAATGTACATTGTGCTTGGAACATATAACGACCACTTGAAGCTGCTCTTTGCTAGTCTCGTGTGGGCTGCTCAGTAAATTCTGCAAAGCAGGTTAAAGTAACACTTATGGTCTAGCCATAAATTCTGAAGTACACTAGTCTGAGATTTTAATCTCTGCAATAGCTTGTCCGTGTTGGAGGCATAAAGCTTTCTTCTATGCTTTTGAAATACTTTACGACTATGGAGTTTTAACATTAGAAACGTTACTCCCTGTTGACTGTGTGCTGAGCGCTAATTAAGGAGCACTGTTTCCTCCATCTGCTTTAATTATAGAGCTGTTAAATTAATTATACGTGTATGAACTGTGTTTTGTTTAGGGTATGTAAAGGGCATGAGGTTTATGAATGGTACTGATTGCTTACAACAATGTACATTGTACAACAATGTCCTGATTCTTCTTTGACTTACTACTATTGTCCTGTGTGATCCTTATAATAATTGATTTCAATAGCACCATTGTAATGAAGCACCATCAGGCCGCATCATCGCTGGGGTCTTTGGTGTCTGGCTGTTACTTGATACCAGTGAGCTAACTGCAGAGATTGGTTGGTGTTCAGACAGACAATCAATCACTTGGACAATAAATGTATTCTGTGTCTGAATGTATGCCATTATGGCATGCTTTGTTACAGCACAAATATTATGTAACATGGTTAGGACGTGGATTCCAAAATTAGTTCAGCCATGGCACACAACCTGATTCTTCTTCCACTTGTTCTCTGCCTTAAGGCACGTTTAATCGTCCAATGTCGCCTTTCCTCTCAGTGTTGGGTCTTTTCCATGAGCTTTCCATGTTCATTTTTCATTTTCCAAATCAGCATCTCTTTGACAACCTCTTGTTCACTTCTCTTTTGTTTTTCTTTCGATGACTATTATTAGCAACGTGTCTCCTCTGAGCATGTGTCCTACCCTCTGCCTTTGTCTCTATTTTGCTGTGTGTATATCATGGTTCTTTCTTTATTCTCCAACCATTCCCATCACTTTGTCATATATGTTCCATCTCACCGATTTTCCACCTTTTCTTTCCATGTCCATGACCTAAATTATATGTATTACAATTTGAGTAGTTCGTGATATTGTATGTATAGGTGTTGTATAATGATCCTTAGGAAAATTAGGTAATACTGAGATTTAGACTTTTTGTGCTTGGGATTACTTCCTTACTAAACTTTTGGGCGTGCTGGAGTCGGAAGCGCCTCTGAATAGTTTTTTTAAGGAGCGCTATATAAATATCCGAATCAATGAATGAATGAATGAATAATGGGTTTCTAGTGTACATGAAGTCTTCGGTAGTCTGGTCACTCTGGTGTATAATAGTGTACTTCGAATGTAATTTGAATCCAGCATGATCTGTATGTTATTAACCTTAAGTATCAAGTGAGTAAATGGTATGAACTAAGTTTACTGTCTGAAATAATCTGTTAGCGCGAAAGCCACTTATCTCTTTGGAAAATACATGCTTCTAATAAATAGCATTGCACAAAATAGTGTGTTTAATTAAAACAGTATGCTTTCCTAAGTGAATCTACACTTGGCCATAGTTTCTAAAAGGAGATTTCACCGATTATGTGCAAGTTTGTATGTAGTGGCAGGATGGTTATGGGTCAGCCTTTCATGGATTGGAGTCTCTGTTTGATTTTGTGTAACTGACTGTAGGTCTTAGGTAGCCATTTTTGCCATAGGGAATGGTTGAGCACTGATATTCAACCATTCTATCCTTCCATCCATCTTTTAGCTTAGTTATCTGCCGCAATGTACATGTACCAGGTCGCAGTTTACCAATCTGTTTGTGCACAATAAACAAATCTACTATTGCTACTGCTGCTACTATGGCCATGCATAAAGTTTTTGCACTTTTAAATAGTACTCTACAATACTTTTTAACGTATCATGTGGCCGTCGATAATTTTTCGCTTGTCTGCAGCACCTTTTTTGGTGTTGGCTTTGCTGTGGCTTTTTATAAAATCTTTTCTTATTATTAAATATTTATTATTTTTATAATTTTTACCCTAGAGATATACTGATCCTTTGCAAATAAAATAAATGTGCACATGAACAAAAAGTCAATTATTACTTGTTGTTATTTTTATGTCATGTAAAAAATAATAATAATAATTAATTATTAGCAGTAATATTAGCAGTTATGATCGTAGGACTGTGGAAGTTAATGATTAATTAACTCCCAGTTTGTTATTATTATTACTTTTCTTCTTCTTATTATTATTATTATTTTATTATTATTATTATTATAATTATTATCATCATTATTACTCTTACTATTGCTATTCACGTTAAGTTAGTTGCCTTAACTACCGTAAGCACATTGCTATAGAACTGAAATTTTTAATGTCCAGAAGTTCATATGATGGCCTGGCAGTAGACACTGATCAGTCATAAAGAGACTGGAAATGGTGTTTGTAATACTGTCGGAGAAGTAAACCTGGCGAGAAGGAAGACCATCAAATTGTGGGGAAGAGTTTTGAATGGTTTGAAACTTTAAATTAAACTGTCAATTGGTGCTGGCCAAAATCAAGATGTGTGCAAGATCTTTCCTCTCAATGCAATTTGTCCTTTCTTAGAGGTGCCATAACTGCCATTCTATCCATGCAGGTTGGAGGAATCTTGATGTGTACCAGAACCAAATCTATTGTCATATCATCATTATCCTATTATCCTATTGTTATAAGGTGTGGTCATCATGTCACTTGGAGGACAGGTGTACTGTTATTGTACTGCTGGTCCTTCAGCTCAAAAGTCATGTGAGGACCCTCTTGACAGAGGCCATAAAGTCATGACCCTTTGTTCCTGCACTGTTTTGTATAATTCTTTTGTAATTTGATTTCATAGCAGTCTTCAATGGTATGAATTCACAGACAGGCGAATATGTGGTGTTCATGTATGTATGACGTTTGTGGCAGAAAAATCAGATGTTTGCGGATTGATTTCATGTCGCATGGTGCGCAATTAGAAGCAGTGGCTCCCCATTCTTTTAAGGCCGTTGATTACCTGGTGTTAGGGGACCTAACTGCTTTGCCCATTGTTGTAATATAAATGTTTTGCAGTTTTTTTTTATTCTTCGAAAAATTCATTTTTTCTTTTTTTTCCCCGTCTCTTTTTTTTATTTTTTATTTTTGGCATGTGACCATATTTATTTATTTACTGTCTGTAATTTAATATTTTCCTGAATTTTATTTTCATCTGACGTCCCTTGAGCTGTCTCCGTACTTTCAAGACTTCTGCCATTTCGGGTCACTATTTGATCGTTTAACTTAGTGTTTACTAATAAAATTAAATTGTAAAAAACAAAGTTTTTAATTTAACTGTAGTGCAAGATGTAATAAAGGCCAAATTTTTCTCGCATTTCCGTTTTTCATTTTTTGGAGAAAAACGATGTTTTATTCAATTAATATTTGGTTTTGTCATCAAGAACTGGGATTCTTGTTTGATTCTTTCGTTAGTGTAGACTAGAGTGAGAAAATCAAATAAAAGATTTCTGAATATTCATGTCATCAAAGTCAGAACTCAGAAACCACCAATGGATTATTGCGCAAGTTTGCTGGTCAATAATGGAATATATATTCTGAATCAAATTACGCAAATTAGTGGCATCAATATCGGTTTACTACATCACAAATTATGGTGAATTCATAGCCATCTGCTGAATAATTCAATTATTGACCAATACTGAACAGTCTTGACCAGTGCCTAAAGTGTGGAAAAATAAGTGCCTGGACGCCCCTTACCTCTCCAAAAGAAGTGCCTGGACGCCCCTTACCTTTCCAGTCTGTACTCGCCAATAAGTGGCTGGACGGCTTTCAGATTTTAAAATAAGTGCATGGACGCCGTCCATGACCGTCCAGGCACACTTTAAGCCCTGGTCTTGACCCCTCTTGCCTGTTTCAGCGTTTAGTGCAATAACTAGGAGGCCACAGGTGTCACAAATGTGTATTTCACTCAGGGCTTCAAAACTCAATGTGCCACTTAACCTTGTTTGCAAGTGCTGTATTCCATTCATGAGTGTCTGTCAGCGTTCATGAAAGGATTGTTGAATTCTTACAGGAGTGGCTGGCTAATTAGTAAAAGGATTGTGCCATACAAGCCCTTAGCTGAGCTTTCCACTACTAAAGTCTGTGTTGCCTGAATGATTAATGTGTGTTTGGTGTTCTTTGGCTCAGTTATATACCATGTATTTTTTATTAGGCTTCTGTTACCTAACCAGGGCTGACGGATAGGTTTGTAGTTTTTGTCATATTTCTTTTTCAGCTTCATGTTGCGGTTTTAATGAGGTTTTTCAACACCCAACGTCAGTTGCAGTGGAATTTACCAAAAAATCGTAGAAAGTTATTCTGTAGTGTAATGCCAATTTTATTTGAGCTTAAATTTAAGGAAGGGCTCCCGAATAAAACCAGATGTGAATGTAGTAGTTTTGCACTTGAGCACTTTGTGAAGCTCAATGAAGGAATGAAAGAATGAATACTGTTCAAAATGAAAGTAGTTCATGAATGCGGTTTTTAGTAATATTATATTAGATTTGGAAAGGAAAGTGCTCGCAATCTGTCCTTTCTTATAATAAGTGCCATAATTCATTTACATGAAATCTCAAATGGAAAGGGCCTGCAATCTATCCTTTCTTAAAAATGCCTTTATATCCAGCTGAGTACAAGCTCCTGAATACACGACCCAAGAATCTTAGCAATGTAAGGCAAACCACGAAAAAACTATATTTACTGCTGGTATTTTTGGCATTGGATTGCCGTTCACATACTAGTTAATTTTTTGACTTAATGCAGAGATTTGAATCTTATTACCTATAAAAATTAGCAATGTTGAAAGCTTTAAGCCATACAGAAAAATGCACGTTTATATTTAAATAAATGTATTAATAGCAGTGTGTATGTGAAGTGTATGTATTTTTGCCCTGTGCCTGTACTCGCCTGTCTTAGCTACAACTGCCGTGCTATTTATGCTGGCAGGGTTCATTTCTGTGCTGGTAAGAATGATTGATGTGCATCACATGGTCTCATGCTTTGACACACAAGTGAAAGCCCTTTGATTGAAACCCGCATGTACCTAGTGTTGTGGTTTTTGGTGGGAACGGCAGTGGTCTATCTAATAGCATGTGATGTGACCATTTCAGCATGTCTGGTGGTAGCCTCCGTTGTGAATTTAGACCTTGACTCAAGGTCTGGACACATTTGTCTGATTCCCGTTGAATTGTACTTTCATTGCTGTAACTTGCCAATACTCTGTTTTGCTATTAGGGCAGCAAGACGTAATAATTACCCTACTCTACGCTCTGCAGTGTGGCTTATTAGTCAAATACCCAGATTCAGTCATGTTTCAAATTACATGCTGGAAGTTCTTTGCTGGCTCCCTGTCCATCAATGTAATGAATAGACGGTCGCTTCCTTGGTATGACGATGCCAGCTGGTCTTGCTCCAACTTACCTACTTGATCTTTGTCGGCCTGTGTCAGGTAGTTGATCCGTACCCTACGTATTAATGGGAAGGGAAGTGCTCTCGTACCTCCATCATGTGCAGCTGTGCTTTTTCTTCGGTTGTCCCAACGTTATGGAATGGTCCACCTCTTGAACTGCGTCAGTGCACCTGTTCCCTATAGGTCAGTGACACATTCTATAAGCACTTGAAAACTGTTCATTTTGGCTGTGCTGGAGTTGGGAACACCTCTGAGTAGTTTCCTTGAAGAGGTGCTATATAAATGCTTGAATGAATGATTGATTGAATGAATGAATGGATAATAGTTGTCCTAGATTTGTGGAAGGACATGCAACAAGACTAGAGATGTGGCAGGTTCTATTTTCCCTACTATAGATGGTTATTAAGTGCATGCAACACAATCTAACATGATAGAGCTTCAATGAATGACAGTGTGCAATTGTGTGTGAAGGACTTGATCAAGTTACCCTCTCAGGGTTGGAGAGGTCAGACCCCACTAAATGTTATTTACCACTGAGGTAATTGACTAATGTGCCTGTGAACTGTGACTTTTTAAAAATTACCTATTCAGTTTCAGTGTCTAACGCGCTAGACATCGACCTATGACCCTTTCTCCTAGACTAAAATAGCAGCGTCTGCTTAGTTATTTATTTAGCAATGTTGTGATTGAAGTTTTTTTTAAACACGAAAGTCTTTCATTACACGTCACAACATTTGTTTATTACACCGATAATTAAACCAGGTGAATGGATGGCACGCACGGCACGCAAACTCACAGACTTTCTGAAAGAGACCGTAAACAAAACGAAATAAGAAACTGGAGTAGGCCCTAAAGGGAGTTCCCGACTTGTGGTGTTGGTTAGTATGGTCATAGGAAGTTCTGCAAAGCGGATGTGTTGAAGCGGGGGATGATTTAATTTTTATTATTATTATATTTATTTTTTATTATTACTGGCAGTTTTACTGCTTTTGGTGTTATTTTTATTATTAGCCTACACGCCGTCGGTTTGGATATTGTTGTTGTTAATGTCATATTATTAATATTGCCGTTGAGTGTTCCTGTCAATGTATGTGCATAGAGAAGATACCATACTTTTATTCTGGGACACGTTGGTTAGAATAGGCCTACTTGCTTTGCAACTCTGAGAGGACTGTTTCAGCTTTCAAGTTACCTCTCAGATACTGCCATTGCGTTAAAGGAAGTTAGAAACCTTCAGTAAAATTCAGGGAACTTGAATAATTCAGTACCGTGGATTGGTACATTGTCATTATCCATAGGAATCGAAGTAATTATACTCGTGTGTGTGTGCATCGTAGAATATATAGTATTCTGCATGTGTTTTTTGCAGGGCTGTTTTTAAGGAATTTTTAGAACTGCACAACCCCTTTTTTCCTTTCCCATCTTCCATGGTAAATTACTTCCAATCGGAGGGCAATGACCTTTTTTGCTAGTTTTAACTGTACAGAAGTGCTTCTACAAACTGCACAAATCCATTTAGAACTGCACATTTTATGTACAACTGCATGTTAAAAAAGCCCTGGTTTTTTATGTGTTTATTTTTTTATCTAGAAATATATCTTGTACCTTTTCATGAAAGCCTGAGAAGTTCAAGTTGGTGCGAAGCCAGCGGTCATGGTTTCAGTGGCCTGTTTGGTTTAATGCCATTATTTGCGCATTTTTATTCGTTTAATCGCCATTAAATCAGATTGGGACTTTGGTCAGTATATAGCTGAAGTTTATAGTCCCGTGTAGCATATCCTGCTGCTGAGGTTTCATGGCAAAACGACGCTTGTATTAGGAAACAGGTTTCCTCTGGTTGCAGCGGGCCAGCGGTTGCCCTCGAATACTCCCGACTGAACTGGGATACTAGGCCAGTCGTCAGAAAAATATGGGCAGTTGGCAAGAAGTGGGAAGGGGTTGGAGTTTACTGTTTACTGTTTTCATCGAATCGAGGAGGAAGCCTCTGTGGGTCTGTATTGTTCTGTTGATCAAGGTCTGTGAGGAAGAGGGGGACGAGGAGAAGAGGGGGATGAGGAGGACGAGGAGAAGAGGGGGATGAGGAGGATGAGGAGGACGAGGAGAAGAGGGGGATGAGGAGGATGAGGAGGACGAGGAGAAGAGGGGGGTGAGGAGGACGAGGAGAAGAGGGGGATGAGGAGGAGGAGGAGAAGAGGGGGATGAGGAGGACGAGGAGAAGGAGGAGAAAAGAAGAAAAAGAAGAGGAGGAGGAAGAGAGGAGGAGAACAAGGAGAGAAGAAGAGAAAGAGGAGGAGGAAAAGGAAGACAAGGAGGAGGAGAAGAAGACGAAGAAGAGGACAGCAGGAGGAGTAGGAGGAGGAGAAGGAAGAAATCCTGAAGGTAATCATCGACACATCCGCGGTGATCAAGATTCCTCAGAAGTTCCTCGGTTGCCTGTCGACCGACTACTTACTTCTGCCTTCACAGATCTGCAGATTAATCCAACAACAGATTAATAAACTTAGTCCATAAAATAGTCAACTGCATATGTTCGTCATCTATTTATGGTACTTGAACTGGTAAATCATATCGTAGGTATTAGTTATAGATGTAGGTAACTGATTCAAGATCATCTCTAAAAAAATTAGAACAAAGGCAAGCATCTTATCCTTCACTTGCGGATCTCCACAAGGCAGCACTGAGCTTTTTCGCTTGCTGGCCCTTCCACCTGGAATGGACTTCCTGTTGGACTTCACCTAGTGCCCAGAAGGTCACTCCATCATGCTCTATTCTAGCCTTAAGACTTGACCTATTTAGACGAGGTAGGGTCGGGAGCGCTTTGAAGTGGTTTAAGTCTTGAAGGAGCACTATGAAAATACTTCTAATAAATAAATGGAGAAGAAGAAGAGATAGTGCTAACCCTGGCAAGCAGCTTATGAGGACTTGTTGCCAGTCCTCTCCCAAGCCGTCTGGTCTGATCTACCCACAGACAGTGTACAGTCGGGGTACTCATCTTAGCTGAGTTTGCGAGGCAAAGCAGTTGAAACAGAAACCTTGAAACAAGTAGTGTAGGCCCTGGCAGGTATTAGAACAACCCCCCCCCCAACCTTAATTGTCCAGCATGCTAGCCACTAGACTATTTCTCAGGAAACATTTTCTAAATCACTTAAATCGCATCTGTTTAGATCTGTTGGGTAGCTACGTTAAGCGCCTTCGTGAGATTCTTGTTAATACGCTATATAAATGGTCATATACATACATACATACATACATACATACATACATACATACATACATACATACATACATACATACATACATACATACATACATAGACTATGTGTGAAAGATTGGTTAAAAGACTGCTGTTCGTTTTCTTCCCCCCCCACCCCACTGTCCTAGGAAAAACTGACATTTTTCTTTACGTCAGGTCTTGATAAGGTTGCGTTCTGCTTGATAGCGACACAGCGCACGAATGCATGGCTCCAGCGTTCCCTATTTAGCTCAAGGCCGCATGTGCTGCTTCCATAAATGCAGAGTGATATTATTAGTAATCGGTAATAGTATAAATACATGCTGAGTGTATGCCAGCCTGCCTGCAGACCTGCAACCGAGCTGAACACGGCACATATTCGTCAAATTAGTTTTATAATTAGCATGCAGGAGTTGTGGTGGAAAAAAATTGCATATTATGTACGAAAATGCTCGGTTTTAGAATGCTTTTGTCGGGTAAAATAATTCATATTTTTATAGGGGGATTTAAAGCTGAATATGATTTTTATCATGTTGTTTGGTATTGGTATGTTGTGAACTTCCAAGAAACCCAGACAAGGCAGATGAATTTGTTATCGAGATACAAGCATATGTCTTTGTTTTGCGAAGTTTAAACTAGTCTTGTTGTCTTAAACTGCTCCTCAAGAGAGCCATGTTTGTGCCATAGTTTTTGAAGGTGTTGCATTGTATAGATCATGCATTTATATAGCGCCTCTCACACCAATCAGAGGCGCTCCCAATGCGTTGGACCAAGAGAGAAAAAGTGGTCTTGCGGCAACGAAAGGAGACACTTGGCTCACCAGTTATGCATACGGTTGGGCAGTGATGTAGTCAAGTTTACCTATTAAAGCCAAGTCTGAGTCCAGGTGTCCATGTGACTATGGATTTAGTCAAAGTTCGAGTCTAAGTCCATCCACTTCAAAATAAGCAGGAACGAACAATGGCATGAAATTCGATGACTAAAAAATAACAGCAGGTTTAATATGCACGAAAAATTGTTAATGTAATTTATCCAAATTACACTTTCAAAACAGCAAATTGGATACAGTTTTGTTCGATGCATACCGTTAGTCTGGCTCGATGATGAGGATGCATGAAAAATTCTTTCAGTTCTAGACAAAACAGGTTCAATGGGTGCACTCAAAAAGATCTGGTTCAACTGTGACGTCTGCCGCTAATTGCGTTCATGGTCAGTGAGTCGAATTAAAGTCAAGGCCTTTGAGTCTGAGTCCAAGTGTGAGTCATGACAGTCTGAGTCTGCAGATAGTCAGTCTCGAGCCATGTAGTATTAAAATATGTTTTATCCACAGGCTTCTAGT
This sequence comes from Lumbricus terrestris, assembly GCA_949752735.1. NCBI lineage: Eukaryota > Metazoa > Annelida > Clitellata > Crassiclitellata > Lumbricidae > Lumbricus > Lumbricus terrestris. The sequence continues at coordinate 36,622,088 of OX457047.1, forward strand.
CCAGGTGTCCATGTGACTATGGATTTAGTACAAGTTCGAGTCTAAGTCCATCCACATCGAAATAAGCAGGAACAAACAATTGCATAAAATTCGATAACTGAAAATAACAGTGGGTTATGCAGAAAAATTGTTAATGTAATTTAAGATCTTGGGAGATAGGATATTTCTAGAGACCTTGAGCAAGTCCTTCACACACCCTTGGCATCTCAATTTCAGATTCATTGACTTTGCATGGATTATGATATGAACAATGTGATGAGGATGATAAGGGTGGGGAGGTTGATGATGATGAGGATGACGATGATGACCACAACTAAGGGTCATGATGATTGAATGATGGCCGATGATGATGACGACAGCAATATTGATGATTATTACAATATTGATTTAACATCATGGCAATTATGGTAATGGTATGCTGGTATTGATGATATTGGTGATGATGGTGGGGTGGTGGTGGCGATGATGATTTCTGATGATGATGATGATGACTGATGGTGATGAATGTGGGCTTTAATAGAATTGCAGTGTCTTTGCTGGATCATGCTGAATGAGTTGATCATAGTTAATATCATAGTTGTAAAAAACGGTTTTTTCCCCGTTTTTTATTCTCTCCCAGAAAACGTCTTTTTTTTCGTTTTTCATTTTCCCATCGTTTTTTATAGTTTTTTTTTTCTTTAACTTTATTTATTCATTTACTTTCGGTTATTATTTTTCTTAATTTAAATTTTTTCTGATATTCCTTATGTTTTCCGCCAACTCTCAAGAATTCAGCTAACTAAAGTCATTATTTCATCGTTTAACATAATCATTTAAGAGATAGCCTGCGTGTAGTAGGTTCCTAATGAATGTTTTCAAGGTTAAAATGCAGTTTTAGATGTAGCAAAGTCAAATTATTTACCGTTTCCGTTTTTTATCGTTTTTTTGTCGTTTTTTATTTTTCAGAAAAAAACGACGTTTTTTCCGTTTTTTATTTCGTTTCCATCGTTTTTTACATCTATGGTTAATATATGTGCTTTCGGGTCGTCAGATGCATGGACAAGAAGAACCTGTTTCCTGCTGACAATCCCGTCTGGTGTCACCAGGATGATGGCGGCTACGTCGTCGTCTGCTGCCAGAACTACAGCCTCTGCAACCGCAATATTGTGCCACTCCTCTCAATACCAGCAGCCATTTCCGGTTAGTTGTCACCTCAGTGTTTCATTGCAAATATTCTGGTATATGAAAGTTGTGGCAAGTGGTATATGAAACAAGTGGTATATGAAACAATTGGTTATATGAGACATGTGGTGTATGCAACAGGTGGTGTATGAGACATGTGGTATGAAACAAGTGGTATACGAGACATGTGGTATATGAGACAGGTGGTATATGAGACAAGTGGTATATGAAACAAGTGGTATATGAAACAAGTGGTATGTATACGAGACATGTGGCATATGAGACATGTGGTATATTATGAAACAAGTGGTATATGAAACAAGTAATATATGAAAGAGTAACATGTATTAGTGCAATTTTTGTAATTTAGTTATTATAATCTATAAACTTTTTAAGAACCAAGTGCTTGAAAACCAAGCGCTGGGCACCAGCTTATTCACGAGTGCTACATTGAGTCGGAGGGGAAGTCCAGAGGGCAGTGCGAAGGATGTTTGAGTCCTACATTGGACTTTCCGGCTTCCTGTGTCCTCCATCTAAGGCAATCCATGTATATCTGCCATTAGTATTTCAAACAGTAGGCGGAGTGGAGTGGGCGATTGTTTCAATACGCAAGAACCACACAATGTGTTGATGAGCAGAGATAATTCTTCTGATGGGAATTGAAATGCGGTAGTTGCTGATCTCGCAACAAAGACTGAAGGTTGGAGGTGGGACACTTGGCAAATCAAGATTCATGTTCTAAGCATGTTGAGTCTACTTGAAATGAAGCCAGTGTGATCTGCAATGGATTCTGACCCTCAAGAGGAAGCCAGTGTAATTATTGTAGTCTCAGATTGTGCCAATTCAAGAGAAACTGTCGCCATGGTAGCATAGCACCACTGTTGTGTAGAAAGTGATTACAGAAAACAATCCGGTGTAGAGAAAGAGACTAATGAGCCTCTGACATATCTATATCTATAAGAAAGGAAGTACGCTTATTTGTCAGTTATGCACGCTCACACTTTTGCAACTACTGACCTGAAACATTGCATATAGATAAACGTTCACCAAAACCATCCAAGTACGCTATTTTCAGCTTTTTATTCACTTTAGATTTCGAAATATTAGACATTTTAATTTTCGCCGTGTTATTTGCGCGATCGCTGCAAATGCGACGCCATTATTTGAATCGTCGTGCAATAACAAATGACGTCATTTTTCGCCAAAGCTTACGCAGCGCAACCGCCCTGGGAAAGACAAATGGCTTAGGCCAAGGAGTATAATATACACTATAGGACGAGCCCCCATGCAGCATGAGTTTAACCAGCAGAATTGGGGAAGACCTTCCAAGCAGAGGGGCATAAATATATAACCATTTATAAACCCTTCGCCGCCCCACAGGGAATGGGCGGCGAAGCCGCCCCACAGGGGCAGGTGAAGCTGGGTTTGGGGACGAAAAATCGAAATTTCCCGTGCAACACCGGGTACCCCAGCTAGTAATTGATAATTGTAATTGTTATTACGATAATTAATATTGCATTGTTGGTAGCAAGACACCAGTCACCCGTTTTTGTTTTAGTTACTAGCATTCTTATATCTGGAGCTCCATTTCAGGACAAGGTGAAGTGTGGTATTCAATTGGCTCCTCTCAAATTGGTATAGTAGCCCTGTAGAAGTCATATAATAAAGTCATGCTGTGAAGTCATATGGTAAAGTCATATTGTGAAGTTTCCGTATGGTAAAGTCATATGGTAAAGTCATATGGTAAAGTCATGTTGTAAAGTCATATGGTAAAATGTGAAGTCATATGATAAACTCATGGTGTGAAGTCATGTGGTCAAGTCATATTGTAAAGTTATATGGTAATGTGCGATGTCATGTAAAGCTATGTGTGGTCATTATTGTAAAGTCATGTTGTGAATTCATATTTAAAATTCATGTTGCAAAGTCACATGGTAAAGTCGTGTTGCAAAATCATATGGTAAAGTCATATTGCAAAGCTATATCGTAAAGTCTGCTTTTTAAGGCGCTATTGTAATGGCATGACTGTGTTACTGCACCATATAAATTGTCGTAATTATTATTAGTAGTATTAAAGTCATGCCATGCAGTTATATGTTAAAGTCGTATTGTCGTATTGTGCAGTCATATGCTGAGGCCATGCTGTGCAGTCATATGGTAAAGTTTAAAGTCATATGTTAAAGTCATGCTGTGCAGTCATATGGGAAAGTGTGAAGTCATTTGGTAAAGTCATGTTTTACAGTCATGTGGTAAAGTTTGAAGTCATGTTGTGATGTCATGTTTTACAGTCATGTGGTAAAGTTTGAAGTCATGTTGTGATGTCATGTTTTACAGTCATGTGGTAAAGTTTGAAGTCATGTTGTGATGTCATGTTTTACAGTCATGTGGTAAAGTTTGAAGTCATGTTGTGATGTCATGTTTTACAGTCATGTGGTGGGTGCAAGCGGCCTGAATGGTATAGCTGCATCTGCTTTTTGGCTATTTATTTTACGTAATCTACAATTGCTTTTCAGGGACGTATGTCTGGTATGTAGAGTATGCTTGTCCCGTAATAGGGCGTCAGATACGAATGAACGCCTCTGACTGTTTGTCGCTGTCAAGTCCACAGCTCACGAACATTGAACAAATGCTATTTTAGTCTCGTTGCTTAAAACAAGCTATTATCAGTTAAGCTGATATTATTCTCAGTTAGGTTCTAATTAAGTATTAAATGATAGCAAGCATGAATACTAATCAAGGAAGAGGGGTCAGGGTATATAGTTATAAGCTATTACCTTTTCCTGGTTCCTGTTGCACTGTACTTAGTGGACCTTCATGATGTACCAATAGACTTTTGTGTACAGTAAACAAATTAATTAATTCAACAACCTCTTTGGGCATTTTTTGTCCGATTGGCGTCCTTTGTACTGAAGCCAGATCTGGCTTTTGTTCAAAACAGTATCACCATGTTTCCCTTTATTTATCGCTTTTGACATCCATTTACTATGCTTATCACCTTGGCTGTCTGCGTGATCATTTCCGTATCCTGTTCAAGAGCAGTCGACTATGAACTCCGTTTAGATTATGCAATACACATGCATGTATGTGAATAGTTTGAACCCGGAACGTAGAGGTCATTAGGTCAATTGTCACTGCTGTCATTGCAAATGACCTTCAGTAATTATTACGGGATGCGTTGGAGTTTTAAATTGGAGTTTTAAATCATAGAGGTGGAACTGAAAGTTAAGTTAAGCTTCCATCGTAGCTTAGCACCCTTCAGATCAATGATCCTCAGCCTCCAATTAAGCATATTAGCCATCTCTCAAGATGCATGACAGGAGTGGTGGATGATTTGTGGGTGTGGCTCAGTATCTAACTGATGTTCTGTGATAATTGGCCTGAAGGATGCCATGCTGGTCGGGAAGAGCAGAGCATAATCTGGTGTTTTTAATGGTTCTAGTATAATAGTGAAGCATCCGGTTGGAATATAGAAGAGGAGGCATTCATATAAATCCTGCTCTCCAGTCTTTGAACTGACAGTTGACAAACTGCCAAGCTTCCAAAATATGCTATCGAATAGACGTTGCTAACAGTGGGAAATGTATTACAAAGCCTTTCGTCGGTCTACGGGGTAACGAGGGTGGGAGGCAAGTTTTTTGAGCAGCTGAGGTCTTATCTGAGGCTTTGCCAAATCGACCCACAACTTGAGGACGCTGTTTCTGTAGACGGTTAACGGTGTTGCCTTCAGCTTTCTACCTTTAAACATTACACTCCTGCATTCTGAGTGATCTGGAATAGGCTACCTCCATATCTGCGTCTGCTGCCAAGGGTACTCTCTGACACGTTCTGTCACAACCTTAAGACTGTCCTCTTTAGCCGAGGTTGGGTCGGGAGTGCCCTTGAGTTGTAACCTGCTTGTAACATGTTTAACGACACTACCATATCAATGATAATTAGTGTCACCCTCCTCCTTTATCCAGTCTTGAGACTGGCACTGGCAGAGTGCATCCAGTTGCGGATTTGTAACCTTGAAGGGTCGCTATATAAATCCTCATAATGAATGAATGAATGAATGAATGAACGAATTTAACTGGCATTGTTTGTTTTTTGGACTTGGCAGTTGTGAATGGCAGTAACCATGGCGATGGTTTCCAGCTTGATTCGCTGCCAATGGCGCTGTTGGTGTTGATACCACTGGCGGCTGTGACGTTCCTCCTCTCGTTATTCGTCGTCTTGTATCGACGACAGCGGAGGCGTCTGTCGACCTCGTCCGGTGGCGCCTTCCTCATGGAACAGAAACTGCTTCCGCTGGAACTGGGTCTCTCCGGTGGTCTCTCGTCCTTGCAAGACGTCCTCGATTGCAGTTCTGGTTCCGGTACAGGTACTGACGACAGCAGTTCGGTTGTTGTGTTGCCGATGTTAGGAAGTTTATCAGCGTGTTTATCAGCGTGTTTATAAGCGTGTTTATCAGCGTGTTTGTTTGTTTGTTTGCGTAACTGTAGACGTGGATCTTTTTGTGACTTCTTTTGGGGTTTCTTAAAAGCTTTGGGACAGGTTTAAAAAGTGTTTCTTGAGCTTGTGCGATTCAGAAGATTGATTTATCGATGTAAGGTTATCTGAATTGGTTGTAGTACACTCAGCGATCTTTAAAACTACGCTGAAGACTTGTTGTAGCTTGTCGTTTGCAATCTTGATTCTAATGCAACATTGCTGGATGTGTCTCACAAAATTAGGTTTCTAATACAATAAAGTACTGCTGCAATTTGCAAAGTTCAGGTCAGAAATGCCCATGCCTCAATGGCGCATCTGCAATTAATTATATTTCAAGCATTTGTGAGTGAAGGACTTGCTCAGGGTCCTTACACAGTCACCGCCTCTTTATTTTGTTAGAAAGACAAGTTTTAAAGCTATTTTAATGCTCTTGATGCCCATATTGTTTCGTATTAGTTACATTAATTAATTAAATTGGATCATTTTTTGCCTTATATCTTGAGTTAAAGTAAAGCTATAGCAATAATGTTTGTGTCATTTTGAAGCTTGACACAAGACCTTTGAAATGATGTATCAAACTCAATATGTTGCAGTCACCTTAATACTGGTTTTGGTGTATTGAACCTCATATATGACAAGTTCTGGTGTGTATGTGTGTGTGTGTCTTGAAACTAGTCAGGGCTGTTTTTAAGGAATTTTTAGAACTGCACAACTTCTCTCCTCTCTCATCCTCCATGGAAAATTACTTTCAATTGGAGGAAAATGACCTATTTTTACTACTTTTAACTGCGCGGAACGTGACGAAATTGCTTCTACAATTGCACAAATCCATTTAGAACTGCACATTTTGTGTAGAACTGCACGTTTAAAAAAGCCCTGAAACTAGTGTTTCATGTTCTTTCTGTGTCGAGGTGTTGGTCTCTTGATTCAAAGGACAATCGCCCGGCAGATTCAACTGGAAAACGTTGTGGGTAAGGGGCGATACGGTGAGGTGTGGAGGGCGTCGTGGAACGGGGAACCGGTGGCCGTGAAGATCTTTGCCTCCAGGGACGAACGCTCCTGGTTCCGAGAGGTCGAGGTGTACCAGACCGTCATGTTACGTCACGAAAACATCTTGGGTTTCATCGCAGCGGACAACAAGGGTAGGAGTTCTGTTGTTGTTTGCAACTAGACACTTTCGATCGTCATGATCTTTGTTGATTCGATATATATGTGTTTAAATGGGATTCTACGTGGTGTGCTTGATGCAGAATTCGAGGAATAGCGATAGTAATAATAATAATTATAATAATAATAATAACAATAATAATAATAATAATAATATCATTGTATGCATGTATGTAAATTTTTTGAAATCCCAAGGGATCCTAGGTACCTCGGGTGTAAAAAAAAAGTAATAATAATAATAATAATAATAGCCGTTCCAGGCACATTCCTTTTAACTTTTTGTAAGTCCCTGGGGGAGCAAAGTACCTCAGGGCAACAAAAATAAATAAATAAATAATAATAATAATAATGTGTTTAGTAATTAAAACTGACAAATATGCATCAGTATAATCAGAACTGATCAGTGTTGCTCATGACTTCAAAATGAAAGATCAAAATCATATTGCCATTTTTTTATGCGAGTCCAGTCCCCATGTTGCTATTTATTGCCATTGCATTGTATCAGGGATTACCATCATCGCCCTCCTCCTTTCTCAAGGCTTGGGACTGGCACTGCCAAAGTACGAGCAGTGGCGGACTTGTATGTATGTATCATTGTATGCATGTATTGTATGTAAATGATTGATCATAATATGAAGCGTGCTTTAACTAGAGAGCTGAAGGTTGAGTTAACATTAAGAGTTTAGTTGATAGCGAACCCACATTTTTCTGATCTTATCAGAACTCGTCGGTCGATGACCTGAAAACGAAAGACCAAAATCAAATTGCCATCTTTGTATGTCGCAGTATGTATGTAAATGATCTTTTATATAGTGTGCTTTAGTACCTTATCGACCAAAGTGTAGTAAATGGTATGGGAGATCCTATACTCTCGATCAGTAAAGGGTTAACTCGCTGTCAGTGCAGGGCTTAATGTGTGCCTGGACGGTCACGGACGGCGTCCATGCACTTGTTTTAAAATCTGAATGCCGTCCAGCCACTTATTGGCTAGCACAGACTGGAAAGGTAAGGGGCGTCCAGGCACTTCTTTTGGAGAGGTAAGGGGCGTCTAGAGGCACTTATTTTTCCAAACTTTAGGCACTGTGTCAGTGGGACTGCGTATACGTAACTGTGGTTTCTTTGTCGTTGCTGCTGCTGTAGACACTGGTACGTGGACTCAGCTGTGGCTGGTCACGGAGTACCACCAACGCGGCAGTCTCTTCGACTTCCTCAACCAGAACACGATCGATTTATTTACGATGATTAAGATGACGCTGTCAATCGCGTCTGGGTTGGTGCATCTGCACGTCGACATCGTCGGCTCACTAGGTAAGGAACATCGCCATAACAGCGTGAGCCACGAGCTGCGAATGCTGATCTTTTTTGGTGAAACTTAACACTCGGGCTGTGCTGCTGCCGCTGCTGCTCCATTTTTCTTTCGCAGAAAAACCCCCGGCCCTGCGTGGCTGGGTTTTTAACTGTTGAAATTCAGGTCCTGCTAATGGTTTTTTTAAGCTATTATCAATCATGAGTGTGGTGAGTCTGGTGACCATATGCTTATCAAGAGTCTTGTGAGTCTCGTTCAGTCCAGGACTCGGATTACAAGTTGAAATTGATTGTCTTTTTAAGCATTGTTAAATTGGAATTCTCATGTTAATTAAATATCTAAAAAATTCGTAAAAAACATTGGGATAATCAGTTGAATGTCATACTTGCTCCCTCCCACATACGTAGGAATTTGCATTTTGCTTTAATTTACCCTTGCCTTAGTTTTCTGTGGTCTCATCTGAGCTTCTGCATATCCTACACATCTAATAAAACTGGAAAATTGCAAAAGAAGGCCGTACGTTTGATCACCAAATTGCCCTACAGCTGTCACACTAAGCCACTCCTTTTATAAGTAAATTGTTAAATATTGGAAAAATTTAGACATATTCAGACTTGTGACTTTATGCTATAAAAATTGGCAATAATTTGATTTTGCTCCCACCAACTTTTTCATTCTGTTTCACTCCAGCCATGCTTACCACTCAAACGAGAAGTAGCAGTTCTTGTATTATGTCCAATTTTGCAAGAACTAATACATGCAAATTCTCAATCGGGTATCAAGGACCCTTGGCATGGATTTGCTTACCCCATATGATTCGCATTACATCAGGTATGACTCACTTTTAAAACTCTCATTCATGCATACACATTGAATGAATGAAAATTTTGTTGACATCCTGGATTAATTATTTCTCTGCTGTCACTCATATAATATATATTCATTATTACATATTTTATTTACCAGTCAATCACTGATTGAGTAGGCCCCTGTCTAGCAGGACCCATCTCTTCTATTCTGCCTATTGTTCCTGAACTAAGCTTATTTTTTCTTTATTCAAAGTGTTGCTCTAATTGCTTATGTGACTATTGCTCAGCACTTGTGTCTCTCTGTTTCTGGGATCAATAAACTGATTGATCTATCGATTGATTGATCGATCGATTGATTGAATAGAGAAGTTTTGTTAGATTATTGCTGTTGCATTCATTGAAGCATTTGAGGTTGACAGGGTTATCCAATGAAAAGGTCTAAGTGCAATGATTTGAAACGCCGCACTTATTCGTTGATAAGCCCAGTGGTGTGGAATGACCTCCTCCCTCTTGAGCTGCGTCTGCTTCGTAAATCACTTTCTGACACATTCTACAATAGTTTAAAACCCGTTCTTTTTAGTTAGCTGTGCTGGAATTGGAAGCACCTCTGCGTAGTTGTCTTGAAGAGGTGCTGTATAAACCCTGAACGAATGAATGAAAGCGAAAATGTTGCCTCATATCGCAATTCTTGTCTGGAAACGTCTATAGTCTCATTGTCGCAATGTATGCGAAACCACATCAGTGGTCATCTCTTACTGACGTACACTCGAAATTTCAGCAAAAAAGAAGCATAATGATTTTTTAAGCGTATGACTGTAATTACTAGTCATGGGTTCTTGGCTTATAATACACAGATTTAATTGACCTGTGAAATTGATGGGGGTGGGATCAATGATCACTGAAGCATATAGAGTACATATCTTAAAGCATTTTTTATTAAACTAAAATCTACTTTTTTGCAGTGCTAGAGCTGGGAGCGCTTCTGAGTAGCCCCTTGAATGAACATCAATTGGCTCTCGTCTCTGTGTGTCAGTTTAAATTATGGTGCTGTCGTACTGGTAGGCTGAAAGATATTGTGGCCTTGTCAATAGCTTGAAAGATATCGAGGCCTCTTGGGTTGGCTAAGTAAACATTCAGTTGGGCCTAAGTGCAGAAATTACTTGCACGCGATCTGTATGATGACAACTGCTCATGGACAAAGTCTCATAAACACAGTCGGTACTGGTCACAGAATGTACTCGTGTGTTCCAGGATCATGTTTTAGTCAAGTTCTGACACCTCTGGGTCACTTCAGAGTAAATCAAGATTCATTTGTCACAGTCGATACTCTTGAATAAAACAATTGATTTTCAAGAGGTCAACAGCTAGACAGTAAATGAAAAACAACTCTAAAAATGAGGATTGGAAATCTCTGCATTTGCTTGATTTCTGCACTGAGAAAACCATATATTATGATTATCTGTTCTAGACTCCAGATCGTTTTTGTGATACTGCGTTTTGTACTGGTATCATCTAGCCATAAGCTAAGTTAACCTTGTAGAGGTGCACACAGACCTAGGAGTCAACCCCAATAAGTCGAATTTAGTCGACTTGTCCATCTCAAGTCAGATCGAGTCGTTTCTGCTTACCCGCAACTGAACCCAAGTCGAATTTCAGAAGTTGCTTATGTAGGTAGTCTGTCTGCGGAATTTATATAGCACCCCTTTGAGATAACTTCAGAGGTTCTCCAGAACCAGGCATGGTTAAAGAGGAAAGTCTTGCGGAAGGGAACTCGGCGAAAGGGGGGGTTATTCCAAAGAGAGGGACCTACAATTAAGACTCTCATTTTGTCTGAAGGCTATGCAATGTATGCATGCATGTGGAACCACAAAGTCTACTATTAGACTTACAAACTATTTCTTCACCGACAGCTCTAGAAATAGTTTCAAACTTCAGACGCACCTTTAGATCAGTGAAATTGTCATGCTAGGCACTGTTGTGCAGCTCTTAAAAGGCATTATGCGAATAGCCAGGTACATGTATTCATGTGCATTATTTGTATTTGATGTTTTCTGAACTTTTAGGTAAACCTGGAATTGCTCATCGAGATATGAAAAGCAAAAACATCTTAGTCAAATCAAATGGGACATGTTGCATTGCTGATCTTGGTAAGTTTACGTTATAGTACGTCAGACGGTCTTGTGAAGAACGATTTCATGTTTGGTTCTATTAAGGTTTTCTATTCAGCAGCATTCTCTGTCTTATGCGCTACCTTCGACTCTCTTCTCTTTCTTAATGAGCCGATCTTCTGAATATTTACCCGATTACCGTATGTCATCAGTTCGTGCATTTAACACTGGTGCTATAGAAGTTATTAATAAATATAAATAATAATAATAATAATAATCATACCCTGATTATTATTCCTATTATGACTCATTTATTTTTCTAGGTTTGGCGGTTAAATACGAGAGCACAAAGAATGCTGTGGAGATTGCTGCCAACAGTCGTACAGGTACGCGGCGCTATATGGCGCCGGAAGCGTTGGACGGGACAATTGACGTCAACGTCTTTGAATCGTTCAAACGAGCTGACATCTACGCAATGGGACTCGTCTTCTGGGAGATAGTTCGTCGGACGTCAGTAAAAGGTTGGAGAACGAGATCTTTTGTGCATTACCGGTATATATATAATATTCTCTTTCTCTTTATTAACAATCCGGTTGACACACCGCAACCGGTTACAATGTACACTTATGCAATTTAAACAATTCACAAGAACGAAGATCACAGAATACACAAATCTTAACTATACCAACTGAACAGACAGCTTTGTAATTATACGGCGCTAATAGCAGCCTACAAAGCAAATCCGCCCAACAGGGGCTCGAACTCACTACCTCTCGCTCTCTTGGCCAGCGTGTTATCCACTACTCTACCGGGCCCCCCCCGGTAGAGTAGACATCTATTACAGGACTGGAATCTCGTGATCATTTTGTGTATGTTCATTTCACTGTTGATCATACATGTTGTTGCCACTCTTAAAATTTCGTTTCTGATGCTAAAGATTATGTTTTGAACCTTCAAAGACAATTGTTTACTTTGCAAACATAGCTTCTGTTTAAACAATCGTATAATTGCCAGTAACTTGTGATCTCGTGTACAGCGCCCTTTCCTTCGGCCTCGTCTGAGCTACGGTGCTATGTAATGTTATGTTATGCTTGTTTTATTGCAAATGAGAAATCTCAAAGATCTGTTAATGTATTTTTCGTACATGTCAGAAAGTTGTAGAAGTCCACTAGCCAAGACAGATCCAGAAAACGTAGGTTTCTCAGTGGAAATTATTTGTTTCAGACAGCTATTTGTTTTTAAATTTTAGTTTTTGTATGTTGATGTCGTATGTTTTGATGTTACCCTGCGTCAAGCCATGGTGTTATGCAAAATTATGCATTAGGGCTAAACAGATTTTCTAAAGCGACAAAGCACAAACCAATGTTTAACGTTTAACGACACCTATGCACCAATTAGCAATTAATAATCAAGGCTTGAAGACATGTGGTTAAAGGGTCGGTCAAATAATCATCACTTGACCTCTCTGAACACTTGACTTGTTTAGGTCACTCACCCAGCCGATGCCCTCAGTCAATTGGATCGCTTAAAAACACTCTACTGTGCAGAGCACTTGTGGATTGGCACCATATTGTGGTGTAGGGGTATGTTCGGTGCCTTGGAGCCAGAAAGTTGCAAGTTCAAATCCACCTTAGGCCGCTGCGTACAGTGCTTAGGAACCCTAAGCAAGTTCTTCACTCACAATTGCTCATGCGCTTCGGCGTGACATTCTGATTCAGCATTCACGCTGTAGTTGGGCGCGCCTCTGAGTAGCAATCGTGAAGGTGCGCTATGACAAGTGCTCATAGATACATATCTGATGATTGTTTGCTTTGATGACGTCATAGGTCGGTATGAGGAATACCAGTTGCCTTACTATGACATGGTCTCACCCGACCCTTCACACGACGAAATGCGAAGGGTCGTCGTCTGTGAGAAGAAACGACCAAACATACCAAACAAATGGCAGAGCATTGAGGCAAGTCATCGTCATCTCTCAAATTCACCTCATTTTCATCGGTTTCAATATATTATTTGCAGTTCTTAAAGTGAAAAAAGAAGTGCCTGGACGCTCCTCACCTTTTCAGGTGTGCAGGCCAAGTAAGTGACAGGACGGCGTAGAGATTTGAAAATATGTGCCTGGATGCCGTCCATGACCGTCCTGCCACACTTTAAGCCCTGATTATTTGCTGACAAAATCGTTTTCGTGTTTTTTTTCCACTGGCTACGTTAGATTTTATTTTCTTTACTGGAAAATCTTAACAGTGTTTGAATTTAAGCATGGCATCTTGAGGTTTTTCACCTCCATTCATATAGATGAGTGTTTACAAAATCGAAAGACAATTTCTCAACTGTTCTCTTAAGCCTATGACTCCAACTCAGACAGAGCTCCACCTTCATTGAACCCTTGGTGTGTGTGTGTGTGTGCGTATGTGTGTATGCTTTCTTTTGTGCATGTGTGATACATTGTGAAAATTGGCATTTTAATCATTACACCGCATGATGCACAGTCTGTGTTTGAGGCAAAATATCCTTCAGTTACTTCATCCATCATCAGTACATGTGAATTTTAAAAATTGTTTTCCCATGGTAGCGGTTGCCTTTGAGTAGAAATAAATTTCTCTTTGTTGTGATTTTTGCATTTTAGGCTCTTCGAACCATGTCACTTTTGATGAAGGAATGTTGGTACCATTCGCCCGCAGCCCGACTGTCGGGTCTTCGTATTAAGAAGACGCTTTTGAAACTGAGCCAACTAGAGAATATTGACGTTTAGCAAACTACGACCTGAAGCTCATCGCCTTTTCCTTGCCCTAAATGCATCTTTTTTCTCGCTATTTTTTAACTGTTCCGACGGAACATCCACTGGATGTTAGAAACATGTTTGTCCAAAATAGGGATTTTTGTACGAGACGATCCAATGGTTTGGACAAGTTGTTTGCGTATTGAGCGCGTATTGAGCAATAAGTGGCAAATGTTTGTCTCATTGAGCACATGATAGAATTGAGAGCAGAGGTTCTTAACCTTTTTTTGGCACAAGACACGCCTGAACTTACAACCAGATTTTGTGAGTTGTGAGATGCTATCCACTCGCCATGAGTCAATATTGTTACAAAATTTTAAGGGTATTTTGTTTATTTATTTAAAATTTTAAAGTGCCAACAATTTTTATTCATGAAAATTATGTAGAAATTCAATCCTCTCTAGTTTCTGATGATTCTGAAATTCTAGGAATCTAATTCTACGATGATACGTCATTTCTAATAGCATCGTTTTTACTACTCTATGTTTAATTAGTTAATAGACGTAATACGTCGTAACAGTTAATAGGATTTTTACTCCTGGATTTTTCAGGATCATATAAATTGGGCGTATAAACATCGCGGTTACCACAAATTGTGATAAATAGACTTAGTAGAATGCTACGATTTTTCACACCCTACATCTTCTAAACTGCTTAGCAAGTAAGTCAGTGCGATGTAGACACGACGAATGTATGCTTTGAGAGTTCGCAACGCACCAATTCTTCGGGACACACAAATAGCACGCCATCATGGCACACTGCCGGACGATTCGCGACATGCTATACTGGGTTGCGACACACCCGTTAAGAACCTCTGACTTACAAGGTCTCTGCTTTTTGACAGGCGATTACAATGGTGACTTTCACGGGTGATTAGGTCTTTTCTTGCGATGTGACAATCTGCACATTGGCCAAGTCAGGTTTTTAACGCGCTCTTATTGGTTCTGTGTGCATGCATGTGTGTGTATGTTGGTTAGCATGCTGAGCTATTAAGTTATTAACATAGGGGCTGGGGTTCAAATCAGACTAAGAAAATGAGATGACCAACACTTTATCCGATGGGTTGTCTTTTTTGGTTGTGAATTCTGCAGTGGTTACTGTTTACGTATTAAATCAGTAGGAGCCCATCTAATTTCCTATCATGATCGATTTTCGAAAGGTGCGGAGCCACTTCGTAAATGACGTCACGTTCAGATGGCGAAGGGGTTAGACTTGTGTGACGTTACGTGATTATGCAGCAGTGAACTTGTTACTAGTGCTTAATGCTTTAAACTCCTTATGAGAGGGGTGGGGTCGACTTCGTGCCAAAATGTGTCGTAATTTATGGACAAAGCCTATTGTGTTACTACTGTTTATGCATTCATTCATTCATTTCGAAAATTTATATAGCACCCTTCAAGAAGCCTATTCTGAGCCAGCCATGGGTAAATGGAGAGGTATTGAGCAACTGGTAAAATTGTGTCGATTCCAGTACGGCACTGCTCATGACTCGGTCATGTGGCAAGTGCATTGCCTTCAAAAGTTTGTCAGTTGCATGTGGTTTTTGTCAACTTGAGAGTCTGTTGCAGTGGGTTTATAGTTCTTGGATGATTCTACTTCACTTGTATGATTCTACTTCACTTCATTGGCATTAATAACTCAGTCTACAAGTGGTCAGTTTAGACTTTAGAGGGCATGTCTGTAGTTAGTAGGCTTCTGTTTTTACCATCGTTTGTAGTTGTATGTAATTGACAGAAATCAGTCTCTAGGTGATATGTTTTTATAAACAGTCTGTGAAAATCAGTCTTTAGTCGTTGTTTTTGTAATAATTGTTAACAATCAACTTGTACTTGATGCCATTGTGCTCAGATGGTACTGGTAACTACTAATCAGGCTGCGTGTGGTAACTTTGCAGTGATAATGGTAACACTTGGTTTGCAAGTCCTACCGTATTGTATTAGTCGATTGTAACAATTGACCTGTAGATATTAATTAAGGTTTTAGCTGGTAACATCTACTGTACTGTCCATGACTGGCAGTTCTTGTACAGAGAGAGAGAGAGATGTTTTTAAATGCGTAAGTTTATAAGTTTAACTCTACACGAAGGAGCACTTACTGTCTACGATTGTTGTATTACATGAATAGTTGAATACTATGTATGTATGTATGTATGTATGAATACTATTGTTGGTGCTTTGGATCGGTTTTATTGTTGATCGTGTAATAATATATCGATGCTTGCATCTGAAAAGGGCATAATTTTAACTTTTTATGCATGCAGATTAAACTTGAGTTTAGAATTGTTGTTACTGCTGGCGTGATTGATGGCTTACTATCTGAAGCTTGAACGATTTCTTGCCTTGTTATGGATGGTATAGTCTAATATCCATTATACAAAAGACTTTTCCTACTTTTGACTACAGATGCAAGGTTCAATCAAGATTTCTATTTTGGTGCTATATGTACAATAATGATTTGTTTGCCCTTTGGTGCAATAGTTGTTTGTTTTGTGCTGCTGCTCGTCAGTCTTTCAAGGTCGTCTTTTGAAATCGTGATTTTAGAGCTAATATCCTAGCCGCAATGCCGAATGCAATGTTAAGCACGTTCTATAAATACACATCTTTGTCAGATTGTTGACTTAAGGGGTCATCCATATAATTACGTATGCAAGACTGGGGGGGCGGGGGGTGATCGGATTTAGCCTTTTGTGTACGATGCGTATGGCATGGCGAGGAAGAGGAGGGGTTCCCGAAAAATGTTCACCTATGCAAAATAAATGTCAGATTGTGATGTCCACATTTATAACTCTGTACTATCCTAGATTAGTTCTAAGGCATTTTATAACATTATACGAAAACCACGGGCAATTATTCTGTGCTGTAAATAATTAGCCTACGGCAAAATAAATGCCTTATAGATGACAGCTAAATTCATCTATAATTAACTTTATGAAAGGGGCAGGGAAGTTAAGTTGTACCTATGCACGTGCTCTTCAAATTGTACAAGGTGCAACAGGGGAGGGGTATGAAAATAGATTTTGTTTGCTCAAGTTATTATGGATGGCCCCTAGTATGAGTATGGATGGCTCCTAGCATGATCAGTCTAAATAGTGAACATTGTATGTTAAACTGAACTCATTTTGCATGTGTTGTACTTGGCTTGTGTGGTCTGAAATTAAACAAATTTGAGCTGCATTCTCTTCAGATTTGAAATCACGCAGAGCACAGCAAAATGGTCAAAAGATGCTACTGGTATTTCTAAAATAATTTTAGAAATAAAAACCACCTTGCACTAACTGAAGCGATCGTGATGTGCATTATGGAAAATAATCCTGGGGCCTTTTAAAATCTGGGATTGACATACATTGAATTCCGTATAATCCAGGAATACAAATTCGGATTTTTGGTTTAAAATGACTTCATCTACCATGCAATTCTTCCTTGACCAATGCGGATGCTTGCTGCTAATCAAAGGATGGAAGCAGCAGCAGCACAGCCTGGTGATGTTGCTAAGCTAGCCTGTTGTTGTTTGCGTTCATCGCGTAAGGATCAGTTTGTGTGATGGTCGGTCATCTGGTTTTCTCAGACATGATTTCGAGCAGTGGTAACATTGTCATCTATCAAGCTCAACCGTACCCAAGTCATTTTTGAGACAACTGGCATATGTGGCACTGGCCAATGGAAAGCTCTGGCATCCCAGATCAGTGCTACCAACATGATGCAACATCACTTGTTGTGGCAGAACGTGCATTTTCAATGACGGGTGTTCTATGCATCAAGATACACTTAATGCTCAGATATTCTACTATTGATACTTTGTTTCTTGCAGTCATTTTATCCTACAACTCTTAACAATGCATGAACAAATTGAACATAGAGTATTTTAACTTTTCATTCTAAACAACAGTTAACTGCACAATGCCACAGCATCCTTAAAGCCATTATACCTTTAATAATACACAGCCACGTATTATAGTATAAAATACATATCTATGCTAGTCAAGAAGAATTTTTAATCATCAACGATATCAATCCCAGGATTGGTTCATCTCTAATCCTGGGATAGACGGAATGCTCCGGGTTACATTATGCAATGTGTGTGAAAGGAAACATTAAGAAAACAAATGTCTGTTAATCCCGTATTATCACGTGTGCTGGATGTCTAATGATTTTTTAAAATCAAATTGGAGGATAATAAAAGAAATGTCACCTCTTTATCGCATATGTAGGATCTTTTTAAGATTAAATTTTTGTCAGATTCATTGCTGGAAAAATGTGGAGCATAATTATAACTGTATTGGTAATGCCACACGGCTCAGAGTATCAGGTTAAACAAAATGGCATGCTACATGGTTGTCTACAAACTTTGTTTTCAAAAAGTTTGTCATCCGATTAGTTTATCGTAAGTGGTACTATGGGGATTTCTGATTACTTCATTTTATATTAGTGGAGGCGCACACCCCAGGTTACTTAAGAGCACAGCCAAAGCCAGGATTTTTTTCGCGGGCGTTTACTCAGCCAAAATAATAATTCAGAACTTCAGCAGCTTCCGCATCATCATGATTAGATCATCATCATGATTAGATCATCATCATGATTAGATCATCGTCGTGATCTACTCTAAACTGTAAAATTTCGCATAGATATAAGAGCTTCGAAATTAAATTTACCCATAGTTCTTACTTCGTGTGTTAGTAAATACACACTTAGTTTTTTTACATTATTTCATTTCAAAGGTGTTCGAACATCCAAAACACTCCTTAAATACAGCCTGCTTAAGAGTGCTGAAGTTATGCTGGCTAATAATCATGTGCTGACTAGGCATGTAGCAGGCTTTAGGATAATTAGTCTTGGAAGTCTTTGGCATATAAGAAATAAGCATGAGACGTAACCAGGAGTTATGACTACGGGTACATCTCAAGCACCATGGCAGTTTAGACAGGACTTGTGCATGATCAGAATTTTGAAAAGTTATTCCAATAATATTTTCAAAATATTATTCTTAAAAGTACAGTTTATTTTGAAATATTTTGAAAACAGTTTCTTAAAGTATTCTGAAGATATTTCTGAAGAGTGTTTTACGCATCACTGGAGCTCTTGATAGAACTACAAATGCATCATTCTACAGCCTACACTCTACAGCAACAACTTCAGATTCTCTTAACAGTAGCTCTGCAAGACGCTACAAGCAGAGAAACAGTAGAGACAAGGGCACGTGGTGTTCCCTCATTCTGCAGGTCTCTGGCTCCAGTAGAACTAGCATCAACGACTATTTCTTTAAACATGACTGAGTTGTAAGAAAATTCAAGGCACCATTGCCAGGTGGCCTTTGGTTATAACAGCACGTAGTTGATGATTACATACAAAAAGGCAAGTCATGGTATGAACGACGCTTTGGATTCTTGTCAGTTCTTCTTCGAATACTTCTTCTTTCCATTCTCGTTGATGGCACAGATGTGCTGCCAAGTAACACATGAGAGCACAGAACATTAAGGGACAAAAAGGATGAGGATGGAAAATTAAATAGTGAAGTAAACTGTACGTGTGAAAACAATGTGGATCCTTGGTGTAACTCTATGGCAGGACCTAAGTGTAGGTCCCCATGTCTATGGGTCCTGGGAGCAACGGAGCATATATACAAGTTCGCATTATACCATGCGGTTACTATGTGCACATGGCCTACCTCCGAACAGCTATGTACGCCGTGAGAAAAATCGCAATTATCATTCGTAATCCATTGGTTGAAATCTGAACAATCAGAAAAACACAAGCTGGCTGTTGACGAGACCATATGGCAAGGAAGAAGACTGGTGCCCTGCCTTCAAATGTTGAGGCTAAGAAAATGCAGTTTTTAGCACCTTCATATACGATACAGAGCTGCCTCCTTGGATGAACAACCCAGTGTTGGGGTGGAGTGGGGGGCTAAAATCAAAATTTACTGGGCAAAGCCAGGCACCCTAGAGTGGTGGTGGCTGAGTGGGTGCAAAAACCTATATTTCCCAGGCACCGCCGGGTACCCAATCTAGTAAGGTGCTAGAGATTTAACTTGTGCACTGTGCATGTTGAGGAAATGCGAGATTGGGTGGCACGTCCTATTCCTCAGCACATCGTCTTCCAATAAAGTTACAGCATGTACATCAAAACTTGACTATAATGCAGTCCTAGAGCCATGCAATAAAGAACTTTTAACATTCTACAGCAATATTAGTTTGGGAGCCAGGTCCAACCATATCATTAGAGAAATGGTGTCATATCAAAGCAAGTCTCTGCTATACCAACATAAATATTTAGCCAGTGTTCATCTTCATGCATGCACACATACGCACACACACACCCTCATCGAATTAGTTGAACTTACACTCAGATCACGGCCATATTCGTTGAAGTCCAAAGCATATCCAATGAGGAAATTATTCGGAACTTCAAACCCAGTATCTGAAAATAATACCAACTTATGTCTGAAAACCACAATGCGTTAAATTATCTAGGCAAGTTCATAAAAAATTCACAAGGTTGTCTGTCCACTTATGTTCATGTTGCAGCAGCTGTAAACATGCACATTAGGGCTTGCACTGATTGAAACAACTTTAAACAATTAATCACCCACAAGGTAAAGTGTGAAAACTGTCAAAAACGTAGTCATTTAGTTAGTCACTACTTTCTTCATAAAAAAATAATAATTTGAACTGCTTAAACAATTAATTTTGTTGCCATAAGTGACTGGTCAAAAAGACTAGAACTTGACACTAGCAAGAGCTGTATTCTGACCCCAAACTCTGAGCGATCGACCAACCAAATGCTTCGAAGCACCAAATGCTTCGAAGCAGACCATTGTAACTTGCAGACAAAGCACAGACCAAGACACACACAAACAAACACAGATACACAAAAATACAGACTGCAACATGCGCAAACAGAGATTAAACATAAAAAACCAAAAATCGTTCTCTTGCCCCAGAACAGCACTTGAGATAACGTGACCAAAGTCTTTTCGCCAAATACTATTAGATACTTAAGACATCATCTGGGAGTGAGAGTTTTGGTGCATATTTTACATTGTAACCTAGGTCAAACAGCTTTTGACCAAATGCTAAACTTCTTAAGAAATCATCTGTGGGCGTAATTTAGGTGCACGGTACACATTGTAATCTCAATTAAAAAGCTTTTTGACCAGATACTAATATTATTTTTAAGAAGTCATCTGGGGGTGTGATTTTGGTGAAATTTAATCAACTCGTTGTGCGATGCTCCCATTGGTGGAGTAGGCGACGAACGACGGTGATGATGATGACATGATTTTAAGTGCACAGTGCACATTGCAACCTATGTCAACTGCACAGGCTGACAAGTGAGTGGCAAAGTCCAAATCTGTTTAACAACGAATTGAATATATAAAGTTGCTCACAGTCTGGTCTATATCCGTTGCTGGTCGGTGCTCTCTTCACTAGTAAACTACAACAGCCATATCAGACACTCATGATTACAAATCAAAAGCAGTAGTGACAGGGCTTAAAGTGTGACTGGACGGTCATGGACGGCATCCAGGCACTTATTTTCAAATCTGAACGCCGTCCTGCCACTTGCTAGACCTTCATAGCCAGGAACGGTAGGGACATCCAGGCACTTCGTTTTCCACACTTTAAGCACTAAGAAGTGGCAAAATCCTTTGGCAGACTTCCTATACAATACATCCAAATGTATTCATATAACACAAACCCGCTTGCACTACGCTTACTACCCCGGAATAATCTGCCCGCTTTCTACCAGTTGCTAAAGACCTATCTTTTAAGCCATGGCTGGACTGGGAGCGCCTCTGAGTAGGCTTCTTGAAGGGACACTATATAAGTTTTCGGAATGAATGAACGAACAATCATAATTAACTTCTTCATTACAATTCAATAACAAAATCATGCACGATCGCCTTGGCATATTTATTTTAACCTAAAGGATTTAAGACAATGTCTGTAAAAACATCTAAAATCACTGATTGCCGTTGTGATCATGGATAACAACAGGAATTTTCTCCACGAGGGAAATTTTGTCAAGCTAACGTGCAAATGTTCTGGCTATTTCTTATTATAATTAGTAGGAACTTTATATTCATTTTTGTAATATTGCTGATAACAAACAAAGTTTCCAGGTCATTAAACACTTAACAAATGAGCAGAATGTATTAAGTCATAGAGGAAAACTGTCTGAATGAAACTCTTCTGATTCAAGCAGTGCTGCCACCTACCCAGGAGCGAGAGAAAAATGCTGTGCAGTTCAGGTCTAGCAATTATGATGTTTCCATTACCTTGTTTTTGTGGAAAAGATGAAACAAAGTTCATAATCATTAAAACTATATGAAGACGCCCTTGCAATGGCATGGCTGTGTTACTGTGCCATATAAATCGTTGTAAATATTATAATTATTGTGCTATGCGGTGTGACTGCATATACGGTGGTAAATAAAATATATTGATTGGTTGGTTGATTGATTGATTGACTGATTAATTGATATGGGTAACTGCCGGACTGGTAAGAGTAACAAAATCATAAAAGCAAAATTGTAAAAGCATCACACACACCTTGCAACTCGAAGACTTTTCGGGTTGTGTTGTTTGAGATGCTCCAGCAATTTGACCATCGTCAGACCAGTGTCAATTATGTCCTCGACAACTAGAACATTCTGCACAGAAGAAACTAACAGTCACTCACGAGACTCAATGTAAAAGGACCGAGTGATCCCAACACTTCCCAAGAAACGTCCCAAGGACAGAAGTAAGGCTTCTATAAGGCAGCAGCAGCAGCAGCAGCAGCAGCAGCACCACCACCACCACCACCATCATCATCATCAATGTATCGCAGTCAAACAATGTTTTGATGACACAATAATGGAAAAAGTGGACAGTCAACGCAATACCTGAATGTTCTATTAATGCAAAATTTTCAAAACCATCTCCAGACTTTGCTGGGATTTACCATGTAACTGAAATAATCTTCAACGTGTGACCTGCCCTTCAAAACTATCTTCAGATTTCTTTTCGCATGGACACATGACAAGAGCTATGGCAATAACTGCCATCTGCTTATACGAGGCCATTGAGTTCATTTATATCATTTTAACAAGTGAAGTAGTGAAACTCGTTCCAACAGATCGTGCAGACCAACTTCTCAACAGTAAAATGGCAATATTGCAAAGTGGCTGAATATTACTTCATCTCACACAGTAAAATAAAGAAAATTGTAGGACTTTAATAGATATAATAGATACAGCAATTTATTCGTACATTTCAACAGCAACAAAGACTGTTGCTGAAGAAACAGAGATGTCAGACACAGGAAAGTGATATTTAATCTTTATATTTATATTTCACAAATTGTAAACTAGTCAGTTGACTGACTACTGCAGACTTTTGTGAACTGTATAACATGTATATGAAACCTCACATATTGATTAAACAATGGCAAACCTTAAAATATGATCTAAGCATTGCAATAAAGGTTACATAAAAAATTGCTCAATTCGTACATGTCTGCCTTAGGCAAGGACACTGGTGATAGATGCTACGATAAGTGTCCTTCATAAACAAGTTGTGGGGCGCGGTGGTGTAGTGGGTATGTTCGTTGCCTTGCAGCCGGAGGGTTGCAGATTCGAATCCACCTTAAGTCGCCGTGTAGGGACCTTGGGCAAGTCCTTCACTTGCAATTGCTCAGCACTTCGGCGTTAAACTCCAATGCAGCGTCCGCGCTGCAGTTGGGAGCGCGTCTGAATAGCTGGCTTGAAGGGGTGCTATAACAAGTACACATACCATATATACATAAGTAAAAAAAATGACCTTCAAAGAAACTGTGGAAAATTTGTAATCTACATCCATGCAAAATTCAACTGATCAATTGTACGCAGAAACACAAACCTTTCCTTTAAGGTCAGAAAGGCTGTCTTTGCCATCTGAAATCTTTATATCCCCGGTTGACTTATCATCCTAAAATCAAAACATACTTTTTTAAACCTCTCGAGTCTGAACAATAGCATAAAAACACAATGCATCTCATTCACAGATAACCAACAGCATGCAAGTCCAAATCCAATAACTGCTGAATGGTTTATCTGAAAACATGACACTAAGCTACTAACTAATCGAGCTATGTATTACAGTAACCAAAGGTTGACACAGGAGCAGATTTAGAACAAGAGACTTCGAACCCAGTTTCCAGTACAAAGCATTCATGTATTAGGGCAATATATATGATGACTTGATAACTGGCAGTTGACTGTGAAGCAAAGGTGAATTGTTTGACCACACCAGGCTGCTCTCAAGTTGTCCATGGGAACGATGATGCACACCTATAATCTTCAGTTGGTATTGAAATAAAAAAAGCACAAATTCGGCGACACTATGCTACTTCTCCAGTCTACCTACGGCTCTTAATGGTTAACCAGCTTCAATGTGAATATTTTAATGGGTTCAATAAGTAAATTCTAACAATTTTAACCCCACATAAAGCAATTCCCCAAGGGCTGCAGTAATGCTGTGAAGCAGATACAGAGACAACTTCTTCAACATCTAAAAAAAAGAAATTCAACGATACGCACCAGGTAACTTCGCAGACGAATGAAGTCAACAGACAGAGGAAGGGATCGTCCAGAGTTACGGCTCAGCGACTGGATCCTGTCGCTGAGGTCGGCAAAGAACTTGTAGCCTCCCTTAAGAACGCATAACAAGACCATTGGCTCAGAGGCAAAGTCATTGAAGATGTCTCTTGCCAATCGTTCTATCCTGTAACAACCAATCCGAACGAATGGGTAACACCAACAATGTCAGACCTGTGCCCTGTCGATCACCAAAGGTGTAAGACTGTAAGTGGCAACCAAGAAGAATAGTGCTGTGCTAGAATTTTCAAAGGTGTGCCATTCAAGAAGAATGATACTGCTTTAGTATTTTCAAAGGTACAAGTGTAGTAGTGTCTAAGGTACCAGTGGAACTCAAGAAGATTGGCACTGTATTAATTATTATTTTAAAAGGTGTAAGTGGCACTCCAGAAGAAGGGTACTGTATTAATTAGTACTTTCAAAGGTGTAAGTGGCACTCCAGAAGAAGGGTACTGTATTAGTATTTTCAAAGAGTGAAATGTAAGAAGAATGTAAAATTTGCATTAGTATTTTAAATATTGGTATTTGAGACCGAAACAACATCTTGCATTCATCCGATTCACTGTTTGTTAGACATCCATCCAGGAGCAGATCCTAGATATGAAGTGTCACAGCCTGCATATAAAACTAGAATCTTGGCAATAATGATTGAATTCTAAAATAAAAGAGAAAACTTTGTGAGGCTGTATGTTCACAGAGCTACAGAGTAGCTGTGCTGCAGAAGAAAGTATGCTTTCAGATGATCTTAGCATGTTGATATAACATGCAAATATACACATACACATATGTACATACCTGTCCTGAATAAATCCACTTGGGATCAGGACTGACTGAAGGTCATCTTCGTAATGCTTTGGAATGCAGAACATATCTAGGGGGTAGCCATGGAAGTCATCGGCTATCTAAATCACAACAGAAACCCGACAGGAAGTCATATTCATTCTCTGCAATTATTCTAATGAACAGAGGTCTAGTCTAACTAAACCTATTGATGTTTCTTGTGTCATTGGCATCGATTAAAAGTTCCAAATGAAGATGTGATCAAAGTTGCTAATCAGTCTCATTGGTACAGAAAAACAACAATCTGCCAAATTCAAGAGAGCACCCCCACTCTGGTTAACGTCCTATTTTAAAATCAAAGAGGACCCAAGTAGTTCTGCGCAAAAAAGAGAGGAACAAAGCTTGAAAATGTCATGCCACTTAAGAGCTGTTAGGAGGTTCGAGAAGAAAGTTGTAAAATACATCTGAAAACAATGAGCAGCGCTAGCTTTTCACAATGAGAGCTACAATCTTCAAAAAAGGTGCAACTTCTTTCAGGTTCAGAAATTCAAAATGCAGTATTTGGTGCTGAAAAATTGTCAAACCTTCTCATCATCTCAACACTTTTATATTGGCTCTATCGTTTTGTCAACTTAATTACTCTTTCATCCTTTTTCCGCAATGACTCTATATGCCATGGACGCCGGATGGATATAACAATTTCTAAGATAATTTACGTCTGAGAAAGGTTGCCGTCGAATAAATATTCCAACATCGAATATAATGCCACTGTGTACTTACTGAAATGAATTTTGCAGACATTTCGTCGATTAAACGGAACAAAACAAACAGGAATCCAAAATGTTGCTATTAAAAGTTTGTCACAATCATGTCACCACCTCCTAGCCTTTGAACTTCTGAAAAATACCAAGGATAGGAGGCTGGAGTGCAGCACCATTACAACAAATTAATGTCACGAGCATTGATATGTATTATAGTTTACTGGATAGCTAATTGCCTATGAAAGTTCGGATTATCGCTCACTCAGGGATATCCATTGAGGTGTATTACATGTATAACATAACGCCAAGGATTCTATATTTAGAGGATAGGTTTCTTGTATAAAAAGCATGTATATCCGTTTTATATATGGTGTCGTTGGTCAGTTCTATTTTTAGTAGGCGATCGTCGCGCCGCCTGGTGAAGCGGACGTAAAGGCTCTCGTAGACAACAACAAACTCGGCACGCGCAATGTGGTGTTCATCGATTAATTGTAAGATTTCGAGGAAGAAAAATCCTGGATTGTCTTTATTTCGGTTTCCAAAAAAACGAAGAAAGGTAAATGATGCAATGATTTTAGATATTGCTTGAAATTTGCTTGGTTAAGTAATCTAAATCGCATAAACATGCGGTCGGCATTGCGAACGAATTCGGCTGTATAACTCTGTGTGTACATTCGGTCAATCGTGTCTGACATTGATTCGAAAAGTCAGACATCTGTTTTGTTTTCCCGTAACTTCGCCGAGTAATAAATTAAAGCAAATGATAAGTAATTCAGAGGTAACAATTTGCATTGCTACATGTGTTTGGCAGATGCAGGCGATGAGTACAATGATGCGACGTCAGGATCTAGTGAAACGCTCTGCAGCGTATTTATCTGAAAGCTGTGGACTGTGTGCCGACCACTTTGAGGAGAGTCAATTCATGAAAAGCCAAAGGCGAGACAGCTTGGTGTGGAATGCAGTGCCACCAACACTGTTCAATGTTCCAAATCTACCCAAGAGACTTCAGTCGTGTCGCAAGCTACCACTGCCTCGAAAGCCATCTCTACCTCGAAAGCCACGTGCAGATGTTTCAACACCACCAGGTTAGAAATAAAATTTTGTAGGACTTGTTTGCAATTTGTTTTAGTATTTGAAATCTAAATCTGATATCTAGTTTAGTTTCAGCATCCTAGTACAGTGGTTTTCAAACTTCTGCAGGCCACGGACCGGCAATAATTTTTGGCTGAAGCTCGCGGACCATTAACTGAAATGGCGAGTGCAAAAACCGACCTTTAATTATAACACAAAGACTTAGAAGGCTATTTGTAATTGGCGGTTTGTTTCAATAATTAAAACATATCCCTATAATAGCATTTTACTTATTTCTCAATTTAATTCTCATTTAATTGAAAATTAAAAAGTTGAACTCAAAGTTTAACCGTGAAAAACTGCCCAAACAGGCTTTTTGCGTTAGCTCATAGATCCTTGAAATGCTTCAAACACATTGTTTATATTTCAAATTTTATATTATTTTAGAAAGTTTACTAATCTACATCTAGCATTGAATTCAGAATGAATTTAAATTGTTTGAATGTGCCATGTGGATGAACATAAAGTGCTTGCAATTATATATCCCATTGTAGTGCTCATTGCGACAATAAAAATATTAATTGAAAAGATCTCTGGTAAACCCATAGCTTGACTTGAACTAATGCTACAATCCACGCATCATTTGACACTGTTAACACGATGTTTTCTACATTGCAGTAATTTTTTACTCATATTTTAAAAATGTTTCTACTTCCACTTTTTACCCCTTGCTTGTGATTCTTAGACAAGAACGCTGAGCAGTAAATGCTTGCATTTTTATTCATTCATTCATTCATTCAGGAAACGACCGAGAAGGCTCGACGTTGTCTGGTAGCATATGTTTATATGTTTTACCTATGTTTGTTTTTACAGGACAATCAGTTCGTTCTTGGAAGCATGATCTACAGTACTGATGAACTCACCGTCGCCTCTCGTACTACATCTGACAGGTCCGAAAACTACGTGCAAAGAAAATAGACAATTCCATGTCAATGAATGAAATTATTAAGGCTGCATCTAAGTAGCTAAGTCATATGATATGCAGTCCTTTACAGTTTCTTCAATGTCAGCTAAGGTGTTCTTCCAGGTGACTTGCTGCCTAGTGATGCTATTGTCACAGCTGAACTTGTGGAACGCATGGATAAATTATTTGATTCCTGCAATGGTGTAAATTTCAAGGATGTAAAAATTACTCGACGTCCACTGACAGCCACTTCTTTCCATGTAAAATTCTGGCAAGACTGCATAAGTTGGTTTTCTCATTGGAAATTTATTGGATCGAAAACAAAAATTTATTGCGTTGATGGCTGGAGACTATCTCTCTCCGCTCTGCTGCATTTATGGGAAGCAGTCAAACCAGACTTGAAATTTATGATGCCTCGTAGATTAAATCAGGATTGCCTTGAAAGCTACTTTGCATCCATTCGGCAGAAAGGTGGATTTAGTGATAATCCGTCAGCGGGTAAATTTCGTAGTGCAATGCGCCAGGGTATAGCAAATAATCTCTTGTCAAGTTATGCTAATGGAAACTGTGAGAGTAATGACGATGAAATTTTACTTTGTCTTCATAAATTAACAAACTCCCCTGTGAAAGAAGTTGGAGATTTGGTGCCAACAAATGAACCAGTTATTGCATGTTCTTCAGCATCTAATGTATTTGCAAGTAACCTTCATGTTACTCAGGTTTATGATTTGGCCACTCTTAATGCCATGGCATATATTGGTGGGTATGTTGCAAAAAGGGTTCACATGGTGCATCCATGTGCCACCTGTCTAGACTCTTTGTGTGATAACAATGCACTTCCTACGAATCCAACATTGTATTTACGTTCGTTTTAAAGCCCTTTATCCTGGTGATTTTGGCAAACTTAGGATTCCAAAGCCAGAGATGCTTCGATATCTGTGTGATGTGGAGTCACAGTTCATGATGAGTCTCACTAGGCATGTTCACCTACCTCAAGTGCTGCAACGTATCAAACAGGACATTGTTACGTCTTGTCAGCTGCACTTGAAAAGTTCTCTTTGCCCCTTAGTTCATGAAATTTTTTTAACTGTGTATATTACTACCAGATTGCACTACGAACTGCCGCAGATTCTGGATCAAAATTTGTCTGCAAATAAAGCAATTTCTACAAAGAAAAGACGAAAAATTATGAAACTTAAACATATTTGGCATCCTAACACTTGAACATTGTTATTCACCCCAAAGTTGCAGAGCAGTGGCAAGCTGCCCGTGGTCTATATGGTTTATTGAACATTTTTTGTGTGCATACTGTGAAATCTCAAGGGCTTCTGTATATTTGCCATCATCAACATGTTGCCATCGTTTGTGACTGTCACACATTTTACATTCTTAGTGGAACATTTTATTATATGCACTTTAAAAATAGAGGAACATTCAATTTCATTGCATGTATGTTGCATATGCCTGCACCTGTACGCTTTAGCATTGGCTTTGAACATCATTCTGTGAATATCAGTAACTCAGCCAATGATAGCTTTTTGTAAGACTTTGTTCCTAATGATTTGTATGTACGAGTTGCTATTAGAACTGAAATGGTTATAAGTATTGTGCTAAACTTGTATTGGATTAAATGTTCTTAGTTGGTGGAAAATGATGTAACTAAGCAAAACGACCTGTATTTATGTTATGCAGAGGAATAAAAATTTAACATGACTTAGATTCTTCCACCTGCTGTATTACTCCCATGACTTAAATGAGACCTGCTGAAATTGTATTGCTGGCGCCGCCACTGGCTAGAAGAAAAGGTGCATTCTTTATTCATTCATTCTATGAATTTATAAAGCGCCCTTTAAATTCTACTCAGAGGCGCTCCCAGCCCAGCCACGGCGAAAAAAACAAGATAGATTTATGAACAAAGTTTACTGGTGAGATGTAGTAAATGAAGCTTTGAAAGGTCATTCCAGATTGACAGCCTAAATGGAAGCTGGATTGATGACATGGGGTTGATGTCCTTCCCTCGAGTTTTCTTAGGTAAAATCATAAAGGCATGTAGGCTAATCATAAAGGCATGAAGTTAATGTTAGTCTGGACTGTCTGGGATATCCATAGTCTCAATGCAAAAGCCATTTAATACCGTATACGGTGACAGCCAAAGCAAAGGCCTTATAGTCTAAAGACTCTTAATATCTTTGGCCAAAGTGTCAGAAACTTCTTAACTATTAACGCAATGCATTAGTAGGACCGTCGTGAGATGTGCTGCTAACTGGCAGCAGTCACAGAACGACGCATGCCTATTAGCCCACGCTAGCATAATCGGAACACTTGATTGCATCAGACAGTGACAGTAATTAACATTGAGCGTCTAGATTGAGTTTATAGGTTCATATAGGCTACAGCTGCTCAAACGCTTTATTTCAACCTCAACTCTTCTCGATCTCATCGTATCAGACGCAAACAATTCGTCGATACCATGGGCTAGGCCCATGTTGAATCCGGCTTGGGACGCCTCGTAAAAATTTCAAAATTAGCCTTAAAATTATGTAACATGCCATATTAATGGTGATAGACATTACAGCGTATATTGAGCACGATGTTTCACTCTACATATGCGATTATTTATTGCTTTAAAGATAATTATTCATCGTTTTCTACATAGCATCCGCAATGCATTCGTTAAGGAAACACGCGCTTTTACGCCCGCTTCGCTAGGAGCGCCACGTTACACGCTCGGCGCATGGGTCGGCGTCGGACGCCATTTTCCTGTACAAGGCGCTCATATAAGAACTTTCCTGTCCTGTGTATAAATCGTCCTTGACATAACGCTAGAGAGAGCATGACGTATCTAGCCAACAGTCAGATTTGAAGTCGTCGTTAATTTTTAACGTCGTCCTAATTCAAAGCGACTAATCAAAGGCCTATGATTGGTCGGGTGCTAATTAGACAGATGATGTGATTGGTCGGTGCCAATTAGACGGACTTCAATATAAAGACTTGATACTCTCTCTAGTGAAATATTCATTATATAATACACCTCTATGGGGATATCCGAGGATTCTTTGCGGCAATCCCAGGATTCTCTGCGGCAAGTCCCAGGATTCCTAGAGGCAGACTATAGTAAAGGATAGGCGGCACAACACTCCGCTTTAAAGCGCAAATTTCTCAGTAATGATAAAGAATTGTTTAAAGCCAGACTAGGGTTTTTGAGTTGAGTGACATACAAAACAATCAACCTAACTGTATTTAGCGGTCACTGACCAGATTTCTTGAAAATAGTCTTTAAAGTTGACGAATTTAACATGGGTTTACATATGACCAAGCACGCTCCTCCCTGACAGGAAGTCACGTGTGATTCGCCGTCGGCCATATCCGAAGCTTTACCTATCTAGTAAATATAATACATATCAATGGTCACGAGGTTAACAACGCCGTCCTGTGGATCAGGCCACTCTAAAAAATGAAACAACCCAAGTTGGAGGAGCGAAAAAAAAACAAGAAAACCCAGGTTCAGCAAATCTTTCGAAAATGTAAAGAATTTCCCGTCCGAAAATTATTTTTTTCAGTCATCCGGCACAAATCTTTCAAAAAATGTCCAAAATTTCCCGTCCGAAATTTCTGATGAGTTTTTTCTGATGACTTTTTTAGTCAGCCGCCACAAATCTTTCAAAAAATGTCCAAAATCCCCCCAAAAATGTCCAAAATATACCGAAAAAGGTCTAAAATCCACCGAAAATGTCCAAAATTTCCCGTTTTCTACCGTCAAAAATAACCCAAGCAAAAAAACCAAGTTTCTCCAGAAAAAAACCCATTTCCCAAGTTCGGATCGAAAAACCCAAGATCTTGTGAAAAAACACAAGGAGTGGCAACGCTGCCCCTCATTCTTGACCGAGATATAACTCAATATACGTCGATGATATAACTCGCCGAAACATAAGATAGGCCTATCACTATAATAATAGTGATATCACATATTATGTGAAAAAGACCTCAAGGCTCAAACCAACTGCCTCAAGAGATCATTATCATCACAAGCGGTCTATTCATAGATTGTCTCGATTGGCTCTTGAAACTGAATGGATAACTGTTTGTTATGTTGTCTGTTTGACAACATGAAAAGTGTTGCAATATGCCAAATAAATTTTTGTAATGTAATCTTAGATAAATTTTCAACGCCCTCAAAATCCACGTCAGGGACGCCAGCCTATATTCACATGCACTATCCGGTCCGAAATAGCCGAAGTGCCGAACTGCTTTCCTCGTTCCCGTGCAAGGCAAATCCGGGTTGCTCAAAATCTGGAGAGATCGAAAAGTAATGCCCGATCGAGGATAGCCTATAACAAGATATCATAGATTCAAATTAGCTGGGCACGAATCGCATATTAAACAGAATCGTTATCGCCGTGAACTGTTGATGACCTTTTTTTTTTTAGTCATCCGGCCAAATCTCGGGCCAAATCTCGCCGAAATTTTCTACTTTCGCCGCCAAAAAAGTTAATGACCTTTTTTTTTTAGTCATCCTGCCAAATCTCGGGCCAAATCCTCGACGAAATTTTCTATTTTCGCCGCCCAAAAAGTCTTCACGCTCAAAGATTGGGGGGGACAAATGCATGGGCCGTCCCCCCAACACTTTTATTGGGGGGGACCGTCCCCCTCTGTCCCCCCCTAGGTCTCCGCCCATGGAACTGCCCATGAAAGACTTTAGGCCTACTTTAATCTCTCGGACGTAGGCCTACTGCTTGCTCATATATTGCTCTAGGAATCCAACAGTAAAACCCTTTCTCTGATCATAATTTTGTAGAAACAGGTAGCTAAGTCCACTTGTCATTATCCAAAGTGTAAATTTATAGCTTTATAGGCCATGCTTCATCCAAGTCCTTATTGTAGGCTTATCTGCTGTCTAGAATGAAAAAGTTCTATCGTGACTTAATTCCTGTGATTCAACAACTTAACGGTAATTATTACAACATGTAATGCGCTTTCCTATAGTAACTTCTGATTTAGACGATCGAGGACCTTGTCTGCCTTACACGTGAAGCTAGGGATTGAATTTTGACAGGCCAAAAAGTAGGCTAGCTGTAGCATAGCCTATAGGCCTATAGCCTACGTGTAGTTAGTACGAGAATTATTGTGAAACAATATAACTGAGGGGTCAAACCACAGTATTTATACTGTGGTCAAACCTGGGACTAGGCCTATATAATAATTATAATAATAATCTTCATTTAATCACTCAATCTGACACACCGCAGAATGATTACAAGTAGGCCTACAGATTATACAAAATACATATATGATCCACGTTGAGTTGGGGTGTGAAAATTGGTCCTATTATGGGGTCCTAAGAAATACCTAGAAAGACTAAAGGCAGAATAGGTCTTATTAACGGGTCCTAAGAAATACCTAAGAAAGACTAGGGGTTGAGCCTCCTCCAGAAAATTAACTAAAAGGATTAATTTTGTACAGCGCTATCTGATAAACGATAAAGCGACAGCAAGGAACCAGATAAAAGAGGAAGCTCTGTTTTGCCTTATGGGTAGCGGTCAACTTCTCCGTTTTATTTTCAATAATAAATTCTACTTGAGCTAATATTCTCTTATAAATGTAGGTTTTTGTTTGCATTTGGTCATTTATATGGACTGACCTATATGTATATTATAAAAATTAGCCACACTTACAGACATCCGTGAATCAGTACGCTTTAGTTATACTCGGTGCTGCCATCTATTCTTCGTCAACAGAACTTTTGAGCCGATTCTCTGCTGTATTGTTAACAGGCCTGTTTAAATTAATTATTTGTGATATGCTAGCACCAAATGGGCAGCAAGGTACACCCTGTATGACGAGACCACTGGAATTCTCTTTAAAGCTGGAGATTGTTTGTTTCCTTAATTAAAGAATTTCCTATGTGAAATAGTCGTTTATTCTGTGTATTATATGAACATAGAATGTGCCCTCATGTACGCTGTGTTCATTCAAAGCCTACTGACTTAATTTGAACGGTCTATGTGCTTAAGTAATCAATTTTCTCATGTATAGGGTATACCTGAAATTGCCACAGTATTTCTATATGATTGAAAAATTAGACCAGCCTACATAATATTTATAAATGAGATGAGATACATTCTCTATGGTGAGCTGCTTTGCAAACTGCACATTAAAATACCTTAACTCGTTCCACATTTGATGATTGTTATAATTTTGAAATGATTTATTATAGGGGTAGATATTTGGTGATTTAAAAAGAAGTGCTTTTATGCATAGTATAGCAATGGAATTTGTGATGGATCATTTGCAGTCTCATTTTGAGAATTCACACAGCATACATTTGCTATGGAAAAATGTCCATATTTACATTTACCATTGTTGGTAATAGAGTTGTGTATAGTAATGAATCCTGGTCAATACCTAACATGTTGATATCCATAATGTTTTGTCTACAGCGTTCATGTAGTATGGCAGAGCAGTGCGACTTGTCAGTGGACGTCATTATAGAATATTCAGATTGGATGATACGCAATGCTGATTGTTGGCTGGTTGTGCAGTGACTAAAGTTCATTCTCAGGCTATCACAACCGAAGGTGATTAAATATTTTCTCTGATTGTAAATCATGGTTTATTTCTTTGTTAAAAAACATGTTAAACATTTGCAGTCACGTGTACTTAACAGGATTTTTTATACTTAACAGGATTTTTTATAGATTCTTTATATTTATATAATATATCAAGCTGGCTTATTGTTTTCATGTGTACAGCTTCAGGTGTGCTGTAAGGACTGCTTACACCATACATTCGGCAATAAACAACCGAGTTCGCACTTTTCTACATTTAGACATAAGCAAAGGTCTTTGCAAGGTAACTAACCAAATGTTCTCAAGTAACCAGTTGTGTTTAAATGCAGTTTAAAATTAAGATGACATTTTGGAAATACAGGTTTAAATGAAAATGCTTTTGTCAATTATCATATAATTTTATATCACAATTGAATCTACTTTCTCCAGTTATTTGGAAAAGGTTTGCTTTTCCAGGTTTTTGGAATAATTGAAGGTTTATTTCACTTGCACGGCTACCGACAGTTAAATCTGACTCCTGTAATGACTTGTGATCATCTGCATTAGTACTACGAATTGTAATCATACTGCATTTGTTTGTATGCACACTTGTTATAGCGCCCCTTCAAGCTCACTACTCAGAAGCGCTCCCGACTGCAGTGCGGACACTGCATCGGAGTTTCACGCCGAAACGCTGAGCAATTGCGAGTGAAGGACTTGCCCAAGGTCCCTACACGGCGACTTGAGGTGGATTCGAACCTCGAACCTTCTGACTGACTGTACAAGGCAGCGACGCCACCACTACACCACCGCGCCCCTCAACTGCATTGTATCAGTTTGAAATTAAACGAAGATTATTATTATCATTTCTTTCTATCCATTGCATTTGTTGTAATTTGTGCGTAATCAGTATAATTTTAGTACATTTTGTGAGTGGCTAATGTGGTGGCACGTGACAATTTTTCAAGTAAATGCTTTGATGACTGTTTTCGTATGAAGGTGTTTATCGAGCTGGCGTCGAATACCTCACTCAAGTACAGCATCCGGAGGAAGAAGATGGATGACAACTCAAGCGATGAACAACTGACGCAAGACAGTAACGACACAGGCGACGAAGCTATGCCTTCAATAGGTATCATATGATTATAATTATCTCATCCCGTCTGTCTTGGGTGCTCGATAAATTGAGTGATTAAGACGCTGGACTTTCAGTTGAGAAGTTGGGGTCGCTCTCGTATGCTGAAGCTAAAAAAACGAAGTCGCTAACGCTTCATACCCACGGCTGCCTCAGTGCTAACACTTAAGGGGCGTCTCTTCTTTGTCAAGTCTATCTTGCTTTTGTTCTTTCCAACCTTGGCATCATTAGCCCTTCAACAATGCTGCATTATTGATGATTGGGTAACCTGCTTTAGAGCTGCTTGTTTTCTTAGAGCTAGCGATTCTGCCTGCACTTTCTACAATCAATTAGTGAAACTGGTCTCTTCTAGGCTGAGGCTGCTCTGAGTAGGTATCTTGGAGACAGGCGAGGCACTATATAATTGCTGCAAATTAGTGTATACCTCCTTTTAGCAACTTGTCAAACACAGGGATACTTGGCTATATGCTAGATCGGCAGGCTTCAACTTTAGTATGCTGAAGATACTTCTTTAGCCATTTGGAATGTAAATTTATGTATGTGGAGGATTGATTTCATTGTGGTTTTGGTGTAATGCATGAGAAGATTTGACGTACTGCTCGTATTAGGACCGTCAGACATATGATCATCCTACACGAAATGGTGAAGAAATGTTATCATGACTCCCCTGCTTTGTATAAGTTGCTCAAATCCTACTTTTTTAGATGTGGTTGAGCTGGGAGTGACTCTGAATGAGTCTCTTGAAGAGACCTACTAGGCTACTATATATAATTCGTGGAATGAATTAATCTGCCGTGCTTGCACACTACAGGCTTTTCTCACGATAACATTTCTTCAGCATTTCACGTAGAACAATTTGTGTTCTGAACTTGGAAACATACACCATTGAGTTTGTCATGATGTGCCATTATCGGTTTTGTTGTTGTATCGCATAGAAGTACCGGTAGGCCTAATGCTACCAGACCTGCAGGCGTAAGTATGTCTGCACCTCAACATGGGATGTCCACTGTCGTTTTACAATGTACGAAACTTAAGAGAAACCTGATTGATTGTAAATAAATAAGCAGATAATTTTTCATGGTGTTTGCTTTTATGTGGATGAATTGTTACGAATATTTCAGGACTTGGCGGGCAGCAGTTTCAGATAGTCTCGCAAGACGACAATGGTGAACCAGGGATCCACACGATCACGATGAGCAACGTCTCCTCGTCTGGTGGCTTGCCATCCTCCGGACAAACCATCCTACAGTATGCTCAGGGACCTGATGGACAATATTTCATTCCAGGTTCGTCGGGTTTTGTTTCGATGAGCCGGCTGGTGGTGGTTTAAGTTAACCCGTTGCCAACCAAAGTGTATTAAATGGCATTGGAAATCCTATACCCTAGGTTAAGAATAATAATAATAATAGCGACAATTTATATGGTGCCATAACGTGGCCATACCTCTACAAGGGCGCCTCACAAACGGCCAACTGCGGAATCCCGCAGTAGGTTGGTAAGGGGTTAAGAAAAATGCTGCGAGGAGCTGAACGTTTGTGGTTCTGCTTTGGTTTCTCTGACCTCGGTCTCTGCCGTCAGTTAGAGAAAGCAAAGGTTAAGATGTCCGATGACGCAACTCTCGGTGCCGAATTTCTTCTTTAACCCTTTCACAACAAGAGTGATTGTGTTTGAATGCATTTTGGTTGGGTGTTAATTGTGTTGTGGATTTTGTACTGTGAAGTTTAAAACGAGTGTGATTGTTAAAGTGTGATGTTAAGACATGGAACATGGAGAGATGGGCCTTGTAATGCCTACTGTTAGGGTTCTAGTCCATTTTGTGTGCTGCCTGTGTTCATTTAGTCTTAGTTTAGCAAACTTTCAGTCTTCTTGGACTGATTGATTTTTATTTGCTTTTGTCCAGATCTGTAGAATGGAACCAGTTGAATATTAAAATGTTGTTTTGCTTAGAAGATTGGGCGCCTTCGTAAGGTTATTGTAAGGCACTATATAAATGTTTGTATACATACATGCATACAAGTAACTGTTGATTGGTTCATTGAATAGATGCAACAGTGAATTAACATCATGCTACTATAATAGAAGTTTCCAGATTAGGTTAGATTGTCCAACTCTAACTAGGTATGACTCTTGAAGTATAGTATTAGATGCAGAATTCTCCATTCATAAATCTGGACTTTATGCTTATAATTGTTAGGTTTTTTTAAAAGGTGCGATTTTAAAAGGGTGTTGTTGTTGAAGAACAGGCATCTGCTTCACTCGTCACTTAGTCCTGTGTTGTTGTTGTTGTGTTTCAGTACATCAGTTAAGTCCGTCTGATGTTGTCTCGCTGTCCCAAGGTCTCGTCGTTACGGCTGGCGGTGTTGGTCTCGACTCCGCAACGCAGATGGTTGAGGAGGCGTCGAGAAAACGAGAACTTCGTCTGCTTAAAAATAAGTACGGCCGCCTTCAGTTTTTCTGAGATTTCCAGATGCAATGAGCTGATATGTTTTGGAAGATTGTGATTGAGGCTGATTGAAGAGAGGTGTTTGAGTCCAAATGCATTCGTTGAAATTGTAACCTGTTTTGACCTGATAAGTTCAAAGTAAAAATTTTCACATTTTATCTTTTTTATTTAATGAAACAGTGCGTGCAATTATGTCCAAGACAATACATTATTCATGTAAATGTATCCAGCAGTTCATGTACATTGTCAGATGACCATCGTCGCCATTTACGTGCTGGAAAGTATGTAGTTCCTGGTGCATGTCTTGTCTTAGTCCAGCCTTCATTCGCAGTTGCCGGTCCCTCTGTCTCGAATTCTCTTCCTCCTCATGTTTGCAATTCTCTTAGGTGGTTGTAACTCTCTTAGCGAGACTGTCTTCCGTTCTAAACTGAAAATTTACCATTCCAGCCTGCCTACGGCTCTTTATGGCTGCCCGGCTTCAATGTGCACGTCTGAACTTTGTAAGGAATATTACATATTCCAGTTTTATCGCTTATTGTATTGTATTTAGTTAATCATCCCGAGAAAGAGTTAAGTTATGAGCAATGTTTCTGAGAACGCTGTGTCTGTTGTTCGCAGGGAAGCCGCAAAAGAGTGCCGACGGAAGAAGAAAGAATACGTCAAATGTTTGGAAAATCGCGTCGCGGTGCTGGAAAATCAGAACAAGACCTTAATTGAGGAGTTAAAGTCGCTGAAAGAACTGTACTGCCAGAAGGACTCGCATAGCTAGCCTGCACGCCGCCTCGTATGACAATGGACGACTTTTCTAAATGTGCTGTACAGACAATGGTTGGGTCGTTGAAGAAGTTTCTGTGATCGGCTGGAATAGAATAAAAAATTACTCTGCCTTATGACTGCTGGTGTGCGTTCGAAGTTTAGCACGATCAGTTCGCGCGTCACGAGCAGCTACTAGGCACGGCAAGGAACTGCTTCGAAATTATTCTACCGAGGACCAGTGTGGCGTTCCGATGTACATAGGTAGATTTTTTCGCAGAATTTATTATTCGCATGTTAAGGTTTTTCTCATTCGTGTTTGGTTCTTTTATGCAGACTGATTTGATATGTTCGAGAGATCTAGGCGCTTTCTTGAGCACTTCCAGAAGCAGCTTTTTTATTTGTTTCAATGGGTTTTGAGCTCACTCAATAGTTACATAAATTTATGTGTCACCTTGTTTACTTACCGTCAGAAACCTTATTTAACAGGAGTTGCGAACAGTGCGGCGTGTGAATGGTTCTGTGCTGTTTAGAGATGACAACCTACGAGTTTGTTGCTTTATATGAAAATGCGTTTCAAAATGTGTAGAAATGCAGATATATGACTAAAAGTAATTTGAGTGATTTCACATTTGGCTTGTGTGAAAATGACACGAGTGATTGATATGGCTTATGCAAGAAGCGTCTGACCAGTTTGTCAGGTGCTGATAAAAGATCTTCAGTGGCGATATGCTTCCTTTTTTGTTGCACTTTCATTTTTCCGCGCCTTTCCAGTGAAATCAACTTCTTATGCTGACTTGATAATTTTCATGCCTAACATCTTCCGTTTCTTGGTGAATACTTATGCACTTAGGAATTTTTGCTAAAGAACGATCATAGCGCTGTGTAATGTGATTGGAAGCCAACACAAAAGTGGGGAATTTATGTAGCACTCTTATAGTGGACTGGGCATTGTAATAGATGGTAGAGTGCAAGTAAAGAGTACGACTAAGTTAAGCAAAGGCAAGGATTTATTCTATGTGGCGTTAAATAAGTGTGCTTGTCATGCAGTGGACTGGTTGACATCAAATGAAAAGTGACGGTTTGAGTACAATTAATTTATTAGACAAAATGATTAGCTAGATGGAACGAGAAATGAGATGTGGTGCTGAAGAATGAAAACAACCAACATGTGATGAAGCCAAAGATTTATATAAAACAGAGATGGATTACACAGAAATTTTCATACATTGCAAATTGCTGTTTGCGTGTAGCCGAGTGTGTGTATTTTATCTCTTTAATAGAGGGTGGGGTAAGAGTGTAAAGCGAACTTGATGCCATAATTGTTTTCTTTCTGTATTTACTTTCTTTTAGCTTTTTCAAGGAAAATATCTTTCTGCTTTGCTTGAAAAATCAAGCACTCAAGGTGCCATTGTTTAGTTCTGGGCTTGTTTTACAACATCTTAAAAACTAAAGCTTGACTTTTCATTTATTTATCACCAGTTAGAGCAGTGGGGAGTTGTGCTTCAACTTCACTGTTACCTCATTTGTCTTATTTTTCGTAATCTTCATCGTATTCTGTTTGAACAGTAACAGATTCACCGAGAGAATAATACGCGAAAGCATGGCGTACCCACAAAATTGGCAGGCATGTTTTCCCTTATTGTTTTATTGCATGTGTCAACGTATTGTGTCCTACTTTATATGTTGCCGAAGATTAAATATAGTACAGCCCAGCTATGTGATATATGGAGCCTATTTAAGGTATTTGTTCCTATGACATGTATATATTTATAGGGTAGTACGCTCGGGCATTGGACTTCTTCCGCTGCATTTGATTTTGCGAAACCAAGTATTTGGCTTTGGTTCTGAAAAATTTGAAAAATAATTTTTTGAAAAATGTCTTGGAAGTGAAAATGTTCTGAAAACATTCTTAGCAATTTATCAGATGAAATTGGCTATAAATTATTTAATGGTAATACATGTCCTGGTTTGTTGGGTGTTGACCAGAATATGTGCGTAATATATGTATGTGTGTATGTATGTGTGTATATATATATATGTGTATATATATTATATATATATATATATATATATATATATATATATATACACTTACAGATGTGGAGAGTTGTTTAAAGTATGGTTACTTACTAAAGATACATTAACAGTTTGTAGATAGATTTTATTGCTGTGTGTGCTCTTGATCTGCTTGTCTGTTTGTTTTAAGTTTGTTCAGCATGTTTACCTTTGCTGGAGATATGGCTTTGATATAATGCACACAATGCGAGGCTGATGTGTGCTAAACATGGGTCATGACTATTGAACATGTTACATGTTATTTCACGGGTGGGCAGAACTAACTTTTATTCAAATTTTGGCCTAAAGTTATGGCACCCCAGTGTGACCATTTGAAGCTGACAAAGTATCCACCTGACAAAATTGCTTTTGTGTTATCTGAAATTCTGTTAGTAAGTGAGGCTTGTTAGATTTATTTCCATTTAACAAAGACATTGTGGCAAATATGAAGATGTTTAATAGGTGCATCATCATTTAATAAATAGCGCATACACTAGAGTAAGTTGAGTGACTGATACAGAATGTTTCTTAGAAGCCCAAAATTATATAGTAATGATTTCCTTTATTGAAGAATAGAGTTGACACACCAAAACCGGATACAGTTATGCAATTGAAACAATTAACTAGAACAGAAAAATCACAGATCTTAACTACTAACACGACGGCCTGCGATACAAGGGCGCTAATAGCAGCCTATGAAACACACTCAATCCTGCGGGGGCTTCAGGGATCGAATTCGAGTCTGCTGATCTTCATGCAAGTGTGTTGTCCAGTACGCCATCGGTTATTTTCTTGAATTTGAAGACATTCAGAGATCTATTCTAAACTTTAGAGATCAAAATAAGGCTTACAATTGTTCCCTAGTGAAAAAGTAATGAATAGTTCCAGGACCATTTCAAAAATGTGCATCGCCTCCAGACAGTGGTTAAAGTGGTGGAACTGAATGGGTGAGCATGAGCAGTGGGAACGCCCAAGAAGAATTTCACTGCGTTGCAGATGTATCCATGGTTCCATGCATGTCAAGCAGTGGAAACGCCGTAACCACAAATTCCAACCCATTTTAAACGCTGTCTTAAAATAGTGGCTGTATGAGATTAATGACTGTCTGACTTTCAGCTCACTCCTTAGCACGCACCAGTCAGATTTTAATATTCTGTTCCTTTCCTGTATAACAGGCCTGCTTTTGCTCTCCTTGACTCTCCGTTTACAGAGGTCTCCCCTCTGCCTCCTTGATATTTCATCATTCTTCGCTGCCATTAAGTCATTAACACGTCTAATATATCATAAGTATAAAGAACCTGTTATGACAACATATATATTATTTAATTCGACGATCTGTATACCTACTAAACAATATTATAAATACACACGTCTTCCAAATTTTTCTGGTTTTAACCAGCTGCGCTCAAACTGATGACGTCACTAATATGTGCGTGGTTTATCGCTTGTGCTCCGCGAGCTTTTGCAGAGGAGGCTTTGAGTTGTTATTTGCTCAATACACAAGTTATTATTTGTTGTGCGTTAAATTTCGTTAAGTTTTCTCTAATTTCGGTTGTAATTCGCCAGTATGCCTTTTCATACGTGTGGTCCAAACGAGGCTATGGTTGTTTCAGGTCTGTTGTCATTTCTTTTACGTGTCATGAACTTGTAGTAAACTGGCCGAGCTGCTGGTTCTACTCTAAAAGTTAGGACAGTGGCTGCTGATGGTGGCTGGCGATTACACCATCCAACTTTGGAAGTTGGCTTACCCATTTCACCTTAGTTGGTTCATTATCCCAAAATTGGTGTAATTATTCACTTATCCATCAATCCATCTTCCATTTTAAATTAGCAGTTTATAAAAATTAACAGCATGAACTTGGTTTCACCAGTTAAGCTAGCTATCTACCCACTGTGGAATGGCACAGCAACAAAACTAGTTTTGCGTATAGGTCACTTGTCTTTGATCATTTGGCTGTTATTTTTAGCGACTATTTTCGGTGGATTTTGGATTCCACTTTAGGCTGATACAAATTTCGTTGTATTCAGATATTTAGGCAGGTATATAATTACTGGTAAGTGGTAATGTAATATCGAGTGACTATGAAGGCGTCTTAAATTCATGAAATCAAAAGTTGGCAGCGCTAAAGGGAAAGAGTCACGAATACTTCCATCCTGACCAGCCAAATAATCATGGGCGGAGACTTAGGGGGGCAGGGGACGGTCCCCTCAATGTTTGTGATGGGGGAACCGTCCATGCATTTGTCCCCCCCGCCCCCAATCCACGGATGTATGGCATGGTCGATTAATCGGTGAGTAATATACGGGTAACATTACAAGAAGAGATCTTCAAGCAAACAAGTGAGCAAATGTCTTAAAAAAAGGTCATTAACTAGTTTTGGCAGGGAAAATGGTATGTTTTGAGGAAATTTCAACCAAATGACTTTTAAAACGTCGTCAGAAAATTTCGTCCGCTAAAAATGAAAAATGTTGTCGGTTAATGACTCGGCCGTCCGCCCAAAATGTCGCGCCTCGACGATTGTCCTTCGGCCGCTCGTTTGTCCCACCCAACTTCTAGACCAAGTCTCCGCCTATGCAAATAATCTTTGTTGTGATGAGTTATGCTATATACGATTCATATATTGTGAAATTGGCAACGCGAGGTTTATTTGGTAGAGTGGTTTCCAGGTTACTTCCTATGATCCAGACTCACACGGTTTCCAAATTACGGTTAAAGTTTTCTGTAAAATTTATATAATTATATGCATAATGCATATCTTTCATATACAGAAAATATTGTC
The DNA here is from genome assembly GCA_949752735.1 of Lumbricus terrestris. Taxonomy (NCBI): domain Eukaryota; kingdom Metazoa; phylum Annelida; class Clitellata; order Crassiclitellata; family Lumbricidae; genus Lumbricus; species Lumbricus terrestris. The sequence continues at coordinate 36,665,792 of OX457047.1, forward strand.
GCATAAATAATAAAATGAAGAGGCAACAGAAAACTGTAGAAGAAGACATAATTTACATACAGTGCAGCATCACAGCTGCCTGAAGGAGGCAGTTATTCACAATTTTGCTCATTTGAAGTGCTCAGAATTAACATAATTGTGTAGAACATATTATATTAAAAGACTTGCATTCTTCTAGTTACAGTCAGTCATAGATAACAGAAAATGATAGACGATAATAGACGATGCATTATCATAAGAGTCATTTGGGAGCCACTAGATGGAGTAGTTACTGTGGTGGTTAGTTAATTGTGAAAGTATGTTTGTTTGCTGTAGGATGTTGTCTGAGCAAGCCTCTGCTGATTCCTGGTGGAAGAGTCTTTGTTTGGCCAGGACTGCAGAAGCTTCAGAAGTGAGCTTCAAATTGTACTTTCCCACTCAACTCAAACATATATTACTTTACTCAATTTTTGTAGCCCAAGCAATAGCTTTGAATTCAACTACGTATTTGAACAGCAGTTATGTGTGCAGGTACGTATGTGTCAAGACACGTGTTACAGTGCTTTTGAAATGCACATGACTTGCTTTGAGTGCCATCCTGAAGCTCAGTCCAGTCTCGGCTACTTCACTTATCTGGACTGCATACAACTGCTCATTGTATTGTGATTTTGGAATGAGATTTGTTTTGTAGCAACCATGGATTGATGCTGTGTGCCTTGGATCGGTAGTAATGTTGCTATATAACAGTTTGCAGATTAGATCTGATTTTGGATTAGATGTGCAATGCGAAAACTTTCAGGAGTTGTATTCAGGTAAACAGAAGAGTTAATGGTGTGAATGTCCGGTGTATCTCAACATCTGAACGGTTGACAGTTTCTCATGAACAGCTTTTGCGTGCAGGTACCTTTGCAGATAACATTTATCAAACAATCAATCAGCATTTACTGTCTGCTATGGTCATCCCATCCTCTTTGACCACAAGCTGCCTAACGACCTGCAACATGAGTTTCTACTGACACCTGGTGACTATTTTGTTTGATCATGGTTGCAGTGTGTCAGGTCAGGAGCACTGCAGTGGTGCTATGTAAATTTACAGTTGCTGTTACCCAGCATATAAAGTGTCTGTGTTACTTCACTTTTAGGATTTCCTTGAACACTATGACACTTTCGATCCAAAGTGACCGTGTCTACACACAGTTGGGTGTTGCCATTACAGTGACTGGAATTGCACAGGTTCGTTCACCGATATATTTCTTATAGTGTCACTATGTCAGTCAATTGATTGCGTAGTTGTCCTGTTGTACTGTGCGAGAAATTTGCTCTAGACTTGAAGTCAACCATTTGCTAGTGAGATGTGAAATGGAGACTTCTGTTGCAAGTAATGATTTACTGAAGGAATGATAAGGAATATTACAGATTACGAGTAAATTACATGATTAAAGAGCACTTTGCTGGTTTAAATTTGTTCTGGCTATGAAGGTAATAGCTCTAGTGGCTGAGCACTAGACTGCAAGCTGCAACACAAAACGTAATACTTCATCCTCGTCAATAAAGTCATATAGGGGCACACAGTGTCAGAAAGTTAGCCACTGTTTAAAGAGTTATTTTAATTGAGTAATTTCCACCAAATTTCCAGCATAGGTACGTGATGATGGGCATGGCTTCATGGACGCAAGAGGAAGCAGTCGACCATGAGCTCCCTTTGGTGCTGCGCTTGTCTCCCAGGGTCCATGTTTTGGCTAACTATGTGCTTCTCAAAGCTGTCTTGTTTGGCCATGCTGGGTCGGGAGCGCTTCCGAGTAGTCTTGAAGGAGTGATGTATAAATCGATGTATTGATTGACCTGGATTTTATGATTTTGCCAATGGTGTGTCATGCTCTGATCAGGGATGTCACCCGGAGTTGATTCCTCTTGAATTTATGTCTGGATGTTATCACTGTATGTTATCAGTTACTTAGAGTTTATCCATGAAGTAATTCCATGATAATGCGAAGAATTTATGCAAGAAATAATGACAATTCAACTGGTGTTAAAACTCAAACTAACAGCCATTTGTGTATTTACAAGATAGTGCTACCAACTGTCATATGTTTATGGGGTTGTAATGTTATTGATTCTAACCTGAGTAATTGCTTTGATCAGGGGAATTTCAATTGACAGGTAAAGAAAGATTCAATATGTTTATGAGGTTGTGATGTTATTGATTGTAAGAGTAATTGCTTTGCTCAGTCTGTATGCTTGGTGAATTTCAATTGACAGGTAAAGATTCAAGGCCAAAACATAGAGATGCTGCAGGCTGCCTGCCAGCAGTTTCTTGGCAAATCAGAAAAAGAAATCCTGAGAATTGCTCAGGAGACTCTTGAGGGCCATCAGAGGGCAATCATGGGAAATATGACTGTCGAGGTAAGCTTGCCAACATATTGCCACTCGTCTAATTTGATGGGAAGAAGCTATAAACTAAATAACAAAAACACTGTTAGATACTTTGGTACACTGATTCATTGAAAAAAATAACATACTTTATGATTTTTTTACTTAAGCAAAATTCGCGCAATTTATCGTTTTTGGTGCGTATTTTTTTCACTTTTTTGCGCAAATTTCTGGGGGTCTAGTTATCAAATATTTTCGCATAAGCAAGTAGCTACGGTTGTTTAAATGGTCTTTGCATGCACTTCCACCATGCAGTACTACTGAGCTATCTCTCTCCTGAGCCTGACCATTAGGCATGGTCCTCCATAGGAAAAACATTTGCTACCACGGACAAATTCCTCGACCTCTTTCTCTTCTCTGAAAGCCATTCAGCCGCAGCTGGTCTAGGAGCATCTGATTGTAGTTATCTTGAAGGAGCGCTACATCAACTCTACGGAATATTATTGATTGGGCTTACATATAAAATATTATTATTTTAGTGGCTGCTGATGATGTTAGTTGCAGTGTTTTGGTGCTTTCTTTGTGCTTCGTATTTTGATCATGATGCAATTGTTGAGTGATTGAGTGCGTATATTAAAGTCTGCAGTCGATATATTTCTTGCTCTAAGGAAATCTACAAAGACAGAAAGAAGTTTTCGAAGGCCGTCTTCGAAGTTGCGTCGTCGGATCTGGTTAACATGGGAATCAGCGTTGTCAGCTACACCATAAAGGACGTCAAGGATGATGAGGTTCGACCCAATTTTCTTTAAGACCTTCTAACAAATTTAAATGAACCTGGGACGAGAACAAGGAGGAGTTAAGTGTGTAAGTAAGCAAATGTAGATTTCTGTAACACGTAGGGACTTTCTAATGATGATAAATATTGTTATGTGTTTGTTTAGAACTGTTGGATAGCATCAGTTAAGCATCTTTGTGAGGTTATTGTAAGGCGCTATATAAATGTTCATGTACAATTGTACATATATACATACAATATCACAGAATACATGTTATAGAGCACTTTGCTTGTTATTGTTTTTTCCCTTGGCTATGAAGGTAATAAAGTGGCTGCTACCTGTTGCAGTTTTACGCTGTTACTTCTCAATTACTAGAGATGGTGTTTACGGTATAGTGAGCGAGCTGCATATTGTTGATTCTTCTGGTTTAATATCCTATGTTGGTGTGCTTGATGTTGTCAGGGTTACCTGAAGGCGCTAGGTATGACCCGTACAGCCCAGGTGAAACGTGATGCTCGTATAGGTGAAGCAGAGGCACGACGGGATGCTGGCATCAAGGTATGTTCTTCTTCGTTTGTTCAGCAAAGGTACCTTTGTGAAGTTCTGTTTCAATCAGTCAATCAATCAATAAATCAATCAGTTTATTGTGGCTATCTATTTATTGTGTTAGACCGTACTGGTTTGAAAAAACATTATTACATTAGTGATATTGTTGTTGGTGTTTTTATTGATACTCTGTGCATCTGAAAGGAACTAGAATTCATGGTAGCCTAAGGTTATATTGTCAGTTGGGTCTGAACTTTCATTTAAGATGTAATAAATAAATAAAATAATTTAATTAATAAAATGTTTATGGTTTTTATTCACTGGGATAGAGTTATTGATTTTTTCACTCATTTACGACTTCAGCTGTTCTAGCAAGAAGAGTTTTTTCTGTTTTGTTTTTCTGTTTATCCTGTCGCTTTATCGTCTTTGTTATTCTATATTATTTAGTACTTTTATTTCGTTTAACTTTCACGTGTTTGATTTTCTGTGCAGGAGTCCATAGCTGAGGAACAACGTATGGCAAGTCGCTACGAGAACGATATTCAGATTGCTCATGCGCAGCGTGATTATGAACTGAAGAAAGCCGCCTTCGACCAGGAAGTTCTGACGAAGAAAGCGCAATCTGAGCTTGCCTATGCTTTGCAGGTCTTCTTTTGTGCTGCGTTACAGTATTAAAATAGTCCATAGACTAGTAGTGATTGCCACTTGCATAAGTACGATTTGCTTGGCATATCTTCTGCTTGAATGAACTTTGATTTGGCAGCCTATTATTTTGGATTTCTCTAAACAGTTACCAGTTATATTCTGTAACTATTCACCGTTTTGGCAAACCGTACCCCGAATCTCAGCCCTGATCAGTCTTTGTAAGTCTTCCATTGTGTAAAATTGTTTCCACTCGTTAGCCAATAGGTCTGTAATTTTGATGACATTACACCATTGGCCAATGTAGACAGCCTTTAAGATTTCACTGGAAGTTCGATTGACTGCGTACTGACTGAGTGATTGCCAGGAAGGTTAGGAAGTTTGCACTGACGTCATTACCATCAGTGGCAAAGGCTGACTGCATTGAAGGTCGCTTCCTAGTGTTTACTGAAGGTCATCACTAAGTCATTTCCACGAAGAGGCTCTGCATTGTCTTGAATAGATGAGAAACTGCAGTACCCTGCGTAACCTGTTTTCTAAAAGACGTTGATGTAATACGATTGCAGGCTGCGAAGACAAAGCAGGCGATCAAAGAGGAACAGATGCAGATTGTGGTCATTGAACGTGCGCAGAATATCATGGTCCAGGAGCAGGAAATAGTCCGACGAGAACGTGAGCTGGACGCCACGATACGCAAACCGGCAGAGGCGGAGAAGTATCGCCTGGAGAAGCTGGCCGAAGCAAACCGGTTCGATACAATCATTCATTCAGCCAATCATTCATTCAATCAATCAATCAATCACTTATTTGTGCTACTGACCAATCATTTTGCAGTTTATAAATTGCAAATCATATTGTAAATGTGGAAGGCCACAAGGATGGGCCTTGAAGGGATCAAGGGATCGTTCATGTATTTATATAGCACCTCTTCAAGAAAACTACTCAGAGGTGCTCCCAACTCCAGCATGACAAAAAAGTTTTCAAGTGTTTGTAGAATGCGTCACAGAGTGACTTAGCTGAAGAGGAAAGCCATTCCATACCACTGGATCAACCAAAGAAAAAGCATGGCGTCGCATCAGTTACCTACATTACCTGTTTTCTTCTTCAACCCTTGCTGCGAGTTTGGCCAACTTTCCGTTATGTTTTAAAATCTTTCTTAGTGATGTTGTCACTTCAGGAAGCCTGGCTTATACATCGACAGTTTGTCAAGCTTTAGACCGGGGGTTGTCATAGAGCCGGCTTGTGCAACGTTACCTAATGACTGCGTAATTTGAGAATAAAAGTTTGAATTTGTAATTTTGAGGCTCAATGAGTTTTATATTATATATTATATTATATTTTAAATATTATGCGATGTTCTTGACATACAACGATAAGATTAAGATTTTTAATAGTGTAAATATTTGTCTATATGTTAAAATTGCTCCAAGTAAGATTAGTTTTGCACAAGTTTTCTGGGACAAGCTCACAGAGCCCCCCTCAGTCCCTATCCACATTTTGCCTCAGGCATTTTGGCACCCCGGCCCAGCACTTGCTAAAAGAATTGCCACTGACCCACCATAAAAAAGCATTTGATCCATCTGTAAGCTGAATAACATTTAAAAGATTTTCTTGCCTCTTCTTTGCTCACAAAACTCTTTCTCTTAAAACAAGTTTGCACCTTATTCCACATCCGTCAGAAGGCACGAAGCATGTGGCAGCATTTGGATCTTGAGCTTCACCGCATGATGGACCAGTGTCGTAAAGGTGATATAATTATATGAGTGTGGGAGATTGCTATATGGATGGCGCTATATTTGTTTCAGCAATCGTGTGATGTATGAAGCTCAAGCGCAAGCTCAGGCCATCCAGGTGGGTGTATTCAAAACAATTTCAAAACGATATTTGGATCCTTAACCCTTTACTATCCAAAGCGTAGTTTATGGTAAGGGAAAGTTTATACACTCAGTCGGTAAAGGGTTAAGTTAATTGTCTGGAATCATCGTTAATCTTAAGCAGCAGTGTTGTTATTACTCGACTTTTCTTTTGTCAATTGTTTATCTTATGTGCTGGTTTTTTGGCGTTGTTCACTTCCCACTGATGGGCATAGTAGCTGATATTTATCTCTTTGTTATACAAAACTTCTTTCTGTACTGATTGTAGACTTTGTGCGTTGAATTTGCAGATGAAGGGTGAGGCTGAGGCATTCGCAATAGAAGCGAAGGCAAAAGCTGAGGCTGAGCAGTTGACTAAGAAGGCCGCTGCTTTCAAAGAATACCAAGAGGCAGCGATGGTGGATATGGTGCTCGAAATGCTTCCAAAGGTAAAGTCTCTTTTGCAGATTTAGATTCAGTTCACTAGAACAGTTATTCTTGTTAGCGGCTATTCTTTTTAGCAGCTATTCTTGTTAGCGGCTATTCTTTTTAGCAGCTATTCTTGTTAGCGGCTATTCTTTTTAGCAGCTATTCTTGTTAGCGGCTATTCTTGTTAGCAGCTATTCTTGCGCTTCTGTTGTTCCAGTCATTCACTCTGTTATTTATGTAGCATCTCTTCAATGACCACTCGGAGGTGCTCCCAACTCCGGCACAGTCAAGAGGAACAGTTTTCTTTTGCTTTTAAAATGTGATGGGTGGGGCACAGGCACAGGCACAGACGAGGCCATTCCATACTGCTGTGCCAACCACAGAAAAAAATGGCTTTGCATGATGGAAGTAAAAGCAAACAGGACTGTGAGCATTCTCCATCTCATTGAGCATAGGAATCGACTAGATCGAGTAACCAGCACAGGCTGACAAAGACCAAGTAGGTAAGTTGGAGTGAGGCCTAGCTGGCATCGCCATGCCATGGAATGCCATGTCATTTATTGCTTAACGATCGGCTTTTGCGGTTTGTATTTGTTTAGGTGGCTGCTGAGATTGCTGCTCCGCTGTCTCAGGCAAAAAAGGTAACCATGGTTTCGATTGGCAAGGGTGACGTTGGTGCCGCCAAACTGACGGGCGAGATTCTGGGGGTGCTGGAGCGCATGCCGAGCGTTGTGGAAAACATCACGGGAGTGAACATCTCCAAGGTGCTGTTCTAATCTAATCTAGTCTAATCACGTATGCAGCCCTGCTATCGAAATGTGCATAGTGTCAATTGATGGCCACTTGAAAATGAAGGCTTAAAGTTGAAATGCTATTCTTTGGAGATGTCCAGTTAAAATTCAGGCACTTGAGGACATGAGAAGTCAGGCTACTGTTGGTAGACCAGTTTTGACGGATGTTTCTTAACCTGTGATGGACACTAATTTTGTTTATTTAAACTACAACTATTTTTCAATTGAAAAAAAAAGTTCAAAGTTGGCAACCGATTTTGTAAACAAACTAACTAGATAAAAATATATTGAGTTAAATCTTGTTCAACTTTTTAAGAAGCTTTTTGACAAAACTTGAATCAGCACAATAGCAGAGGTTAAGTGTTCTGTGACAATGTAGAGATGTTCAATGACAATTTCACTTGCAAGGTATGCATTGTGTACCAGAGTAGCAGTAATCCTTCTGCAGTTCTACGAGGAAATATGGACATTTGCTAATGCAAATAATGGTGCATCGTGCAAATGCAATGCGTGCAGTTCAACTGATTTAATAATAAAACCAGCTACTCTGATTACTCATACATCAGCAAGTCCGCTTTCAAATTTGTATGTGGATCATGTAAAAAGAAAGGAAGGTGATTACGTTTTTCGTCAGACATTTGGCATCAATGGTTTGCCAATACATGTGATCATGCAACAGCTGCTGGACATGGAAGAGTAGAGTTGATCTTCTTGAAAGTCTACCATCGCCTCAACTCATAAAGAATAATAGAAAAAATAATGTTCTTATTTACAGATACTGCGCCTTAGTTCATGTTCTACGTGTGTGCATAGGCAAAAAAACCTATGAGTAAGTAAGTGAACGTCGTTTAGAGTTGCTGACAGTGTTCATCGTTCATTGCGAAAGATGGTTGAGTAGTTGCGAATTTGTGTACTGTCACTTACGGTACTTGGCTTATAACTAAAGAAATTAGTTAAACTTTTTAGTTAATTAACGTACTATAAAATATTTGTTGAACTTTTGTTTTAACTGAACTTTTTTCTTAGTTAAACTTGTGCTTTAACTTAAAAAAACTAGTTTAACTAAAGGTTTGTCACTTTTTAGTTAAGTTTTGCCAATCGTTGGCCTTTACCTTTTCATGACAAGCTGAACTGGTATCCTTTTGCTCTTGGTGTACTCTCAGCATTTAAGGTCTAAATTTAGACCTTGATGACAACACAGAACTAGCAGACTGTATACTGGGCTAAAGCGTTTCACGGCTATTTACCACAGCCACAGAACATCTGAAATTTCTTGGTGCAATGCACGACCAAAGTGAAAGGGCTCACTGAACCAAGTACATTTGCTGGAGTGGACAAGTCGGGTGCTGTGATAGGTCGGCCGTTTAAATTAATTAATTCAAGCATTTCTATAGCACCTCTACTCAGAAGTGACTCTAGCACGGCAAAAAGTGGTTTTGAGTTTTTAAAAAAATGCTTTGAAGTAAGAACCCCCAGGATGCAGACGTAGCTCCCGTGGAAGCCATTCCAGACCACAGGACCGACCGTTCAAAAGGCTGCATTGTTGCAGTTTGTGTGCGATTGGAACCGAGAGTGCACTCCCTTCTGTGCAGAACATTAAATGTTATGCTTTGTGAGTTGTAAGACTTTTAAAGTGGATTCTTTGTGTGATAGTAACCAGTGAAATGGATGTTATAGGGGTAATATTTTTATATCTACGACTCTGTTATGGCTCGGAATCATTAGTAGTTTCCAGTGCTTAAATTGTAGAGAAAGAATGTGCCTTTCTTATTGTCGCAACATCTTAGATTATATGCATCTGTTTTACTGTTGCATATATTTGAGAGACTCATCAAGCAAGCCATTTTGGGGATGATGGATGGAGCGGGGATTAGGGGAAGGCCGTGTAAGGAATGGTTGGATGACATTATAGACTGGTGCGAATTGGAGATCCGCAAATTGAGCAGAATAGCACATGCAGAAGAGAGACAAGTGGAGACGGATGGTGAAACATGTGATTGACACCAAAGGGCACTGAACCCATGGACCACAATGATGATAATAAATGATATTTGAGCAGACGGCAGATGTTCTACCATTTCACTTCTGCCTTCTGGTTCTAGTCCCACTGTTTCATAATCTCCATATTGCTAAAGTGCCACTCGAAAACCAAGTGCAGGGCCAAATGTTCCCTCTAAGGTTTGCCAGTGGTTGTGCAAAATTGGAATCTCTTGTGCAACAATTTACAGTTTCCTCTCTGTCAGTTAAACCTAGAAACCTTCTAAATTCGACAAGTCTAGAGCTAAACGCTGACTGCGCGCAGGGCACAAGCTTATTCACGAGCTCTGTTATCGACCTTTGTGATAAACTTCGTAGAATTTATCTGTTTACAGGATTTTGATTATCTTATGTACTTCATCTGGACGACATGTTTGTTTTAAATTGTGTGATTAACTATTATCAGTGGCTTGCTTGTACTTTATGTATGAGCACTTGCTATAGTGCCCCTCAGATATTGCTACTCAGAGGCACTCCTGACTGTAGCACGGACACTGAATCAGAGTTTCACACTGAAACGCATGAGCAATTGTGAGTGAAGGACTTGCTCAGGGTCCCTATGCGGCTGCTTGGGGTGGATTCGAACTCGCAACCTTCTGGCTCCAAGGGACCAAACATGCCCCTACACCACCACCCCTCAAATTACCTGAATATTCTGTCCAATAGGACTACTTTTGACTTAAGTACTTTATTGAAATAATATGTTTCTGTGTTTTTTGTTCAGACCATGAAAGCCGCACAGCGCAGAATCTGAGGTGGAGCCTTTTGCCGTCCTGCTGTCCAATTGGTTGAATTTTACTACACGTGTACTAACAGTGGAATTGAAGTTTGCATGATATTGTTTTCTGATTTCATTTCACTGTCATAATTGAGGACGCGTACTTTCCTTTTATGCTTTAATGCAGTCAATGGCTCAGCGGCTCCTCCGTTCCTCGAGATGTATTATCGTGACGATACTCGCAAAGCAGCGAAATTTTAAATTTAAGAAATTCAATCATGGATTCTAGTGTTGTGAGATAAGAAGCTTAGTTTTGGATAAGCAGTAATAGAACGTGGACCAACATTTCACATGTGGAAGTGATGTACCCAGGGCCGGATTAAGAAATGTGGGGGCCCTGTTCGGGAAATTTTGTTGCGGATCTCCAAAAATTCTGACGACCTTTTTTTAGTCGTTTGGTATAAATTTTCCTAGAATACACCGATTTCTCCCCTCCCAAAAAGTTGATGACCTTTTTTAAAAGTCGTTTGGTCGAAATTTTAAAAAAATTCTGAAAATTATTTTCTGCATGTGTGGGGGGGCCCCTAAAGTATGGGGGTCCCTGTTCGGCCGAATATGTTGAACATGCCCTAATCCGGCCCTGGATGTAGCTAGATTATATTCATCATATTAGATGCTGCTGCTGCTGCTTTTGTATATGTACTGTTTGCAATGAAGTTTTGATCTATCGTATATATAGGCAGAAGGTTTTGTCAGACCATGCATGGTGTCCTTAACTACTGTACGTTCATTTTCAGTGCCTCATTTTAATCTTCGGCACATATGCGTTTATACCAAGGAAAGAATCTAAATGCTCGTTTGTGTATGTTACTGTTTGTTTGTTCAGTGATCCAGCAAGCTTTTATAAGCATTATTTCTTTCTAAAACTGGTGCTAAAGTGTTGCCAGGAGGGCGAAGTAAGAAAACTGTTGAAAACTGTGGCTTTAGTTTCACATATGGTAGCATGACTAGTGGGGAATTTGTTAATGGGACTAGCTGTATGAAATAGCGTGTCTTAGCAAGGTGGCGACTAAACAGGATGTTGCTGATTGCCGCAAGTCAGTTGTTCTGGTACAGCCATGCATTAACCCAGCGGTTCCAAACCTGTGGCCCACGGGCCAAAAGTGGCCCACCAGACCTTTAAAAAATGGCCCTCATCTCTCAAAGAATTAAAAAATATATATGAAAAATTGACAATTTGAACAAGAGAGAACACATAATTATTTTCTATTACAAATTATTATATTTTGACGTCTATAAATAACATCAAACATTCTATTTTGAATCAATTATAACAATTTTATATGCTTTTAGTTAATTAAATTTTAGTCTTGTGGTCCCTAATGTCCCTCAACTAATAAAAAAAAGTGGCCCTCGTGTTCTCCAACTTAAAAAAAGTGGCCCTAATGTAAAAAAAGGTTGGGAACCACTGCATTAGCGAATGCATGGTGATTTTATACAGCAGAACACCACTCTGCATTAAGGGGCATCAATGCATTACATGCACAGAATATTCTAGTTTCATGCCCCTTTGCACCTCATACATTTCCTGGACCCTGTGCCGCATACTCTGTAAAACTAAGCTTTTCTAACAAAGGTTAATGAGATAGTCATCTAGAAGACATATGCTACTGCTTACAGCACAGAATAACTACACATGGCTTTTATATAATGTAATCAAATGTCATCGGACTACTTTAGGATAATAGTTATAAATAGGTGAATGTGGACGTCACAATTATAAATTTATTTTCTGTATGTACACATTTTGCCGAGACCCCTCCTCTCACCAATACACAAAATCACCAAAATCTTATTACTCCCTTTGAGTACGTAATATGGATGGCCTACGAGCAGAATGGCGAGCACACTGATATCACCAGTGACCAGTTCACAGTCTCCCATGCCACAGATATAATATGGCCACCGCATGGTTGCCTGTTGTAGGTGAGAATTTGTCATAAGGTGCAAGTCAAGGGGGGATCCGGCCATGGCCCTCCATTTCAAAAGTGCATAGGACGTGGCCCACCCCATTTGATTTCAACAAGCATTAAATCAATGCAGCGGGAGAAAAAGTAGGGTACGACAAGACTAGAGAGGTCATAGTATATTATTTTATTTTGCTTGCAGAGATTACGTCGACCAGATGACTGATTACTAAAAAAGTTCATCAGTTATTTTGGCAGGGAAAACTGGTATATATTCCAGACATTTCGACCAAACGACTAAAAAAAAGGTCATCAGATTTTTTCTTGCAAAGATCACCGAAAATTTTGCCCCACCCCCTTAGAAAATTTCTGTGTCCGCTCCTGGCGCAAGTAGTGCAAAAATGCTTAACCAATTCGGTAACACATGCACCTTTTTTTGAGCCGTCTGAATATGATAAATTACTTTTGTAAAAAAATACAGTCGGAGGAGATGAGCGTAACTTTGGAACAAAATAATAGCCAAGGTTTTTAGTGTTCATTTCCTTCAGTAGATGAGCGAGTAATATTTATGTTGATTTAAATAGATGTTTTGTGTCCTAATTGTACAATGTACATGGATTTTACTGTTTTATGTGCTGGGCAAGATTTGAGTGATGAATGTAGGTATGGCATGCTAAGTTATCAGAAATGCACAAAGTAGCAGCAAAATTTGGCAGCCATTAAGTGAAGCCAGATGTCAGAGAGTAACGGCAGTACCAGGAATGCTATTGGCTGTCTGCCCCAACCATACTGCTGTGAAACAAAGGTATTTCTTGTTAGCCTATGCTGCCTTATGATTTCCCCAGCTATGCCATGGTGGTAGAATGGATCTGTATTTTCTTGTTCCAATGCTCGGTTTTAGTGAATGGTACGAAGTGAAGATCTGTCTGTCCTATTTACTATTTGAATCTATTATTTTCCAATTTGTTGCGTTGAAAATGGAATGTTCTTTGATCTACGCATACTTGTATCGGCTACCACAGCGTCACTTGGCATTTGCTTTTTTTCATTTATTCAGTATTATTTTAATTTTCATTGCAGGGCGTGTTATTGGAAGTCTAGTTTCCTTTCAGCTTTCAGAAAATTCTCTGAAATGGTAGATAAATTCGAGATCACAAAAACCATACATTTCAGTTGCTGCTGTACGATTACATATCTGCCTCACCAATTTGTATGAATCCACAAATATCAATCCAAAGTTGCCAATCTCTGGGGCGCTTTCTAATCTACCTTTCTACCTCCACAAGAAATTGATCAAGATTGTGGTCCTTGTACATGATCTGACTAGCGTGGTTTCACTTGAGGCACTTTTCTATTTAATTTTTGCCTGTCATTCTGTCACAAAGAAGTATAGTAGATATCTTTTATACAGCCGTCAACTAGATTGATAGTTTATATTCTTGTTTAATGCAATCGTTAACATGCATTTAATTTAGACTAACAATAAATTGTATAATGAATCTGGCTTTTCTCTTAATTTAGTGATACGCTGGACAGGCACCTTTCTGCTTGCTCTAATGTAGGGTTTAAATTGCATTTCAATGCTGCATTTGGTGTATGCATGTGATTTTAGTCCACACACATGTACAGTTGTACACCTGGGTATTTGCAAGGTTTAAAGTGGGTTCTCGGAACTCTTTGCTTGCGTTCCCAATGCTCAATATGCATGGAAGTGCATGCATTCCAATAAAACTCTTCTTTGGTATTCCCCACTTCTCACTGAAACCACTGTGTTATTTTGCTATAGGCTTAGATCTGTGTTAGGATAACATGCTTCAGTGCATACCACCCGTCAAAATTTAAGAGAAGGACGGCTGGAGTATGATATGTGTACAAACCTTCTATTGATAATCAATAAATGAATGAATGAAACACCACCATCTGACAACTCTATTTAGATATTTTTGCTAATTACATACAAACAACATAAAGTCAAAACCTGTAGCAGAAGGCAAAGTAACGGTAGCAAACAGCAAGATCTCAAGCAAGCCTGAACATATTATCAGGTCAACCTCATTGACATTCTTACTGCAACTGGGCCATTGATTCTAATAAAACGGATCCTAACTACTTTTGCATGAAATACAACTTCTGGCACCCAACCACGACTCGGGGCCACAAATTGAGGTTCCATCCGACAACGCAGATAAACATTAGCTAACTACGCACTCGAACATAAATCTGTCAGTGATAGTGGTCTATCAGGAACATGGTATGTGGTCTATCAGGAACATGGTATCTGTCAAATCAGTAACTGACACCATTGTTTGCAAACAACTTTTTCAACACAATCTGTTGCCGAGTAATGAATATTATCTAATCAAAAACCAGTGATAATGAATTATACATGTGCATCACACTTAAAAGTTCGAAGAGCCGTACAATTAGCATCGATCAGCTTTCAAGTGCAAAAGCTTTACACCACGACGTGTGCCTATATGCATCATTGTGTCGTACAATGCCACCAACCACAGATCAACACAAAATGGTTCAACGACATCATTTTACACAATGCACAGATAATTGCATAAATTCACACAGAACGCACTTGTTACACAATGCTAATATATATATAAATACATATATATATTATATATACATACACGCACACTTTCATAGAATTCTACCTAAATGGAAGTGCACAGGCATGTTTATATAGTTCTTACATTAAGGTTACATTTGAAAGCATACCTGTATCACAGCTAGTAACACTAAACATAATGCTAACAAATGGTAGCAATGGTAAATGCGATGCAGCTCACGCAGTCACTGAAAACACTTAGATTAATTGATTGAAAATGAATTCGTTAGCCACCTGTAATAGTTCTTCATAGCAGAAATTTCCCTGGCTGCTTAACAGCGTGCCATCATCAGTTTTCAGATTTTGTTCACATTGTGAAAAATGTGCAACATTGGGTGAAATATCCCTGTCCTGATGCACACAGTCTAAAGCCAGTACTAACTGCACAATTATCAAATTGCTTTACGATCGAGGGAGAGAGAAGCAGTGATTGATTGGTTCACGGCTCAGATGGGAAAATAAGCAATTCACAATATTCACAATGTAGAAGCAGTACAATATTACTCCAGAAGTCATTCTCTTTACACCACATCAAATGAAGACTTTCACCAGACGATGACGACAATACCACTGCATTTGTCACACCAGAAACATCCAAGCAAATCGAAGATTCTTAAACATGCTCCTGCTGAGAAATAAAGAGAAGTATTTCCTGCATACTAGGCAATAGTCCGTTTTTAAATCAAAGTAATGCTACACTCCATTTGCAGTACCGTGTGTTGCCTTGAGCCACAACTGAAAAACTCCTGCAATAAACCTGCTATCTTCTACACAAACTGAAGACGTAACACTCGCATTCTCAATTGTTCCAAATAGTGTTTCATGCACTTTGTGTCTTGCATCGTCTAGAAACCTGCGCCCAGTATTATGAAATCATTGCCAAGTGGCTTCCAAAAATTATACATATACATCCTCATCACCTAACCTCTTCAGCACATACGTGCCTAAAACCAAAAAATATGATCAAGTACATGAATAGCTATAAACAAAAAACAGTGCCTGTAGTTATTTATCAACAGAACTTTGCAAAAATTAAGCATATTGCAGCAGGGTTTCTAAAGTGCTTAAAGGGATGATACAGGTCAAAGCAAATGATCGCCATTCTAGGATCTGGTCATGTAAAGAGCAAAAAAACGACAGTCCCGCTGCCTAGTCGTGTCCCGGTTAAGAAAAGTAATGTATCGCAATACGTAATTTCTATAGCTCCCATTAAAGGTGATATCTAGGCATGCACATGTAACCTGTAAAAAAAAGTTCTGGCAGATTTGCGCACACAGAGAAAAAATCACAACACTATCAACTTCCAAGATGTCCTGTAAACTGTCGTCATTTGATATACCATGAAGAAACAAGAAAGAAGTGAACTACAATAAATGATTAAAACTGTTGGTTAGTTTGCTTAATATAATCGTACCAATCCATCGCTTGAAACCAACTCGCAAAACATTTGCTGGCTTTATTCTCCACACGTCGTTTGTCAAACGACGTCAACGTAAATCTTATGAACAACTGACCAACTTGACGACCAATTATTCGAGAGCACATCCGAATTAAATCACCCGACACAGACTGCAGTAATAATTCACGCACGCACGCACACACAGGAAATGAAGAACTGAAAAGAAGAAACTCAATGGTAAGAAATTACTACGGCTAAGAATTAAGAGAACTGTAAACCAACGATAGCAACCTATATAAATTAATCGGATTAATTGTCTGCGTGACGACCAAAGCACATCGGGCAGCCATGCACGGATGGATGGATGGGTGGTTGCCACAGTTCAATTGTACAGATGAATTCAGCTGCACGCTGACTGGATTAAACTTTAAGAAAGATTTATTAAGTGAATGCTAATTAATTCGTCGAGAAACCTGTACCGTCACGCTAATAAGATTTTTGTATTTTACGCGTAGATAAGCATGAACTGTTCGCTTACAAGCACACAATAAACCGATTTTTCAGGATATATCAGCGCGTACACTTTCACTCCGTGTTGTGTGATTCCCACGTACGATTATACGATTACTTATTGTTCTTCTCCTTGTCCTTAGCCGTCGTCTCGGCTTCCGTCGTTTTTGCGTGGTTTCGAGAGGCGGCGTCGACAGAGTCCTTTGCGGCCTTGCTCGTCAGTTTCGCAGGTGGCTTATTCTGAGGGTTGAGGAAGTTCTTCGCCTGCTCCAGGGCCTTCTGTCGTTCCCGTTCCTGCTGGTCCTTGAAGGACTGATCATCCGACTGCATCGCGGCGCCAAAGGCGGCCGAGGAGATGGCGCCCGGAAATCCCGTTCCAAAGCGCGAACCGTTTCCATGGTGAGATCCTGGTTGGCCGGTTGAGTGATGAGACGAGGAGGACTGCTGACCGCCATTACCATGTCGAGGTCCAGTCTGACCGGTCTGCCCCATCTGATGGACGCCTCCCACCGACCCACCACCAGTCGCTTGCTTCGCAACATCTGTAAAAAATCAACGCTTGTGATCGTCTTTAAAGTGTTCACAACTATTGCCCTAAATTTGTGAATATCACCGGGGGTTCCTGCACATGAAAAACTGTCTTCTATAATCTACCATAATTTTTTTAAATTGTGGTTGTTTGTCAGGCGCTTCAACAATGATGACATACGTAAAAGATATAATGCATAAATTTTTTCTAACCTATAGTCAGATAAGCAGCAAGAGAGATTCTGTTTTGCAAATTAAACTTGCAAATACTGTTCAAGTTTCTCCACAGCAAATATAGCTAGTACCTGTTTTGATAACCAGACAAAACAAACTAGTTTTTCAACCACTGAGAAGACACGGTTCTGCAGAATGAAGGTACAAGCAAAAGGGACCAAGAGCAGACTTTGTTCAGTAGAACGAAGGAAGCTGAAATGGCGAGCACTAAGAGTAGGGCTACAGAGTTTACAAAGGAAGGCAGGAGCAAGGACTAGCAGGCAGCATCAGACTAGAGCAGATAACCCTATATTCGATTTGCTGCCTGAGGGAGAATGCCAGTGGAGAATGTCACGCATATAGTTGGAGACGTGGCTGAACAAGCTGCAGAAAAAGTAATTAAAAGATCATCTGTCAGTCCACGCAACTGCAGCGCTGCCTGAGTGAACTTGCACTCACCAAGTCCCTTTGTTGTCGGCTGTTGGCTGGAGACAGGAAGAACTGTTTTCTGCGTCCTGCTCTGCTGGTTTCCTATCAAGTCCATCCCACCAGGTCCGGCTGATGCTACACTGGCTCCCAGACTGCCTGCTCCACCCGATGCTCCCATATGCCATCCGCTGGACACCTGTGGGCCTCGACTAACTGCGCTGGCGCCGTTGACGCTGGCCGTGGCACTGCCGACGGATCCGGCAAGCCGTGCCTGGTACTGGAGCTGAAACTGCTCCTGGAGCTGCTGTTGCGGTACCTGTGAATTGTAGTAGTGCTGTTGCTGTGTCTGGTTAGCCTGAAGCAGCTGTTGCTGCTGCTGCTGTTGTTGATTGGCTTGTTGCGCCTGTTGCTGTTGTTGTTGTTGTTGAGCTACTTGCTGGCTGTAGCTTTGGAACTGTGAAGCCATCATGCTGTTGCCTCTGCTATTTCCAGAAAGACTGCCATACAGTTGTTGCTGCTGTTGTTGTTGTTGCAGCTGTTGTTGTTGTTGCAGCTGTTGTTGCTGCTGTTGTTGTTGCAGCTGTTGCTGCTGCTGTTGTTGCTGCTGTTGTTGTTGCGCATAGGGCTGGTTAACTGGCAGCTGTGATGTACCGCTCTGGTTCATTCCTGGCATACCTCCTCCATTATTTTGGCCAGCCTTCAACTACAACATAGACAGCACGTTTGTTGCACCTAAATAGCCTTTTTTAAATAACACTTTAATCTAAAACTGCAAACGACCTGCGACTGAATTCTGAATTCAATGAATTCTGAAAAATGGCAAAGTATCAAAAAACAAGAATTGCTAAACATGCACGAATACAAAACAACGCAATTTTACTCCAAAACAACTAACCTAGATTGCACCTTGCAAAATCATGTATAGATAATTCTGCATTACAGAGTGCTTTAAAATTGGACGAAAACATTTACTCCACTGCCACATTAAATTGAATACAAGTAGAGTACGCACCATGCAAATTCAAATACTGTCAGAGAAGTGCATCTCCCAAAATCATACAACACAGACATTGCGAAAATTAAATATCACTAATACGAATGCATAACATAAACTGATACAACAATCACATTAAATTAGCCAACAAATTCCAGAACATAATTTCCTGGTACATCCTGTACCTGCATATGGCTGGTAGGTGACACGACAACACGCTGAGACGCAGGCTTGAATGGTGGTGCAGAGTGCTTGAGCTGGGAGTGGCTTGGCATCGTAATCGGTTGTATTGGCATATTCAAAGCAGAAGCCGCCGCCGCTGGCTGGGCTGGCAGTCCAAATGCTGACAGTGAATACTGCTGGTAAGATCCCTACAGCACAATAAATCCAAAATTTAAACTCATTTTCAAACTTCTATTGAAAGCCCGTCACAAAATTCATGTACAATAATACTCCAACTTCTGCTGGGAAAAAATTACAATTTCTCACTTCTTGCGTTTGGCTTCAGAAAATCAGAATGTTAAAAGCAGCGGCCAACTACTTCATGAGCTATAAAATAGATAGTTGCACTTGCAAGAGTCCGCGGTGTAGTCAGGAGTGCCTCTGAGTAGGAAGCTATACTCCCTACTCAGAGGCGTCCCTGATTACACCGCAGACTCTACATCGGAATTCCACGCCGAAGCGCACGAGCAATTGCAAGTGAAGGACTTACTGAAGGTCCCTACACAGCAGCTTGAGGCGGATCGAACTTTGGACTCTCCAGCTCCAAGGCACTGAACCCACCACAGCACCACCGTGCTCTGTATGTGCTAATCAAATCATAACAGGACAGACAGACGTTTTTTCGTATTTAAACAAGCCAAAGACCAACGGCGTACCTGTAATCCTGCTGCTGGCTGCTGAGTCTGATAGCAAGCAGTTTGCTGCATCTGGGTTGGTGGATAGTAGTTAGACGACTGAACTGCCTGGAGGGCACCACTGCAACAACGCATATCAAAACGAGTTAAGCATCGTTTAGCTATATAAAATAAACACCACTGTTTTTCCACTGCATCAGGTCTACGAGTGTGCTAACAGAAGGTTATCGATGATACGGAATCATTATTGCGGCAAACAAAACAGGATCAGCAACTTCTACTAAGCCAAAGCCATAATTAATCAGAGCACATTACACAATCAGTATGAATATTAAAGTAAAAACCGGTCTCAATAAACACTCGACATTTATCATAGAACATTTATCATAGAGTAAAAATGAAGAATGCAAACTGAACACAAACTACGATGTAGCTGCAGTTGATAATTCGAAGTTCAGAAGTATATATGACAGAGCAAATTTTATAACTGAAGGACTTGCTCAAGGTCCAACACAGCAACAGTCTTGGGCTTCACTCTCACAGTACTCCATGCCGAGTGCTCTAACCTGGAGCACGCTGCCTTGTAGCTGGACGGTCCAGGTTCGAATACATCTCAAGCCTCCGCGTAACCTTGAGCAAATCCTTCACTCGCAATTGCTCGGGCGTTTCGGCATGAAACTCTGATGCAGTGTACGTGCTGTAATCGGGAGCGCCCCTGAGTAGTGAGCGTTAAAGGGGCGCTATAGAAATAGAGAAATGAATAAAATTAAAATAAATAACCAGTCAGCCAACATGTTACAGAGATCACACCAACCGCTGTTGCATAAGATGTGATCCAATGATCTGTGAGTTGGCCGAACCGAGCAGAGGATCCGGCTGTGCGGTCGTCTGCCCGGTTTCATACGGAACGCAGAACGGTGACAGCTGCTGCAGCTGAGAATTCGTGATCAGCTGACCGTATGGAACAGCGGCAGCGGGCAACTGACTTGTCTTCTGGCTACTGTTCGACACTGAAGAAAACAACAAACGCAACATCAACTGCTGTTACAAGACAATAGTCAATATTCTGCAGTCAGCATGCTGCTAAATATATGCCGAATGTACATGTATACGCCAACACATTGATGTACAATGGAATATATATCAATAGCATTCAAAGATCACAGAAAGATAATCTCAGTTTATATTTGTCTGTGATGCAACATAACTAATTAATGCCCTGTTCTACACATATCTCAAAGCACAATCACTCAAGTACAGGTCACAATTGTGCCGCACATATAAATAATGAATTGTATCAAAGCTGGTGTATATGAAGGTAGCCCAAAGATACATACATACATACATACATACATAGTCATATATATATATATATATATATATATATATATATATATATATATAAAAGCTGAACAGAATAAGTGCAAGAATGCATCAATACAGTGGAAGAATATAACAGGAGTTTGGAAGCAAGGCACCTGCATAACCCCATGGGTAGTAGAGCATGACAATAGCCACTTCTGATCCATTGAAACTTAAACACAATGCTCCGTCAACCGTCATGCATACCAGAACAGTGCCCCATGTTCCAGTAGAAGGAATTTGAATGTAGTCCATAGTAAACTGCATACGTTTAACATGTAACACATAGGTACTCACAGTATGGGTGTGGCTTGATTGCAGCCGACATCAATGAGGAAGTGGTGGACGAGACCATGATTGTACTCTGCTGGTTCAGCTGAAAAGCATTCCTGTACGCCTGCAGCTGACCATTACTGTACAAGTCACTCTGCACGTTTGGCAGGTTGGCCGTTGGTAGGAACAGGTTCGGTTGGCTACAGGCTGTCAGGCCGAGAGGAGTGAGAACTGGCGTAGCCTGGTTGGGCTGACCAAGGTTGTAACCAAACGCGTGCTGACCATACTGCTAAAAAACGTAAAATCATTACCAAACAGTGAGAGCAAGACAAAACTAGAATAAAAATTAAATGACAAAAGCACTAACACACTAAGTGGATCACAGAGTATATACTGTACATGTATATGCAGTGCCACGAATAGTTTAACACACGTACAATGTCATAGTAAGTTAGAAGGCAAGCATATTCTTTAATCTCCATTAACAAATGCACAATACAGCTAGAAGCATCATTATAAAACATAAAAGAAGTCTTTTAAGACAATAGCCCTGAGGCAGCCATAGGTATGAAGTGTTAGCAACTTCATTTTCTTAGCCTCAGCATATGAGGGCAGGTGGCCAATCCTCCCACACCATACCACCTAACCACCAACAATGAATATGATCAGTGTACTCATTATCTAGTTGCACTGGTGCGGATCTGAAACCCTGATCGCTCAACTGACCGTCCAGCACGCAAACCATTACACTATCGAACACTCCCATTGTAAAACACAGAATTAAAAGAATTATAAAATACGTGAATAGCAGAAGTTAGTTTTACACATGTGATCCACATACAACATAGCAGCTCAATGTATACGTATCATTGCATATTCTTTCCAGTATGGTTAGGCATTAGAGTCCACAACCTTCCAAAATGGAATAATAAGTCTTCTATAAGCAGGTAGCATGACTAGTCAAATACATTAAATCAATGGATCTGGCTGATTGCGAAAGCAGCATAGAAACAAATATCCCATACCTGTAAGCTAATTCCACAATCCTGTGCCAGAAACTGTGAAGTGTTGAGCGCGAACGGCATGTGAGAACCCTGGCCAACTGCAAACATCAGCTGTGCCCCCCCACCACCAGCCGCAGTCGGTGGACTGGCGACTCCCGTCAGATGATTCATTGACAGCGGACTGTTGGAGGCCTGCAACAACGGCCTTACCTGTCAACATCATTTCAAGATACATCACTCGCAAAAGCAACGCTACTGAACATGGCAGCAGGACCAGACACTGTGTGTCAGTCTATGCCTGCAATTCTGTGCGTTGTGCCATTTAAAACCACTTCAGAATGTTCAGTCAATTCTCATAGATGTTTGTCTCTAATTAATTACCTGCCATAACTTAACAGCTGCCTCTAAATTTATAAAATCTAGACATATACATGCAAAAACAATGTTGCACTACTAAATTTAGCCTTTCAACATCAAATCACAGAAACCGAACATCTATAAAGTGTTTTACAAAGCAAGTGCTAGGTAATGATGCCACTGGATGTCCAAGTGCCAGTCCCAAGCACGAATGAAGGAGGGGACCACTAATGATCTTTGTTGTTAAACTGAAACTACGAAGTGCAAGGTAACCAGAAACCTACAGAGTTAATCGTACTTTCTTATTTTCTGGTTACATATCTACTGTACGATTGCAGCGAATGTAATCTGAGGTTTATATTGGGACAGTGACATACACGTTAAGCTCATCACTGAATGCACTGTGCAGGTTCAAACTCACAGCAAAGTGATTTTTTATGGACATATGTTAAGTCTGTCAGTCACAGATGCCCAACAACATTTTCATTCATTCGTTAGTTGCATTGTGTGCTTCACAATTTAAACTATTTGAATTGCTCTCAGTTAAGCCCTGGCAAACGAGAATAGCAGCCAGAAGAATATATTGGATGAGCTTCATTGTTTTGGCAGTGACCTTAATGCCTCCTTGGTTTACAAGAATCAAATTATGTCCAATTGTCCATTCCAGACAAGATTCAACAATTCGCAACATACTTAAAAGTGGCGCCACATGAATGTTACAAGACAAAAGAAACCTTAGCCAACAGCCATCTTTGCTCCGATATTCTCTTTTTTGAATAAAACTCTTGCAAGATACTCATCATTTTTAATCTACTAATACTGCTTTAAAAGACATTATAACAATTTGCAACCTGCTGAACTAGTAACACAGCCAAGTTAACATTTATAACAACAAAGACAATGACAATTCAACATAGGGTCCCGATCTACAAAAGCATACCTTACATACATTCGTTTGTTCACTGAGGTAGTTCTTTGTGCTGATATCTTTAGCCACAGAGTAAGAGCAGTCGGGGTCCGTATAGGCAGCCTGACTCAGAACCTGAGGTGGCAGCCCCCCCATCGAAGACGAGGCGGCCGACGCAATCACTCGCTCTTCTCGGCAGTCGACCTCCTGCTGGACGTGATGCTGGTGCAGTTCAGACGAGGGCAGGGACAGTGAAACGGATTCTTCCGCTAGACTATAGTTCTTGAATCCTTGCTGTGAGGGAACAGAAACTTCCTCAGTGATTGAAGCGTTGGATCGCTGGCTTGAAGATCCAGACACAATGCTGCAAACACAAGCGATGCAATTCATTCAGCAAAGCAGAGTTCCGGACAAATTAAATAATTATGTGAGCTGTGCATGATAGAAGAGTTACCCTGAGGTTAACAGTGCAATAACATTCGGTATCATAAACATGCAACTGCGTCTTGAGACATGCAATGATGGAAAAATTATATCTATAGACAAATTCATGCTAAGTATTACAATGGATTCTGATATATAGTACACATTATGCCACACAACCCTTCAGTGATTACTTTCCGAAACCTCCAGCTGCAAATCACACACCTTTGTTCAAATACTGCAATCAGGTTTTCACGTTCCCACACGTTCTTCACCGATGCGATTTTCAGGCCGAGAACATCTGCGGCAGGTGACTGAATCGAGAGAAGATCGGCAGAACAGTGCGGTCCAATTGTGCTCGTTGGCATGGCGATCGGCTGAGGCCTGTCGATATCCTTCGCCTCGGTCTTCTCCTCGGTCAGTTTTGCCAGCTCAGCGTCAAACGTGAACTCAAGCTTTATGTCGGAAGAATCTTCTCCCTACCAGCAATGGAAACAGCTAACAAGTCACGTTACGACAAGAGTAAAAACATGGTTATGTTTGTTTGTATGTGCTCTTGTTATACCGCTCTTTCAAACTCACTACTCAGAGGCACTCCCGACTACAGCGCGGACACTGCATAGGAGTTTCATGCCGATGCACTGAGCAATTTGCGAGCGAAGGACTTGCCCAAGGTCCCTACGCAGCGACTTGAGGTGCATTCGAACATGCAACCTTTCGGCTGCAGGGCGATGAACATACCCACTACACCACCATGTCCCACAATCAGTATCAGTGTCCAACATCTGACTAGCAGCCACTTGACTACAGGAGTCGCCAAAGCAGAAATCTGGTTTGTTCAAGACAGTACTGAGCTATACAATCAACTATCCCAAAGTGTCAGAATTCAACATGTGCTTGTATTTATTTAGGAAAATAAATTACCAAAAAGATTTAACAGCTTACAACTACTTAGACATGTATGAAGTGCCTTTTAATGGTCAGCGTGTACTTAAGTACCTTAGAACTATGAAGGACTACAGTGATGATAAAACAATATCCTATCAAATATGACAATTTGTGCCTGCACCTCAGTACCTTTCTGCAATATTTTTCAAAATACTTACATTTACTACATGCAGAAAATTACTCCATAAATGAACCTGAAAATTATTAACAGACGTCAGAATTAAAGTCCAAGTGTCATTTTATTTGTAGTCAAGTTAGCGCTGTTGTACAAACTGATAGCGACTCTGACAACAAAAAAGTTAACCAAAACAGTGATGTTAACAGTGCAGTAACATCATTCGCTTTTTGCCTAGACGCGGTTCGAACAAGGTCATAGGGTGTACCGAGTTCAAAGTTCAGGGCATGCTGAATAATGCGTATACCTACTCCGACTCCGCATAATGACCGTACCTTGTTGTATTTGTACATGCTGTTCGATGTAGGCATTTCGATTGGATCAAATCCACAGCCTCGTGTAGGTCTTGATACTATCTCCGGTTTTTTGATGGTTCTACTTTCATCCATATTCATCAATGGTTTGACAGAAGATGGTGGCACCTTCTCCAAAGTCTGATCAGCCTAAAAACAGATTTCATCAAGTTAATTGTGCGGCCCAAGTTGTGACCAACATAACCAGATTCTCGCATATATCAGCCAACCACACACGCTTGACACCTTGCACTGTAATCGTACCCAGAAAGGTCTGATGACATTGATGGCATCAAATTTGCTCTCGTGCAACTGCTTTACAGTCACCAGAGTGCCAATGTTCAATGCACAAGACAACCATCAACCAATTGCACTCCAAAATCAAGCTGAAATCAAGTGCACCATTGTCCTAGTTCCTGTTCAAGTCATCTACCTAGAGCCCCTGGCTAGCTTCATAGAGCACCATGTCCCTATACAATACATAGATCTCTCAAATGATATTGTGAAGACCGACCGTACCTTCTGCATGATCTGCGATCTTGACGTCTCACATGTGTATGAACCCATGCCGCCAGTCAACTTGATGTCCATCAGATTCTGTGGTGGTTGTTGCTGCGGATGAAGCTGTGGCTGCTGTTGTTGTACTTGTTGTTGTGTAGAAGCGTCGGCTGCTGTTGCATGCTAGAATAAAGACAACCACATTAAAATTGACAACCTTCAACGGGACGCGCATAATTTTAACATAGCACACTTAACAAATTCTTGGCCATTACACAGTGACCATTAATAAATGCATGAAAATAATGATGATAACAACATTCACACATTCAGGCATTTATTTCAAGGATTTATAGACCACCTCGTCAATGCAACTACAAGTACTCAGACTGTAGGCAAAATGAAACGTAATGTGACTTCCATAATGCCGTTTACACAAAAACCCTTAGAAGTCTAAGCAGAACGGGAAAAACATTATTTGTATGGCATGAAATGATATATTGATTGATATATATGCAATCATCAACACAAGTAAAGCGACGTGATGTGATGGTGGCTGTTAGACTCACCTTGGATTCCTCAACACGCAGTTTGTTCTCTGCACTTGGTGAACTGCGACTGCTTGACTCGGCCGAATTCAGGTTCTCGCTGTTGTCAATGCCGCTGTCGTGCTGATCTCCTTTGTCTCCGTACTTGGCGACGACATCACGCACTGCCAGTGGGGCTACAGGCTCTGACGCCATGGCAGCCACTGCCTGCGGTTGTTCCCAGTTACCAACGGATTGCGTCACGGTAGCAGCCATTGGAAACATCGACCCGATAGATGCAGAAGCTAATGAGAAAAATACAAACAATTAGCCAGATCAACCTTTAACAAGAATGACAAATGTGCAACAGTACGCAACACTGGTAAAATATCTCACTAAATTTACTACTTCAACACAGTCTTTTGCGTGTTTCTTTTGCTTGCAGAAGAATCTGGTGCTAAAATCCACAAATACAATCAATTGATATAAAAACCCAAAAAACAAAACACACCAAGTTGCAGATCTATAATTAATAATTTAAGATAACTAATCATTAGTAATCATTCATAATAGCAAGACTTTCAAAGGTCTAAATATAGCACTGCTAATAGAAAATAATTTAACCAAATGAATAGCCAACCACATTGATTTGACTACTCAGCTGTTATACACAATATATCACTCACTTCTGGATGGAAGATGCTCTATTGCAGAATTTCCGCCAGATTTGTCATTTTCCCATTTTTCAATCGTTGGTTGCGTGTAGCTGTAAGAATCTAGCGACAAAGAAATTCCTCACATGTCAACTACTGGACAAAGCTTTCAACAATTACAGGAAATTGCAGAACTTCTATTCAGATAAATACCTTTCTAAACTGGTTGGAAAGATAAAAACGTAACACAGATAACACAACATCCTCATGTCATCACTCACACTATACTATCAAGCCCAGCAAGATTTGGTCTGACATTGCAAGTGGTCAGTAAGCTGAGATTCGACGTAACAAAGCAATTTTTACAGAAACCGGGTAACTGCAATTGAAAACCTAATAAACGACACTTCAAGGCGAACTCCTCAGAGTCACACCCAAACTGAAATACCCGAACTTGTTAAAAAAATATCGTGGATGACCTAGTGAGTAATTACTTTTTTATGTGCCAATTTATTATTATATTTATATTTATTTTCTACAGTCCACCGAATCAGTACAGAATGTAAGATATTTACTTCTTGGTGGCAAAGGTTCTGCTGTTGATCCATTTTTCAAAGCACCATTTTCCCAGGTTTCAATTGGTGGAGAAGGAAAACTGTATGCGCCTAAAAGTGACAAATAGATCAGAATATGTTATCTCATGACTTCAAACTCTGCTCAGTATACGTTATACTATGTACTCATGCATCCATTTGTGTGTGTATGTACACTGATGTATGAATAGGCATACATGTATGTGTGCACAAATGCAGGTGTACAAAACTGCACATGTATAAAATTGTATATGCATGTTTAACAATGTCTATGCAGGTTTGTATATGCATTATGCATGCATATGTAATAATATAATATATAATGATATATAATATAATATATAATATGCATATGCATACAAGTATTTACGTCTGAATTTATCCGAACACGTACAGCGTTTTTCAAGAAGGTGCAGAAAACAGTGAATGACTGAACGTGTTATTGAAAAGTCAAGCAAAGTCAGTTTTGCTTAGTTCATCCAAACTTTAAAAGCATGCTGCCATAGACAACCCACCAACACTGCAACCACTTACATCTTGGAGGTCGTGGCTCTGCTTGGCCGCTGTTGGACGACACCGTTGGAATGTTGTTAGCCATTTCGTTGTCCCAATTCTCAATCTTTGGAAGAATGTCCGAGCAGGCTTCCTGCACAACCGGTACAGCTCTCGGTTTTTTGTCTTTCTGCCTGGCCAAGCGGGGTGGCAGCTTAGGTCTTTTAGGGTCTCCTCCCACTGGAACAGTACGTAACCTTCCATTTTGCTGTTCAACAGAACAATTCCCATGCATTACATTCACAATAAGTTCGTATTTATAGAAAACTCATAGAAACAGTGTCAAATATCATGCAAAAATTACTGCGACAGTAAATGCAAGGTTGTAATTTACAATATATTTAAATACTACATTATTCATATAAATATCAACCTCTTACCAATTAAAATATACATGAAAATGTAACACGCTAGCTTACGCGCTAGAAATTTGGTTAAAATGTAAGATAGCCACAGACAGTAATCCAACAACAGATTTTCAGATCAAAAACTGCAAATGATATCAAACGTAGAATTCTCGTTACCGTAGTGATAAAATTCCACATTGGTCAACTGAACGTTTTGCTTGACTGTCAGGTAACAACTGTTTACAGGCCCAGTAAGAATGACTAAATTACAAAACACCACCACACACCTTAGCCTCTTTTTCACTTTTCTTGGCTTGAGCTGCCATGGCAGCTGCCAATGCCTGTTGCTGCTGCTGTTGTTCCTGCATCTTTTTGTTCGCTTCCTCTTGCGCAGCCTTCTGCTTGCTCTTCTGCGTCTTTCGTGAAGTCACTTCCTGAAAACCTTCATTGGACTCAAATAAGAACGCTGGGTCATCTATGGAAACCTCCGGCTGGTCATCAATAACGACCACACCTACAGAACCAAAATTTCATACGTACTACAAATATTGATCCTCTCAACTAATCCGCTCTTACTGAAAAAAAATCAGATACATTCACACGACCACATAAGGAATAAATTGAAACTGTCGAAATCAAAATGCAGTTCCTATGAACATCAACACAAAAACAATAAACTGCACCACACTTTAAGCAACTGCCACACATACATGTTCATACATTTTGCGTGTATACTGTAATAATAACTCCTTTGTTATTGTGTCACAAATGGTATATGATCTCTTAACCGTACTGTTGAGTTTCTGATACAAGTCTTTCTGTTTAAAAACTAATAAATTCCCATAAATTATGTTCCGTACCAAAATTGACTACTATGGCTGACTGCTACAAATACACTTGCGATAGTAATCTCATACATCATTGACACTAAAATTTATTTCATAGGCTGAACAACAATACTTACTCGCATAGTTGTTGATATCAATGTTAGCCAATGCAACTTTCTTATCCTTTTCTGCTTTGGCTGCTTTTGACGCCTCACTGCTTTCAGGTTTCTTTGCTTTAGACCTTTCAAAAAGAAATCATTTCAGCCATGTGC
Source organism: Lumbricus terrestris (assembly GCA_949752735.1). Lineage (NCBI taxonomy): Eukaryota > Metazoa > Annelida > Clitellata > Crassiclitellata > Lumbricidae > Lumbricus > Lumbricus terrestris. Next base: position 36,695,461 of record OX457047.1, read on the forward strand.
ATCAAGTAGTAATATGAATGCATCAAGCAGTAATATGAATGCATAAAGTAGTAACATGAATGCATCAAGTAGTAATATGAATGCATCAAGCATAATATGAATGCATAAATAAAGTAGTAATATAAATGCATGAAGTAGTAATATGAATGCATCCAGTTTAACTTCTTCTTCATCCTACATTAAAAACAAATTGTATACAAAACCTGGCTCACAAGTTGCATCATAAATAAACAGCCTTTCAAACTTGTGCAACATTCAATATTTTCAAAACCAGTACAGATAGATGCTCTGTGTTGTTGACTATTGTTTGTACAGCCTTCCATAAACTCATTTTGAAAACAACTAGAAACTTTTCTTTACAATTCTCAAGCAACCAATTCTGCCGTGATACATTTATAAACCAGTGTGATATAGAATATATGATCAACACTATTAGAAACATTTCACAGTTAACAACTATCTGCTAAACTGTATGCAAAGATCAAATCCTTATTTATCACTTGTAAATAAGTAAGGTGGCTACTTCTAAAAGCTTACTTGATCTGGGCAGCGGAAGAACTCTGGCTGGATGGTTCCGGCTGAACAGTGGCCTCTTGATGGTCTCGGTAATTCGGACCAGTTCCCGGTCTAGCTCCTCGGTTGTTGTTATTATTACTACCGACGCTTCCTCTTCCAGATCCACTGCCAGCACTCTTTCCGCTGCTCCTGTCCTCCCCACCATTGCCGTAGCCGCCAAAGTTTCCAGATCTGTTTTGCCGTTCGCCACTAGGACGCTGACTGGAGAAGCTTTTCCGGCCGTCCCTTCGGCTCTCGGCCACAACTTCCCGGTTGCTTGGCTCCTCCTCCGCTTTAGAATCTCTGTAAGTGAGAACGTCACTGCTCTCCGACGCTGTCTCCCACTCCTCATTCCCAAGGTCGGATGAATTCTGCTCCATCAGAGGTGGTATCTTAGTGTGATGAGTCAAAGGGCCGCTGGTAGGATGTCCTCTGCCGCCACGACGTGGGCCACTATCACCAACTGTACCCCGTGAACGACTTCCAGAGTAAGACTGTATTACTCCGTGATCCTGTCTCCCACCATACCTTCATTGGCAACAAGAAAATGCAGTCGTTCAGTTGAAGGAATTACACAGGCTGCATTAAAATAACGCCCCAAAAAACTTGGAACAGCTTTGCACTGTAGCAAAATAGCCCCAGACAATCATAAAACATGGGCCGCATACAATAAAATAGCTGAAAGACACTGCACATAATAGCTGAAAATGCTTTGCAAATGTGGGGCAGCTAGAATTTTTTTACATTTTATTCTGTCCAACAAATTTTTTATGCTAGAAATTTCTTTTTTTATATATTGAATCAACTTTGAAGAAATCAAATTAACTGATCAGCTTCTCAATGAATAAACACGAAAAAATGATATATGGCATGCTCATATTTCTACAGATTTAACCCTAAAATGCCCAGCGCATACTGAAAAGGATTGAAAACATATGTAGCTGGTCGTCAAAGAATCAAGTGCTTGCCTAAGTCTCATGAACCAACTATGGCGAAATTTACAAAAAAACAAACAACATCGCTGTGTTTAACAACAAAACCCTTTAAATACCTTCTCCTGTTGTTTGGCTTCCGGCGTCCACCTTCACGCCCAGCCGCCTGTTGTTCTTGACCGTCATCATCGACGACGTATGCTTCAGAGTTCTCCGAATACCTGTAGTTCTCGTCCTCTGTGCGACGACGATTACCTAGAACAAATGAAACGTGTCGGTGTAAAATAGTCCTTTCTTCACAACTAAACTACGCCACTGTTTGTTCTGTAATGGTGCCAGTCCCACGGTTGAAGAAAGGAGGAGGGCAACACTAATCATCTTTTATATATGATACAGTGTTGTTAAACAACAACAAGCCTTTACAACCATTCACAATTTTCTCTGGGCATCCACAAATGTTTATAACTTTGCTTTGTATACATAATAAGAATGCCTTCAGAATCTACTTGCCATATTTCCACATTTCAAAGTGACAAATATTTTTAACAGGAGGTCTCCAATACTCACTCTATTGACATCAACATCAAACTTGTTAAATCATCACAAAGCCGCACCATGGTTCTGTTAAACCTGACAAGTGCACAATGCCGTGTTCCGCTCCATTCGCCACATCACCATGGTTATTCTTACACCAGCAAATCACTAAGTACTATTCTCCTTTTTTATTCACAATTACCTAATTTCTTGCAATTTCAAATCGATGTTAGCTGGGTATATGATTAAAAAACTGATAACATACCTCCTCTTCCCTGTCCCCTTCCACGTGGAATCGGATCATTGTGGCCTGAAGAACGGCGGTAAGTGGATCCCGCGATTCCAGGGCCTCGATTTCTCCTCGGATCGCCATCTCTTTGCTCTCTGTGATACCGTCTCTCTGCGTCCGGGTTCTCCTCATCCACCGGTCGCTCCGACCATGCGCCGCCTCTATTACCGGACAACGCATCCGACTGAGACGATTCCTGCCAGTATCGGGCATCTCTCCGAGGCCGGCCGCCACCGCCACCGTTAGCTCCCCTGTTGCTTCTGTATTCGTTGCGTGGTCGGTTGCCTCCCTGTCTTCCATGCCTTCGGTCGTCGCTTCCCACGTTGTCGTTGTTATTCTGCGTCGCATCTTTATAGCTAACTTCATCTTCCGCTCTAACGCTCTCGTCCTGCGGTTTCAGCCTCTCCAGGACGCCAGTCTCCGTGTTCTCTCGTCGCTTGCTGGAGTCGGTGAGATCATCTCTTGACAGACGCAACTGTCGGTCGGAGTGCAACTCTGCCGGGACGTTTGAACTTGGCGGTTCGCTGCTCCGGTCCCAGTGACTTCCCTCTCTTTCGTACTGCCCGCCGTACCTCGGCCGTTGCTGGGGCCAGGCAGCCGACGAAGCGTTATCTCTCGGCTGTCGCCGGTGCAACTGCGAATCCGTTTTCCGCCGGTCGTTGTCTCGGTTTCTTCGGTTGCCCGTGCTGTCCCTGCTGTCCTGTCTGCCCAGATCCTGTCCGGCCTGCTTCCGCGAGTTGCTCCTATTGTACTCTCTCTGATGGCTATTGTCATGGTCAGCGCCAGCGTGCAGGCTCTGGCTGTTCTGGTGGCTTTCAGTGTTCCGTCTCTGCTGATTCATTTCCGCGCTCCTCTTCAGCCAAACGTTCTCCGGCTCCGGTCTCGGAGCGTCGGTCTTGACGGATTCGATCTTGCTGTTCTGCCACTCGGTCTGAGATTTCTCTTTTGCAACAACGCCACCTGTCGGATTTTTCCAGATGCTAGCTTCATCTAAGGGCTGTTCGAGTTTCCAGTCTTTCGAGCTGGTCTCTTTGGGAAGTTCAGGAAGCAGTGGAATAGGCTCATTAGCGCACAGCTTGACCGCTTCTGCACTGCTATCCGGCCAACTACTTTCCTGTGGCTCTTTATCCCGTTTAGCATTCCTGCCTGGCCAGGGGGCATTGCTCGGTTTATCATCGCTTCCTGGCTCCATTTTCTTGTTGTGCCACACGTTCTGAGACTTATCCTTTTTACCGTCCAAGCTACTGTTATGCCAGACGCTGAACGAGCCTGTATTGACTGGTTCTACGGCATCAGTCGAGCGCCATACGTTTGACATGTTGCTCTTTTCCATTTCCTTTTGCTGGAACCACGGATTGTGCTTCTCTCGTTTTACATCTTTCTCCGCACTTGGACCAACCACCTTTTTAGGCTCCTTCTCAGACTTTGAGTTTGTCCTCTCAACCAAAACGGTGCTACGACTTGGTGCTACGTCTTCTCTGCTGCCCTGACGACCGCTGTTCCTTGGCCGACCTCTCCCGCTTGGTCCACTTCTGTAGAATTCACTCTTACCACGACCCCGGGCACCTTTTGACCTGTCGCCGCCCATCTGGTCGTCTTTTCTACCCCTATACAAATCAAACTCATCCTTTAACTTCTTTGCAGGTGGCCTATCGTCGGGAAAGCAGAGTTCCGCGCTGAGCAAACTAGGTATAGTCTTTGTATCAGTCCTTTTGAACTCGGCAGTTGGGATTTTCTCCCTTCTGCTTTCCTTCTCCTCCTTCTTATCTTGCCTATCCTGTCTCCAGTTTAGCCCGGTGTCTTTGATCTGATCTCTTCTTTCCTTCGCTGCCTCTTCCTTCTGAATGTTTTCTTCCATGACATCGCCCCACGCTTGCTTCTGGCCGGGTTTCACATCCTCCTCAAAGAATAAGGAGTCATCATTGTCACTGCCTGCCAGAAAATCTTCTTTGAAGTCCTCCTGATCAAAAAAAGGACAATTTCAGCTTATGAACAAGACATCAACTCATGAACAATACATAAAGTTTACCCTGTGAAAATAGAGTTTAAAAACTACAGAAACTCGTTCTAAGTAACATTCACACAACTGATTCAAGGCGTGTAAAATTGGTCTATTTGACACAAATTTACCAACTTTTTAATCCCACTTTATTGTTTGTGGAATAAAACTTCAACTCTTACCAAGCCACCTTCAAACAAACTGCTGATCTTACAAAAGGATTTATATCTAATTACTTACATTAATAATCAACAGACGACAACATTTTTCAAATCTGCACAGAGTTCAAACTCAAAGGACTTGACCTTTGAACCGAAAGTAGAAAATCAACAAACAACTTGCAGAATTCTCCTCGACCCAAGTCGCATTACGTGGCAACTTCGCCAGTCGCCTGGCCAACTCTGATGGTCAGCTCAGTTTCCTTCTCACAATTCAGAGTGATATGGACCAAAAACTCAAACACTTCTACCAAGGACAGAATGGGGCTAAAAATATTTCGCTTACATTAGGTAAGATATTTTTCAAAAGTAGGTTATGTGTAACGTATCTCCACTAACCTTCTCTCTGTTAGTCGGCAATTCTTCTCGACTGAATTCATATTTCTTGTCATCCTCTTCTGCAGCCTGGCCTACGTGGATGGGCAAGTCTGCTTTCTGGTCACCAGAGACCTTGTTCTCACCATTGCCTGTGATACTGGGCCGATTTCGTTTAAGCGAGATATAATGACTGCTTGAAGGTACATTCTGCCTGGACTGTTCAAGTGGTATAGGTGGTGGACAGGCATGTCGAGAATCATGTCGTCCTAAAATCAAGACAAATTGCCATGAAATCATCCTAAAATCAAGAAAGCTTAAATCAATCTACAACCAATACTTAAGGGATGAGCAGAATTAGTTTTCCAGTGGTTTTTATTACATTGTTGTCAGAAAAGTTCAAAGTAAACCAGCAGTTTCATCAGCCCAAATATCATTCATCAAAATCAACGACAAATCAGTCGTTGACAAGAAGCAATAAAATCTCAATTTGAAAAGGACTAATGAAACGTGGTCCAATTGAATTCCGATAAACTGAACCTATCATCATTCTTGGCACAACAATAACGAAACAATCAAATAACCACTAGACACGAGATATCAAAGAAACTCTTACATTTATAGCAAAAGTATCACACTATCAATTTAACTGGCTGCCTTACCAAAGTGTATCTAAAAATAAAACTGAGAAAAAAGACAGGACACATACATGAACAGAAACATGTCTTTTTTATGCCATTCATAACACTGGGCTAGCATCAGCCACGAAACAAAAATACTTACGAGATGCGGCTTTCTCTTGACCAGTTGTGATGTTCTTGGCTTGACTGCCTTTGTAGCCTGACTGTGCTTTTGAGGAAGCTGTGTTACTGGAATCTAAATCCTGACCTGCTGGACCTGTGTCATCTTCGACTGCTGCAGGAAAACCATCCACCTTTTCCGAGCTTTGGCTTCTCTCGTGGACTCTTTTTGAATCATCGTATGTACCCTTGGCTTCTTCGGCTTCATTTTGTCTTGCAGAAGTGTGCTCTGACAGCCTTCAAAACAATGCATCATACATAACATCAGCAAGTTAATCAAATATGCTGAAGCTGTAATCTAGAATAATACTAACAACAGATAAACCATGGAAAATGATATCAGAAAGGCTAAAAATGCTGCTACTTAAGTGTCTACAAGCACATACGGTGCTTACTACCTCAGAACAATTTGCCTGCTCTCTACCATATGCTCAAGACTTCTCTTTAGCCGTGGCTGGACTGAAAGTACTTCTAAGTAAGATCTTCTTGAAGGAGCACTATATAAATTTTCTGAATGAACGAATAAACATATAAGCCAACATTTTCATACGTATCCTACCTGTGTGTTGTTGAAACATCTTTTCTTCCGACATCATCAAAATTATCTTCACTGTCGGATTCTCGACGTGGTGCAGGACTTCCAGATCGGTTGCTCGTTTCCTCGTCCTTCCAATCGGATTCCTTTGTCTGACCAACGAGTGATGGCGATTCAGATTTCTCTTTTTTAACGTCACGCAGATCTCTGTCTGGTACCGACTCTCGTTCGCTTGTCTTATCTGGCTCGCTGAAATCACTCTCCTCTTCGACATTTTCAAACTTGCGGTTTTCGGGTTCTTTTTGTCGGTCGGGAATCCTGCAACAAATAGTCTCGTGATCAATCGGAACTCCATTTCTTTGTCCACATATACCACTTCCACAATTTACTCCCTAACATGTGCCTTCTACAAAACCTCATGCATCAACTGTTTCTCTAATTTAGATTTACCCACTCTGTGCGTGCTGTCTCCTGAAATTGAGACATCGAGAAATCCCATATATGGACCTCGGAAACTGAAAAGGGCATGCTAAGGCATTTCTACAAATTACCAAATAGTTTTTACACACTTTTCAAACTCATCGATACTTCAAGTATATCCGAATTGTAAGCTATCACTCCCATGAAAATTAGATACTCAAAAACACAATGAAAACAAGCATCTACCATAGAATCCATGTATCACACAATATTATGGAAAATGACAGCATGTACTCACGGATCATCCAAGGGATGAGGAATTCGTCTCGTTTCAAATGGTACGGGATAACCATGATAGAAAGCATGTGGTGGCATGCCACTGTTCTGCATGTGTTTCTCCCAGCCTGTAAAACAAGACAAAAGCAACATGCAAGCAGCAGAATGGTTTACTCATAATACAGGCTACTAAACATTCAACTGCTAGCAAGCAAGGAAGTCACAAGCTATCACCTCTTAAGTCTGGTTAGTATACAGACACATACAAGAAACTTGTCAGCAAAAAAGCTCATTATAGCATTGATTAGCATGCATTGAACACAAATCAAAGAAGTACAGACAACAATTGAAGTTATATATGACCAAAATATATCCAGAGCTGCCAGAAAGCAGTAAAGCAGACAATTTAATGAGGCAACCAGGTTTGGAATGAATATTGAATAGACAATTAATGCAGATAACATCTATTACCATAGATAGTTCCTAACTTACCATGAGGCGGCATTCCTCTGCTCATCCAATCCATACCACTGCCTCTCATAAACTGTGGAGGTGGCATAGGACCATTCCAGCCGTACGGATTCCACTGGGGAGGATAAGGTCCACCACGGTGGCCAGGCATTGGACCACCGACGAGACCCGACATCTGATGAGTAGAATCCGGCGAGGAAGGCGGTTTGCCTGGACTGGATGGACCTGATTTACGAGATAGCTGATCCGATTCTAACCTCTGGGATCGGTTGCCATTGAGTTTGCTTATATCTCTCTCGGATGATGACAGCTACAATGTTACAATAAAGATCGACAACTACAATATTACAATAAAGAATAGGCAAATCTATTCATATCTTTAAAAACCATGCTTAATCTGAGCGCACTGTAATTCCTGGCGGAGTAAAACATGTGTTACTTTATGCAATGGGATAACCTACGTGCAACAGACAGTCATTAATAAACGAGTCAAAGGCAATGGCCGACATATAAAGAAGTAAGTTTTTCTTCGTTACCTCTCTGCACAATTTTTCTAAAAGACCATAATGGCAGGCAAACTGCTCTGACCTTACAATTGTGAATAGGCTTACTCCGAACAGCATGCTGTGCAGTTAATGTTTTTCATCACAACACTTCGGGAGCGAAACAAGCTAGGTAAAATGACCAGTTTGGCCAGCAGCATGTGTAATCACCATTTCCCTGCTTCACCTTACTTACCTAGATGAGAGATGGCTGTTGTGCTAACTTTTACTTTATATGTCATTGATCAACTATTTATAAAAGGATCAACTACTCACCACGGCGCCAGCAGGCCGTCTGTCGTCATTGCTTTCGCTGCCAGATCGAACCCGGTTCTCAGCACTTGCACTCTTCACCACCTGACAACAAGCAATTCTTAGATTGTACTTCAACATGCAACTTGTTCAGCCAGCATAAAAAATAGGTGACCTTTTCCTGATGAACAATTAGCAAAAATGTCAAACTAATTTGTCTTTAATGTGCTCCCAAGAAAACAAAACTAGCCAATCAGAGAATAAACTGACAATCAACTGACAGGCTCATGACCCCTGATAAATTATCAATTATCAAAGTAGGAACTGCATCAGGAGGCACTGCATTAGTAGCAGAAACGACTAGCTGCATACGTAATGTCAATCAATCAATCAATCAATCGTAATTTATATAGTGCCCCTTCAAGGTACCTACTGAGAGGCGCTCCCGGCCGAGATCAAGCAAAAAAAACAGTCTTCTAATGTGTTGTATACTGCCATGACTCTCTTTATTGACAAAAACTGATAAATGCGATATGTCAGATGCTTCACCACTACGGCACCAAACAACTATTTACACAATGGCTTCAAGATCAATTACCTCATCGTTTCGGCTGCTGGGCGCCTGTCGTTCGTCATCTGCGTCCCACCTGTTGCTGTCATCACGAGTCTCACCACCGCTAGACTTGCGATTGCGACTCCGCCAGTCTTCATCGTTGTCACTTGACTGCTGTCTGCTCGCTCCAGGTCGATAATTAGATCGCTACAGTCACCAGATAATAATAATTTTAAATCTCATTTCCATTTACGCTGCAACCTACTACACAGTCCGCAACTTAACAGTGTTTATAAATAGAATAATTTGCGGCCAACATTTTTGCATCAACTATTGGAAAAGACGTATACTTTTTATCAAAAAAGTCAGAAATTTTTATTTATATACACATAAATATAGTGAAAATGATGCGAGAAATGGCACAATAAGTATATCATTAAAATATTAAATAAATATGCAAATTAGCACATCTGTAGTCTCTTAACCTGGTTTGACGTCATTCTTGTATTAGACATTCCGTGGTAACCAGTTGGAGATGCCCTTCGATCGTGTACACCTCTCTGCTGCTGATACTGTCTCTGTTAAAGAGAAAGCAGTTTCAGTCACTTGGTTTTCTTTTCAGCAAAGCAACAGACACGACATTAAGAAACAAAACTGTTTTTCAAACTTTCAACACCGTGGCATGAGACACATGAGACACATGACAGTGTCATGTTAACAACAATGAAACTTGTGCAGTCATCAGACTTTCCAATAGTAGTAGTAGCCATTTAGTGACAAAGCATCAACCAAGTACAAAATAACAGCAATCAGTACAAACTCAATGATTTTCAAGTGATTGGTGCACAAGTCAAAGGATCAATCCAAAAAGGTCGTATAGACCCGCTGAGGCTGGATTGACCCTTCCTTTCTTGATAACATATGGCTGTTGTAAAACAGTGCAAAGAACAACATGTTATACATAAAACCACAACAAACTGAAACGAAATGACAAACAGATTTTAAAAAACACAAAAAAATGACCAATGGTTTAAATCTAGTAAACTGAAATAGGAAAAAGTAGAGAGGCTATTTCCTAACAATTAAGATGCATTAGAACTCTGAATTTATGCAAACTTAGTCCAAATATGACAGCAGAGAAAACCAATAAATACAAATGGACATAAGCTCTCTTATCCTATCAACATGTTTCGTTTACCACATCAACAGCATCAAGCCAAAATCAAATTTAATAAATCATCGGCGCAAAACTCTTTTCACCAAACATATAACTCCCTTAGGTTAATTTACAGCAATCAAACTTCAGTTGCATGTTACCTTCCGATCGTTGTGCCTGTCATTATCTTTGTTGGCATCTGAGCCAGCCCTGTCACGGCTGTGGCCTGCACCGCCATCCACGCATTCCCTGTCCCTTTCCGTCTTTCTACCACCGGAGCCGTCTCGTTTAGTTCGTGGCGATTTATCCCTAACAAAAGGATGATCAAATAATTCCACGTAAAACAGAATGAGTAACGTAGCAAAATGAACATTCTGTCTGGCATTAAGGAAACTTTGAGAAGTTACATTAACAGTGCGAACCTGCAGATGCAATCCCAATCACAAACACACACGCGTCATTCTGATTTTAATACAATGCTATGAAAGATGACTCCACTATTACCTAACATGCCATATTTTAAAATGTTACGTATACAAGAAATATATTGAAAACACTGAATTTTCAGCAATATCGCTATTTACGTGCAGCCTGAATGACAGTCATTGCATGCTTCTTCAGAAGACATTCCATCTTCTTCACATTAACCAATTCACATTGTAGTTTGCCTATCATTACTGGTTCACACCTTGTTCATCAAATAACAATACAATTTCATGCAGTACCTAGACAATTTGGTGTACTCTCATAACTAAGCTATAAAAACATAAAAATACCTAATATTAACAAGTCATAACTTGGATAAAACTTACTACAGCCTCAAACATGTAGTTTTCAACAGATCTCTACATTTACATTGACTTTCAACAACCTGTATTTTCAAGAGAGATGTCATCAAAGTGCTGGACAGTGGACACTAAATAATAATAGTAATAATAATAATAATAATGACAATTTCTATGGCGCCATAACAAATGCCGTTACAAGGGCACCTCTACAAACAAGAACACAATCATTTTGGGTAGCTACCATTTGTCTCCGGTGGCTGGTGCATCTTCGTCGTCGCTGAAAACCGGTTTAGTGCTGTAGTCGACTTCAACGTTGGCGCCTGCCCAGCTGCCCTCCGATGCCTCGATCTTATCGAACTCTTTCAGCGCATGATCCTTAATTATGGCACTTCTTTCGGGATAACTCTTGCTATCTTGAGCAGCGTCTACTGCCATTCTCTGAGATGGCACAGGACCACGAAACCTACAACAGCATCCCCAAAATGAAGCACATTGCTAAAAAATACAATGTAGACTCATTCAACAGATATGCATAGTAATCCTTTAACCAGCAGCACAGGGTCTGTCAAGTGAGTACTGTGGGATCATATGAAACTATCAACAGACATGCAACGAGAATGCACAGTTCAACTTCAATATGGCAGCTCAGAGCACCTTTAGGATGAAAAGCATATAGTAACTATGAGCTTCCTGCCAACTGGTTCCACAGCTATATTAACATGGACAAAGGCCAATCTCTATTGTCACAATCAGGCTCAGCAACGAGCAACTACACAGTAGCTGCAGTGAAGACAACATTCACAACATGTTGCTGGACAGTCATTGAAAGCAGTTATTATAAAACTTGATCTTTGAAGGCTAAAGAATGCTAACCAATGTGCAATATAACTATGCAGCTATTTGCGTAATTTGCAATACAATGCTAAAATGTAGTTGGAAAAAAGCATAAACTTCAGAATTTCCGAAGATAACTTAAACTAATCATACTATGTACCTGGGATCTGGATGGTAATATCCAGCAGGACCTGCCATAAAAGGTGGAAAGACTGGCGGACCAAAGCCAGGTCGAGGCGGAAACATCTACAAACCAATACATGCCAAACATCACAAATTCGGATAATCAGCCATAAAAATTGCAGATCTTTCCAAAAACACATGTATACATAATTATATCTGTTTACATTTATAGTCACACCACTACCTAATAACAAATACACATGACAAACCAGTTGTGAGAATGAGTTCAAGGACAGCTAAATACATCAATCAGTCACTCCTAACTTTAATTTTGAAGAACACGAAACAAAAATTCAGTTCTCAAGCAATATAACTCTTTATAAAGGTGTCATCAAACATGTTGTTTCTTCCAAGCGAACACGTCTATTATACTTAAGTTGACTTTTCCCTAGTCTTACTCTATGTTACTACACCAAAACCATCTTAGAGGATTAAACACACACGGCATACAGTTTTACACACCACCATTCAAAAATAAATCACCAAGCAACCATCTATCCCATCACTTTGTTAAGGAGGCATGATGTTTACTGTCGCCTCCATAGCATCATATAAACAACATACTGCAATTCTGACAGAATTCAAGATATCATTAGAGACGCCAGACAGATATTTCAGTTTTTAAAACCATTTCTATAATTAACTCCATAGTAGACATCAAATTTTTTTTAAGTAACTGAAATATTCGCATGGTAACATGAATGTCAACATTTGCAAGACATCAGTCAAAAAGCAGCAACACATGTATACACTGTAGCTAGAAATATCCAACATATACATACACGCAGGGCAAAAGTCTTCAACTTTACATCATTATACAAACTTATAACAAAGGGAAGCAGACATGTATGCAACTCATCACTAAGCCAGACTTACAAATGGAGGCATTCGTGGTCCGAACATCATCGGACCGCCTGGTCCCATACGCGGTGGCATGCCAACGCCTGGACGCATCATGCAAGGCATTGCGTTCTGTACTGGAAGAGGGTGAGAAGTCGGAGCAGGATGATATGCCTGTGACGAGTCTTCGTCCTCCGAAGAGACGTGCACCGGAGCGCTGGAAGGCGGCGTGGGGGTCGAGCGCTCTTCATCCTCCTCTTGTTGGACCGGCTTTCGGCTTCCACCTTCTCTCCAGCTAGCGACATCTAAAAAAGCACACAGAGACGAATCAACCCCTAAACCTTTTGTCTGAATAGTCAAAGACTAAACTTATAAAGTGCTTAATTCATTCAATTTTATGACGAACAGATTCCAGATTGCCCGATAGGGACTTTTTGTCCGAATAGTCAAAGGCAACATTTTTTTCTGGATAGTCAAAGACTAAATTTATAAAGTGCCTAAGTACTTCATTTCTGTGATCAACTATTCTATGATTTCCGATAGCCAGATGGGAATTCGTGAATGAACAGGAACAAAGTCGTGAGAGCTACATGTGTGCAAAATTCCTTGAAAACCAGTTAATTACTTTGTGGTCTTAGACTTGGCCCTGGCCCATACTGTAATTCTTTGCTTTCTTCCTCCTTCTTTGACGGCTGTGTTTTTTCCTCGGCACCAACGGCTAGTTCGGGAAATTCGTCTTGAAAATAAGGAGATTTCTGATCTAACAGTTTTCCTATAGATGCAAAACAATAAAAAAAATTAGCTATTGAACAATACACAACTGTAGATTCAGAATGAATGGTAATGCAAAATAAACCATTATTATTTCTGCCAAATGTACTACTAATGTTCAGAATGAACCATAATGTATGATAAGCATTAAGCAATTGGTATTCTGCCAAATGTACTACTAAACAATACACAAATGTTCAGAATGAACCACAATGTATGATACGCAATTACTGCTCTGCCAATGAAGTATAATGAGTGAGCAGTCAACACCCAACGTTCATAATCTGCCAATTTATAGTGAGCCAATGTCAACACACAAAAAGAGGGAATACAATACAACTAGAAACTCGTAATTGATCCTTGAAAGCTAGCAAATTTGAGCATCAGTCCCGGTTTCCAATACAGGATAGGTTTTAAACTTCAGCATTTAAAACGTAGAGCTACTCAAGGCAATAAATTGCCAGTCTGGTGCCTGACCCAAACAATTAGATTGACATCGCAAAGCTGAAACTAATATCCTGAAGCTCACCTAATTACTAATTAAAGGCAACTGGTAGGCTTGAGGTAAAAAATAAGTCACGCTATGGACAAATGCATCAATCACATTTTGACAGAATATGAGCTACAAAACCCATTAATCTAATTTGCTAAGGCACAATCCAGCATCATGCCCAATAACCACAAATGCATCTGCTGCAGTTTTTAAGATATTTTTAAATGCACTGAAACCATCAGTTATTCATATCAGGGTAAAATGATTTATATGAATGATCAATTGATCAGTGTAGAAGCAGGTGGCAATACAATGACCTGCAGAATTTCCACACTGAATTGTGTGCCATATGACTTAACAGCAAGACACACAGCAACTATGGCAAAATGCATCAGCTCTAGTGCTACTTTAATACTTCTCATTAAAAAACATACCTACATTCATATATGACAAATATAGTTCTAGGCAGTCTTGACATACAGTCTAGCAAAGCACATTATACATCACTTAAGCCCAAAAACTAACTAACTTTAAACTTTAGCCACACACGTACTTAACACAACAATCCTAGCATGGCATCTGGCTAGATAAAATTAACACACAAAAACAAAGTAACTTAATAAATGTTGATTAATCAATTTTTGGATATCCCAGAACTCAATCAGTGTCACTTATGAGTGTGTGTGGTGCCATAGCAAGGCCCTTAAAAATCCATTAAGCACTTCCTGACACGTAAACATTGAACAGCTCATACCTGTTCTTATGCCGGAAGTGATGCTGCTCCACGACTGCCCAGCACCGCCAGTACCGCTGCTGGAATTTCCCTGATGATTGACGGAACTTCCCTGAACGTTGCTGGAACCAGCCGCCTGTGGCTCTACCTTCGGCGCAGCAGCAGCACTCTGCGGGGGCGGCTGCGATTGACGAATGCCCGGCTGCGGCTGCGACGGTGGCGGCTGACTTCCACCCTTCTCGTCTTCCTTCGATCCACTTCCCCATCCTTAAACCAAGCAAAGAAATCAAACACTGAAAATACATCTGACCATGCATCGCTTTCGTCTGAAGGTAAACAGTGAAATCATTCGAGATGAGGTACTCAAGAGAAAACACTTAATAACATCAGGTAACTGCATTGGTCACACTGTCCCAAAATTCTAAATTTCCAAAAACATTTATTTAAAAATAATTACTTAAACTAACTTATATAAATTCAGTTTTTAAATTTCAAAATTCTACCCCTTAAAAAAATTACTTAGAGACACAAATCTGACACATCTTAGACTGACAGCCACTGCCAGGTAATAAATGCAAGCAACATGTCTTCTAATGCAAGCAAAGCAATACAGATAATCCAGAAAAGTCCTTACCCGATCCACCAGATGGCACTAGGGCTACGTTTTGATCAACACCACCGTGTTCACTTTTCAAGCTCGGAAGATGGACTGGCGGTGGCATACGCCGTGCATTTCCAACTTTCCCCAAAACTTGAAGACCATGTTGGCGATTAGCAACTGCATCGATTTAAGCATTCAAAATCAATCAATGATCAGCTAATCGTAAAATACTGCTAGAAAGTAACAAATATATTTTTGAATTCCATAGTTTAACTTATTATCCAGGATACGTTAGATCTTGTTCTAGGCAGCTTCTTAGACTATAAAATGTGCAGGGGAGATTCGCTATATCGTATTATCGCTAGAGTAATTACAATTCCGTCCCCTACGCCAAAGAGGTGGTCTATAAATAAACAATTAAATCAAAACCCAATAAGCTGAGGACCATTCAGGACTTAAAATTGCCCTAAATTTAATCATGCTACAAATTTACCAAACACCAATTAACTTCACAATAGTAAAGCCTTCTTATGTTTCTGTTTTGCATCACAGAATATCAAAATTATTTAATCATTTCTTCAGCGTAGTAAACCACAACAGAAACTATTTTGTGTCAAACTCAGCTAACTTGTTCTGTAAACAAGCAAACAAAAGACAAAAATAATTAATTTGTTTAAACGAAAACTAGTCTCTTAATTACACCCTGATTAAAATATCATTGCCAAGTATAAATAAGTAATACAAAAAGCAACTTAACTGCAGTACTAAACAAGCCATATAAAATAATAAACTAGCACAATACCTGAAGTTCTTTGAGGTTCAACACTTGTTCCTTTATAGACTTTGTTGATTTCGATAGCCTTAAATTTTCCTTTATTCTTGTCCACCTTGTTACCTAACCCAGAAGCCGTTGACATGATTCCTTCAACATTGACGCTTCTTTATCCCGACCCAACCAACAACTGTCGAATCCTAACAACACAAATTTCGCTTCATAAGTTAAGAGGTGACTGTGATTCTTTAAGCTGACACAAAATAAGGCATGCAAAAGGAAAGCCGCATTAATAAAAAAAATGCAACATAGCTTAAACTGTGATGATTGTGATTCTTTAAGCTGACAAATAAGACATGTATGCATACACTCATCTTTTAAATGTAAACATGGTGGTCTTTTAATTCACCACTAGTAAGCCAGCATTCAAATAGCAGTTTACTCATGACTTTTCCAAGGATTAACCAAGTCTAGGAATTCAAAAGTTCTACAAGTTTATGCTAATATCAAACTACTTGATTTAGCATGCCACCCACAGAAACTACAGGCATCACAAAATAAACTGGCACTTGTAGAAACACGACACCAAAGTTTCTTTGTACATGGCTGTAAAAGTCCAACATTAAGTAAAATAATATTTTAGTAAAATATTAATGCAATTCAGTAATATCTAAGACAAAAACCATATGTTTTGTTATATATCTTGCATGCAAGTCCCCGGCATTTCAGCAACGAGGGAGTACTAGAAGCGACAGAAAAACAACATACATGTCCCATATAGCGCTAAATGCCAAAAAATTTAATAGAAATTCTAAATCTTTACATTGCAAACAAATACAGCACATTCTGTACCTCATCAGATCCCTGAACAACAATATATAAATGCTTTCGTACATAATATGCTTATTGCTTACACCCATTCATTAGATGGTGCAAAATATGGCTGTGTAATGCAGTGGAAAACGCAACAGAAAAACTTTTTAATAGTCATATAAGAATCCCTTGTAACAGCAACTCTAATGTCAAGACGTTATATCCGCAACTGAACAAGCAGCAAAGATCTGCCAAACAGCAATCTGAGAATTAAATTCTGTGCCAATATCTTGGGTGGTCACAACTCACAAAGCAAATTGTCTAGCACATTCATGAGTGCAATGATCTAATGTAATGTAGCATGCATGAGTTGCGCAGTGACAGCGTAATGTAGTCAGATATTTTCATGTAATAATGCTGTACAGAGACAACATGTCAGCTGAACAATAATGGCAATACGAATACAAAAGGGGTAACTCTCACCCACGATGTATTAAATATACAAGTGCACCAACAATGCAATCACAGCCTGTGAACAATTACTGTAAATTTCACAATCCCTTGTCATTAACTCATTAATACACTTCAATAAAACTTCCTGTACTTTCATCTTCGGTGCTCAGCAACTGCTCATCTTGAGACAGACGTCACAAATTAAGACAAGAATAGAATAGCACACATTTCCAGGACATCAAATTAAAACTAATCTGATCAAGTATCAGCACGCTTTCTCGGTTGCTGGCCCCAGGACTTGGAATGGGTACCCTGCTACGTTCCGCCTGGTGCCTAGAGGTCACACCACTATCTCCTTAGGGACCTAAATACAGGACCTCCATTTCTCCACCCAAAGCGTCCAGCGCCATGGCACTCAGCTCTTCTAAGCAGGCTGAGCTTCTTGTCCCTGGTTGCGCATTTCTATTATGCAGCGTCGTGTCTTTTCTGTCAAAGGTCATGCAATCTGGAATTGGTTCCCTGTGCAACTATGCCTAATACCTAGAGTCTTTGCAACCACGTTCTACTCTACTCACAAGACTGAGTGAGCTCTCTTTAGCCAGGGTTGGGTCTGGAGCACTTCTGAGTGGAAATCCTGAAGAGGCGTTATATAAATACTTTAAATGAATGGATGAAATTAATGGAATATTCATTCACAAAAACACATTGGCCGAAACAACTTGAATATCATCGTAAAAGGATAAAAAAAGAATAAAACCACAACAGAAAACAATACTTTTACTAACTGCCATGCATTACATTATCATGCTATTTTCTATACCACTACCACCATATATCAGAATAGTTTTTTACAATCACATTGACTCATGAATAATAATGAATCCATAGGCCTAGTTGTAACTGTATGCACATTGCACAAACACGTTCAGTGCTGAGATTCCGAGTTGTATAATGTAATGTAATTAGTAATTTCTATAGCGCCGCTCGGCGCTCACAGTCAAAATGGCTTCCGGGTAATTCATTCAGTAGTGCAACCCCAAGAGAAAAAAAATATCTTAAGAATAGAGAGATATGTAAATAATGGTCCAGAAAGAATGGTCCCATGCAGAGTGGAGGGAAGAGAATTCCATAAGGAGGACCCACTGATGGTAAAGGATCGAGTTTGAGCAATAGTGGTCTTAGCTCGAGGGACAAAGAAGTCAGACCTGTCTAGAAAACAGAGACGTTGATGAGAAGATGCAGAAAAAGGAAAATGCAGGCAGAGAGAGGAAGCCAGTGTAATTGGTTGTCCATAAACGATGATCTGAGAGTATTTGGAAAAGCAAGCATTCCAATGAGACGTGTATAGTGCAAATTGCAAGAAAAGAAGCGGAAACCAGAATAAAGGTCACAAAAATATTATAGGCAAAGTAGCCGAGGCTTCGATGACAAAGTAGTCGAGGCTACGACGACAGACGAACTAATTAATCTGTACTGAATATAGGACAGAACAAAAGAGTCGACGTTTGGAATCTAGTCCATACACACGGGATCATTGGACGCGAGTCTAAACAGTCACACGTCTGACTGCAAACTTGCGATGCCAAACGTTTGGGTTTTACAGTCATTTTGCAAAGTGAGCTGCGCACGCCGGAAAGGTACCTTCGAATGTCCTTTGAAACTATTGAATTCGAGAACTAAAATGAAACTACAAAGCGCACTAATTCAAAATGGCTTCCGGGTAATTCAATTCCATCGTTAATCCACTGCGCAACAAGGAAAAGTCATCGCCTCTGTCTTCCCTTTACTTTCCCAATAGGTTGCGTCTGAACAGACCGAACTAAATTAAACTATTCTAACAGGACAATTGAATCCCGTTATAAAAACTTTGCATTTCAAGTCCAAAAAGAAACAAAGGGCATAGCCACTACGTATGCTAGTCACTTGAAAGAAATACGCCGAATTAGTAAGTGCATTATCGAAATAATAGTACTTACAAGATTTTGAGGACGTTCTGTTTTATTATAATATCGGGGACTGTGCAATGCAAATGGTTCTGACGGATTAACAGAGATTATTTCCGAACGAACCCGAAATATTTCTCCCTTTCTTTAAAACACAAAATGGCGAGCACTCGTCTCTCGTATATGCAAATCAGATGACGTCAGTTTCCCAGAATGCCCGCCACCTCACTACCACGGACCACATATATATCGCTATCCGACCCATCGCTAACAAATTGCGTATTAACACAAGCACGGCCTATAAGGAGGCCTATATTTCTATTGTGATTTAAAGAGTTGACAGTGATCTGCTCAATCACAAATTCGCAATTATTATGTTATGTGTCCTGACTCCTGTGACTCCAACGTCGACGTCCTCAATCATCATGCTAACCCGAGGACTAAAAAGAGGTCATCAATTTTTTTGACCCGAGAAAAATATTTGTCGGTGCCGCTCGTTCTGGACCGAGTCTCAGCCCCAACAAAGCCCAAGTTCTTCACAAGTTCTTTTTTTAGCCTCTCCAAGAACGCGCAGAAACCAAACTCCGCCCATGAATATAATAGAACATATGCCTATATACAGGCCTACTAAAAAAAATTAGAAACTGTCTTACTAATTGTGGTTAGATGTTGTTCAGACGTATTATAGGGCCTAGGCCTATTTCGGCAATTCAACTTTAAGGTCAATAACCCTATGCATGAGTGATATAGGAATAGGACTCGGCTTCAAGTCATGTCGCCTAACAGGCTTCTGCAACATTAAATTGTTATCGATTCTTGCTTCAGCTAATATAGCTTACCTTACCCTAAACTGCGCGTTTTCCGAATGCTGAATGGCGATCGAGTTTCGGTTAGGCCTATTGATTCGTCGGATAGGCCGAGGTTTTGATTTGCATTTAAAAAAAGATCTTTCATCTCTGCATGGTGCATGAGCAATAATTAAGCCTAAGCGG
Source organism: Lumbricus terrestris (assembly GCA_949752735.1). Lineage (NCBI taxonomy): Eukaryota > Metazoa > Annelida > Clitellata > Crassiclitellata > Lumbricidae > Lumbricus > Lumbricus terrestris. Next base: position 36,715,524 of record OX457047.1, read on the forward strand.
CTTTACCTGTTACTATAGGTCAGAATGGTCGTTCAAAATAGTAGGCTAGCCCGAATTAAGCAGATCGATCGACCATCAGGGGCGGATCCAGAGGGCCAATCCGGCCATGCCCCGGGCCCCATTTAAAAATTGCATGGGACGTGGCCTCCCCCCATTTGGTTTCAACAAGCCATTAAATCAATGTAGCGGGAGAGAAAAACAGGACATCAGGCCCCATTACAAAATCGTATGGAACGTGGCCCCCCGTTCGATTTAGCAGTTGAAATGGTATCTTCTTTTCCCGGAAAATCGGCCGATGACTTTAAAAAGTCATCAGTTTTTTCGGCGGTTGAAATGATATCTTTATCCCGGAAAATTAATCGATGACTAAAAAAAGAAATAAATAAAAAAAAGTCATCAACTTTTTTGGCGGATGAATTGGTATCTTTTTACGGAAAATTTGGACGAATGACTAAAATCACACCAAATTTTTCTCTGTTCCACCAACACTGGGGTGCGGTGGTGTAGTGGTGGCGTCGTTGCCTTCAAGCCGGAAGGTTCGGGGTTCGAATTCACCTCGCCACGTAAGGACCTTGGGCAAGTCCTTCACTCACAATTGCTCAGCGCTTCGGCGTGAAACTCCGATGCAGTACGTGTCCGCTCTGTAGTCGGGAGCGCCTCTGAGTATAGAGAGAGCTTGAAGGGGCGCTATAACAAGTGCACATACAAACAAACAAACAAACAAACAAGACCGAAATTTTTGCCCCCCCCTCGAAACGTTCTGGATCCGCCACTGGACCATATACATAGTTCGATTAGACTACCGTTACCGGCAAAAGGCCGGTAGGCTACCGATGTAGGCCTATTGTATTGCATGTGCACTTGTTATAGCGCCCCGGCAAGCACTATATTCAGAGGCGCTCCCGACTGCAGAGCGGACACTGCACCGGAGTTTCACGCCGAAGCGCTGAGCAATTGCGAGTAAAGGACTTGAATGTATGTCAAAATACAGGATCATTGGGATGTCGAACGTATTATTGGACTTATTGATCGATTGATATTCATTTTTATTGAGAAAATAAACCAGTCGTCATTATAACGCGACAGTCAACAAACGCCAACATAGCAGCCGATAAAGTACAATATTAAGAGTGGGCCTATAGCCTACTGTCACTCAAACTAGTAAGACATAGATATGAGTTTAGCGGATCTCGCTTGATCTGAAATCCTGCGCATCATAATAAGATTTTCTGATGATCTGACCAGAGCCGTATATTTTTGGAAATATACGGCTCTGGATCTGACCAATGAGATCCATGGCGCCATCTGACAGAGCAGGCCTAGACCCGTCAATTAAAATGTGAATTCGATCTGTTAGGCCTGCAACATCGGTAGCCTACATAGGCTACAATGTTTAACGACACTTCCATATCAAAGATGATTAGTGTCACCCTCCTCCTTCATCCAGGCTTGGGACTGGCACTGGCAAGGAACAACCAGTGGCGGAATTTATGCATAGGGCCTAAGTTAGATAGACTTTACAGTCTTACAGATACAGTTTATAGGCGTACTTATCCGATTGACAAAGAGTGAATGATCTGTTATTATGAAAATATCGTAACAAGATTTGAAGCAGCGCCACCTATGGAAGAACAATTTGAACATTCAGAGAAGGTCTTAGAAAAGTTGATGTGGCAGATTTATTATCTGAACTGAACTTTAATAGCCTATCTATCATTTAAAAACACAAGCGCTGTTCAAATTTGTAGTGTAGGCCTACACCTTGTAGAAGCCGATGAGGTTTTTAGAGAAGATAAAAACCGCGAAGTGGGCTGACACTAGCCTACAGTAACTCTCTATGCATCGTTGGAGATATCTAGGCTATGGCCAACCGTAGTTATTTCCAGGGATGCCACTCATAACTTTTCCACCTAGATAAAAGTTTTTCTGTCTTGTCTTAGGTTTCTAGTTTTTTTTCAGAATATAGCTTTTTTCTCACGGTGGTTTTTCCGACTTTTTACATAAAAATTGATTTTTTGTCGGTGAAAATGCACAAAAGACGTGGGAAAAGAATTTTGGAATTTAGAAAAGAAATTGTAAATTTTGGAGCGAAAGACTAAAAATAAGGTCATCAGAAATTTTATGGGCAAGAAAAGAGACCAAATTTTGATCATCGGATCTGGGACTAATATCGAATCGGATGTGACTTTAAAAAATGTCGTCAGGATTTCAAACCGGAAAAATGGAAAAATCCATGTATTTTTCGGAGAAATTGTCAATCTAGCGTTTTCTAGCCTTTTTTGCTCCGACCTGACGTTTTTTCAAAATTCAGAGCGGCATCCCTGGTTATTTCTGTCGCAGCTTGGGGCGCCAGCATCTCGAGGTAAGCACAGGTCGGAGCCGATCGAGCATCGAGAAGTGCTGCGCTGCTGCTACAGCTGTTGTCAGTTCTGTTGCTGGTGAAGGTTGGACGCCTTCTGGCAAAGCGGAGAACAGCAGGTTAGGAAGAGAGGATAGCAGCACAGCGTGTGGGCGAAAGAGAGAGGAAAGTTGGATCGGACGTTTTATAAACTAAGTTCCGAAAGTTGCTGTAGGCCTACTCGCCACGCGGTAACCTTTGCACGGATTTTAACGAAGTCTTTGCAGACCTATACGCTCGCTCGTTATCGGCCAGGAACGCTCCCGAAAATGCGGCGAGCCCCGCTCACCATCTTCCTAGTGGCATGTATTCTGGAGTGTCTTATCGGGGTCTGCTACTGCGATAGCAATCGGGTCCTCTGTTACGACCAGTACGGTCAGGCCCAGCGCTGCCTACCGCCGTTCGTGAACGCCGCTTTCAATCTGTCGGTGGAGGCGACGAATACGTGCGGGGTGCGAAGTGCCGAGGAGTTCTGCCAGCAGACGGGGATCTCGGGAGCGACGAAGTCGTGCGACATCTGCGATAGCGGCCCCCAGAGGGCCCATCCCCCCGGCTACCTGACGGACTATCACACCGTCGATCACCTGACCTGGTGGCAATCGAGCACGATGATGGAGGATGTCCAGTGGCCAAACAGCGTTAATCTCAGTCTGCATTTTGGTAAGATAGCAACGCAGTCTGTGGGGTTTAACGGGTGGTAATAAGGTAAGGAAGGTTATCCGGTATGAAAACCCTAAAGGGAGCTAAATATCTCTGCTGATCAGGGGGTCCGTATTTGACCATGTTCCCATATGGGATTCCCATATGGGAACAGCATTGGACCCATGTGGATCCAATGCAATCTCAGCAGAAGTGCTGGCGGGGATATACATTATACACAGTATTTTCTGTGCTTGTGTACATGACTCCATTAAGCTTCTGACAAGCTATGCCCTTGAAGTAGCATTTCAGCCAAGAGAATGTAGGTGGGGGAATGAAGGTGGAGTGAGGGGAGGGGAGGAGGAAGAGAATTGTAGGTATATGTATATATGTATATATAGGAGCTAATAAAGAGCTTATATATACATGTATATAAATGTATATATATGTATATATATATATATATATATATATATATATATATATATATATATATATGAGTTTCTTAGGTGAGGTAAGAGGGATAAAGGTGCACTGGTGTTTGGTTTGGTCATGGCGATGAAGGGGGAAGATTGTGATTATTCTGTTCTTATGGTAAAGGAAGCAGTACTCAGTGAGGCTTTGTCCTGCTAATGCCTAAGATGTGCAAGTATCTTTTAGTGGTTCCTGGCAGTATCTGTGTAGTACCTCGGCTTCATTCAAACATGTTGTACATAAACAAATTGTTGAGTTGAAATCGTACTTGGTGATGAGGTGATCTAATGTGCATTTTTATGTGCTGGTCATGTGCTAGTTAATTCCAGGTAAAACATTCATTTACATCTGATCTGTAATGCATTGCTTGAGCTAAGCAGCTCTTGCGATTTTGAGATTGTGCACAGCTTGAGCGAAGATGCAAGGCAACACTCATTCATCATTGTTGTTATGACCTGGTCTGCTGAACCTTAACTCAGTTTTCTTCTAATAAAATTAGTAAGCCTATCTTGTCTGTTTTTATATCTATTATGACTATGACCACTGAAGAGCAGCTGTGGATTGATGCCTTTTGCAGGTGGTGCGGGGATGTAGACTGGGCATGTTTGTCGAAAGTTTGTGGGTTCAAATCCACCTCATGCTGCCGCGTAGGGGCCCTGAGCAAGTTCTTCACTTGTAATTGCCCATGCGCTTCGCCGTTAAACTTCTCTAAAGCGCCTCTGAGTAGTACCTGATAATCCTGAAGAAACGCTATACCAAGTGCTCATAGATGCATGCTGGTACACTCAGATTTCATATAATCCAATGCGTATAATTTGCCTGCATTTTCATTAGGACTACTGCCATTGAAGGAGCTCTGGATTGATGTCTTTTGTATTATGATATTCTCTCTATAGATATTTGCAGATAGAATTAGACCTTAAGTTATCCACTATAGATGCTTTTCCTATAATTATCTTGCCATCAGTTTTAATGTTTGTTCATAATGCCACTCTCTTGCATTTCAGCCGCTGATAATTTATAAACTTTAGTTGTTTTGATTCAGGCTAAATGATGTGGATTTAGTTCTTGCAAACATGTGATGTGACTACTGACTGACTGACTTCATTACACATGTACAATTGTACATATGGCACACTTCAGAAATTCTTATAGGAAATGAAGGGGCTTGGACCAATTTGGCTGTCCCTATGGTCCGTTATCTTATGTTGCTGGTTCCCCCAATTGAGATGGGACATCTGGAATCGTTGATAAATGGGTGTTCCAGGTCAGACTGTCATTCATTATTCTCTCTGACACCTGTTTAGATGGCCTTTGGTCAGATCTGAGAACTTTGATTCCATTCATCCTTTATCTTGACCATGGAACCACACATGTGGGCAGATATACAGATATACAGACTTAGGGACAGAGGAACAGACAGTAAAGTTAGTCAGTTTGGCATGCTCACACTCTCTCTCCTTACCCCACTCTGTCTCTTTCTGCCTCTTTCTGTCTATATGCATATATATATAGTGTATATTCATATATATATATTTTTTATATACACATTACGTACACATACACTTATATACATAATTACATATATATATATATATATGTTGTATATGTTTGCATGCACTTGTGTATATGCATTCATGATCATAATTTGCATGTAACTGTTTGAGATGCTGATTTAGTTTGACAACAGTTGCATTCTTGTTGTTGATTTAATGATGTATCAGATTACTTAAGGACAGGAATGAGTCTTCTCTTTTAGCACAAGATGACTAAATTGAGTTTGGAACTGATACGCCATGGTTTCTTAAGTTACCAACCAATTAGCAGTTCAGTGGTTTAGTGAGTGCACCTGGGTACAGGGTCACCATACTACGCACATAATGGATTCTTAAGACTTTAGTTTCCCAGATGTGATTCATCTCAGATCTCCCTTAATGCAACCTTGTTTTAAGTAGTTTCATAGCGCCTCTGAGTAAAGATCTTGAATTGTAATTGTAATTGAAACATTTATATAGCGCCGCTCACAGATTCAGTGGCGCTTCCGACCCAAGCTAGTGCTCCCGCTAACAAATAGTATAGTCTTCAGGCGTTTACGAAACAGGGAGGCGCTATATAAATTTATGTGATTGATTGATCTATGAAGTGACCAAAAGTAGGTTCCATGCTGCTTGTACTAAAGAAAAAGAACTGGCAAGGTCAATGAAATTCTTAATACTGAAAGCAGAAAAATAGGGCAACTCTTATTTGATCTTAGTTTAACATTGAACTAAGTTTGTTAGCATACGTGAGGAATTTGCATTCAAAGTCATAAAACAGTAAAGGCATAATATTTTCAAATTTTTTGTTGGGGGATAGTGTGTCATTTTAATAATCTGATTTATGGTTTTTTTGCATTTGACTTGCACTAATAAAATGTCGTTTGAATCCTATAATAGCCAGACCCTTAAATAGATTTCGTTTTGAGTGAACCTTCCGTATACATCCAAGTACTGTACGTTTATATTTTATGCTTATTTAATGCTGTCATGAAGTTAATTTTTTAATGGGGCATCTTATAATGGGTAAATTAATCTTGGGACCTCTGGCGTTTACTGACTTGAACCCTACTTTGCCCTAATACAGAAGTGGTTACCCCAGTAACACCAGAGTGTCTTGATAGTATGTTTGGCCTCATTTCCTGTCCCAGAGCTGTTGGAGATTGGCTGCTTCCACTTGACCTGCCTGGCGGCTGGAAAGGTTATCCCACAGGCTGGAAAGGTTATCCCACGGGTTATCTTGAGGTTTGTTAAACTCCATGTGTACTGATATCCTTAGAGTTACTTCAGAAGCCACGTGCACTTCTCTGCACACTGACTGTTAACAGGACTGCCTGACATTCCTTGGTTTGGGGTTGGACGCTCTAAACCATGCTCGGCTCTTTTAGACCCATTGGATTGCTCCAGTCATTTAGAATAATCCAGGGTCTGCTTGATTTCTTTGGTGCCAACATCAGGCAGGACTATAAAATTATCATCGGACATCTTTCCACACGCATGGATTAGGGATGAATCATTTGGGAGCAGGGATCCATACATCTTTCCAATCTGTAGTCAGATAGTTATTATATGCCTCAGTAGAGGATTCGATTGTATTTTTAAAGATTTTACTTAGAAAGTGCTGAACTCTGGGAAACAGTGTAACCGCAGGACTGCTGAGTGTGCTTCTGAATTGTTCTGCTGTGAGAAGCGCTGTACAAATTTTCATATTAGATTAGATTAGATTAGAACACACCTTTCCGTAAACCAAGGTAAAAGATGCTATGTCAATGTGCAACGCTTGTTGGGCTAAACTTCAGACAGTTTTTTGTGATTGTTGTCTAGTACAGCACCTCCCAAAGCAGAGATCCTCGGACCGACTCCACTATGTAGTCGATGTTTTATTTGAGCGGTGACATTGTTTTTCTTAGTTCTTCTTAGTGTTTTGATTGTAGTATTTGTACTTTGTTGTTCCCAGTTCCTGTTATTGTGTTTTCGTTATCCCCTACTGTTAACAATGCTGTTGTTCACGGCTGTTCATAAGGTTGAACTGTGGCCGTCGCTAGTGAGTTTTGTTTTACTTTCAAGAAATGAATATCTGTTAAAAGCGACCATCTTTTATCAAGTGATATTGTGTGAAATAACTTTGATCTGTTGATGACCTTTGCTGAAAGGTCTTTCCCTGGATGCAGAGGCAAATGATTGGATATGTCTCATCCAGTTCCTTGATTGCTTCCGGAGATAAAGACCCTGGAATTCCTGGTGCATCTGCGATTACAGTTTCCAGCCAGCTCTCCAGGAGCCGTCATGTCTGGGCTCTTCCAGCCTGAATCCACCTCCACCAGCCAGTGAACTTCATCCCAGGCAGCTGAGTTCTGTGGGTTCCAGTTCTTTTAACGGAAGTGACTGGTCACTAGTGATATCCATTTAACCGGAAGTGGTCCTAGACGCCAAGGACCTGCCTGGTGTCTGTCTGTCCACTGAAGCTGATTTATCGTATTATCACAATTTTCGTTTTAATCATGATTGCTGCCTTAGTTTTAATCTCATCCTCTTCCTTCTCCTCCTCCTCCTCTTCCTTCTCCTCCTTCTCCTCTTCCTTCTCCTCCTCCTCTTCCTTCTCCTCCTTCTCCTCCTCCTCTTCCTTCTCCTCCTTCTTTTGTTCTCCTCCTCCTCTTCCTTCTCCTCCTTCTCCTCTTCCTTCTCCTCCTCTTCTTCCTTCTCATCCTTCTCTTCCTTCTCCTCCTCCTCCTTTTCCTCTTCCTTCTCCTCCTCTTCCTTCTCTTTCTCCTCCTCTTCTTTGTCCTCCTCCTCTTCCTTCTCCTCCTATTTGTTCTCCTCCTCTTCCTTCTCCTCCTCCTCCTCGCCATCGCCACCACCACCACCACTTATTGTCATTGTCAGCATTGTAATTATTTTCTGTGCCCTACATAAGACAGCAGTATAATGATGATAAAACCTCTTTCCTTATCTGGCAGGTGACAAGTGCCGAGCCATGTTTGTTCTTTTTTTTATCACAACTCTCCGAATGTGCTCAAAACTTATAATATAAATGCCAGACATCCTTTTCCCTTGCAGACAGTTGTGGCAAATATAGGCTTCATGCATAAATAGTTGCTCAAATTGGGACAGTTTAAAAAGGTTAAGTATGCAGGTTCTTTTGGCTTAAATGTGCCATCAAGCTTTTGTTCATACAGAAGATAATCAAGAGATCATCAGTGTTCAGACTGCTTTTCATATTATGAATGCTGGGTCTATTAGTGTGAAATTACAGTCTCTTTCATTCAGTCACATCGTTTGGGAAGGCAGGCAAGCAGGCAGACAGGCAGATTGTTTGCACTTGTACTTGTGTTTAAAATAGCAAACAGATGACAGAATCCCATTTTCCCCTAGGTGCCAAATTCTTGGGTATCTTTCCTTCAGGGGATGCGCCTGACTAAGTAAGGGGTAATGGGTATGGGGAGTTTTGGGGACTCAGTTGTATAAACAAAACTCAAATGAAGAAACTGGTCCTGCTTATTGGATTCCAAGAATATGCACAGAAAGACAGACAGACAGACACACACACACACACACAAACAAACATGCATAGATACACAGGCAGACAAACAGGACACACAGGCAGACAAGCACACAGGTAGACACACAATCGGACAGACATGCAGACACATACAGAGATAGACACACACAGTCAGGCATAGGTAGGCAGTCACACACAGGCAGACAGATGCACTATCTTTATGTACAGCCAGACAGACCGAAGTACAGAAGTCAAGGCTGAATTCATTTACTGATTTTATTAAAATATAACCCATAGACTAGTGATCAATATAGATCTGCTTATATTGCTTTTATCAGCCCTAATCCATGTGTGTATGTGTGTGTGTGTGTCTGTCTCTCTACCTGTCTGTCTACATGTATGTGTGTCTGTCTGTGTGTCTATCATCATTTCCTTGATCTCTTCTGGTGTAGCTATCTACTGTCTTGGTCTGTTTCCTGTTCTCTCTATTCCTAAGGAATGACTCAGCCTTGGATTCCAGATTCCTAGCCTAGAGTCATGCCTGGAGTGAATTGGAAGGTATCCCTCCCTTTCTTTTCCACCCTGGCTTTCACTGGACCAATTAATGACCACCACTTATATGGTGATTAGACAGACACCAGAGAAAGAGACTGAGACAGACAGACACAGACAGGCAGGCAGGCAGACAGACAGAAACATACAGACAGAAAGAGGCAGAGACAGACAGAAACAGACAGACAGAAAGAGGCAGAGACAGATAGAAACAGACAGAAACAGACAGACAGAAAGAGGCAGAGACAGATAGAAAAAGACAGACAGAAAGAGGCAGAGACAGACAGAAACAGACAGACAGAAAGAGGCAGAGACAGACAGAAACAGACAGACAGAAAGAGGCAGAGACAGACAGAAACAAACAGACAGAAAGAGGCAGAGACAGACAGAAAAAGACAGAAACAGACAGACAAAACAGAAAGAAAAAGAAGCCAGTTCCATATCTCTTTGGAGCACAGAGTTTGCCAGGTCGTAATCCTACTAATTTAACTGATATTGAACTTCTTCCAGCATCTTAACCATCTCTCCACCAATCTTCTAAATTCATTACAGAACTCAAATGCCAGTGTTGCATTATTATCATCGTCAGTGTGGATATCGGTGCTATGAGGTTCATTGCAGTTAATCATCGTTTCCAGTCGTCCTACCTACGTAGTATGAAGTGTCAAAACAAAACTTTATTATGCCCTGTATGTAATTGGAATGTCCCGCGAGGAGCAAACGGTGTGGATGGGAAACTCATTAGAAGGAACTCTGTGGATCTGTGGCGAGTGCAAAGTCTGTTTGTGTTGTTGAGTCATCTTCCCAGGAGCATCTTTCTTCTTCCATGGGCCACCAGACTTGGGGAGGGGAGAGTGGGAAGAGGGGGGAGAGGGAGTGACTGCATCTTGTACTGGAAAATTGATGCTTTTCACAGTTGCTATGGCTATGGTTGCTATAGTTATGTTTCTCGTGCTGGCTATGGTTGCTATTGTTATGGTTGTCATGTTTGCTATGGTTATGGTTGCTGTGGGTACGTTTTTTGTTATGGTCACGATTGTCATGGTTGCTATGGTTATGTTTATAGTCCCACAATGGTTATGGCTGTCGGTTTGCTATGGCTATGGTTGCCATGGTGATGGTTGTCATGGTTACTATGGTTATGGTTGCTATGCAAGGTTTTCTCAAAGTCAGAAAGGACTGACTCTCTCTCTCTCTGTCTTGCTTATTATTTGCCTGAATGTGGCACTGGTCTGATGGCCATCGGTGTATGTCTGATGCATTAGACACTGATGTGATTGATGGCAGTTGATGCAGACGATTACAATTTTCATTTGGTCTAGAAGGCCTAGTCTATGAAATGCCACTTTAGGTCGTGTCCCTTTGATATGTGGCTTATGTGTGAGTGGGTGCCAAACCTTCAGAGGGCTTGAGTTCAATCCTGGCTTCCCTTGTCTCAAATGGATCTCTAGTGCTATGAGTAATTTATCAATTTCCTAATAGCACTTAATGAAATGGCTATTTAGGATGTGTCATTGAATAACGAATTAAGTCAATGTCATATAAATTGATAATGGACTCACTAGTGGTTGGCTCACAAGACATTTCCAGAAGGAAACCACTAATGTTGTTGGGACGCCAGACTGTCATTTACTTGAGTATCATTGACAGCAATCAGTCATTATAAGTTTAAGATGGGTAAATAATACTAAATATACAGTGGCGTAGGCAAGGGGGGTTTTGTGGGTTAAACCCCCCCCATTGGCTCCGGGAAAAAGTTTTTTTTAAGGTCATTTTTCCATTTAAGTAAGAAAAAATAGCAAAAACGGATTTCCGGCCATAAACCCCCCCATCAAAAATTCCTGGCTACGCCACTGTAAATATAGATGGCTGATTAATTATTGTATGAACATTGAATTTTCCACCTATGGAGTGAGCGTCTGTGAGCTAAATGATTGGGAGACTGGGTTGGTGCTGATTGGATTTGCACTTCCTCTCAGGAGCCCAGTGTGGAGGAATTTAATTAAGACCAGCTTCCAGTTGTTGCAGACTTATGCTCCATCTGATGAATATATGCCAGCCTCCTCCTGGAACGGTGTTCCATTGCTTCTCTACGCTCTGTTGCGTTCAGTCGTGTGCAGCTCAAGCATTCTCAAACGCACTTTTCTTTCGATCAGTCAGATAAACATGTGCAACGCTTTCTAAGATACTTAAAAGGTGCTACCCGAAATGTCTTCATCACATACTGATGTCTGTTGCTGGGCAATGCTGACAGATACTACCATACTGTGATTAGAACTTTAGAAGGCTGCTTAACGTTTTGGTAAAATAAACGATAGTTACTGTGTGATTCCGTTCATATAATGTTCATTCATGTGCCCATAAGATGGCTGTAAAAGTGTCTATTGTTCAGACCACATCGTTGTTCCTCTCCTAACTCATTTTTATGCAAAATCGGGCAATGAGTCTCATTGACTGCTATGTAAAACAATTGCTATAATAGTCGGGAGCACTTCCCAGTAGTCCACTTTAATAGGACATGCCCAAGGTCCCTACATTACACGGCGGCTTGAGGTGGATTCGAACCTGCAGCCCTCCGGCTGCAAGGCAACGTACATACCCACTACACCACTGCGCCCCTCCCCCCACAGATGACCAAATCCCACGCAGTACTTGGAAGATTCGACGGAAAAAGAAACAAAGTCTGATGGAGACCACGCTGGATGATTAATATAAACGACAACTCAACATCGTTAAAAACTTACACCAATGGATGATGGAGATAATTTATTCGTACACATCTCTGCTGAATTAATTACGAATAGAATTGTTGAGCTGTTGAAAGCGGAGCTGCTGATGTGGGCGCTCGACAACAGCTGAAATAGTTTGAATGGTTGAAGCTCTTCGCACTGAGTGACTCACTTGATGAGTTGGCTGCTTCTACTCGTAGCTGCTCAATGCTCATGGGTGTTGTCTTTGCTGTTGACTGTGATTCTCTCTCACTAACTGTGTCAGTGACAGTGGTAATTGTTGGGTTGTTACATGTTTAACGACACTGCCATATCAAAGATGATTAGTGTCGCCCTCCTCCTTTATCCAGGCTTGGGACTGGCACTGGCAGAGAACAACCAGTGGCGGAGTTTGTGGTAATTGGGGGTCTTAAAGCATACTTATTACTGACTTGACTAGGATTAGTTCGAGAGACTAAGAGTTCAGCTTGATCAGCATAATTCCGAGAGCAGGTTGCCGCTGGAACCAGAACAAATTACTTGTGACAAGAACTGATTATGATATGATGATGATGACGACGACAATGGTGATGATGATGATTATTATGATCATGATGATATTATGATGATGATGATAACGACTATGATGACAATGATGATGACAACGATGATGTCAATGATGATGAGAATATTGGGAGTGACTCAATTTCCAACTAGAACTTGTTTTATTATGATTTCTCGTGAGATGCGAATCTTCTGATGAGAGGAACAAAGGAGATTTATAGTCAGTTGTTTGTCTCATCATGAAACAAATTATTTTGGGTGTGTGGTTACAAAGGTGAAGAGAGAGAGGGTTTGGTTGTCAATGGATTATTTCTACAATTTGCAGTTCACGAAATAATAATTATGATAATTGAGCAGTTTTGCTATTGAGCTCTTTCTGTCGAGCCAGAGCTTGTCTGTACATCCTGCATCAGAAGGTCAAATAACTTCTGGAATTTGGAGGCTGTGACCGAACTGTGTAAGTGTATTGCAAACAGACACCTGCTGGTTATCTAGATTGTCTGTTGGTCTTTTAACCAGAAGCCAAGGTCAAGAAGGTGACTCCGATCTGGCTTGAAACTAAAGACTCTGCATTGTTGTGAACTTGTGAAGTATCACAGGGTTATCATAACTGCAGATACGTTTCTACACTGTTCAAGTGGTATTGAAGCAACTATGACCACCTTTTGACTACTCTTTCAGACAACCCTTCTGACTAGAGACAGTGCTCGTGAATAAGCTGGTGCCCTGTGCTTGGTTTTTGAGTGGTGCTCTAGAAATTTGGTGATTATGATTACAATTACGAACTATTGACTGGTAATGGGTTTCTATGTTAAGGCAGTTACACAGTGAATATGTTACACATTGTGGGGCACGGTGGTGGGTCTGGTGGCTTGAAACTAAAGGGTTCCAGGTTCGAATCCACCTCAAACTGCCACATAGGAAACTTGAGCAAGTCCTTCACTTGCAACTGCTCATACGCTTCGGCGTGAAACTCTGATGCGGTGTCCACGCTTTAGTCGGGAGTACCCCTGAGTAGATATCTTGAAGGGACGCCATAGCAGATGCGAAAAATTAAAAAAATTGAATGACCGTTGTAAGTATTTCACGTGTTCTGTATGACTTGAATTTGAATTGTGCAGACATTGGCTGCATTTCTGTGGAGCTTGAGTTGAATATTTTTCACGTTTGTTCTATAGCCTTCCTTGTATTTCTAGTAAAAATTTTTGCCTCATAAATGTTTTAATCTGTAGCAGAGAAGTAATGCACGTTCTTTGTCCAAGGTCATAAGATCTACTACAGCCGCTGCGCTACTTGTAAGACTAAATGACTAAATGACTGTGGCATCTGGTTTGTTGAAGATACTTCAGATAAGCCGCCGGTTGGCTTGTGTTCCTGGAACACGCCCGTGCAGTGATAAGTGTATATGGCTGTGTGTGTGTTTGTGTGATTTCTCAAGTCAAGAGCCACGTTGTAGTGGTGGTGGTCTGTTTTGAAATGCTACTACGAGTTGAGAGTCTTAACTCCTGTAGTTGTAGAGAGGTATGGGTACCGTAATTCAAATAAAACAAGGCCACTGGGTTAAGTTCATCTTATCTTTAATACTTTCCACATCAAGGGAGCATCTAGAGGGGGGCTCCTGCCAGTAGGTTATAAACCTAAGCAAAGAGGTCTTGATGCTAGCTAGAGCCCCTATGTCTTAAACTTGGGCTAAGATCAGGTAAATGTTTAAGGCAGTGGGGCAGGGTGTATGGTGGAGGGCTTTCTTCACTGTGCCCCCAATCTTGACATAAGACAGTTGCACATTTAGGGGATTGGTAACAACTTTCAGTGGACTGGTGGTTGGAAGAGGAAATGGGGGTTTGGGGTGGGGGAGTAGGGTGGGGAGTGCTATGTGTGGCGGCTGGAAATCTTTCCTTGCTGACTGACTTAGTGGTTGAGACATTCCACTAGTGACCACCAAAGTACACCATTAATCACGACCAGCACAGGTTTACAGAATCAGTGAAAGGTGGAATGCCTGTGGGCTGGTGGTGTGGCTGGCCGTAGGATGATGAACTTGTTTCCTTGTCTGAAGTCCGCCAACTGCTACCTGCTTAATTCTCAATAGCCTTCTTAGATATGTTAATTATAACCACAGCCTTGTTTATAAGAAAATGTTTTAAATTACGCCAAATTAGAGATGGAAAGTGTCATATTCTGCTAGATTTTCCCCACAGTTTAAATCTTTGTTGTTCGATTGCATAATATGACTCTAGCTTCTACTGATCATTTTCTGATTTTTATCGTGCATTTTACAATTTTTTCTTGATTTATTTGATTTATTTAAATTGTTTATAATATAAATATTATTCATTATTCTGTGGATTTTGTTTGGTGTATATTGCACGCATTGACTTGAAAACTACTTATGGTAGGGCTGGTGGGTGGGTGGTGGGTGATGGTTGTAGGACATTAGCCCCCCTGGACATTATCCCCCCCGGACATTATCCCCCCCGGACATTAGCCCCCCCGGACATATTCCCCCCCGATTTTACGTAGGACATTAGCCCCCCCGGACAAAGTCCCCCCCTATGTGCAAATCGTAGAATAATGCCGTAACCGATAAGACATGTCACTGGCATTCACATGCAAACGAAAGTACTTAGTGTCATTTAGGTCCTAATTGTATCAATAGGCCTAGGCCTAGACTTAGATTTGAAATGAACGAATGGGAATCGTATGTAGGGCCTACACAGTCTATTTGTTTAGTGTCTTACAACAAAGGTTTGTTAATGTTAGTTAGGCTACGTCTGTGCTTCGTAGACTTGGGCTATTAGCGTTGTTTCCATTCAAAATTAGATTCAATACATTAAAGAAATGAACGAATGGGAATCGTATACACTAAGTAGGCCTACTTGTTAGTGTCAGTTATGGCTACAACGACATTTACGTATGAGTTTCGCAGACTTCTTAGCGTTGTTTCAGACCTTTAAAATGTCTTATAATATACATATTAAACCTTCAATTAACTTAACATATTCCTACAGGATGTTAAACTAATGTGTAATGTATAGGCCTAGATATTCATTCAACATAGGCCCATTAATTACATTTTGTGCATCACTTTTAGGTAATGACATCATGTACTGGGGGGGGATAATGTCCTACCCCGGGGGGGAAAATGTCCGGGGGGGCTAATGTCCGGGGGGGGGGATAATGTCCGGGGGGGGATAATGTCCAGGGGGGCTAATGTCCGTTTACCGTGGGTGATACCCTGAGGTGTTTCAGTATTCAGACACCCTTCGACCTATATTGGACACCCTGCGAAGTTTGTGTTGGCATGTATTGTGATTAGCATACACTTTGGACCTGCACTACTACCCACGGACCCTTTCTGTATTATACTAATGTATAGACTTCTAGATAAATTAAGCATGGTGTTTTATGGTTCATGGTTTGCCCTAAAACATCTGGGTCTAAAGGGTTAATGGCCTGGTTGACCCTACACCTTCAGGAAGCAGCCAGCCAAGAATTGAGACAAAATTCTTCTTGGGCAGAAGACTCTGACTGAGGACTGTAGCTGGTTCTGTCTGCCTTTAATAAGAATTCCATGCTGTAACTCGGTCCAGGTTCTGCCAGACTGGAAACCATACTGCACTGTAATTGGGACCTATACCAATGGCGGGGTGAGGGGGAGCTAGGGTGGGGAGGGGCGCACCGGCATTGGCTCTGCCTGCCATATGTCAGTAGGTCAAAACTTGTTGTATGCACAGGCTTGCTCAACCGTGACAATCGAAAAGTCTGTTTCCTCTTTTGACATTCATCCAATCCTCCATTCTATCATCTTTTCTTTCTCCTTCATCCCCCCCATTTCTGATCCTGGCTACTTTGGGATGAGAGGGAAATCCCTGTGACCTAATGCATCATCGTCACCATCATCATCATCATCATCATCATCATCATCATCATCATCATCATCATCATCATCATCATCATCATCATCATCATCATCATCATCATCATCATCATCATCATCTCATGGGGGTGTCTGGGGTGTGGTGGGCTTAGCATGATAAAAATAGAGTTGACGATTATGATAGCAATCAACCTTGGGTCTACCCTAGACTGTTATGACTGAATTTGAGGATGTCCTGTTGATAATAACTTCTGATCTTAGGACCTCCATTCATCTGGACCTGATCACTCAAAATACGGTGTTTAATCTAGTCCCCCGCTTGGAGAGGGAAGGGAGAAAATCAGGTTTATGGGGTGGGTGGGGAGAATTCGGGTTTATAAGGGACTGGTTTATTAGACGGATGGCAACCGCTCAGCCAGACACTGAGAACACTCTGACCGTTTATTTTTCTGACGACCTTTTTTCTGTTCTTTTTGGATCTTTCTGTCGAAATTGTCCAAAAATCTAAAAATTTGGGTAGTAAATTCTATAAGCTTACTTTTAAATTAGATCACCTTTTACCGAATTTTTATGGGAGGTTGATTTCATTCCTTGGGTGGGGGCTTTCCCCGCCCCCAGAGATGTCTAGATTAAACATTGCTCCATGCAATTTAACGCGTACAATGAACCTCTTCCACTTTCCATGTTGCATTCACAGACCAGTCATTTCCATTGTGGTCTTGTGTAGTCAGGTTTCATGTGGTTTATTGTTGAGGTGCTATATAAATGATGGAGACAGAGAACGAGTGGAGGAGAGGCACCACGTGGTCCGGAGGAGCATCTTATCAGGACCCCTGCTGAAGTGATGAGCTGGTGGTTGCCATTGCATTAATACTAATGGATGCGGATATATCGGCCGTGGAGGTGCAAAACTTGTTTTATTTTCAGTGGTTGGCCAGGTCTGTAGGCTGCAGGACTTGACCTGCGTGGGAGGAAGGGAGGGAGACCTATAGAGCCAAAACCGGTTGTAATACAATATCTAAATATTGTGTAGAACAGGAGGTTGCTCCCGTGAAGAATATGTCCATGGGATGTCTCGTAGGTGGTGATGAATTGCTCATCATTTCATCTGGGTCGACTTACTGTATGTACGGTCTGATCACGGTACCTCTGAGAGGTTCTGTCAGTGGTGTCTACCCCCAACCCCTACGGCATTATGCTATTGGAGAACAAACCGTCCCTCAATGTGTAAATTTTCCTTATTGCCGGCTGTTAAATTATTCGAAAAATCAGATCTCTCAGTTCATGTCCAAAATGTCAAATCCCACATGTCTGGCAACCATGGGAGATGCGTGGTTCCTTCAGCCCAAGTTTGTCCAGTATAACAAAGCGGTAACTTTTCAGTTTTACGTCTGCTATCTCATTGTATCAGAGTCAAGTGCACAAAAATATCAGAAATTAGATTTAGATCAACTAAATTCCTAACTCAGTTTGAACTCGTTGGATTAGGCCTACGCAGGTCACAGGTCACATAATTAAACTTTATGACCGTCAGAATAATTAGCCAACCAACGAATTCCCACGGAGATACGAGGCTGCTAATAAATTAGAGTCATCAACAAATGAGTTTCATTCATGCAACCTGCAGGGGGAAGGGTAGGTGCAATGTTATAATTGAAAATTTGTAGAAATGACTCATTTTGCATTTATGGATGTTTAATTGGGTGACAATTATTTATTGTTAGTAATTAACCTGTGGTCTCTTTAATAAGTATTTTGCTATGGCTGGAAGAAATACCTGAACGGCTTAGTCATCTCCGTCATCAGACGACCTGTTTGGGTCAGTGTATGTGTGGGTGTGTCTCTGGCTGTCTTCCTCTGTGTCTTCGTCTCTCTGTGTCTAATTAGCGCTCATGACACTGCTGCTGGCAAATAGTAAATATTTATGTCTTTCTTATCCCACATCAGTCAGACTTTACCTCCTTGGTAACTGGCTGTGACCCGTGGTGTTAGCGACATGGTGTTAGTAACATGGTGTTAGTAACATGGTGTTGGTGTTGATATTGGTGTAATGGGTTCACTGAGGTTATACATGGACGCCTTCGAAATTCATGAACATACCATCACATGCAGAAGTTACAATTTACATGAAATCTTATATCTTTTAATGAAATCTTGCTCTGACACTCTGTGACTGTCATACGTTTTTGCATTATTAATAATAATTGTAATTATACTGGTGAAATTAATTGAATTAAATATAACTTAATTTCTTTTATATTTGCAAGTGAACACCAACAGTTGTATCATTAGTGAATTCGAGTATATGTGTTTGTGCTTGTGTGTGTTTGTGTGCATTCGTGTGTATATTTTTGGGTACATTCGTGTGTATATGTTTGGTTGCATTCGTGTGTATATGTTTGGGTGCATTCGTGTATCTATGTTTGAGTGCATTCGTGTGTGCGTTTGTGTGTGCGGGTGCGTGTGTGTGCTGCGTGTGTGCTTGCGTGCGTGTATGCCCGTGTGTGAGTGAGTGAAGGCATTGTCTTAACTCTATCCATAGATTTACAGATACATTAATCTAATGTATCTAGAAGGTCTATGTTTGATCTCTCAAACTAAGCCTTTCATATGAGATTTACTTGTAATCAAAGCAATCATTCCGGTCCCTTGAATCCATTAATTTTGGAAGGTTAAGCTGCTCCCCATCATGAACTTATCCACCCCAGCTGACCTTTAACCATACCCTGACTTTATTTCCATCCCACCCTGATTACTCACCCACCCACCCACTGTCACGGCTGAGTAATCTTCTGGACAGTTGGGCTCTGATAAATACAAGGCTCCCTGGGGGTCACTACTTGAGACAAGAAGCTTTCCTTTGCTGTCCTTTCCAATCTGCTGTGGCTGGTGCTGGTGACTCCAGATGGCTTTTTCTGCGGACTACAGCAGCTCCAGTTATCAAAGAATGTCCTGAATGCCCGATTCCTCTTACAGCAGCAGCAGTAGCAGCTGCAGTAGCAGCCTAGTGCTTTCTTGGTGTCTTCATCCGTTGGCAAAGTCCCTCCTGCTCAGGCCAACGTTACTAATGAAGGCAAAACAAGAAGAGGTGGAACTTCCTAATAGGTTAGACCACCCACAACAATTTGTTTTGACTTTCCAATTGAAGGCCTCTGATAATAATTATTACTCAATCAAAGACACGCCTTATACTATATATATATATATATATATATATATACACATATATATATATATATATTCAAATTCCTTATTCTGGTCTTCAAGGCACCACAGTGTCTTGCGGTGATATATCTGTGTTGTAATACTTTGACCTCTTTCAGCCTCCTCACATTGTCAGTTATGCTCTTCAAACAAGCTTGATCTTTTAGTTCCTCTTTTACTAGAAGAGCTATGAATCTGTCTCGTTCCTTTCTCTCTCTCTCTCTCTCTTCGAATGTGATGCATCGATCTACTGATGTCACTTAAATTCTTGCTGGTAACCTCCTCTCTTCCTAAGTTGCATTTCTTAAGTTGCCTATTTCTTCTCTGGCAATCTTGTGCACTGGGAGCACCTCAGAATGGTTCACCTTACCATAGGTGCTGTATGAATGTTTCTATTCAAAACAAATAAAATGCAATTGTAACTGTGGACTGAAATTATTTTTCATGTTGTAAAAGAGAGTTCTTAAGAAGCATCTAGAAAAGTGCCATAGGAAGTTTCTTGAATGCGTGCATATAACTATTATATATATATCCATGTATGTGTATAGATATATGTGCATGTATATATAATCTATATATATAACGTATGTATGTGCATGTTTATAGCCCTGTCAATGATAAGAATGATTCTCTGTAGGGTAGGAGTTTGTTGATAGGAAGGCCAGATTGTTTCATGTTCTTTTCATTGGTTTGGCCAAGAAGGAACAGGGTCATTATCATATCTTCTGACACCGACAGACACCAACTGGAGAGAGAGGGAGGGAGACAGAGACAGAGACATACAAAGAGAGTCAAGGGATGCACTTAACCATCTGTACTCTCCACAGATTACAAAGGAACTAACATATCCATTTTTTATACCTTGAATGGAGACCTTGACCATTTGATTGATGTACTACACTCTGTGTGTAAAGGGATTTACACCTTTTCATTCTTTTGTACAGGAAAGCCTATGCAATTTAGTTTCTGTGTACTGTGTAATTTATGCAGAATTTACTGACTGCACATGCGTAAATAAGTAAATAGTTAGATTTGGGTGTAAGTTGCACATTTGCTTGTGTGCAATTGTAACTTTATTGCATGTATGTTAGTGAGGTTCACGAGTGTGTGTTTTGTGGACACAGGAAGGACAGCTGTATGCATCTTGCCTGGCAAAGTTGAAGGTTGTAAACCAAGTGTTGAATGTCTTCTAATGATGAAAAAAATGTAAAAAGTGCTGTAACATGCCAAACAAATTTCGGTCGAGGGCAACGGCCTCTGTTGTCATAGGGCATAGGCCCTCGTCAAATCTGGATCCATCCATCCATTCTCCTGATGTTGAAGAAACAAGGCCAATCTTTTACTGGACCACTTCACTTTAAAAAAACATGGCGTGTATATAAATAGCCACAGAGGCTAATGTAGGAAAGAGTCATGGTGTGTGTGTGTGTATGTGTGTGTGTGTGTGCGCGCGCGTGTGTATGTATGTGTGTGTGTGTGTGTGTGTTTGAGACTTCTGACTTGCAGCTAGACTGGATGTGTGTTTGTTCCTTCGTGGCTGTGCATGTTTTGAGCAGACATGTGTTTGAGGTTGTGTTGGTCTCTGTTTGTTTGTGTATGTGAGCCTGTCTGCCTGTGTGAGTCTGTTTATATTTGTCTCTACTTTCTGTGTGACTTCTTACGTGTATGTGTGTTTATCTGTCTGCTCATGTCTGTATGTTTGTGGTTGAAAAGGCAGAGAGAGAGAGAGAGAGAGAGAGAGAGAGAGAGAGAGAGAGAGAGAGAGAGAGAGAGAGAGAGAGAGAGAGAGAGAGAGAGAGAGAGAGAGAGAGAGAGAGAGAGAGAGAGAGAGAGAGAGAGAGAGAGAGAGAGAGAGAGAGAGAGAGAGAGAGAGAGAGAGAGAGAGAGAGAGAGAGAGAGAGATGCAAGATGAAAGCTGTAAGAGATGAGTTGCCCTTCTCAGCTGATCTGTTTGTTGAAGTTCGGTTTTGCTGCTCGTTGCATCCATCGGAAAGTAATTTATTCAGCACCAGCAGCAGCAGCAGCAGCAGCAGCAGCAGCAGCAACCGCCAGGCCGTGGCATGTTTTCATCTGTGAGTCACGGACTCCGAGGAAGCCACACCTTAGGCTACACTCAAGCATTTACTAGCTGAATCCTATCTGCTTCTACTTCTGAGGAAGAGGAGGATTATGTGCCTCTACGTGGGTGCTGATATGCTGATATGGTGGGGGAATAATGGGACCTCCGATGGAATTGCTGCAGCTAATTTGACGTCGAGCGTGGAAGTTTTTGTTGTGCGTCATTGGGTGGGTTTTTGACGCTGCACCCTGGGTTTTGCCGCCCTGACGACGTTTACCCTGTTGTGTTTGGGTCATTAGACTCTTCAGAAGTTGAGATTGGGGCAAGTCAGTGCTCAGCTGCCGAGCTATCAGACGCCTGCAGCGGGCGCCACTTGCTTCTGCTTTTAGGAGTTCAAATTCCTTCTTTAAAGTGACAGACATAGTAAGCGAGCGATTGAGTGGCTGAATTGGCTGACTGACACTCTGACACACACACGCGCGCACACAAACACACACACACACAGATGTGTATGAGAGGAAATTCTGGAACTTGCAAAATTACAATAATTTGTTCTGAAACCACAAAGACTTGCGCTTGTTAAGTAATTATCAAATGTTTTTAGGGTGCACCTACTTGGACTTCACTTCCATCTCCATATACACAGACCCCACACCACATACCCCACCCCACCCCAAAAGCCCACCCACAGACCTCTGCACCACATAATTATGAGCCTCACAGACCCATCCCCACTAGCTCACCCAACACCGACCTCACCCTATTTTCTCCTTTAAGTTCTCTGCCCCTCTGCAGGTTTCAACTTCCAATGACCCGGTAATTATTTAAAGTGACTTAATTCCTTATCTGATCTGTAACCAATTGCTTTCTTTCCACCAACCCTCTGGCTCTCTGACTGATCCATGCTCCTCTAGAAGTCTAGGTTGCTGTTACATGTTTAACTACACTGCCATATCGAAGATGATTAGTGTCGCCACGCCATTAGGTCACCTTGGACGGACCGTGCTAGCCCGAGATTTTGAATCTCTGAAATAGCCACCTTCTGTGATCTCTTTTGCAGAGTCGCGTACAGACTCGCGGCCATCGACCTTACCCATGTAGCCAAACGAGCCAGTTGTCTAGGTTGTCCACCACAAGAGCTTTATACCTGACAATCCAACGCCCAGCAATCTAGCTGTACACAGTGTATAGTGTATAAATTGAAGAGAGCAGTATATTACAGGGCAGCAGAGGGTAAGCCGGGTCAGCAGTTCAACTGCTTTGTGCTGAACTGTGTACAACTGATGGTCTTGGCACTTGGGCTTGCAGATGGCTAGAGGAAGAATTCCTGCAGCCTCCTTTTCCGGGGGGGGGGGAGGAGGAAGCATCCCCATATTATACAGTTTACAGGTGCACATCGTTTAGGGCATTAAGAGGTCAGCATTCCTCAGATGGATGTAAATCCTCCTCTTCTTCCGGATATGATTCTCATCTGTAGTATTGCTGAAAAGGTAGACGTGTGTGTGTTTTGACCGATTGATAGCCACCTATGCTTAGTGCTTACTCCTCAGTGAATGGAAGAAGTGGATATCTTTCTGTGGCTAATATCCCAAGCATATCCTGGAACAGCAGCCTCTGTAGTAGTGCTTCAGTAGCATATGTCTTTCTGCAAAAATGAAGATAGTCTGAGTTTCGATTACCGAGTTTCTACATTTGGAAATTATGAAAATCGTGAAGCTTGCAGATTAACTTCAACAACTTAGTCTTAATTGTTGCGATCTAATTTAGAATTGAAATTTTGTCGTACCAGGATAAAATTGATTGTTTATTGAGCCACCATAGTCTGTTGTTGTTGTTTGTGGCTAATTTCTGTGGTTTGCCAGAGTCAGCATACTTTGCAGTCTGGCATACTTAGTCGTATGTGCAATCACATAATTACAGCCATGCTTATTCTGGTATATGAGCATACCTGCATAATGTAAAACACATACCTACGCAGACACACACAAATACGTGCATATATACGCATGTATTTATATAAATGCACGCGTATGTACACGTATAAGTGTATATGCATGCTTTTGTGTATGCATGCATACAAAATTGCATATACAGTACGTTTATATCTTTTGATGGAGCCGGTTTGTCTGTGCTTAGGAGAAGACCTCCAAAGTGGTTTCATATATATATATATATATATTATATATTTTATATATTATATATATATATTATATATATTATATATACATTTACACTATATGGGTGATTCCACGTCAAATCAACCAACATGATTGACATGACCGACTCAGATTTACTTGAAATTTGGCACAATTGTTGGGCTAGATGAAACATGTATAAATCCAAGGAAAAAATTTTTTGGGGTCAATTATGACCCGAGATATGGGTCGTCAAACTTTGACCCAAACCGGTCGACCACGTTCCTTTGGACGTCTGTATCTCAGCTTATACGAGAGCTAGAAAGGTGTTCTTGGTGTCATTATTTAGCTCTTTTGATGGCCTATTTGAGTAGATTATTTGAGACTGTTTAAAAGTTTAGCATAGTGACAATATTTGACAATTTAGCACTTTGACCTTGACCTTGACCCTTTCGCCCTTTTTTAAAAATCTGAAAAAAATCACACTTATAGGCTGAATGACCTTGAACATCCTCTGAAAAAATCAGAATGGGATCTCTAATGGTTCTCTCGCTATAATTATTTTACCTATAATTCTGTGCAAATTTCAATAATCAGTCTTCTGAAACTGGAATCGCCCATATGTTGAGCTCGAATTTTGAGTGGAAAACACTAGAAAGTGCATGTAGGTACATAGAAGGAACAACAACTTCGCCTCAGTGTGCAGAATGAAACCTCTGACTACCTACCAAGCCTCTGACTATGAAGCCCCCCAAGTGGGACAAAGAGATCTCTTAAATAGCCATCGAGGCATTCCCTAACTGGCACGACCCAAGGTTCTTTGAATTGTGTGGATTGATCTAGGGCACGACCAGACACACAGATATACTCGGTTCAATGCGCTGCCAAATAACCAGCCAATACATCATTACGTGCGATCAGTTTTGAAATGCCGCCAACGAGGAGCCTAGCAGCCGTAAGTAGCAGACGATCGCAACTGCCCAATGCACCCTAAGGCGAGGCCAGCATAGATGGTAAGACTACTGTTTACATGGACAGGCTCGCAGTCTTCAGGGTTACCAACTACAGGATTCAGTCCTATTACTGCTAGCAAATGCAAAACAAGGGTAGGCGCGGCAGTGGACGAAAGAGTGAACGGGAAATGAAGAGCAATGCACAACTGAAAAAACAAACACAGGTTACTGGAGATTATTTTGGGTGTTCACGAAAGGTAAGTTCCTGGCCAAGAACTACCACAAGATTGCGGACAGATGTGGAGAAGATGTAGAGAAGATGGAGAGAATTAAGGCAGAGAAGATAGCAGTAGAAGCCTGAGAACGTATTTTTCTCATCTGCTGCCGATTACTCAAACGCATAAATTGCGTTTTCGATGCGTTGAGGTGCAGATGATTTGATGACATCTAATCACCAAGCACACCTCTAAGGCCTGCTGCTGCTGCATTGTGGTTAGCTTCTGTAATCAGAACATTAGATGCGGACAATGCAGATAAGTCTGAATATCATCAGCATAAACTGACCCAAGCTGACACTGCTGGACGCCAGGACGTCTACAATGTTGGCACTGTTCAAAATTATGCCTCAATGGGCCATGGGTGCCCAATGGGCCATGGACGCCAAATGGACCATGGGGTCATGGATGCCCAATCGACCATTGGCACCCAATGATATGTTTACTGGAGGGCAGAACACATTCATCATGGTTAAATGTTTCAGGGAGAACTTGAAAAATGCAAATCTGGACATGATTAAGAAATTGGTATTTTTCATAGATTTAAAAAAATGTAAAATGTGAAAGTGTTTAGTGTCATTGGTGCTCTTTTGTGAAGAAATTTGTTAAGAATCAGAAGTAGTAGTTGAAAGAAATAGGCAACAATATTTTATGAGGGGAGTGCCCCCTCTTAAACCTGTGCGTGAACTGTGGATGCCCATGCAATGTTCCGAGAAGGAGCCCTGCCGCGGATCAAAAGGAATGATGATATTTCTATTGTGTTTTACTCTTGATGTGCGGTGCTTTGGAACTGCCTCCATGCTGCACAGGACAATCATGATATGGTACCATCATGATGTGGGGCCCTCATGATATAGATCCTCATGATGTGGGACCCTCATGATGTGGTGCCCTCGTGATGTAGTGCCGTCATGATTGGGTGCCCTCATGATGTGAAGTCCTTAAATGTGGTGATCACCTTGTTTGTATGTTTGTTTGTATGTGCACTTGTTATAGCGCCCCTTCAAGCTCTCTCTACTCAGAGGCGCTCCCGAATGCAGAGCGGACACTGCATCGGAGTTTCACGCCGAAGCGCTGAGCAATTGTGAGTGAAGGACTTGCCCAAGGTCCTTACGCGGCGAGGTGGATTCGAACCTCGAACCTTCCGGCTTCAAGGCAACGACGCCACCACTACACCACCGCGCCCCACAATGGTGCCTTCATGATGTGGTGTCGTCATGATGTGGGGGTAGGACATCATTAGAAGTCTTCCATGTCAAGAGCAGTGTGCTGCTGCTGCTGCTGACGATGATGATGATGTTGTAGCATCTGTATGTCTTACATTGAAACGAGGTCTACAGTGTAGCTAGACAAACATTGCCGCTGAGTGGTGGCCCATAAGCCAGAGGAGCACTTGAAGGAGGGACGATGGCCTCGTCCTGCTGCTGCTGCTGATATGCATTCTAGAAGCTATTTTTGGCTGATGATGCTGTTATCTACTTGACCCCAAAGAAGAAGAGTCCTCTTCTGAGGATGATGATGGCAGCAGTCGCCCTGTGCTCATCCCCCACCCGTGGACAGCCAAATTCCGGGTCTGTGGTCAGGCTCTTGAGTTTTGGAAATGTGGCAAACTTAACAGGAAGATATCTTTTCATTCAGTCAGTCGATTCAGTCAGGTATTCATTTAGTCAGCCATTCAGTCAGTCAGTCGATTCAGTCAGTTATTCATTTAGTCAGTCAGTCAGTTAGTTAGTTAGTCGTTTGGAGCAAAATTTTTAATCTAGCATGTTGTAAAGAAGACAAATTTATTTACCCAGTTCAATAGCAAAAGATTTTCGAAGGCATCAGATTTTAATTTTGTATAAGTGAAGTTCAAGACAGTCCATCCAATCGGGATGATTAGGGTTAATAGGGTTTGCGGAATCAAAATCACGTAGAACTGTACTCTGGTTTGCTTCTGATCTGTGGCTTTTTTGGGGCTTCATAATAGTGGAAAAAAATTACAAGCACTTCTGCTTTATATTAAATCTACATTTGTGGTTGTAGCTTTCACTTAGGAACCCGGTGACGTTATGAACGCTTCCAGCAGTTGGAGATAGCACTGAAAGATTAATAGTGAAAGTAATTCGGAACTGCTTTCCGCCTGAGAATGGAAGTGGAGACGGAGCTGGACTGCATACGAACAGTTAGGTTCCAGCATCCAATGGGAGGAGGAATGTCATTTGGAAGAAATTGAGAACATTTGTGGGAAATTAAGTGCATGGTATAGACTTAGAGATTATCTTGAGGGAAGCTCACTGTAGTAGTACAGTTAACCGGGCCTGTTATCTGCTTGTATGTGCGCTCTATGAGCACTTGTCATAGCGCCTCTTCAAGAATTCAGAGTCGCTCCCGACTACAGCGTGGATACTGAATTAGAGTTTCACGCTGAGGCTCACGAGCAATTGCGAGTGAAGGACTTGCTCAGAGTTCCTACATGCCAGCTTGAGGTGGATTCGAACGTGCATCCTTCCGACTACAAGGCACCGAGCATGCCACCTACAGGGCCTACACCACCGCACCCTACAGCTTGTAATGTATTCAGGTATTAGTACACGACGCTGCACAGAACTTATGTACCATAGATATATTCTGTTGTTCTTCTGAGCAATATTTTGAATGCAAGAGCTGCAAAAAATGGTTTGATGAGTTATGAGGTATTTTTTGGAGCATGTACATGGTTATAAATCTGCTGTTTGTTGTATCTTATGGATGGTATAACTCAATAACAAGAACCACTTTGTACTTGTGTACCTGATGCTGTTGCGCTAAGTGGATGGGTAGTTATGACATCGACAATTTTCTAATCTAGCTTCGTTAGCAGCTGCTTCAGCACTTTATTAATGGGTTTTTTCTTGAAATTTGCAGCAGCTATGTGCATTTTATTTTTCTAAGTACTGATGTTTGGACTAACTTACAATTTAGCTGTAAGATCAATATTCATAGGGTGCAGGACGTGTTGCAATGATGTATTTGAATATTCCATTTTTATACTAAAATTTATCAGAGATCACCATTGACAGTCAGCTTTCATAATTCTTTTAAAGCTTATTTGTGATATGGCATCTTTTATTTCAGGCATAATTGAATATTCCACCTGTGGTACTACAGTTTCCTATATGTATAAATTATTTGCCCTAACAGTTGAGCTTACAACTTATTTTTTTAAGGTTCATTTATGATTACGTCTTTTATTTCAGACGCATGCGCATATTCCATTTAACAGGTTCTACAGTTTCCAACAATTATATGAGACCAGCATTAACCATTGAGCTTACAACTTATTTTTAAAGTCTCGTTTATGATTACGTCTTTTATTTCAGATGCATGCGCATATTCCATTTAACAGGTTCTACAGTTTCCAACAATTATATGAGACCAGCATTAACCATTGAGCTTACAACTTATTTTTAAAGTCTCGTTTATGATTACGTCTTTTATTTCAGATGCATGCGCATATTCCATTTAACAGGTTCTACAGTTTCCAACAATTATATGAGACCAGCATTAACCATTGAGCTTACAACTTATTTTTTAAAGCTCATTTGTGACCCATCTGACCAAAACCAGACGTAAGTCGAATTTTGTACAAAATGAGTGTCATATATCTTCTAAAGGAATAAAGTCTCTTCTTTAAAATGACACAAATCCTATTGCTCTGTCATGTTTCTGTCCAAAGTTATGAGTAAAAATATGGTTCGACCGTCCAAATTACAATTCTGAGAAAAGTGCGTTTAAAGTTTTCTATAACTTAGAAATGCAAGATTCTTTAGAACCATGTTCATAATTAAATAAAATTTGCAACAAATAAACAGATTGCTTAGTAGGTTAGAGGGAAATCTGGGTTTTTCACTTATACCTAATTAATTTTGTTAGCCACATACCGAATATGGCTACCAATGGCAGGAAAGTGGAAAATGGCGGGTAAAGTCCTCGAATTATTTGAACAATAAAAACCACAAAATTATCAAAAATATCATTAAAAATAATATTTTTGCAAAATTTTTGGTTTTAATATGTTTAAAACATATTTATTTATCATTTTCTGTCAAAAACTAAAAATTTCAAAAATTCTTTTTTTCACATTTTGGTCATTTTCTCAGAAGTGTGTTGCGACTTATGCCTGGTTTTGGTCAGATGGGACACATTTATGATAATACATCTTTTATTTCAGACATATGCGAATATTCCATTTACGGTGTCCAACAATTATCTAAGACCAGCATTTACAATTTAACCTTACAACGTTATTTTTTCCGAGCATATATCCATGATTTGTTGTGCGTTGTTTCAGGCAAAGCCTTCGAGATTACGTACGTGCGAATAAAGTTCCACTCGAGTCGCCCCGAGTCGTTTGCGATTTACAAGAGGACGGGCGAGACGACTGCATGGGTTCCATATCAGTTCTACAGCGCGTCATGTCAGGAGACGTACCAGCTTCCGATTTCGTCGGTCATCCATAGAAACAACGAGGCGCAGGCCATCTGCCGAGATGACTTCAGCGACATCTCGCCTCTGACGGGAGGCAGCGTCGCGTTCAGTACGCTGGAGGGTCGGCCCGGTGCATACAACTTCGAGAACAGTCCTGTGCTGCAGGTCAGTGGTTGAGAAGCCGTTGATTGCTCAGTCTGAGCTTCATTATAGTTTTTGTTTGTTTTGTTTTGTATGTGCACTTGTTATAGCTCTCTCTACTCAGAGGTGCTCCCGAATGCAGAGCGGACACTGCATCGGAGTTTCACGCCGAAGTGCTGAGCAATTGTGAGTGAAGGACTTGCCCAAGGTCCTTATGCGGCGAGGTGGATTCGAACCCCGAACCTTCCGGCTTCAAGGCAATGACACCACCGCTACACCACCGCGCCCCACGATAGTATTGTGTTGTTTGTATTTAAGCATTTATAAAGTGCCTCTAGTAGGGTGAACCATTCGGATGCGCTCTGCAAGAAGAAGCAGGTTTTGAGAAAAGAAAATGTGGTCTAAGAGTGATTGCCAGCTTGAATTTAAGATCGAATGGATGGAAGCATGTATGGTGTTTGAAAGAGAGAGAGAAACGGACCAATTGAGGTGAAGGCCCGAGACAGCAATGGCTGTTCTAGTACGAGGAACTAGAAGATCAAATATGTTCAAAGAGTAAAGTGGATAAGTAGGTAAAAGTAAGCAAGTAAGTAAGTAAGTAAGTAAGTAGGTACTTTGCTCAGCATACATCCTCAACTTGCCATCAGTTGAGTTTGTTGATCATTTGTGCAGCATCATAGAGAGGTCTTTGCAGTTGCTATATGTCTTTTGCCATGGTGTGCAACTTGATACGCACACGAGTGAGCGTAAGTGACAGAGCGTTTTTGCATCTGAAAAGTGCGCAAGTATTCTTTTATATGGAATGTTTATACACATTATCACTCACTCAATTTCCATTCAGATTTTTCGTTACCTGTTTTTACTGGCATCTAGCACTGCCAATTGCACAGGTTAAGTAGGGAGGACCAGCGTGCTCACACAAGTGTCTGGTAATCGTCAGTCAGAACCGAGAATGACTTGCATTGAGAGTAAGGCCTGGAATGAGTATACTAGACATGTATATACAACAGTAGTGGATGATGGACCATTGATGGTTTAGTGTAGTTTATTGTAGTGGGGAACGTTAAGCAAC
Organism: Lumbricus terrestris; assembly: GCA_949752735.1. Lineage (NCBI taxonomy): Eukaryota > Metazoa > Annelida > Clitellata > Crassiclitellata > Lumbricidae > Lumbricus > Lumbricus terrestris. The sequence goes on from OX457047.1 coordinate 36,746,058, forward strand.
GTTAGGCTCTGGTGACTTCCTGTGAGTGGTCTGCTCAGAAATTTCTTGCAAGTGGTGAATTCTATTGCCGAATAGAATTCTTTGTGCTGAGTTGATCTCTTACCCACTTGCTGTATTCTTCAAGCGCTTTCATGGGATTCAGCCATTTCTCAGCCATCTGAGCAAACAGATTACAGTGGCGTAGACCATCGGTTCTCAACTGGGAGCCTGCGGAACCCAGGGGGTCACGGCCATTTGCCTGGGGGTTCGTGAGCAAGTCCTGAAAATTAAATATTTCTTACTTAAAAACATAGAAACAGATAAATTTTTGTAAATTTTTTAATATTTCTCCTTTTCAATGGCGACATGAAACTAATAGGCCCTAATTATACACTGATTTATGACAAATTCATAGGTTTTAGATTGGTCGTTTTGTTTCAATCGCTAGAGTGCAGACTGAAATCTATTTTTGATCAGGCCATAAAAAGGGTTAATTTCATCAAGGCACGTCCACTGGGACTCTCGTCTTTTTGTTACATGATGTTCGGATATGGAAATCATGAACAGTTAATGACGCATAGGCCTGCCGAAGTTTGCTGGTTATCAAGGGGAAAGTTTGTAACCGACTCTACATTTCGGGATGCTTTTGAGAGAGTTGCAATTCATTTGAATAAACAACTCATGGGTTTCAACTCTGGCTTACCTAGCTGGCATTTTTGAACAGCTAAATAAACTGAATTCCTCTATGCCAGTGATGCAGACAAATCTAATCATCCCTAGTGATAAAGTGTCTACTTTTACAAAAAGATGATCTCTGGTGCAAAACGGATAGTGATAGGTAACTTTGACACATTTGATCAATTGCATGAATTCGCATAGAAATAAAGAGATGCTCAGGTCAATCAACCAAAATTTGTTAATTTAATTTTCCGGACATAATATTCAATCAACTTCTTATTTGATAATTTGAACGTTCCCAGTTTTTCGTGGGTCTCCTGTCCGTTTCTTGCAAACACTGATTCGTGGAATTTACCAACTTCTTATTGGCGTATGGTGTTGGTAAAATGGGCATCAATTAGGACATGATGGCCATCTTCGGCTTGACTCCTGTAATAACTTGTGATCATCCGTTTATTACTGATAGGAATCATACTGCGTTGTGTCAGTTTGAAATTAACGAAGATTATTATTATTATTATTATTATTATTATTATTATTATTATTATTGTCATCTTCTTCTTCTACCCGTCCATCCATTGTAGGTGGTTGAAGAAACAGTATCGCCGATTTCTAGGTCAGCCTCTTTGTAGGCTTTGTAGGCAACAAAGCTGAACATCATCCATTGATGATTGAACTCGTTTCTGGCCGACTGTGAATGATGCCATTCCACAGCTTCCCCTCCTTAACCTTTTCATGGCATGGATGGGTCTGTGTGTGTGTGAGCTGTGACCATCCATCTGGAGCCTGTCATCCACTGAGTGGAGTTGGACTGATCCAATGCCTGTTCTGTTCTGTTCTCAGCCATCCTCGCTACGAGGTTCGGCCGCATCATGAAGAAAACTCTAAATCCACAGCTTATTTTTAGTGCAGGTTACATGAAAAAACCACAAAGACAGAGAACGACAAGAGGTGAAAGTGCTGTGCCATCATTACATGGCCATGACCCGTTCTATGTAATTGCCCATTAGAAGCTTTTTTATGTCGTTTACAAACCACTGTGCACAGTATATGAAGGTGGTGAACTTTGCTACGAAAGGTGATGGTGTTGTGGTGGTGGTGTTGTGGTGGTGGTGGTGGTGGTGATGATGATGATGATGATGATGATGATGATGATGATCTCTTTTTATGTTTTACTGTGTATGTATCTTAAGGGTTACTAACTGAATTGCTGCATGTAAAGCATCCCTATGTATGATTGTGGTGGTGGTGGTGGTGGTGGTGGTGATCGTACTGATGAAGATTATGATAATAAGGACGATGATGAAAAAGACTGATGGTGGGGAGTGACTAAGAGGGTGAATCTGGCAAGATATATTTTACATCCTACACTTGGTGAACTTTTAGTCAAGTGAAAAATTTTCTTTGGTTATTTATGATCTTTCTCTTGACTTTCGCTCAGTTCGAAGCACTTAAAACTCTCTGTTTGCATGTGGGTATTTATGCTCATACATATTCATATGTCTATTTATGCTCATACATATTCATATGTGTTCTTCTGCTTATGCATATTCATATGCATGCTGATGTGTATAATTATGTCAGAATCTGTTTTCCTCTCTGCAGCGCAAATGCCTACTGCCACAATTTGATACAACATGGAGACATTGCAATGGTCGGCCCCTCCTTCTGGAACATTGGGCTTCTATCTTCCTTGCATGTACTTGGTGGCAAGCAATTGAGGGCCAGGAAATAATATTGGGGTTCCATTTGGGGTTTTGCCAGCGAACAATGGACACGGTTGCAGATGTAAAGGAAAGTTTATGTGCTTTTTTGGCACTTTTATTTATTTGTTGGGGTTTGACCTCGTTAAACAGCCCCTAAATAGTAAATACGCCCATGATGTGCATCATTGGTTCAGGGTAGTATTGGTTTTTCCCTTGGCAAAATCTTGCTTAGCCACGGAGCATGTTATTCTCCTTCTGCTCTTTATTTTGGTTTTCTTATTTTGCAGCATATTGCTCAGCATTTGAGTACTACATGAAGATGAACAGAAGAGAGAACATTCTCATGAAAAAATTGATGTTTATTTCCTTTGCCAAAGCCTTGTCAAAACTAATCATTTTGATCGTGGTGTGTGGAATGCCTCCAGATGAAGAAGAGTTTCTCTTGAAAGTGGTGCTATATAAATTTATGGCTGCAAGTGATCAATTAAGCACAGCTGGAAATCAGTGTTGCATACCATTATTCAGTATACCAGTTTGTTGTGAATAAGCATGACACTGTACTTGCAAAAATGGGGTGTAGGACATTAGCCCCCCCGGACAAAAGCCCCCCCGGACATAAGCCCCCCCGGACATTAGCCCCCCCGGACAAAAGCCCCCCCGATTTTACCTAGGACATTAGCCCCCCCGGACAAAAGCCCCCCCTTTGTGCAAATCATAGAATAGTGCACGCTGTAACTGAGTACTTGTCACATGCAAACGATAAGTTCTTAGTGTCATTTAGATCCCAATTGTGTCAGTAGGCCTTAGCTTATAGACTTAGAATTGAAATGAATGAATGGGAATCCTATAGGGCCTATACAGTCTATTTGTTTAGTGTCCTACAATAAAGATTTGTTAATGTCAGTTAGGCTACGTCTCAGCTTCGTAGACTAATTGGCGTCGTTTCAATTCAAAATTGGATTCAATACATTAGAGAAATGAACGAATGGGAATCGTATACAGTAAGTAGGCCTACTTGTTAGTGTTAGTTTTGGGTATACAACGAAGGTTTGCTAAAGTCAGTTAGGCATAAAACTTTTATATAGATTTCACAAACTTTGGACTTACAATTTTTGACGTTTATGAGAGACTTTACACAATGAGTTGTTCGTGTCGTTCTACAATTAATGCCTTTAAATGTTTTATAATATGCATAATAAACCTTCAATTAACTTTGCATATTCTTACAGTGTTGAACTAGTGTGCAATGTAGGCTTATAGATATTCGCTTAACTTAGGCCTATTGTTACATTTTGTGCATCATTTTTAGGTAATGATGTAATACACTGGGGGGGGCTAATGTCCTACTTCGGGGGGCTTTTGTCCGGGGGGGCTAATGTCCGGGGGGGCTTATGTCCGGGGGGGCTTTTGTCCGGGGGGGCTAATGTCCGTTCCCCGCAAAAATGACCCATGATCTATACATAGTGCTATGTGCTATATTATAATCTTATAATCTATAAGTTGTAGGTCCTTCTGTCTGAAATAGTCATCCATTGTAGGGTTGATTTATAGTGTCTTACAGGCTCCATACAACCCATTTGTATCACTGTGGTTGGACTGGGAGTGCCTCAGAGTGGGCTTCTTTAAGGGGCACTATATATATATATATATGTATATTCTTTCAATGAATATTGAAATGAATGAATACAGGTTAGAGATCGATGATTGTGACATTGAAATGCTCTTTCCTTATAAGTCGCAACGCAATCAACTGATGCCATGTACGTGCTACGTGATATAATACGATTGCAGAAACATAGAAGCCAAGATTCAGTCTCTGTGTTCCAAAGTTTGAACTAGTTTACGCCAGCTGAAATGGAGGATTGTGTTATAATGTGTATCTGAGCTTAGTATTTGTTCAAAGAAACACTTTATCCATTGTTCGTTTATCTTATCTTACCTGACCTTAGGCATATCTTTCACCGATACCTTACCCAACTCTGTCCTAAAGCCATATAATACTTTACTGAACCTTATTTTGCCAATTCCTTTACTTTTTTTAAACTTCAGTTGGCCTTTCTGTTTCCATGAAACCACGTTGTATACCAATTGTGGTGAGATAGAAACCGGATGGTCTGAAAGTCCTGGTTTTGTGTAAATGCGATGCTAGCTTGCGGTTTGTTTGGACATGATTACCGTACTGTTTGATGGCCATGATTCTGTTGGACTTGTCTCGTCTAATGCCTCTGTTATCCTGATGTGAATACTTCGTGGCTGAATGTTTGGCAGGATTCCTGAATCTGTACGTACGGTGATTTCACATGGAACACTTGAACGTTGTTTCGTAAGCGGGGTATTTGTAGAGACATGTTAATTATTGATGTGAAGAAGTAGTGGGAAATGTTTCTCATCTAAATTTTAACACTTTAACAACGAACTGCAATGGCTGCCAGTTGCATGGCCATGTAGCGCACTTTTGTTATGGCGGTGTTTATGTTGGAACTTGTGATGCACGGGTAAAGCAGATGGGTGGGATACCAGTGCAGCTCGGTGTTAAAATGTTAAATATCGGTATTGCTAGTTCTCGACTTTCAAGATACATTTGACGTTGCAAAAGTGATTATGCTGTTTAATTTTTGCATTTGTCCCTGTGTAGCATTCAGTCTGCATCCGTTTTTTAAAAGTAGATGGGTGCAATTACTGAGTGTTCTATGGGCTGGTTAGATGTGTGTGTGTGTTTGTGCCAGTGTGTATGCCGGTGTGCACGCGCCGGTGTGTGTGTGTGTGTGTGTGTGAACTGCTGTTTTGATCATTGTTGAACTATGACAACAATAGTGGAAGTTAATTAAATACTATAATATATAATTTTATATGTATATATATATGTATATATATATGTTTACGTGCAGCATGCATACATACATATACACATACAAACACAGTTACACAAGTGCATACATAAACACACACGTACATGGATTTATACATACATACTACACGCATACGTACATGCAATGTCATGCATGATATTATATTAAATGCATATAATACATGAGCAGACTTTGTGTTTCTGGGCTTGTGTTATATTTGTCGCTTCATTATAATCTGTGAGCAATCCGATTCCTTCTATTTACGATTGAGGTGTAGTAGTTATAGCCAGCAATTTATCTTCATATTTTAAATGGGTGACTTGGAGTGAGAAGCAACGAGAAACAAGCAGCGGTTACTCCAACCAACAATTTCAGGAAGTTATTATTCAGGTGGTTAGGTTGAGGAGGAAGGTGAAGATTTTTGTTTGGGGCAGGAATTCATTGATGATGTTCGAATCTTTCATGGATGGGAGTTTTTTGACGGGATAAGAATCTGTCAGAAATTGCGTAATCCATCTACTTAAAAAAAATCAGAAGAAGACTGAATAAATACTACACACTTTTCTGCTTCGTCGTATTAAACACAGATCTTTGCTTTAAAAATATTTCTAGGAATGGGTGACGGCTTCTGATATTCGAATCGTTTTGAATCGAATCAACACTTTCCGAGATGAAGTGTTCGGTGATCCCAAGGTTCTTAGATCTTACTTCTACGCGATCTCAGACTTTGCCGTTGGTGGAAGGTGAGTGAGAAGCAATGGTTTTTCTGCAAAGCAAATATCTTTGATTAGATTCAAAAGTTCATGTATCTCTCTCTTTTTGCAACAGTGCATATGGAATATGGAATTGCTTCCATAAAAAATCCATTAAAATGGCTGTTGTAGTAGTAGTATACACAGCTACTATTCAAGATGCATTCTGACTTGCAGTTGGATGTATGGGCGTATTAGGGGTTAATATGTTCAAACCTGCCATAAATATTTAATTGCCAACAATTTATGATTTCTGTCTTTCTAGATACCTAGTATAATGTTTTTTCAATTAGCAACTGAATAAAACCATTGTTGTAAAATAAAATCATTGTTGTAAAATCAATTCATTGTTGTAAAATCAAATCATTGTTGTAAAATAAAATCATTGTTGTAAAATAAAATCATTGTTTTAAAATAAAATCATTGTTCATCTTTCCGCTGTCTCAAAGCCACTTTCTTTTCTCTGGTATTTTGCACTCGTACCACCTCTTATTGATGTGTCCAGCGAGAGAAACTTTCTAGATTTGCAGATACAATACAATATGATAAATACAACATCACATGGTCATAAAACTCGTATCTAAGCTTTGTTATTTCAAATGTTTTAAAATTATCTCATAAAGTCAAAAAGTAGGGCCTGTGACTGCTCTGCCCAGGGACACAGAATTTCTGTCACTGGCCCTGCTTATCATGCAGACCATATAAGGCTTATCTGCACAAATTGGCTGTATATTCCTGGACAATAAAAAGTTTTTATCTTCTGTGCTTTGAATTTAATTTATTTGATTCGCTGATAAAAGTTTAGTTGTGCTGCTGTAGTTTAATCTCTTGATAAGGCGAATAAATAAACTGTCAGTTTAATATCAAAATAAACAAAGGCAACACAGAAACAGGGCTTCCTGTTCGATGGCTGTTCATATTTGTATCTCAAGTTTGCAGGTCTTGTGATGTCGTAGTGCCACGTGCGAGATGTTATTTCTTTCTTTGCATTCTCCTAGATTCCGGCAGCCAGCCGACTAGTAGGGTGACCAAAGTCATATCCTTAGGGCAGTTCCCAATAGATACAAATGTCCCATGTCCTGGGTACGTCCTCTCCGAGACAATGGTCATGGTTGAGACCAAAGCTGGTCACTTTATCAAGTCTTTGCTGTCTGGACTCGTATATTTTTTTGGCTCATTTTCTGTCTAATTTAAATAACTATTCTTTTTAACCATGGTTGGGTCGGGAGCGCTTCTGAGTAGATACTCTTGAAGAAGCGCTATATAAGTGTTTGAAATGAATGAATGAATGAACGACAAATAGATTTTTTAGTTGTAATCTAAATGCTTGTAAATGTATTTTAGTCGGGACATTGCTGATATCTGTGTATAATAATGTGTATCGCTCTTCCCAATGAGTCAAACTCCTAATTGAATTTGACTTTGATTGGAAGAACTGTTGTCTTCCAGAAAGGCAGAAAAGAAATGGGGTCACCTTTATGCCAAGGTCCATAAGTTATGTCATGAAGCTGAAGTTTCTGAGTTCTGATCGTTGCTTGTGCCCACATTAAACTGTGGCTGTAGTTGAGCATATATAACATTGGACCTTCGTTTGATATAGGAGATCTATGGAACCGCGATGGGAAATATCTCTCTGAACATGACCATTTGTTTTGATGTTGGGGAAATTATGTTGCTTAAGCAAAGTATTGTGAAGCTTCTTAGCAATTAAGCGGAATAATAATCGCTGAGTATTAGTTTCATCTTCTTACAGAAATCTGACCTGGCTTCAAGGAATGCAGTCAGACAGCATTTTGTTTTATTTACAGCTGTAGGCCGTACTGCATTAGTGTAATTCCTCAAGTGAGTCATTGAACCTTATGTTCAGTTGGCCAAGTGCATGATATACTAAACATAGATGGTAGGCTAGATCTTAGTTATATCCTGATGCCAACACCTCTCTATGGAAATGACGTCATACGGGGCAGATTCACATGTTCGGACAACCCTTCTGATCTGACGCAGCAGTCCGAATAAGATGTGGCATCACTTCAAATCATGTCTTGGGCGTTTTTGTAGCAGTGCCATAGAAGTTACCAAGTTAGATCAAATAGATTAGATAACACTGTGAGCAGATATTTGTTTTATACTCGCCTACTTATGGCTACTTGTGGGACAGTGTTACTGATTGGCTAAAGCACTTGACCCTGTAACGTGGAGAGAGTGGGTTCAAACCTCCATTGACGCAGTCGCTGTTTAGGGACCTTGAACAAGTCATCATGCCCAGTCTCTTGAAATGGTGCTATATAAATTTACCCATTTCATGCTCAGTTCTTTTGATGTTCTTTTGTTTGGTCATGCATGCACTTCTGAAATGAGAAAAGATGGTGAATTTATAAAATTTAACCCTATTGTATTCGTATTGTATTGTATGTGTTGTTTATGATAGAAACCTTGCACTGATTCATGTTTTATTGTGTATAATTTTGTATATATATATATATATTTTTATATTTATATATTTACATATATATATATATATTTATAAATATATATATATTGTGTATATTTATTGTGTATATTTATTGTGTATTCTATTGTGTATAGATGCAAGTGCAATGGTCATGCAAGCGAATGTCTAAGGCAGACCGGTCAGCATCTTGAGGATCGTCTGATGTGTCGCTGCGAACACAACACGACGGGTCCTGATTGTGGAGAATGCCTTCCATTCTACAACGATAGACCGTGGAGAAGAGCCACAGCCGCGGATGCATTCGAATGCCAGCGTACGTCTACACTGCTCTTCCACTGCCTTTGTGTTTCTAGCCATTGAATCATGCTTATTTTGTAGATATCAACTACCTAAGGCGCCACGCTAAAGCCAAGCAAATGACACCAGCTTAATCATGGGCTTAATCATGAGCTCAGTCATCAGCATAGTCGCAAGCTTAATCATCTGCTTAATTGTCTGCTTAATCATCAGCTTAATCATTAGCTTAATCGTCAGCTTAATTGTAGCTTGATCATCAGCTTAATCATTGACTTAATCGTCAGCTTAATTGTAGCTTAATCATCAGCTTAATTATGGGCGCTGCAATTAAAAGCAATCATTGACCATTATTTTTGGCCGTCTGCATTTTGACAAAAGCTGTAGCGAGATTTTTAGATTCGAAGACTACGAAATTGTAAGACCAAGCAGAAGCTATATTTCATTCATTCATTCATTTCAGGCATTTATATACCGCTTCTTCAAGAGTATCTACTCAGAAGCGCTCCCGACCCAACCACGGCTGAAGAGAACCGTCTTAAGAGCAGAGTAGAACGTAGTCTCAAAGGCTCTAGGCATTAGACATAGTTCCACAGGAAGCCCATTCCAGGTTATAGGGCCAACGACAGAAAAGCCACGGCGCTGCGTAATAGAAGTGCGTGACCGGGGGACAAGAAGCTCAGCCTGTTTAGAAGAGCGGAGAGAGCCAATATTTGCTTAGTTTTGACTTTTAAATGTGTTTTGGTCTGGTGCTGTTGCCATTTGAGCGTTTCCGTTGGCTTTTGTGGTTTTCATATGAGAATGTGAGGCAGAGAATTGGTCACCCGCCCTCATATGCTGAGACTAAGAAGCTGAAGTCACTAACACCTCTTACCCATGGCTGCTGCCTCACTTAATTGAATGCTCTTCTTCTAGTACTATTTTTTTTTGTTTGGTCTTGCATCCATTCTTTATTAAACTCTAGATTTATACAAAAGATTGGTGATTAGTTAGCTACTTAGTGCAGGTTTCATATCACTCATCAACATTGTAGTCATTGTTGTAGTAGTTGTTGCTGTTATGAATGAGAGTTGAAAACTGTGCTTGGCTAACTACTTAAGTGGCTGAGGTTGATGCATGTGCAAAAACCGGATGTCATGGTTTGTTTGGAGGGAATGTTTTTCTTTAACATTTCCACAAAGTCTGAAGTCTTTTTATCTGAATGCTTTCAGCTGATTCTCATCCATCAGACTGTGGTTTTTCTTCATCCTTCGTCATCCGAATCTTTCTCATCCATGTTTCATCTGTTTAACTGTCTCCATAATTATGTCTTTTATATTTTATCTGTTTAATCTGCTTATCTTTGTCTTTCTCATCCTCTCGCCTTTCCTCAGATCTCTTTCATTCCGTTTCTTTACCTGCGTCTTTTCCTCCTTTTCCTCTCTCCAGTTCATTTTTACCCAGTCGCACAACGTTTGAGCTCTGCTTTATATGTTCAACATTTTGGGAAGTAGAATAAATGAATTTGCAGCCTATTTAAGGCATGTCTAAGCCATACATCTAGGCCAGCTCCATAAGGTCGTTTTGCACGCATAAAATTGATGTCCTAGTTCATTGCTTCCTGTACTTAGAAAATGGTAAATTTAAGATGTCCCAAGCCCTGTCGAGAAGCTTATAAATAATTATATCCAAGCTGATTCATGGTTTTAACTGCTTACAATGTCACGATGCCTCATGTCATAAATATTCTTTGATAAATACTCTTATATTCTGTAAAAATAGACCATGGTAAATATTATATGTCAACTCCTACATATTTCTCTGTCGTCGACCATCCACTCATCAGCAATTAAGACCTGGAGCACATATCCTAAGACAAATCTCACTATCCCAAATCTTTATGCAAAAATACTTACAGTACTAGTTCATTAATCAATTCTAGCAACTTTTGATATTCTCTTTTGAAGTTTAGTTCTTTATGCTATGTGATAAATATTCTGCTAAATTTATTTAAATGTTTATGCTATGTGATAAATATTTTGCTAAATATATTTAAATGTTTATGCTATGTGATAAATATTCTGCTAAATATATTTAAATGTTTATGCTATGTGATAAATATTCTGCTAAATATATTTAAATGTTTATGCTATGTGATAAATATTCTGCTAAATATATTTAAATGTTTATGCTATGTGATAAATATTCTGCTAAATATATGTTCCCTGTCATAAATATTCTGCTAAATATTTCCCGTCTGTCGAAATATTTTAAGTGATGACTCTTTCAAGACAAATAGTTGTTGTAATTTAGTCTCCAGACGATGTGTTTATAGGAAAAGGTCGGCTTACAAAGCAATAATAATAATAATAATAATAATAATAATAATAATGACAATAGCAATAATAATATAATAATAATAGGATAGCAATATAAAAATAATAATAATAATATAATGACACTAATAAAAATAATAGTAATGTAATAATAATAATGATAATAATAACAATAATAATAATACGATAATAATAATAGGATAGTAATATAATAATAATATAATGACACTAATATAATAGTAATATAACAATGATAATAACAATAATAATAACAATATAATGATAATATGATAATATTTTAATATGATGATGATAATGATAGTAATATAATAATGATATAATGGTAATAATAATAATATTGTCTTTCCAGCGTGCAGTTGCAATGGTCTATCAAACCGCTGTTACTTTGATGAGGAATTATATCGCAAGACGGGGCACGGCGGCCACTGCACGGACTGCAGGGAAAACACGTTTGGAACAAACTGTGAGCGATGCAGAGACAATTACTACAGACGAACAGATGCGGAGAGGTGCCAGTCGTGCAACTGCCATCCTGTCGGTAAGAAGTCTTCCAGATTTTCCATTTATATTCAGATGGTAAATTATTCTACCTTTACATTCCATGTGAAAAAAGCAGTATCAGGTGTAGCATTTATCGTGTCACAAACCAGTGTGTCGGTTCTGTCTAGTTTTGGTTTTTTCTTTGCTTTAACTCTGTCATCCTCTCTGGAAGTCTTTACTCAATGTTTTCTCACCTCAAAACCTGCCTTTTCTCTCGAGGTTGCATGTGCTGAGAGTGCTTCTGAAATGCTGCAAGAAATATTTTATAATTGGTCAGATACAATACAATACAATTTTCTGAACGACGCTTTTGAGAATTTTTCTGTTAACTCGTATTTTCAGTTGTGTATGTGAAAACTAGAATGACTTACGGTAACTATTATTATCAGTATTATTATTATTATCATCATTATAAATATTATTATAATTATTATTATGGTTGGTTTTGTTGTTGCTTTGTTGTTCTTGGTCTATTCTTGTTCTTATTAATATCATCGTTGTTATTAGAATTGTAATTATTATTAGTATTGTTTTGAATCCATTTCCAAGCAAGAATTCTGTTTTGTTTTGCTCTGGTTTGTTTTTTTGTTCCAAGTCAGTTTTTTGACCATGCCACAGTTTTATATTAATTCTTACGAGAAGCAGTAAGGGGAGAGAGGGATCTTTTTGCGATTTAGTTGATTTTGATGAGGTTGAATAAAAGTATTGACTGACTTATCTAAGACTTTATAGGTTAACTTTAATTTATTTTGTTCATTCGTTTGATTGTATGTGAAGTAATTTGCATATTAATAAATATTTAATTTGATATGATGGTTAATCTGACGCTAGTTATTGGTGCAATTAGGTGCCAGAATTCAGCAGTGTGACATCAGCGGTCAGTGTCAGTGCAAGCCTGGTGTCACTGGTGACAAGTGTGACCGTTGCCAAGCCAATTACCATGACTTCGGAATAACAGGTTGCAGGTATGGTAGATTATATATTCGGTATTTGTATTCTATAAAAGATGAAGTTGTCTTTATATCGGTTGCATTGAATTGCAATTTATTTTATTGAGAATGTAGCTTGTGTTAACATTTATTAATTAGAGTTATCTTCACATTTTCAGATATTTTATATTTGTTGAGTTAAGATAGCAATCAAATGATAAAGTTATAGTGCTTTTGAGAAATGAATTTGGTCTTAGATATACATATAATATATAAATGATTTTATCTCGATATTGGTTGCATTAGGCTGACATTTTTGTCAAACATTTAGTTAGAAACTAGTTTATGTTAACATTTACTAGTGGTGTTCTTATTTTTCTTATTTTGAAATGTCTATCTTTGTTAAGTTAATCCTTTACCTACCGAGGGTGTAGGATTTCCCATACCATTTACCTGGTACGTACTACACTTTGGTCGGGTTCAGTGTCATAAAAAAGTGATTACAAAGATATTTGAGACTTGAATTTGATCTGAGATGGCTTGTTGTCAAAAAAAAGATGACTTGGTGAGGTACCTCAAAAAGCAATTGCAGTTCTCTACTCTAGTCTATTTATGGATTTAGACAGTTTCTCTCACAGTACAATCCAATCAGAGGCGCTCCCAATGCAAAGAACCCCTAAAAAGTCTTAAGATGACGGGTAGAAATAGTATTGCCCTCAGATAGGATCTCAGCATGAGTAATAGAAGAAAAGTCATTCCACGGCTTAGGACCAACAGAGGCATAGACACGATGCAGTGTTGTCAGTTCAAGATGGCCTAAAGAGCAGAGAGGACTCCAGAGGTAGTCGCTGAGATAGTCTGTTTGATGGAAGATCACAAAGGTGGCAATGAGCTATAACAATAACTGTAAAATTAGTCTGACCCAAAGGCGTTTTGCAGGTAGGAAAGAGAATTTTAAACTGAATCCGGGCAGTTCAGGGAAGCCAATAGAGGGTTCAGTTGTAAAAGTCAAAATGTGAGAAACGAGGAAAGCGAGCAATAAAACGAGCTGTGGCACTGATTGGAATGGAGCCAGGTGAAGTTTTGGTTAACCGATGAGCAACGAGTTACAATAGTCAGTGCAGGAACAGATAAAAGCATGAGCCACAAACGAAAACAATTCTGCGATTGGAAAGATTGTTGAATGGCATGGCACTTAGACGCCGCAGACATTAAAAACTGGATCGAGAGAGATTAATCTAGTGAATGTGCAGTGAACTTGAGACTAAGAGCACTGTAAAGAGTAAAAACAAAAACCAGGTCATGGACATTTATGGAGAAGGTAGATTAATTATTAGCTGCTGGTGAGTACCCAGCCAGATCAATTGAGTCTTGGAAGAGGAGTTTAGCATAAGACAAATTGAGGACGCCCAACAATTACATGATGCTATATTTATTAGCGGACAGAGATTAGTGGCATCAGTAACTGTAAAATAATTTACTTTCTTGATACATATCAATGACCTGGTTCTTACTCTAGACAGTGCTCTTTACTTGTCTCGAGTAGTTCTCTGCATATCCACTAATTGATCTCTCTCAGCGTTCATTGCTTTGCTGCCATTAGTTTTAGCATTCGGTCACATTCAGAATAAGAAGGTTTTTTTATAGTAGATGCCTTTGACTTCGTTTAACTATGCAGACATTTTGATACTACATACAAAGTTATTTCACAGTTTCTGATTCCGTTTTATTATTTACTAGCACGTGAAATGTTGCGGAATAGTTATTTATGCCATTTTAATGATGCCTAACATTATATAACAAGAAATAATTTTGTAAGTTTTTATGCCTTTTTGATGAGATTTAGTAATACAAATAAGCTGTATTATGGTTATTGATGCCCTGCTGGTGTGAATGGTTTAAAATGCACATCTAACTGTTTTCCAGGCCATGTCAATGTAACGTTGGTGGAAGCTTAAACAACCGACCGGATTGTGTTCCGGAAACTGGATTCTGCAAGTGCAAGGAGAATGTTGAAGGCCAGAACTGCGACGTGTATGTTGTGCTCACGCTTTTCAACTCGCGTTCTTACACATCTCTCTTTTGTTGCACTGCTAGGCATCGAAAACAATTGTAAATATTTTCAGTCAGATGATCTTCCGCAGAAACATCTGTTTCGTGTGTTTTACTTTTCATTACACAAACCGTAAATTCAGCTCTACGGTGCAGCAATTTTTTACGTTTTGCAATTGTAATTAAGTAGGTAAGTATTAAGTATATTTTTTAATGTAACCAGTTGCCAAACAGCAATCTGGTGAACAAGTAGGCCTATCACATATAAAATTTGCGTAAAATGTCAAAAACTATCAAGACTAAACAAACTAATTGGTGTGTAAACAACATTCTAGTTGTAAATCCTCATTTGATTGTCTGCGCTTGTCAGCACCCGGGAATGCCATCTGCGACGCAAGTTTTAACCCATTTGATGTAATTATGGTTTCTGCGCTGCTTAAAGTCCCACTTGAAAGCCATGCATAGGGCACCAGTTTATTCGTGAGCGCAGATCTGCATGCTAACTGTGTACGCTGTATGCCCTGATCTGGTGAAGAATCCGAGGACTTGAAATTACGGTTCTTCGCTGACTTCCATGATAATCGCATCGTTTTCCTAATTGCGGCGATTACGAATGGCATTTATGTCTTGTCGTGAAGAGGAACGTATTGGGGTCATTGTCTGATCTGTGTAATTATTTGTCCTTGTCACGTGGCTTATAATGGGGTCAACGGTGGGTCTGCATACCATGGGGTGTCTCCAAAAAAACTTCTATCACTGCTGCTCTAGTTTTTCGTTTTGTTCTTTAGTGGCATTAAGCTGGCGCGCAGAAGCTCCTATGTGTTTGCTTGGGATATCAGACTGATGGAATTAGGCTGCATGTTGGTGTGGAACTTGAAATGCTGTGTGCATATTTGCAACTACTCGCAGAGAACACCCATTTTAAATGTAGGCGTAAATTACTCAATTTATATAGCGACTGTGTCTGATCTCGGCCATGGTCCTGTTTCAATGAAATTGAATGAATTCATCAGGTGGGTAATCCTTCATTACTGCTGCCTATTTCAATGGACGCCTCACCATTTAGTTTCCCATGTACAGACTGATAGCCCAAGGTGAAATATCTTTGAAAGCCATCTTTGAGAGGTGAACCACGACCCACAAATTCTCTTATAGGGACAGATGAGTGTGGGATGCAGCCCACATCTAACCAATGTAGCTGACTGGACTAGTTCTAATAATAATAATTATTATAATTGCCTAATTCACTGTATTCCAAAACTGTTGAATATTTTTGACAAATTTTTTATGTTCTCTAATAAAAGTCCGCCTACATCTGCATATTGAACGTGGTAAAATCTTAAAAATGTGAAATGATGCACTTCGCATTATTCCTTTTAATTGTTTCTGGGTCGTTGCCTGAGCTGTTGCCTGCCACCTGGTGAAAGAGGCCGTGTGAAAATGTTTATGCTAAATAGCTGTATGTGATAATCTGTTGCAGTCTAACCTTATAAGTCCCATAGTCCATTATTATAATGCAGAAAGATTCCACTGCAGTTGAAACGGTTTGAAGCAGGTAATCGTAAATTTATATAGTGCCACATCAAGAGAAACTCCTCAGAGGAGCTCCCCCCAATCTGACAGATCCAAACCACGTTCGAAGAGAAATGGTAGGTTGCTGATGCATGTTGCTAAGAGAAAAGATGAAAATGGTCAACGTTTTAATGAATGGAGTCTACTTCCACTCTCTCTTCGTTGCTCAAATTCACTCCCTATTTCGGCTCAAAACTCACTATTTTTCTTTGGCTTTGAAGCACATGGACCTTTAACTGCATCTTCCTCTGGCGGCTGAATATCCGCGCCTCAGATTCACACTTTGGTGTGACCTTGCACACATAAGAAATTTATGTAATAATAATAATAATAATATGGTTAGCCATCAAGTTAGTTATCTGGTTCTTTATCAAAGTATGACAAGCAGCAGCTCAGCTTATGCCACCATAAAAACTGTAATAAAGTTAGTTTAGAAGTAAACGTTTTCTCAGTGGTCATGAGGTTCATTAGTGTGTGTGTGTGTCTGTGCTTGTAGGTGTAAGCAAGGATTCTTTGGGCTGAGAGAGGACGATCCTCAGGGCTGCATGCCGTGCTTCTGCTATGGACATTCGTCAACGTGTACAGCGTCTCCTGGTTATACGACCCGCGTTGTCCACTCAGACTTTGAATCTGGTAAGCATCGGCTATTTCACAACTCGACAAGGCTTTGTTTACCACAACTGCTAATTCCTAATCCTATATGGCTTTGTTTACCACAATTGCGAAATCCCAGCCCTACAAGGCTTTGTTTACCACAACTGCAAATTCCTAATCCTACATGGCTTTGTTTACCACAACTGCTAATTCCTAATCCTATATGGCTTTGTTTACCACAATTGCGAAATCCCAGCCCTACAAGGCTTTGTTTACCACAACTGCGAATTCCTAATCCTACATGGCTTTGTTTGCCACAACTGCGAATTTCGAATCCTACATGGCTTTGGTTGCACTATCTCCTATCTCTCAGCTCAGCATAACTTTGTTCAACCCCATTTACTATTTACAAGCTCAACATGGTTTTTCGTTACCCCGTCTATACCGTTTTCCAACCTTTGTTGTACCTTCTGCCATTTTCCAAAGCTATATAGACTGAGGCAGGTGAGTTGATGCATTGGAGCTCAAGCATCAGGTACCCAGTTTTTAAATTTAAAAATCATATAATACCAATTCTATCTGTCTTGAATCTTGTCTGATTTATTTATGCTGAACAACAACAAACTTACTTTGCATGTCAAGTTTACCATCAATGAATTGATTTGAAAGTACTGTTTAAACCAAGGGTCTCAAACTCAAGTCATCATGTGGGCCACATTTGAAAATTTACAAGGCTCGCGGGCCGCAACATGAGAATATATCGCGCACGAGAAACTATCATGACAGCATGTAGGCCAGATACATGCACTGTAAAATAATGATATTATCATGTAGAATTTGCGTAATAAGCCTATTATATTTCCGTGTTACTATATGGTAACCTACTGTATACAAAATATAATTCAGAATCACAATGATATGAAGCGCATCAATAGAACATTTTTTAGCAATAGGGTTTTCTTCTGTGATGCGACCAATCGAAGTAGGCCTACACCTACGGCTTCTGGTTATCTGTAAGGCGTGTCCATCTTTGAGATGAAAAAAGCTGTTCACATAATTGTAGGTAGGCCTTCTGTTAAACATTGCCATCATGCGTCTTGGAGCCATGTGCAGATTTGGATTTTTTTCTTGTGGTAGAAATGTGTAGAATATCGGAATAACAACTTCGTTGAATAATGTATAAAGGTCTATTTCTGATTGACGGTCACTAACTGCATTTGCATAGCCTAATTATCTGCTGTTGCAGATTCAATGTCCACATCAAAAGAAGTAGAAACAATTTGAACCTTGGTTCACATCCCGAAAAGAATTGCAGATTCGGTTTTTCAGGCATTCTTCTTTTAAAATACCATATGGCCGTCGCGGGCCGCATTAATCGGGTCCACGGGCCGCATGCGGCCCGCGGGCCGCGTGTTTGAGACCCCTGGTTTAAACCATGATAAAAAAATTAATTCAGTTATGACTTAGTCTGGTTGATTTCCTTATAAAATGTCATTCTGCTGTTTTTACTGCCATGGAAGACTGACTTATCATTCTACGTCATTTTGTTGGCCGCTTTTACCAGATCCTGGTTAGAATGGCTTTGTGCCGTAGAAGACAATTAGACAGGAGCTGCAAATACACTTCAGCATATTAATAATTGCTGTTTTTAATTAGTGTTACACTCCAATTAATGAATTAGCCTCAAAGGCACAATGACTCCAAGAACAAGGTCAGACGTGACTGGGTCAAACTAACAAGGTCAGGTCAAGTGGCAACTAGAGGCTTCGGTAAAAGCTTGGAATCTAATGAGCCATTGCGCATATCTAGCAACTTTGTCCCAAATTTGATGGCGTTTAACAATTGTGAGTGAAGGACTTGTTCAAGGTTCCTACTCTACAACTGTCTTGCGTGAGGATCGAATTCGTGCTCCCGTGTTAAAGGCCAACCACTCTAACCAATAGGCCACCGTGCCTCACCTGCTACAATGTGAAACTTTGCCTCAAATGCTACAATGTTAAACTTTGCTTCACATGCTACAATGTGAAACTTTGCCTCACATGCTACAATGTGAAACTTTGCCTCACATGCTGCAATGTGAAACTTTGCTTCACATGCTACAATGTGAATTTTCCTCAGAAGTTTGACTTTTCATCTTATTATTATTGATAACTATGGTATGTCTGTCACTTGTCACTTTAAGTGGCAAGCTGCACTGGTCCCCCAGTCACTTTTAGTACATGGTCGTCGCTTAAGTAATGCGTTATCGGCGCTATGTTAAGTTGCATATTTTCAGTTTTACTTAAGTAATTTTTTTCCATGTTATTTTAAGAAATATACAATATAACCGTAAGAGTTACTTTTTATGGTCCACCATGTATTTTAGTGTTACTTTAAGTTATATATTTTCAGTGTTACTTTAAGTTATATATTTTCAGTGTTACTTTAAGTTATATATTTTCAGTGTTACTTTAAGTTATATATCTTCAGTGTTATTTTAAGTTACGGTATATATCTTCAGTGTTACTTTAAGTTATATATATTTTCAGTGTTACTTTGGTAAAATATTTTCAGTGTTACTTTAAGTAATATATTTTTTGAGAGCCTCATTTTAAGTAACATAATTTTGCTGTGTGAAGCTAACTAAGGTGATGTACTAAATGAACCTGATTGTGTATACATTTTTAGTTAGATCATCATCATCATCATCATCATCGAAATCCTTGGGCTAAACGCCCGTAGGTGTCCGGCGCCACTCTCTGTTTGAGTCTGTCTCGCATCATGTTGCCCATCTTCAACCTGTCCGGTCTGAAGGTCCATACCATTAACATCTTGAACCAGCTAGACCACCTTGTCTGATGAAGAGAATATGGGAGAGAGGCACGAAGGACAACCTGGGTCAATGCCCGTATGTGTCCCACGCTCTCTCCCCCCCGACTCTCTCCACTGGTCTGTACTGACCGGCCTGTGCATGTCAGCTCCACATCATGACACCTTGAAGCATCTGGGTCGCTATGTCACTTGTGTCATGGTTTTTGCGGATTTCTATGGTCTTGGTCTTTTACTGCCAGTGTATCTCCACCCATCTGGCAAACCTTCCTCATTTTATCCGGGCTTAGGACCGGCACAGGGAAGTTGCTGGTTCCCTGTGGCAGAGGATGGATGCAGTTTAACGTCGATAGCTCCTTTTAACTCTCTAAAAACAGCCATGAAGACACAGCTGTGATCCTTTTATTTGGCATAGTTGGATCTTGTGTAGATACAGCAGAGATGACTTTTTATCTGTTTGTCAGGTCCACAGAAATGGAAGGGCGAGTCTCAAGGGGGTCAGGATGTACCACTTGAGTTCGGCTCCTGGACAAAACATATCGGAATTTCCGCTGCGTCATCTGAAGCAGCATATTTTGTTGCACCAGGTACCTCTTCTTATATGTGTCGCTGCATTTAAATATTTTCATATACGTCTCAGATGTTTCTATGTACCAAATGGACTGTTCTAAATGATTTCTGCCGATATTAACAGCATTTGTTGACATAAAAGTTTGTCAAACTCTGAATCCCACATTTCATTCGTCGTCATCTTCAACTCCACCACCATCATCGTTGCCATTATCTTTCTATCATTTTTTCATCTTCTTTATTAGACTTCTTAATGCTTTCAATGCCGTTTGTGAGGTGCATTTAGTTGACCGATTCCTTTTCAACTATGCACATGAATAAATTTATTTTCTTTGTGAGTCTAATGATTTATTCTGAGATTTACCATGCATGTAAATCAATTTATTAATTAGTAACTCTATTGAGTCATTGTTGAAGAATTATTTCATAGGTTGCATCTCTGCACTTGTCTGGGTTTGAACCACCATACTACAAAAATACCATTCAGGATGACAGCAATGTCATAAACTTTGTTACCGAAATAGACCAGGCATAGCAGCACATATCTGTGGGCGTAGGACTACTTGAATGGTTTATAGAAAGTGTGTTGATAAACACACATATTGGTATCTGACGCTTGTGGAGAAGGCGACATTTTGCCTGTGTTCCAACCACCTTGCACCTATTCGCCGTACTTGACATGAGATGATGATGTATTTTTGCTCACGTCTTTAGACCGTTACCTTGGCGACCAGAGACTGAGCTACAACCTGTTGCTAACCTTCACCCTGAGGGTCGGGGAGGAGGGATCGAAACCATCAGTGGCCGATGTGATCATAGAGGGAGGCAGTGGGCTGAGGGTATCTGCCCCAATCTTCGCTCAGGGAAATCCCCGGCCAAGGACAGTGAATGAAGACTACAAGTTCCGCTTGAACGAACACGCCAGCTACCAGTGGACGCCTCGTCTTACGTCCGCTGAGTTCGTGCGTCTCCTCTCGAATGTTACCGCCATCAAAATCAGAGGAACGTATTCGACTGAAGGTAAGGTCGATTTCATCTGAAGTAGACTAATTTCTTATCGTTGCTGCTTTTAAGTGATGTTTGTAAAATGTATTTACGAGGGAGAGCAGTGATGAATAGGCTTACCAAAAGTTGATGACTGTACATGTGAAATCTTTGATATGTGATCTATGTAAAGCAAGTGGAACTACGATCTATGTAAAACAGGCGAAAGTATTATATTGGATCTCTATGTAAAGCAGGTGGAGCCATGATATACGATCAATTTAAACAATGTCAGCATCAAAACTTTGCTGTTAGTCACCTCTAAGTGGCAGGTTTCCTCATGGGGGTTCTTAGGCATGTCGAAGAAATCAAAAGTAAAGAAAATGTTAAAATTTCAAAGAATTTTTCGAAGAAATCAAAAGTAAAGAAAATGTTAGAATTTCAAAGAATTTTTTGAAGAAATCAAAAGTAAAGAAAAATGTTAACAATTTCAAAGAATTTTTCGAAGAAATCAAAAGTAAAGAAAAATGTTAACAATTTCAAAGAATTTTTCGCGTTCATAGTCAGGTGAAGAGTAAAACAGGCAGGTCAAAATGGATCTGTCGCGACCTATGGCCATCATTGGAGATATCTCTATGCATTATCTATGTTATCTTTGTGATGAAATTTCTTTGTTGTCGCAACAACAGGAGTTGGGTTCTTGGACAACGTGAGATTGCAGTCCGCCAGAGAGGGCAGCGGTGGAACTCCAGCCACGAACGTCGAGCAGTGCACGTGTCCCGAAGGTTACGTCGGCCAGTTCTGCGAGTCGTGCGCTCCAGGGTATCGGCGGGAACCGCTTGGAGGCGGACCGTTCGCGCGTTGCATTCCATGCAACTGCAACAAACATTCGGATACGTGCGAACCAACGACAGGTGATCATTGACGGTTCATGTTCTTTAGGAACGGTTCTTTGTTGTGAATGTTCTTTGGCTTTCGCCGCAAGAACATTGACAGCGGAGAACTGGTATCTATTAGATGCTTGAATTTGAAGAATTGTAAATTGATGATCAGGAAAGCTAATAATGACATGACAGAGTGGTATGAAGAACTACCAATAATTGGCAACTGCTGTAGCACCAGTTTATATGGTTGTTGTTGTTGTTGCTGATGCTGTTGTATGAAGATTTGAAACATGTAAGTTAGTTTAACTAAATACAGCGACTGTGTAAAGGGTAACAACCGAAAAGGATTTAAAATACCCGCTTCCAGTTATGCTTTTGCACAGTGAAACAGATAATTATGAAGTGGTTAGAAATGACATTTGACTCGATTGTAACTGCATTTAAATTATGAAGTGGTTAGAGGTGACATTTGAATCGTTTTTAACTGCATTTTTTTAAACCTAGACTTAGTAACATATCGTGATGGTAGTAATAGTAGTAGTAGTAGTACCTAATAGTGGTAGTAGTGGTAATAGTAGTAAAAGTCCAATTATTGAGATATATGGCATTGTGCTGTAGCGCATGGCAAGGTGTAAGTGGCAGCACAAGATATATTAATGAATGTTAAATTCCTGGTCATCTTCGAGATGAGAGTTAGTTGTGCTACATGGACAGTTTCATTAAACCTATCATTACCCTTTTACACTGAATTGTTAAACTTCTGATTTTATTCATTAGGATTGTTTTGCATCATTGATGTGTCAGGCGACATATTTTCATAGTTTGCCCTTTTGTACACAGGACGCTGCATATGCCAGCACAACACGGCTGGACTGAACTGTGAGCGCTGCGCCCCGGGTTACTATGGTTACGCTTTGGCCGGAACGCCGAACGACTGCAAGGCATGTCCTTGCCCGGACCATGGACAGTGCGTGGAAATGCTCAACGGAGAAGTGTCGTGTGTTAACTGCAGAGAAGGCTACACTGGTCAGTAAATCGAATTGTATTTTTCGTTCATTTCATGTGCTGGTCATCAAATACAGTTTGATGATCTGAATTCATTCATTCATTCATTCATTCATTCATTCACTGGTCAGTAAATCGATTTGTATTTCGTTCATTTCATGTCCTGATCATCAAATACAGTTTTTATTCATTCATTAATTCATTCATTCTGAAACTTATATAGCACCCCATCAAGGAAATTACTCAGAAGCACTCCCAGACTCCAGCGCGCCCATTAAGAATGGAAGTTTGGCGAGGAAGGATTCTGGTAAGAGTCCCAAGGTGTATATGCAGCTCCAGAGAAAGGCCATTCCAGACGGAAATCAATATTTTCAGTTCTAATCTCACTTAGCGTTAAAAAAATCACTGGTGATGTGATAAAAATGAAAGAGAATCATTTGAGTTGACTTGAATGTCAAATTTGTCATATGTATATGTGGACATTTATATAGCACCTTAATATGCATATATATTTATATAGCACTTTAGAATGACCTCACGAAGGTGCTATATAAATTTACGATCTGTTTTAGGTCTCCGATGTGATCTGTGCGCTGACGGTTATTCTGGTGACCCAGAAGGTAAATTCGGATCGCGCAGACCCTGTACGAAATGTATTTGCAACGACAACATTGATCCCAACGCAGTCGGCAACTGCAACAGGTATGAGCAGTTTTCTTTTAATCAAGTCTTTCATTCCTGTTTAGCTCCAGTTGTTGTCTGTCATTGATAACCGTAAATGGTTTATCTGCTTGGTGATGAATAATTTTTTCTATTCTATTCCTATTGTATTCCTATTCTATTCCTATTCTGTTTATCTTTTGCTATTCCATTTTATTCGTTATACATTCATATTCTGTTCTATCCTTATCCATCATATGACTTTTTCTAAGGTGCTTTGTAGAAAATATGACTTGATTTCTATAATGCAGATTATTATATTGTCAGATTTTCAAGTGCGTGTATTTTCCTTTTTCCAGCACTACAGGTGAATGTCTGAAGTGTATCTACAACACGGCAGGTTTCCACTGCGACAGATGTCTATCGAGTTACTATGGTAACGCCCTTGCACTGCCTAAAGGACAGTGTAAAGGTGAGTGCTGAGTGCCGTATAGATTTCAATTATAAGGCGTTACGATTGAAGCCGTAGATGTACAACTAATGTGTAATCACGTCTTTTGAACTTGGTTACTAAGGACACTTGGTTGGCAAGGTCACTTGTTGGCTAAGTCCACTTGGTTACTGAGGACACTTGGCTAATAATTCCACTTGGCTACCAAAGTTATTTGTTGGTTAAGGTCACTTGGCGGCTATGGTCAATTGGTTACTAAGGTCACTTGGTTACTAAGGTCACTTGGTTACTAAGGTCACTTGGTTACTAAGGTCACTTGGTTACTAAGGTCACTTGTTTACTGAAGTCACTTGACTACTAAGATACTTGTTGACTAAGGACACTTGGTTGCTAAAGTAATTTTTGCCAAGGATACTTGGTGGCTAGGATACTTGGTGGCTAAGGTCATAATTTTGGCAAACTAAGGTGACATGCTTGACTAAGGTCAAGTTGCTGTCATAGCAGAAATTCTCTTGCAGTTGCTGTTCAATATTTCAGGTTTTCATGTGACCTTGAATATCACAGTGCCTTCCAGACAGGTTCCAATATAAATTTTCGCAGTACAATACATCCAATGCCTTCCATGTGTTATTAGAGCTGATCATGTAAAAATTTGCAGGTAGGCTACAGAAAGATGTTCATTCCTAAATCAGACTTCGGAAGACTTTTTTTATGGGCAGCCCTGTCACACTGAGAACGCTTCTGAATAGCTTTGCTATGAATAACGCTTTTCAAATGTTAACGTTAGATTTGATTAGATTAAAGATATTTTCAGTTCTTTGCAGTGAGTTGAGTTTTCTCGTTGTTACCGTTGTCTAGCATGCAACTGCTATGGACCAGGGACAATGCGGGGTCACCAGGGCGCGGAGTGTGACCAGACGAACGGTCAATGCCATTGTCGGTCAAACGTCATCGGACGCAACTGCGACCAATGTCTCGAGTCGTACTGGAACATCGACAGCAGCTCAGGTTCACCATCTGTCTGTCTGTGTATCTGTCTGTCTGTGTCTCTGTGTATCTGTCTGTTTGCCTGTCTGTTTGTTTGTCTCTTAAACCGAGAAGTTTTAGAAAAGTAGAGGAATCAATAACAGTACGAAGGTCATTCAGCACATTCTACTGCAATGACTTATGATACAGAATTTCAGCTCTGAGACATTTATGATGCACATAAGGTTACACTGTTTATAAGTGGCCAGATGGCATCTGGATTTGAAAACGAGTGTGGGGACGCCATCCACAACCATCCAGTCAAACGTCTTGCGTGCGTGCTACTCTGATGAATTTATTGAAAAGTAAACGAAACTTAATTGTGTCGTTGCATAAATTGAGCAGAAGTAATTGAAATAATTTTTATTTATCAAAACCGTTCGTGTTTTTAATTTTCCGTCCGTTCTCATGTTTTGTTTCGGTTGCGTTGATTGCGTTAGGTTGCGAACGATGTAACTGCGATCGTGTTGGGTCGTTGAACGTCTCGTGTGAAGTGAGGACCGGACAGTGTTACTGTAAACCGGGAGTGTCTGGCAAGCGCTGTGACCGTTGTGACGAGAACTACTACGGTTTCTCACACTCTGGATGTAGAGGTGAGTCGTCCTTTACTTGATTGGCTCGCTGTAAATCGGGTGTGGGGCATGTTGGAGTATAGGAGTATATTTGGTGCCTTGAAACTGGAAGGAAGGTTGTGGGTTTGAATCCACCTCAAGCTGCCACGTAGGGACCCTGAGCATGTCCTTCACTCGCATTTGCTCATTCGATTCGACGTGAAATTCAGATTAAGTGTGCGTGCTGTAGTCGAGAGCGCCTTTGAGTGGAAATTTTGAAGGGGCGCTGCAGCAAGTGCTCATGCATAAATGAGTGCATTAGGTCGACTCTTGTGTCATGGGTGAATTTTTGAGGTAGTGGATGGGATTCATTTCTCGACTAGTATATTCTTCTATTGTCAGGGCTGAAAGTGGTTTGGAAAAGTTGTCGGGTCTGACTTTGGCGTACGAGCCGACGCCTTTGAGCCGAAAATATTTCTGACGACTTTTTAAAGTCATATGCCAAAAATTTTCCAAAATCATTCCATTTTTACCTATTTTTTTAGATTTTTGGCCAAATTTGCTAAATACGCGACCCGGCTGAGACCCGGCACCTAGAGGTCCAGAAAATCAATGCAGGGTCGCAGACCCCAACAGACCCGGCTCATTTTCAGCCCTGTCTATTGTGCAAAAACAGATGCTGGTGCATCAAGACAGACAAAATAAGCTGCAAGCAAGTAGGAGGAAGTTGTTGGGTTGATGCTGTCAATGACTTAGTGTTAGATACTATGAGTTTTGCTCTTTCCGCTTCTGGCTCTAGTTATGCTTTAGTAATTTGCTTTTTTTGTATCTTCTCGGAAGATAAAGCATTTGCTTTAGATGACTGGTATGTATTGCTTTCTTTCAGCTTGCAACTGTAATCCGGACGGATCACGAACGCAGCAGTGTGACCTGACGACGGGAGATTGCCAGTGCAGGCATAACATCGAAGGTCGTGTCTGTGACCGATGCGCCGAGAACAAGTTCAACATTTCAGCCGGTTGTCTTGGTAAGACTTTGATTTCACTTAGTACGATCTATGATAATAAGATTTCTATGCTATCACTCGCTTACATCCTCCATTTTAACCAATGCCTCTTTTCGGTGTCTCAAGACTACTTTTCTCTCTCTTGGTCTAGCGTACTGGGAGCGCCTCTGATTGGTGTGCACTGTGAGAGGCGCTTTATAAATTTATAATTACAATACAATACATCATTACTTATTTGCAAGATGTCTCCCTTTGGCTTCCCTTCATAGAGTGCCTGTTTGAATCTCCTTCTTGATACATACTGTTAGGTTCATGGAGCAAGTCTTCACCAGCTTATCGCATCAAATTGATGTGTCTGATTGGATATGATTCATTCATTAATTCATTCAATGAATTTGTATAGCACCTCTTCAAGGGGACTACTCAGAGGCACTCCCAACCACCAGCTGGCCAAATAAAACTGTCCACTGTTGAGTGCAGGGTGAGCTTCTCTGCCCCTATATGAGAACCTCTGTCAGGCACAGCATTGTGCTTAAAAATTCTGTCCGGCCTGACGGTCTGGAATGGCTCCCACTAGCTTTGTTTTGAGTGCCTTGTCTTTCTTATATTTATAGTTAGAACTGTCTTCTTTTATCCTGGGTTGGTTTTGGAGCCTTCCTTAGTAGTCACTGATCAGGAGAGCTACAAAAATATCGACAGCGAATGAATGAATATAAAATTTGCAATAATAATAAACTCTGATTTAATCTTAACTTATTTAACTGAGATTTTCACGAATTTATTTCCTGTAGATTGCCCGGTCTGCTACAACCTCATACAACAGCAGGTCACCATTCTCAGACGCAAGATTACCGAGCTGACCCTGATCATCGAAAACATCAAGAATAATCCGTCTGCAATTGACGATGCTGACTTCCGACGCAAACTCGACGCCGTCAATGACTTAGTGAACAGGTTGTGGCAGGATGCGAAGTCATATACCGGTCTGTACGAGTTTTACTCTTTCCACTATTTGTTCTACTTCTATTGCTTTAGTTGAACAAGATCTGCACTAATGTTTTATCAGAACAGAAGCTTGTCTGTAAGAATGTTGTATGTTATCAGCACACCTCCCAGGTCCTCCCTACTGTCGACCACTACTAACTATTTACTCCTTGTTTCCTGCAACTGTTAGGCATGGTCTTTTAGCTGAGCAATGTTGCAGAGCAGTTGTGGGCTTGCAAGCGTTCCTTGCCTCTGCCCCGAGGAATGGAATTGATTGCCGCTCTTTCTTTGTAGCTCAAGTTCGTGTCTTTCGAAGTAGAGGCTGAGAGTGAGACTGTTTCTAGATAGTGAACAATGTTCAGTGTCTTGTGCCATTGGTAAAATATGATGAGCAGACTATTGCTGTTTTGTGTTTAAGACCATGTAGTTATGATTCTTCATGTAGAATATTGCTAGTAATAATAAGATGAAAAAGAGGAAAAGTGCTAGAAACATAATAAGCTTTTCTTGATGCAAGAATCGTAATTCAGAGACATTGAGCTCTAAGGAGATGACAATTCAGACTATGATGATGATGATGATGATGATGATGATGACGACGACGACGATGATGATGATGATGACGACGACGACGACGATGATGATGATGATGATGATGATGATAATCTATTTCCAGGTGCGGATGGTTCTCTGTCGGAGCAGATGGAAGCGATTCGTTTGATCATAACTGACCTCATCTTCACGCTGACCACAATAACAACGAACATTGACCACGCGTCGCATAGCTCTCACAAGGCGGCCATAGACACGACAGCTGCAGAGCGAGCGATCGAAGAGGCTGAGCGAGCACTGAGCGCAGCTGAGCGACATCTTGAGTACGAGGGACAGAACGCGCTGAGGCAGGCGAAGGAGGCGCAGATGAACCTCGGAATGCAGTCGGAACGTATGACGAGAATTGCGCTGGAAGCGCGAACGGAAGCGGAGAGGTGAGGAGTCGGAATTTCTATTTCTACACGCTTGCTTGGGTTGTTATTAGTAGCCGTCTTAACCGTTTGCTGATCGAGGGTGGCACAGGATTGCCCATGCCATTTGCTATACTTTGGTTGGAAGGGTTAAATGCTTGTCCGTAGAAATTGGGGTGATTGTGAATTTTTTAAATAAATATTAGTTTAGGTCGTTTTTGAGAAACTTTGCTCGACCGCCTGCACTTTCTCCCCCACCCACCTCCCCTACTCAAATGAAAACTCATCGGATTTGAACAAATTGTGGGGAACATTTTTTCAGAGTGAGGTGTTTAAGACCACACCAAACCACCATGTAGTGATGCCACTGGACCTGTTCAATCAATCAATCAATCAATCAGTCAATCAATAAAAATTTAATATAGCACTCTTCATGATACCCACCTGTGGGTGTTCCTTGCTCAGCCATGGTCTAGCCATTAATATTGTACTTTTCCGGGTCACAGCAGGCATTTTGTGAGAAACTGCTGTATCTTGGGCACAGTTATTTTGTGCCTGCGGCTTAATTGTAGAACTTTGTAGTCAGTATCACAGTTAAGGAAAACAACCATAAAATATTTGCAGAACAGCTTGCACTACTTCGGAGGTTTTATTAGAAAACTGATACTTGAAAAATACAAGCACAATATATGCGTCAACTGATAATTTAGTTCTTGCTGCCTGATTTATCGTTATTTCAAAATAGATGTATGCAATGTTGGTGCGGTTTTTTTGTAGACAAGAGGCAAGTGCTATGCAGATTGAGAAGACAGCAAAGGACGCGCTGAGCACATCAGAGGAGGCGCTGAGAACAGCACAAGAAGCTCTTCAGAAGCCATCACAGATCGGCGAAGATATCGAGAAGATAAGACGCGAGTAAGTCATTTTGGGATCAGGAATATTATTTTATTATTGCTACTATTATAATTAGTTTTATTTAATTTGATCAATTTCTCGCATTTGCTATTGTGCCGCCTCTTCAAGCTAGCTACTCAGAGACGCTCGTGACTACAGCGTGGACACTGTATTGGAGGTATGTCACTAGTAACAATTAATTAAATAAATGAAAGCTATTGAATATTATGAATATCGTAGGTATGTCACTAGTATCGGAGGTATGTCACTAGTAGCAATTAATTAATAAGTGAATATTATGAATATTATTATTAGTAGTAGTATTAATTCCAGACGTAGGAAGTTTCGCATCCTGCGTGTAAATCTCTTCTTCTTTCAATCAATCAATCAGTCAGAATTGATATAGCACCCCTTTGCGAAACCTTGATGACCATTCTGATTGATTGATTGATTGATTAATTTGGCATTCTTGGCTGGAAGAGCCTGTTAGTGGACATCTTGAAGAGGCGACACGTGTAACGAATGAAAAAATTCATGAATTAATTAAATGTATCGGTTTATTTTACTGTCCTGATTTCTTTCAGAGTGACCGATACGAGTCGACTTTATAACCAGACGAAAGTTTTGGCCGAGGAATCTCGTCAGAAGGCAACTGATGTCTATCGCGAGTCGCTCACCATCTACACGGAAGTTGACTCTATTCGAGTATCTCACGTGGACGTGTCGTCGCTGAAGAACGAAATAAATCAAGTCAAGGAAGAGGTGAGGGTCTAACGAATCATAATAAGTTCATCAAAATGTAGCTTTCATAATACATGGTCTTCTTTTGAACCTCGATATGATTCCCATTCAATTGGCTCATACTTTCACAACCGTAGACGCAGTATATTAATAGCTCTCCCGGGAGACACTTGGCTTCATATCCCGCAGCTGTGGTCGTCCAGCAGTCCAGACTTTGATCCGGAGTACATGTACTGGAAGAGCGCGTTTTTCATTCACGCTTATTCATGACATCGATAACCGTAGGGTGCGTCTGTTTGAAGAGGATCACGTGGTCAAACAGCTACCAATCGACCGGACCATCAAACAGTAATGTCTACGTGTAGTCTGTACGGTCGTGTGTCCGTGAACAGAAAGGACATTTTGAGCACCACATATAGCTGAATTTCACTTCCTTTCAGGTTTTCCATGTTAGAAAGTTTAATTTTTCGTTGCTGCATTTCAAACACTTGTAAATTTTACAAACTCTCGAATATTTCTAATCGGTTTTAGGATCTCGGGCAGGCCTAAATATATTCACTGTTGCTGTGTTTAAAATTTCAGACAAATCCTAAAAGTTATGACCAAGTTATGACACTTTTGTTTTGTGTTCTACTTTTCATCCGGACACAGTGTATATTCCAATTATACTTATAAGTTTCATGGTGATGTCGTTTTCAATCTTTAGGCTGGACAGATAAAGACGGAGGCTGATGCGTTGATCGAGCGACATCGGACGTTGATGGCTGATGTCGATAAGCAGAAGCGGGATGCTGCGGAGCTGCTGCAGAACGGAGAACGCCAGCAGCAGATCGCGGATGAACTGCTGGCTGATGCAGACGTTGCTAGGGACATTGCACGAAATGCGGTTGCTAAGGCCGAAGGAACGCTGCGTGAAGCCAATCAGACGCTGAAAATCCTCCGAGGTTTGTAACAGCGTGAGACGATGCGAACATGTGTGTACCTGATTTGTATGCATTTGCTTAAGCATGCAAGTGTTTATGTATTGTATTGCATTGTATTTATATAGCGCCTCTCACAGAATGACTATTCAGAGGTGCTCTCAGCACGAAAAACTCTGTGGGAAAAGAAATGTTTTTTTAAGAACGAGAGACTGATAAGGAAAGATGAGTCATTAGTTTAGCGCGTAGTGATGGAAGAAGGTCATTCCAAATGGAGGGACCAAC
The DNA here is from genome assembly GCA_949752735.1 of Lumbricus terrestris. Lineage (NCBI taxonomy): Eukaryota > Metazoa > Annelida > Clitellata > Crassiclitellata > Lumbricidae > Lumbricus > Lumbricus terrestris. The sequence continues at coordinate 36,777,522 of OX457047.1, forward strand.
CACAGCAATGTTGGGCAAGAACAATCCTAGTCCTGGGAATAAAAGGATCAAGACATGTAGAACGCAATGTTATTATTAAGTATGTTTGCATGTATTTATTTGTGCATGTATGTATGTATGTATGTATGTGTGTGTGTGTGTATGTATGTATGTATGTATGTATGTATGTATTTATGCATTAATGCTCATTCAAATTTTAAGCTTTATCATCTTGGTGCTTAAAAAAAATGTTTTTCAAGATAGATGATTATCGATACATGCTGACTGAAACCATCACATCTAATTTGACTAGTATTTTTTATTTTTCTTTCAAGTCGCAAATTACTGCTGTGTTGTATTTCGATTTAGTCAGTCACTAGTAACGGACAATGTTGTTCCTTACGTGTAGTTAGGTTTACTTATTTAAATCGTGATGCTTAGTCTAATTTCAGCTTTGGCCAGCTTTGTATGACTGAACATTATGAGCATTTAGTTTTACTTACTTAAATCGTGATGCTTAGTCTAATTTCAGTTTTGTATGACTGAACATTATGAGCTGCGGCTTCTTTTGTTAGAGTTTGATCGCAAAGTGAAGGAGAACAAGAAGGAGGCGGAAGAAGCTCTGAAGAGGATTCCAGAGATCCGGGGCTACATAGACCAAGCGGAACAGAAGACGCAGGAGGCACGCGATAACCTCAAAGATGCAGAGTTTGACGCCGCAGCTGCCAAGGAAATCGCCGATGATGCGAAGGCGACGGCTGAAAAGGCATACCTTGTATGACCTCTTACTTCTCATTCTCGTAAACTAATGGCTGCTTCTAGCAAAACCTTTCATTCACGTGTATCAGAATTATCCCAGCATCTCAACTGCGGATTTTTTATGCATTTCTTAAATGTCAGTATCTGATCAATCAATCAATCAATCAATCAATCAATTTGTTTATTAGAAGTACTAAGCTGACACAGATGCATGTCTTTCAAAGTAGTGGCTGAGAGTTGTTTTAAACAGGCAATATTGTTCATGGCATTTACAGCAACTGTCACAACACAAAAGATAAAATATTATGTTAGTGGATGTGCTTAAAAATAATACGGGAGAAGAAGTTATGTGGTCTTTAACAGGTAACGAGAAGTTATGTGGTCTGGCATGAAGGTTATACCACTTACTAAAAATGAGGTCAATTCTTCCACTAGGAAGTCTGATTCAGTTTGACTGCAGAGCCTTTCCTTCTCCGTGGCTGGCCCAGCAACCTGGAACATGCTTCTCTGAACTATGCGGCACCTCCTGATCTGTTCTCCGTTTCACCAAATGTTGAAGACGGTTCTTTTTCACGTAGCGTGTGCCGGGTGTGCCGTTGAGTATGGATCTTGAAATGTGCTATATATATATATATATGTATATATATATGTGCATATATGTGTGCATATATATAAATATGATTCTGATTGTTTTCCACCAAAGATTCTAAATAAAGACTCCGAGACATTTCCTATTACACTATGACGTCAGATCTGGTCTTTCAATTAATTGTCTTCATTTGATTTATTTTAAAGGAAATCACGCAGATACGAAACGAGACGGAGATAACGCGACTTCTCGTGGTGACCGTGAGAGACGAATCCGATCGGATTCTGGCCGACGTTGATGACATCGAGCGTCGACTGGAAGCGCTGGAAAGACAGGCGGAGGAAGACGCGGCTCTTGCGAGGACGGTAAGCGCTTGAAGCAGAGATCAAATCTGTCCTTGATCATCCATGTTCCACCTGAGCTGTCCATTCTGCCTTCCTCGTCTTAACTTCAGCATGTTTTCCTCGTTTTTAGAAATAAATAAAGTAAAGTGAATATGCCTTGGTTGAAACAGCTGTGAATGGTTTGCCCTTCTGGGCAGTGAAGAAATGTACTGTTAGCGATTGTGATCACTCTGTAAATGTACTGTAAATGTACTCGGATTTTATTTAGCAGCCATATGGCCTCAACGCTGTTCATTTTTCAGCGAATTGATCAGGTGATATCCTTCACCACCACTGCCAGTTGAATGGACGCCACTGTCGCCACACCAGTTAGGTCCCAGTGCACAGACTGTGATAGCCTGAGATTTTGAATCTCTGAAATAAGCCACCTTCGAGAAACGAACCACACGCTCTCTTTCACAGAGTCGCATACAGACGTGCGGCCAGTGCTCTCACCGATGCAGCTAACTGGGCCAGTATGTATGTAGATGAATTTAGAATGAGTGTTCCTCTTCGAATATATCGCCAACGCTACTCTTTCATTGTAGAATGTAAAAACCAGCCAATATCAGAGCAGACAAAGAAGGAGGCAATATTTATGTGGTTCTATGTGTATTTATGAGATTTTTGCTTATGTGAATTTATGTGCTTTGTGAATTAATTTGTGTGATTTCGTTTATGTGGTATTTATGTGAAATTTGTGTGATTTTGTTTGTGTAAATTTCTGTGATAATGTTTTTTTGGATTTCTGTGATTTCTCGTGAAGGCCTTGGAGAAGGCGGATAACGCTAAGACTGCTGCAAGTTCAGCGTCATCATCTGTAACTGGAGCTCTCAGTACCGTTGAAAGCATTCTACGTCAGCTGGGTACGTCTCTACGAATAACGGATTTAGTCTTATCAGTTGTCACAGCTCACTGGATGTATTGACTGGATTATAAAAGTGCCACTCGATTTTAAAACGTATAATTTGTATCTTACATGGTGTCTACCGGTACATGCTAATAATTATACTTAAAGGTAAGCGTAGTTTAGTCACATGTTTATCAAGAAACTATATGGCAAATGATATATATTTCTGACTATATTCGTGATGTCTTACACTGGCTTCCGGTTCAGTCACGCATTCATTTCAGGGTTACTTCTTTTGCTTGGCGCTGCGTCTTGGGCACAGCACCTCCCTATCTCTGTGAGTTCTTCACCTTGACCTCAACTGCTGTGGGTCGCCGATCTCTGCGCTTGGCCTCTAGAGGTGACTTCATGGTTCCTTATGCCCGCACTGCCACTAGGCAGAACAGGGCATTTTCGGTCACTGGACCTTCCGCTTGGAATGACCTTCCCTCTAACCTGCGTTCCCACCCTCGGAACATGTCTGGCTCTTTCTATAGATTGCTCAAGACTTTTCTTTTTGACCGGGCCTGGGTCGGGAGCGCCTCTGAGTAGACTCCTTGAAGGGGCGCTATATAAATTACATAGATAGATATAGAAATAAAATGTTTGGTTAGTTTTTGAGGGGTCGTTTTTTTATCAAGCTCCTAGGAAGTCGAATGTTCGTGTAAGCATAAATTACCGCAATAGTTCGAATCTACCGGTACTCGAAGTTACAGGCTTTTCACACACCTTGACACATATATATGACATGTCTCCGTGAAAATATTAGAAACTAATGTCATTCCAGTCTTTATATTTCCTAATTTTTATTTTTATTCCTGACATGTTTCACATCACAAGTGAACTATTGGCCATGCGCGGTGTATAGGCTGTAACGTTTTTTGGTCGGTCCATCTTTCTGGAATAAGTTACCTATTAGTCTCCGTAATATCATTTGTCTTTCTTTGCCCCTTTTCTGCAAGCGTTTGAAAACCATTCTCTTTGATTGTGATTTGGTGTCAGGTCGGGAGCGCCTCTGAGGAGATTTCTTGAAGGGGCGCTATATAAATGTACGATTACAATTACAATGTAATAGGTGTAAAAATTGTCTAGGTTAAACTACTTTGTCTAGCTGTACCATACTTTAATGGCTAGAGTGCATGCTGTGTCACATAATGTAATGTCGAGGGTAGAAGCATGGGCGGAGTTTGGTTTCCGTTCTTGGAGGGGCTAAAGCCTTCTTGGGGGGGAAGGCTAAGCCCAGGAAAATAAACCATTTACACGGTAAAAAAGATGAATCTGAGTCTTCTTGGGGGGGCTTAGCCCCCCCAGCCCCTGATAAACTCCGCCCATGGGTAGAAGTTAACGATGGATGATAAGCTGTTAATATTTCAACTTGTATCAACTTGATTAGACACACACGAACAAGAGAGATTAGTACTACTTGAGAGTTTAGAACATGTACATTTTGCTAATTCTTTTCAATCAATTTGAGTCAATCGCTATCAACCTGTATTAAATGTTGTCTTTTCTTCCAGCCGGTCTAGACGAGATTGACATAAGAAAATTAGATCAGCTTGAGATCAGCCTCAACTCGGCTGAAGCGACCCTTGCCGAGGCCAACATAGAACTGCGGTACAAAGAGCTGGAGGAGCTGAATAGAGAGATGTACCGCTGGCTGTACGACTACAACAACCAGCTGAGTCTGCTCACTGTGGATGTTGAAAACATCCGTGACATCAACGCGACGATACCTCGAGATTGTTTCAAAAAAATCATCCTTGAACCGACCGAAAAGCCAAAGGCTGCCGGCCGTTAACGACTTTTGTTGATGACGAAGAACGCAATAGCCGTAGTGTTAGTTCTGTGCCTGTTCCTAGTTTACAACTGTCTGTAGCTTTACAATAGGACTATTGGGAGTGGCATGTGGATCATAGAGTCAGTTGTGTGTTCTACAGATAGCCGATTGCAAATGTGGTTTTAGAGTTCGTGCCAGTGAACCAGTTTTACGAGACTGCGCAGGAAGTTTCATGACGAGTTTGTTTGGGGTAGAGATAACCGAACCGGTTAGAAGATGTTACACGTATATCAGTGGTTCCCAACCTTTTTTGACTTGAGGGCCACTTTTTCTAAGTTGGAGGACACGAGGGCCACTTTTTCTTAGTTGAAGGACATTAGGGGGCCACAAGGTTAAAATCGTATTAACTAAAAGCATATAAAATTGTTATAATTGATTCAAAATATAATGTTTGATGTTATTATCAACATTTACATAAAATAATTTGTAATAGAAAATAATAATGTGTTCTATCATGTCCAAATTGTTAATTTTTTCATATATGTTTGATAATTCTTTGAGAGATGAGGGCCATTTTCTGAGGCTGCGGGCCATTTTCTGAGGCCTGGCGGGCCGCTTTTGGCCCGCGGGCCACGGGTTGGGAACCGCTGACGTATATCATTCAATCGAATGAGTTCAATAAATAAAATTGGTCAATATCTCTGGTGGGGTGACATCGATGATGTGAGGCGCTGGTGAACACCCGATTTGCATTTCCTCGTGCAGTAGGAAGAACACGGTTCAGATATTTCAGGTCGCTTTCCACAAAGGATTTCACAATTGATAAGCTGTAATATACTAGCAGTGACCTTTTTCCAGTATTTATTTATGTACTTCCATTCTGCCACACCGTATGTGGTGTCGGACCCTTCTGACCTTGCAAGCAGTTTAGGCTACTGAGGCATCTATATTCGTGGACACCTCATGAAATGCTGTGGAGTAACATTTTAATGATGAGCCGCATTAGGCTTTCAGTCACGCTCAGTACAGGCTCATCATTAAAGTGTGTTTAACCTGTATAGTTTGCCCTCGGTTTTAGTCACCGAAACAGGGACTGACCAGCTAGTCATTAAATCTAAATAATGAATTAATTTGGTCTATCGGATAATGCTGCCCAGTTGGCTTATGGATTTGTGCCCAATGGTGCTTTTATTCTAAACATAAGAAGCAGATCTACTAGAATAATGTCAAGAACTAGTGGCTGCTAACTGTTATCTTGTGCTGGTAACTGTTACGAGCTGATCTTAATAATTTTTTACTAACTGGTCAACAGTTGCCTTCTGCCGCTCACCTATATGCATTTATCGCAGTGTATATATTGCATATTGTAGTAATTAAAATGTTTAATAAAAGTGAAAAAATTTAAAATTGGTTGGAAGTAGTTAACGAATCTGCTAACATGTTTATGTTCTCAGATTTTTGAACATGTAAATGGTGCGAATTTTTTCTCTCTTAAGTCTTAAGTCTGTGTTCAGAATACATGTAATTTTTGTTTTTGCAATATAGTTGTTTACACGAACAAAAGAGATTACTAATACTTGAGATTTTTAACATGTTAATGGTGCGAATTTTGTTCTCTCTTAAGTCTGTGTTCAGAATACATGTAATTTTTGTTTTTGCAATATAGTTGTTTACACGAACAAAAGAGATTACTAATACTTGAGATTTTTTAACATGTTAATGGTGCGAATTTTTTTCTCTCTTACGTCTTGAGTCTGTGTTCAGAATACATGTAATTTTTGTTTTTGTAGTAGTTATTTTTTTTAAATATGCAAATATTCTCAACTTGTGTCAACTTGATGCAGACACAAGTGAACAAAGAGATTAGTTATACGGTATTCGAACTGTGCTCCGTAAAACATCAAACACCTTAAAATAGGGAGCTATTGGTGCGTAAGTAGCCGATGCTGTATGTATGTAAGCTATTTCAATAAGCCGAGCAAGATATATAATTTATGTTCAAATATTGATTGTGTCGTGTAATCAACAGTATTTGTATTTAGGTTTTTACTTCGGCTTCAGTTGTCATTAGTAACTTTTTGTAGACAAAAGACATCGCTGTTGCTCTGTAAAATTGCTCGACAAGTACGTGTGTACGTAGGTGACGTATCTAGGCACCTAGTCAGAAGAACAATTTAATTAAATGTTGGAAAGGAGCCGAGAGGAACATTAAGAAATTTTGGAAATTAGTTTTCATGGTGTGATTGTTTAAGGCAATAACAGTTCTTTGTGTGAATTATGGCTTAGGTTTCTGCGCACCAGTAATACCTTGTGTGCTAACAGCAGTGCTTCTTTCTCGAGGAACGCACCGGAATCGTGTTTCTGTACCCTTTTTCCGCAGTTCTAATCTAATCTAATCTAATCTAATAAAGCATTTGTAAAGCGCTTCTCACAGCAGAGCTATTCAGAAGCGCTCTCAGCGTGACAGGCCCATGAAAAAAGAAAAGTCTTCAAGCAGCGAAAAGATGCAGGTGAATTTCCTACAAGTTCTGTTTTACAAGTAATTCCATTTTTGAGTTCTGGCACCTTTTAGGAGTTTGAGAACCTTTTTCTAGAAAAAAACACTGGCTATAACACTGGTCATAATAATTGAGAAGTTCTGTGTGTCAGCTTTGAACATCAACAGCTGTAGTAAATGAGAAAATGGGAGGTACCGGTATGTCTTGTTCCTCATTGCCTGTTCCACCAGTGCAAAGTTGTGAAACTGCTCTTGTCTCAAATGCAGTGGATATGGTCTAAAGACCAGCATTTCTCACCAAAAGTAAACCGTAAACAAGTCCGTCAACAGAGTACTTACTGAGCTTGAAAGCTGGTTCACTTCAAGCTAAACTCTACGGCAGCATTTCCTACTTATTTGGTTATAACTAAACATTTGTTGCAAATTGTTAACTACTTTACCTCATTAAGTTTTGCTAGTTTTCAGCAGGATGTGTTTCTCTGATAGTGTCAAAATCTTCTGCATCCTGTGAACTGAACAGGAAGCCAGGACATTCTGTGCAATCACTTTCTGTTAGTCAATTGTTCTTTTTGAGAAACGGCCAGACTTGATCTTGAGTAGGCACACTGCATTTTAAACTGAATAACTTTACCACGTGTATTATGTACCAGTACTTTTATTATCGATCTTTTTACGTTTAAAAGAATGCTACGTTGTTTAACCTAAAAACTGACAAAATGCAAATTCAGATTACTTGAAGAAATAAAAAGCCATACTGTTCTGATGATGATGGTCTTGTATTAACTTTAACTGTCTTCTGTACATAATGGACCACTTCATTCATCCATCTCAGAAAGATCCTGTAACACCTGTCCTCAATTGTAACGGACCACATGAATGAATGAATGAATTCATATTCACACCAACTCCTCACTTGAACTCCTCATTATTTTAGTGCTATAAAGTCTGTTAATATGCTAGTCAGAGGAGCATTACATACATGCACACACCTAAACATATGTACAGTCGTACACTCGTATATGTCGCAACAGAATTATAAAAGCGTTCTCTAGTGATCAATGCAGGTTTTACAATCCCCTGGTTAAACTCAAATCAAAACAGTTGTAAACGGCATAGTCGTGCAGATCAAAAGAAAACCATTCCAATCTGAAACATTCATTGGGGTACCCCAGAAGATTTAACCCTTTACCCGTTCATTTTTCCCCGTTAAGCCCGTTTTCAGCGGATATTCTCGGGGCAAACGGGTAGAGGATTAAACACTCTGCCAATGGGTGAAGCCAATACTCAGATGTCGGTTATGTGCATAAGCATTAATTAAAAGTGGCTTCATCTTACTTGGCTTGAAAAATACCCACTCACTGTGCATCAGGTAGTCAATTTGCAACACACTTAAAAACCCAAATCTAAGCCGCTAATAACCGATTCAAGTCCGCAAACTAATCGCAAATACGCTTACATAACGACATCGCTGCCGTCCAAAAAACACGCTAGCAAAGGCTACATTTGCCACTCGCTAGCTGGCAGCCGACAATTAGGTTCTTAAAGCAATAGTCCAACAATCGATTCACTGCACGCCATATTCACTCCGAATGTTCTCGCTAAAATTTGCCCTTCCACCTTCGTCTTGCAGCTGCCTTTAGCATGTTGTTGTCAGATTGAGATGCTTCAGAATCTCAGATGGGGCTTGTTCTTAGCCATGTGCCTGAAAGCAAAAATCATCACACGTCCATTATGATGATAATAGTTTAGGTTAATCAATAAAAGTCACAAACTTTCCACGCATGAACTCTTTGAGAAACAACCCATACTATTCATGATGCTGGACAGTGTAAAGTAGCAAAATGCAGTACATAATGAGATATGTAAAATAGATTGGGATGTTTGCTTAACATCAGAAGACTGAACCTTAGACATTTCATCTTTAACATCATGCTCACTCTGTCCGCAGGATTATAATTCAGCAATGTCATATAATTTAGACGTGATCATCCACTGATGTTTGTTAAGACAACCGGGTCATCGAAGTTTCACATGAGTCTGTTTCTCTATTAAAGACACAAAGTCTGCAGAATTTATCTGATGTTATTCACTGAACAAATCATCAACAAGTCAACAATCCATCAAGAAGTAAACTAATCTATCAAGAAGTAAACTCTATCACAAAGAGATCCATCATGAAGTAAACTAATCTATCGAGAAGTAAGAATCTATTGTAAAGTAAATAGATGTATCATGAAGTAAACAAAACAAATCTTAAAGAACATCTACAAGTAAGATTTGTGTAGATTCGCAATAAAATATTTAAAGAAGTCCAACTGACTTGTCAAGTATCTCCCAGAACATGTTGAGGGTGGCACGGTCCAAGTGTCGACGCATTCTGTCCATGCTTAAGACGTGAACCGACCACTTCTTGACGTTCGGGTCCAGCGGCAATTCCTGCCACTTCAGATGAAACGCTTTAACTGAAAACAAACGATAAGAATTTTTAAAAACATGCAATTTCAAACTAAGAAATTATCATAAAGGTTTTTATCAATGATCTCCTTCTTACATTACAGTTTACCCATGAACATTCAGAAGTTCTCATACTAAGAAACTCTTTCATGACAGTAAACGGACTATCCCAAATGAACGCACACAACACCTGTGAACGCTCTCTAAAAAATACCTTAGGCTTCTCCAATCTCCATATATCGAATTTTTTTCCACATCTTAACACAAAACCCTTGATCATCTAACAATACACATGCTCCTGTTTACAATAATCTTGGTTTAATGCACTTCCAGTCCAGCTACTCCTATGATCAGTAAAATAAACCCAGTTTTATCAAGCACGAAAGATCCATTTGTAAAAGCAATGAATGCATATTCTAAATGTACACCGCCTGAAATATCTCCGAACCACAGTCCAAACATTCAGAGCCATGAAAGACGTACTGCGTGCGAAGATCTCGACAGGATTGCCGTCCCATGGCCATCCTTTGAACTGCCAAGCAGGTCCTTGCACAAACACAGCCACAACACGATCCCTGCGAATAAAAGAAATAACAACATCCCTGAAACACAGCAGCAAACGTAACACATTCTGTAATTTACAGATCCCTGTAGACGAGTGTTTGCATATGACACCAGATGGCAGCAAAGTAGCACATTTGTTTGCTGTTTGTTTGACCCAAGACCATGTAAAACAGCACGGTGCATAATAAACATTGTTAGACAGCTGATACATAACAAATTTTTAAATTGCTAGTCACATTTTGCCATTTATAAACTGTTATGTTTAGTATTTGTGCAGCATTTCCTATGAGCCGTAGATGCAGAACACATCAAACAGACCTAAAATGCAATTTAAGAAAGGCCACGACTATTTCTTGAGCAGCTTCTGGTGGAAAATTTTAGATTTTGAGGAGGATTCTATCAGAGGAATAATTTAAATGCAATCAAATGCACAGCATACTTGAGTTGCTGCCTGGAAGCTGATAGGAATTTAAGCACAAAACTTGGCTATGGAAGTTTTCGCAAATAGACAATCAAGATCCGGTTCTGAACAGGACAGACTGATGCTCTAATACTCTACACCCAATAAAGTCAGATAGTGATAGCAAATAGTAATAATTTATTACTGTGTCTGTACATCAAAATGTGGATAGCAACTGGCTAATAAAAAGATATTCTTATCTCATCTATCTTATCATAATTGGCACTTCCTCATTTGACACACTTCAGAAGAGTAACAGAGCATGATGCTTTAGAGCTCTGTATCCTTGACATCTTTATGGCAAGTTTTAAAAAGGTCTAGAAAAAAACCACTCACTGACACATGCACTTTACGCATATCAATACGACATATGCTGCACACATACGCATACATGAGTATGTTTATTAAAGTGCTGAGATGTGAGTTGTATGATTTGTTCGAATCCTAATGATGACAAGTTCTGACCAATCATCTGAAGACAGCTTCTGTGGATTATCAATGACTCGATACGGCACGGTCGACGATCCAGGCTTCTGTCTCTGCAGCAGAACTTCGTTGTCACGTTTCACTCCCTGAGCTTTCTTCTCTTCCATGCTCACATACCTGGAATATCGTATTCAAAAAATCTACATGACCTATCAAAGGCTATCATCACTAACTACCAGCCGACATAACTAACATGATTTCATCAATAGTTAATCTCTTTATAGTATATTACATTTTGCCACATAAATAATATTTATAAACACAATAAGGCAGAGACAAAAGTGGGTAGGACACATGCTGAAAGGATATTCACTATGAATGGTCATCAAAGAAAAAATGAAGGGGAAGTGAACAAATGGATGACCGCAAAAGATGACGCTGGGTTGGACGACGAAAAGTGGACATGGGAAACTTAAAGAAAAGGCCAACACCGAGAGGAATGGCAACGTCGGACATTTGAATCTGCCTAGTCATGGAGAACCAGAACAAGAAGACAACACAAATTATCACTTTAAATATTGGATAATTTTAACTTAAAGTTGCTTTAGGCTTTCCATAATTGAAATTGTTGAAATGAAACTTCTGCATCTTCAGAAGCGGATGAGTAACTTACCTGAGATCCTGCAGCAGGTCTTTCGCATTGTACATTGTGATAAGCGAAGTCGTTGCCGCTGGTATAATGATGATCGCCGTCTTTGAACCTGTTCGCCAGAAACGTTACGTTAATAACATACACACACCAAAGATTAAAAGAGCATTTTAACTTATCACATACGCACCAAAGAGAACTTAAAACAAAGCTCAGAGCAATCAAGAATCGAGAACAGTCTGAAGAGCAGAGAGATTTATGTAAACAGTATGCACAAAAGAAGACATCATAATCACATGCATACTTACTATGCTACTCTGTGCTAGTGAATAAAGAATTAAACAAATTTATAAACAAATAGAGATTCGAGACGTGATATGCTACATGAGGATCTTTCTGCATCTGATGACAACTGAAGATTACATGCGTCATCTAGGTATGAAGACTTCAGCATGCTGCATGCTATATGAAAAACGTATAAATTAATAAGAAATACCTTTCTTGGCATTTGGTGGTGGCCTGGCTTGAGACACTGGACGACTCATCGGCACTGGAGGCTGAGCCGCAACTGACGACGGCTGCGGTTTCTTAGCCGACGCTCCTTCCGTCACGGACTTCAGCGTCATTCCGTGATAAGTTCCCATCGTGTCGATCTTGAAACCCTCCGTCTCTGAAAGTCGCCAACAGTCGGACAGCGTAAAACTTAAACATTCAGGGATCTGGATAACATCAGCTGCTCATTTTTATCCGTTAAAGATGATCATCTGTTTAGCAAACCAGAAACTTGCTATGAAACTACATTTGAAAACGATATCAATGCATTTGAAAATGATGCTGCGTACGCTAATAACGAGGTCATACTACTGAGCTGAAATCAATCATACACTTGACTGTTCTGTTGCATTATATTACAGACTGAAAAAGCTGCAAATATATTTTGCTGTACAAAATATCTCTGTAACATTACATAAATTGCTCTTTTCTGTCAGCCATTTTCAGTCAACTACCGGTAAGTAATAGTATGCACCCTTTCTACATGTGAGACAACAACAGCAGCAGCAGCAACACAAACAGTGAAACATTAGCACAACATCAGTAAAAAATACGCAATATTATATAAGAACTTTAAATGTCCAAAATTACACATGTATAGTTTGGAAACTTTTTTCACAGATCGTTTTAAAATCAAACCACAAGCTTACCTTCTTTTCCTCTAAAACGTTCCTGATCGTAACGACTGTAGCCAATCTGTTGCTGTGGTCTGTTCTGAGCCTAAGCATAACATTAAAACAAATTTAGGTCATATCAGCACAAAACGCAAATAGATGCTCAATAAATGACGACAATTTGAGCAAAACAATCACCCTGATAGAGTTGAAATGATTTTAGCACACGTGTGAAAATGCACACATCAATTATGTTGGGAAGGTCTGTGCTGGAGAACATGATCACATAGCAAAAGTGGTCACCTACTCACCCAGTCAAGACGATTCAACAGTTTATGGTCAGTAACAGAGCTAACGGGAATTGCTCTCCCCGTAAAACACTCACAGGACATGATTATAGGGACATACGAGCCAAGCGCCAAATCCTGGACCTGCCACTGGATGATGAGCTCTCTGCCTGAAGGTAGGTTCGTTGGTTTTTATGCCGCCCGGATATGAGATGATCGAGGTGGTTTCCCGTTACCTTTCACACTGAGCAAGGGTAATCAACTTACAGTCCAGTGTTGCTACATAGTGGTTTCAGCCATCAGCGTGATTCGAACCTGCGACCATCCGTTACAAGACACAGAACATACCGCTAAACCACCACATCCCACCCACACCGTCGCATTCCACTACGATATCGCAGCTGATATTCCAGTTTCAATCAGTAAACAACTTCACAGCAACAGATCTGATTGGCAATTGGATAACTTGCCATAAACACGGCCATATTATTTTTATCAGGATTTCAAAAGTCTCAATTCATCTAATGCTAACACTGACAAAGAAATATCGTAATGTTCAAAGGTGGGAGAAGTATTGAAAAGCACTTACAGACGGTGTGCTCTGAATCAACGCTTCAGCCGCTCCTCCTCCTCCCCCTCCTCCTGCTGCCTGCTGTCGGCCGCCACCTTCCTCTCGAGTCTTTATAGATTGCAGAATGCCAAATATGTTCTTAGCAAATTCCTACAAGTAGGAACAACAGAACTTGAACTACATGACTTAATACTTAAATGCTGATCCCTAATCTATAATTATAATTAGACACAAAATGGTCTAATAATACAATCAAAGGAACAATGCAGCAGGATTGAATTAGGACAAATGGTCACAGCCTATAACAAAAACTAGTTAAAAGAATCCAACACAGCAGCTCTGTTGTTCCGGCACACCACCTTGGCGCTAAGTAAACTTCGTCAGCTTTGGAGACAATTTGAAAACTCTTCGTAACTTTATGAATTTCCAGCAAAACTTTATTGCTGAAACGCAGACAATATTATTAATGTGATGTTTTACTACAAATACTGAAATTGGAAACAAATAATAATACAAAAATAGTAAAAAATACTGTAATACTAATAACTATTTAATAATACAAATAATCTTTCAGAGATTTGTTCTGGTAGAAATGAATACATCTATCCTGATAGAGTAATGTTTAACAACTGAGCCATTTAGGAATTCATTTGTTACTGCATAACAGCGTTAATATTGATGTCATGATTTAAATGGCATTTGTTACCTTTCCAGCGCTCTGCAGGACAGAAGTCCGCGTTCGGCACTGCCGCTCACGGCTGACGATGTCGCGGGTGACGTCGACTTCGGCGTCGATGAAGACACTCTGCTCCGTGTTCTTCTCCATTGTGTCGTCCCCTTTAATTGTCGTACGCTTCCTGGCGATGATCTTAGCGCGGATGGCAGAAATCTTTTCTATTGTCATTGCCTGTGACAAAGATGATGACCTACGAGAAGAAAAGCAAACGTGTTCATATATACCGTACATGTGCATATATAAATAATTATATATCCAGCACAACACAGATAAGTTCATCTCAGTATCATGAAAAAGACAAATGATACTCTGGTGAATGGCACGCTCCCTCCAGAACAATCTAGAAATGAAAATTCACTTCGGTCAGAGAAGTTCAAAAGTCATTCTTAGGTTATCTAAGTCACACCCGTTTTAAGCTGTTCAACAACCAGCTCTCAGCTGTTTAGACAACACCTTAAAATTTAAGAAGCATTTACAAATACACAGATACACATAGATCTATTCATGTACAATTTCTCGCTGTCTAAAACCCGTAGCTCTTCATAAAACTGGTCGCCATTAAGTACGTATACCATTCTCAACTTTGTTTCTGAATCAGAATCCATTGCACATAAAAGGTGTTGAAGCATCATCAAGCCATCGTGAATACAGTACTCACTTGATTTGCTCAGGTATGACTGATGCCTCTTTTGGTGCATCCAATTTCTTTGCCAAGCGCTCCTTATCCCTCTGAACATGTGATTCCTATTCAAAAGAAGACCAATTTCATTGCACAAAAGCCGTGCATTCTACCAGAAATGCTCAAGAATCTTACTTGTCAAATTCAGACATTGAGATTTATCAACGACTCAACATAGTCATACAATTGTGAAATACAACTGTTGCAACATTTCATACGCATAAGAACTCAACTGCACAAAGCATTTACTTAAATATTGTCATGGCTGCATAAGTCAGGATTATCGAACATACAAAATCAAACTCAAGGTCATTGCCAGCAGAAAACATTTAAATATTTCAAAATTAGATTAAATATGTCTATTATTGGTATCATCATTGTCATTAGTTTGACATTTTTTTACCCAAGGTAGTTCTAATGCCCCAAGCTGCTAAAACTATTCACAGAGCCGGACGCTTCACTGAACGGCTATTCATTTGTAACTTCTGGATGGGAAAAATTATGGAAGGCCACGGCATCAACGCGTTGGATGGTGATTGCATAGCGCCGGAAGAGATAACAAACTTCTTTTGAGTCTCAGGCAATTGACATCATTATAATTAGAATTAATTCTTAATATTATCATCATTGGCTGGATGCTTTGATGGAGACATTAATATATAGGAAACGCACCTCAACACGTGGCTTCTTCTTGTCAGGTTCCCCTCCTGCATCTTCACCTGAACGTTTTACTGTAACATAATAAAGTGCAATGCCATCATTATTTTTTTAGTATGTCTCACGTATAATGTTTACTGTAATCAAAACAGGTACAGCATAAACAAATGTCAGATTTCCTTCTCTAATCAGTAATATAAAGTACAAACAATTGATAGACTGAACTACCGGAGTTCTTTGCAGCAACCTGCATACATGTATATTTTTGCATACATGTCCTGCCCTGTCATGCAAGGAATAGTAGTTAGCAGGAGAGTTGATGATACAGTAAACAAATGGAAGGTGAATCAAAATGGTCTGAGGTTAGGCTCTGGGGTCTGATTATTGCTATGTTATGCCCGGTTAGTTATGCGGATTATGAAACCAGCCATGGGTGCCCAGTGCCCGCAGAAAATGGTCACGGCCAAATTTTGCTTAGTAAGAGCTTGAAAAAAGGAAAACAGGAAATTAACAACATGGTTATCTTCACGGAGGTTCTAAATTATGTAAATTTCGCAGTTTAACTAAGTTGTATATCATCAGTGCTTTAGTGCAAAGAAAATTGTCAACAACCAAAAAGTAGTAGTTAAAACAACTGGCGTCAATATTCTCGGGGGTGCCCCTATTTATGAATATTCAAAGAGGAGTGCCCTCTTGCCCTTATTTACAGGCGCCAATGAAACCAGCTTCCTATTGAAGGAAGTAAATCCAGAAAGAGACTTTATAGTGAGTGAGCTGTCTTCACTTCAGTGAGAAATCTGTCTGTGAGTCCGATGACGTTTGTAAATTCCCCGTTTCAGGAACATTTCTACCAAGTGCATTTAATGGGAAATTCTTAAATAAAAGAGATGCCTACCTTCCTACTGAAAGATAAGGATCGAATTAAACCTAGAAGAGGACAGCTCTCACAACGCATGAACTCTGTATGAAAGTATTTGATTACTGATACAGCAACCTGAAAACATGAGAACATGTTATGACGTGGCATAAACGAACGAAGACTCACAATGTGTTGGTCTTTGTAGTGAGATTTCCAAAGGCACACTTTTGTCAATGTTGGCTGATGAACTGATTTCGCCATTAAGATACGCCAGCAGATCTTTTCGATCTGGTCTCCTGACAACTGGCACATTGGCCGCCTAAGTTCAGAAATCAACAACAGGTAGCTGAATGGCTGAATCTCATACTCAATTAATGTCCTATTTAAAGCAACAATACTGACTAGCTTTTTTTATTAAATACAACATCAAAATATAATAACTACAAATTTTAAAAAAAGTATTTTATCGATCCCAAGTTAAACTTTATAATCACAAATGAGTTTTCAAATGTCAATTTAAAAACTGAAAACTGGAATGCTTACTCATTCATTCATTCATTAAGTGCACTTGCATAGTGCCTCTTCAAGTGGACTACTCATAAGCGCTCCAAACCCCCAGCACAGCCAAATAAAACTGTCTTAAGATGAGAGAGAAATCCCTGAGAAAAAGTTTTAGAAATTAAGTGGAGCATCAAGGGCAGGCCATACCTGCATTTCATCACATCACATGAGTAGCAAAATAAAATCAACGATTCAACATAGCATGAAATAAATGGAATAATGGATCGTTCAACCATCTGGTAATCTCGAAGACTGCATGCCCGTATGCAAAACAATATGGTTGCCAACGACTACATTAAAATAGAGCGCAACCATTTAGTAATCAGCACCATAAAATATCCAACCAAAGTCGATCCAGAATATGTTTTCGAGAAAGAACTTACTGCAGCATGTTTCACGTAAGATGCGTGCTGTAGATTCACATTTTTCAACAAGAAAATTATGCACTCGAGAGTGTAATAGTCCTTTGCGATACCATCTTTGCCAGTACTAAAAGCACGAAACCACAAAATATTAGGATAAGGTTTATTAGGATAAGTTTTCACAGACACAGCAGTGTCGTGAAGTATTATTACCCGGTAATTACATAATTCATTCATTAAATTCTGGAAACTGTGGAGCACTCCTTCAAGAAACTTATTCAGCTAAACCACGTCAGTTAACACAAATTTAGAAAACTTTTTCTCAAATGGATTTATAGAAAAGAACAAACCATCACATACACACCCATAGCATCAGTAATAGCTTCTGTAATATTTAGTATATGCCAAAAGTATGCACAGTAGTATATATGCAATATATTAGTATCTGTAATAGTATCGGTTGCATAGAAATTGAAGATGCCATCTTACTTGGCCATTGTAACTTTAGCACCCAAAATTCAATAAGTATATGTACATGTAGAATTGCAGACGCATGGATATTTATAGAGAAATTATTGCATATGCATGTGCAATACTGTGTATCCATAACAATAAATGCTGAGTCTGCGATTTTGTATCTGAAGCAAAATGGGATTCATGTAAACCTCTACTCATTATATACTAAATTGCAAGAATAGACTTTATTCATTTGCTAAATTGGTGGCAGCCCAATTTTATATCAGCGTGGTTGCCCTTTATTCGTTAAAAAATGCTGATAGGCAGATTCTGTGATCCTTTTTTCCTTCGCCTGCATGATCGCGCGTAGTTGCATTGCATGATCATTGAGTTAAAGAAAAACTAAATCCACAAATACGCTTAGCAGTGACCTATTCAGACCTAAAACTAAAAGTCGCGTGGCAAACTAATCCAACCTGAGCTGACATAAAACATTGCCAACGTATCAGCTAATGGTATCGGTACGTACTTTCAACAAGCCTCTAAACACTGAACATTTTACACAGACCCGTCTTCCCTGCTCCGAGTGCTTCCGAATCGTTGCTACGGTTTTTAATCGATTGCTTACGAACCCATGGCACTTAACTCTCTACATATTATTACTATTATTTATTATTGTACTTCACAAGAGTAAGCTTACTGTTGTGATCTACAGAAATGTCAAACAGTAAACCTTTAAATGTATATCAAATAACGATCGCTTACCCCCAGATGACGTAGTTAGTTTTGGCCGTCTTCTGCCAGGCAAATTCGCCGAACTGAACTATATCATCCTTTTCTAAGATTTCTCGCTTTTCGCAATTAAATTGACGCAAAACAGTTAAGGCATCCGCCATCTTATTTTCGATTAGATCCACACACCACAAGAAGTACTACGATGCGGTCAGCTAGGACGCTATATAAAGACAGATCGGAAACTCGTTCAAACATATATAGAGAAGGGCCATTTAAAATGCGAACATTGTGTTCAATATGAATTGTTTATTTCATACATGGCTTTTATTTTCGAAATTCAGGTAATTTGCTGCTAAATGTTGTATATACTATGTGTCCGTCTCAGTTCTCAACAATTCTGAATGGTCAGCTCCGTATATCAAGTTGCATCCTTACCCACAGATGGCGACTCAATTAAAAATTGTTACACATTGTCGCTATTATTTTAATTAATTTATTGAGTGCCCGTTTTACTTGGGCAGCACGCTATTAAATAGATAAATCAATTGACCAATCGTTCAGATTCACTTTCAACCTCTTAAATAAGCCAGTAAGTTTACTGGAGTACTGGTTGGGATCAGTGGCGTAACTAGGAACTCGGGGGCCCCTAGACAAAATGTGAATATTGAAATGTATTATCACTTATAACAGTGGCGTAACTAGGAACTCGGGGGCCCCTCTGGGGCCTCTACACTCGGGGGGCCCCTCTGGGGCCTCTACACTCGGGGCCCCTAGACTTTGTCTACCCAGTCTACCCTATTGTTACGCCACTGGTTGGGATGAGGTTAGGCGGCCTGCCATTGCGTCGTGAGAGTCGTGACTCATGATGAGGGTACTCACTACTCAGAGGAAGGTTAGGTTTATAAGGTCAGGCTCGTCAGGATTAGGATTAGTATCGTCATTATAAAACATGGTACCTTCAGTGCACCATGCCGAAATACACTGTATAACGCCAGTGGTATGTTTGCCCATACATTTTTTAGTTTGGAACTTATTGCCAAAAGGCCCAAAACAGACAATGCTGACAGAACTGTGTGCGCTCGTGATTAACCTGGCACTTTGTGCCAAAGCGTGTAAACTTGAAGTTCCTAGCTCACGGTTACTTACTTGCTTAGGCCCAACGTTGACTACAGGGATGGCCATTGACCTGCTAAAACAATTTGGCCAAAATTTCCTATTTCTATTTCCCAGTGTGCACGATGTTGTCAATGACGCTTTTAGCGGGTACCAGTCCCACGCCCTGAAAAGTTTTTTCAGATTAGTTAGATAGCCCCAAGTGCAGTGCTTGTGAGGTATTTAAAAGGTGTTATATAAATGCCTTGAAACCTCCTCAGACAACAGTGAAACACTGAACAGTCAGTTGAGCATCTGGCTCTTTTATTCATCAACAACAGTTACGAAAAATTTACCACGTGTGTGTGTGTGTGTGCACGCATGTCTGTGTATGTGTGTGTGTGGGTGCTTTGTGTGTGCGCACGTGTCTGTGTATGCGTGCGTGTTAACGTAGATAACATGCTGGATGAACCAGCATGCAATCAATGGAGACCACAAACTACAGAATTGCAGTCCAGTACGGTCCGAGAAGTGAACTTGGAGACACTAAACACAAGGCAGAGCAGTGAGAGCACATCAGCTGTTGCAGGTGGCAGACATATACACAGCTCTGTCCCAACTTAACCTAACCAACAAGTCTTCAGTGTTTATATATATTTTCATGGTATTTACAGCAACTAGTATTAAAACTGTTCGACTGATAAGAAAGCCACATAAGCACACAAAGCAACACCACAAAGTCTGCCAAACTCCTTTGATTCAAGCTACAAATCCATTCCTGAAACAGAACTGCGTAATTCTTACAAATCTGCAGTTATTAATTTTTTTACTAAGTGACATAATTTGCAAATAATACTTTGTGCATTCAAGTCCATTTCCATCAGTTAATCTTCAGGCAGAACTTCTGTACGGTGCTTAAAATGTCCTATAACAAGTACCAGGATACTTCTGTAAGGTACTTAAAATGTCCTACAACAGGTACCAAGATACTTTTGTACGGTGCTGAAAATGTACTGTAACAAGTACCAGGATACTTTTGTAAGGTACTGACAATGTACTAACAAGTACCAGGATAAATAGAAAATTTTGGCCAAGTTGTTTTAGCAGGCGATTAGTAAGTAAGTACTGAAATCCACGATTGCAAGTACCATGATACTTCTGCAAGGTATTTAAAATGTACTATAGCAAGCACCCAAATATGTACATATCTAAGTCTGAATCTTTCATGCAGCCTTTCCTAATGCCTTCTTGGGTTTTGAAAGGTTTTTCTACCAAGTTCACCACTCTAATCTCTGATGGTGTATAGGACTGGTATCTGCTATGGCTTATAAATCCATCTGACAAGGTTTCATTGATAAGAAATGACAAACAATACCAGTTCAATTTTGCAGTGTCTTGAAGGGCAGAACTTTAATTTGGACTTCCCTTGACTTGTTCCCTTAGTGAAACCTGTTACATAGAGTACACAAAAACATTGTCAGTGGAAAGACATGGCAGCAAGGGAAACAACTGCCAATTGTCTTCATACGCTGAGCAGAGGAAAAGTCTCCAATAATTCATACTTACTGCTTCCGCTCACGGTTAGCTCAAGCAACCGCTACTCTTCTGCCATAAGATAAAATTGTTTTGCAGCATATTATTATTATTTAGCATCTGCAGTTCACGCTAAGCCAGAGCATAGTTTTATAGTTTTACATGGGTGGCACGCTACCTAGTAAAAACATGAATGAGGTATTATTATGGGCATGCCTTTATGAACATCCAGGTTTGACGGATCCATAGGCGGGGGGGGGAGGGCAGCCATGACGGCAAACCATAACAATCATTAACCCATCACACAGGTTACAAGGTTCGGAAAATAATAATTGTTGATTTCATGGTACTTACTGAGTGAAAGGTTAAAAGGTCATGCAGTTAATTACAGAAGCACTGTTCACATTGAAGCTGGTCCATAGATAACTAGTATTAACTACATCAACCCAGACAGTTTGATTCGTTGGGTAAAAATGCTTGACAGATGCAACATACATGTAGAATAGAAGCCAGACATCATAGTCATTTCCACTGCATATAAACCATACCTATTATAATTATATACACTTTGCACATGCATGCATGAATCTAAATATATATATGTATGAAGAAACAATGTCATGTAACAATGATATTACAGACAAATGCATACATTGTGATACAGCTTTCTTTTCGTAATGAAGTTGATCTTCAAACTGGTTGATTAAAATGCATAGAAAACAGCTAGGTGACACTAGGAGGTGCATTTGGAAAGTCTTGTAACCAAGTCAGCCAAGGAGTGTATAAAGAGTCCTTGCAAGTCAGCAAACCCAGGTTTACATAGAAAAGAAAGGCCTCGTCATGTTTTATACCAAACCCAGACACAGTTAAGTGCGGGATAAATAATACACAGACGACGCAATTTTTAACTTTTAAAAAGCTTAATCATGGTAATCTCAAAATGTCTCAAGCATTAATTATTTAAAAGCCAAACACCAGGTAGCAGCTTATTCACAAGTGCTGCTGCATCATGCCAGAGAGTTGTGAAGGCAGGAGGTTTTCGAGGGGGTTCAACCCCCAGTCTTGCTTATGCCCCATAGTAAAGTCTGCTTTTCACACCCTAACTCCATGCGGATCATAGTCCTAAAACCGCCCCACCGTTATTTTTCCACAATTCTCATACTGCTCATAATCATGATTGTCATTACTTCATTTGAATAAACTTAATCTGATACCGATAAGTAGCAACTAGCATTTCATACCAGTGCACAACAATAAATCACGACTTGCTTTGTTTTCAAAGTCGCTTTGGGTGCACTATCATCGTTGAAGTGTTGAAGACTTTTTACGAGTCTTGAATGAAATACTGATAAGTACAGTTCACGAAGATATCAAATATTTTCTGCACCACACAAAGCTGTCTTATAGCGATCAGCTTGGATCAGATTAGAACCATGGTCCTTTTCGGTGCACGGTCTTACAGTCCAGGGGTAGGTGGGGGGGGGGGGGGGTGTTGGCTCAGGGTGAGATAAGCCAGAATCTGACAGAGGCTGGCAAAGCATAACAAAGCCCAAGCCAGCACTGGCAGATAATACACGCGATACAAGAGCCATTGATACAAGTGCCATTGTAGAAGTCGGGATATCGACCCACATGGCATTTTGCAGAGGTTGAAGAAAGGCAGATAGGTTGAAAGTTGAAACAGCAGATATGCAGAAATGCATCGGGCAAAGATGATAAAGAAATCGTCCAACTTATGTCGATACATGTACATATACTCTCCCAATCAACCATTGTCGTGTCCAGACTACTCCATAAACAAAAGCCACCTCTTCGGCTGCTCATAAACCTCCCATTATCTCTTGGCTGCATATCCCATTTCAGCCCACAATCATATCTCATACAGGTTCACATTGAATGCCATCTTGAGAAACCATATCAAACTCCTCTGCCCTCCATGGCATGCTTAATGGTTGAGCTAAAAGCTCATTTTCTGTTTGAAAATTATAATTCATTATCCCAAATTAATTGCGTTATATCAGAAGTTGGATTTTAACGAATTATCTTATACCAAGTCTTCCGAACAAATTACACAACTCATCATCAGCGGTTGAATAATATTTCCACATCTGCGTAGATAAGGTAAGTTATGGCAATCACTCATTTAATACACTTATTGTTTGTTCTGACAAGTATGTACCTGTACCTAACGTGGCACAACATACATCCTAATTGCAATTAGAATCACAAACCTCTCTCCGTATAAGTCTTTGGAGGCATGGTCCTGGAATTGATTGTTTGGATTAAGCACACATGCCAACACAAATGCAGAGGTAAAAAAAAGCATAATATTACCAATCTGTCGCTAAAGCTAACTGAGCACAGAACATGAAACCAGATTGTAAACTTACAAGCGCCTGAACTATATAATGCTATGGAGAGCACAGCAAACAGTGGCAAATTGCAGCTCACTTAAAAGTCAATCACTTGTAATTCTGTTGGAGGACATCTTGGAAACACTGCTGTAGCTCTTGCATGACTGGATAAAAACAATCTCTGCCTTCCTTTATTTGGACAACGATATTTGTTAGGTTATTGCATGCCTGCAATTCTGCAATTTAATTACTTGTTTCGTCTGTGATTCAAGGGCGCAATCGTTTGTATCCTTGAAGGGCGCAATCGTTTTGTATCCTTGACCGACGGTGAAAAAGTGAAGACCTGTATCTAATAGATGAGCCCATTTTTATCGGCCACCGATAAGCCAAACTTCTCAATATTATATCCTGATTGTCACAAGAAAAGAAATAAAACAAGACACATGAACTCTAAAACTTAAGCGTCACAGAAACAGGGTTAACTCCAGATATGATGTTAAAATAATAATAATAATACTCTAATAATACTCTAATTATGCGAAGACCTCACATGTAACTCATTCTAGTTGGCTTGCCATACTGAGCTCGCGAGAACATAAATAGCGCAAAGTACTGCTCAGTGTCCATTTAACGACGTGTACTTGAACAGGCCGAACACAGAACATACTTGATCGTTACTGGCAGATACTACCAGTTGTTTCGTTCGCATTGCTCACATAATAGCTTACATTGCTCAAAACATTTAACGCAGCTCTTTGCATTGGAACGCTCACAATGTTTCTAGAACTATCCATGACAGACAGCGATAGCACAAAACCCACCGTCGTTAACAGTCTTTACAAAAGTATATTTCTACGTAGAAGAACGCCGGTCACAGCAATCACACAGTAGCACCATTTAGGACAACTTCGATCAGTTGACATAACCACAACAACAACAACTGTCAACAACAACAATAATTGCTTAAACAGCTTAGCACAAGCTTATAAGTACCAGTAGTCAAGATTCTCAGTGAACAACGATTTCGAAAGCCTTGGCAAATCACGAGTGTATTGAAGCGTGATAGAAGAACCAAACAGCATGTGGGTTGAGCAGCTACCCGCATCCGCAGGCCGACGTCGATCACAAACCGTCAATCAAAAGTCCAATCACAATGAACGTCGACGTCGGGCTTCAAAGTCTAAGCAATCCTAGCAACAAGTTGAACTGATTGAACGAATTTTCCTTTGCATACAAAGCAATCAATTCTAGTCTTCACGAAACTCAAGCATCTAACGATACTAGCACCCAACACATGCAGCCGACTGCAAGTAATATGCGCAGGAACATATGTACACATGTACAATAAGATTTTTACATAATTTCATCTCATATATATATATATATATATATATATACATATATATATATATACACACACATATAATATATATATAGTCATACTTCCTTTTTTTGTATATATATGCAATATATTACGCATACATATATATATCATGTGTACAGAAAAATTATATATATATATCTATGTTGTATATGTATAATATATTTATATATATACTAAATATATGCTGACTCTGCATTTTAAACAGATCGATGACTATGATCTTTCACCTACTCCACATCAGTCCCCCCCAGTCACCCTCCACTCTTCTTTGCTTGTTCCTTTGTTGTCACAGTCACTACAATTCAGAGCCACCCTATTAGTAGTCCGCGATGAAATCAAAGTCTTTGAAGAGAAGTTGCTCAGCATCCGTCAGTGGATTTCGATCTTTCGGTGGCGTCAGAATCGCTTTTTCGGAAGTGAACTCCGTGTCGAAGTTGCTCACGTCTTCCATGTTTTTCTGAACGACAAAAAAAGAACAAGATCGTGAAAGTAAATAAACGTATCACCACACGATATTCTGTCAGCCTGGGGTTTAATATACTGTATTTTCTGGGCTATGCGTGAGAGTCATGGATAGTGTCTTATGCAACGGTGCTTAACTGATTAATGTTTTAAATGTCTTACAGCACACGCACTTACAACCATCTGTGCATGGGTGCATTGACGCTGAAAGGCACTCCCCTAAGTTAACCCAAACAGGCAACAGCCGTAGCTGTGAGGAGTCGATTCAATGATTTTCTTAACGGTGGCAAAAACTACGGCAGGCAGCAAATCCTCAATCTCTATCTGCCTACTCTTCCCACTGATGATTTGTACAGCCAGTGGGAAGATCAACCATTGAAATACTGGTATTTCTAACTAAAATGTTTATCTATTTTGACTGGTTGGGATTTCAACCTCAAAGTCACACTTCACAGTCCAGCAGACTAACCACTAAGGCATTATTAAAAATACACCCACCATCAAACCCAGCGTTTTTGTCATTACCAAAATGTCATCATTGTTCAAACAGTGCTTTGGAAGACCTACAGCTAAGCAGTTGATCAATGAGCTAGAATCAGACAATCTCATCAGGTTTAGTTGCGGGATACGATATTTAGTCTTCATAATATACTTCCACATTTTAATAACGATAAAATACGCATATTACCATAATGAATGATCATCTCCTATTTAATCTTTCTCTCAACTCAAATCCTGCCTTGTGTCTAGGGGTCAATCGCACTGGGAGCACTTCTGAAAGGCTTTAGCTGAGAGAAGCGTTTATAAATTGCTATACAATACAATACAAAATTTTTAAATAATCACAATTCGATGATCGCTTCAAGTGAAAAACAAAGCAAAACTTCACATTATACTTACAATTGTTGGAACAAATGGAGGTTTTACACGCCTTGCCAGAAGATCCGTCCAGTTTATGGTCTAAATAAATAAAACAGGGGACATAACTCAAGACGATGAACAACTTAGTAATCTAGTGGCTTCTGATAATATTTCAATTTTTTTCCAACCACCATGCCGCAATGTTTCAATGTCAAATGTGATGCAGATAAAAATTGACAAATTTTATTGCCTCATACAGAAGGCTTTTTAAAAATCAAATCTGTGGCAAATGTCACCGTTTAACCAAATCAGCAGAATAAATTAAATAAAATAATAAATGAAAGTGCTTCCATTGTTATAAGTCGAACTTCATCTGCATTTTGTTCTTCAGTATTACTTGTTCTATGACTGGTAATTACCAACATCTTTTCAACACAGGGTAGGGTCAGAACAGGGCCGGATTAAGAAATGTGGGGCCCTGTTAGAAAATTTCGCAGAATATACCGATTATCCGATTATTTCCCTCCAAAAAAGTTGACCTTTTTTTAGTCGTTTGCTTGAAATTTGCTACAAATATTTTTATAAATCGGGAATTTTTTCCCCTGCATGTGTGGGGCAGCCTAAAGTGTGGGGCCCTGTTCGGCCGAACATGTTGAACATGCCCTAATCCAGCCCTGGGTCAGATAATGATATCGCAGAGTTCATATACAGTTGCCGAACAGATGGCACAGTGGAGTACAGGCAAAACGAGTCGTGCTTGTTCCCTAGGTTACTCTCTGACACATTCTAGAAGCACTTGAAAACCATTCTTTTCGACCGTTCTGGTGTCAGGAGCATCTCTTAGTAGTTTCCTTGAAGAGGTGCTATATAAATACTTCAATGAATGAATTAATGAACAAAACGCTGTACACTGATTGGCCAGAATCCATAGTTAAGACATTGCCAGTTGCTTCATATATGAAAGACAGACAGAGACAGAGAGATAGTCAGAGCAAGACAGTGATAAGACAATAAAGAGACATAGAGAGATACAGACAGCGACAGAAAGACAAGCAAGCAATGAAACAAAACGTTTTACAGAGTGGCTATGGCTAAGAGTAGAAGAGACGAAAAATAACAAACCGCAAAGAAATTCTGTCTCCTAACATCTTCTGCGTCCCTTTCGCTCGACCCAAGACGCTTGTCTGGATTTTTTCGCAGCAACTGACCAAACAGTTTCACAAATAAAATGGCTGTACAAACTAGTTTTACAAACTAGTTTTACAAATAGTCAAATTACAAAATAGTTTACCAAGCATGTTCATAAAATATGGCAGAAACATAATCTAATTTTTGCAAATGCAAACACAGCTATAATAAAAGGATCTAATATAATTTAAGCGGCACGATGCTAAATGAAAAAGCAACAATGTTCACAACATGCATACATGATTCAAAATAAATGCAGCCCAATAACCGACTCCATTTGTATAATAGTATTAAACAAGTTTTAGTAACTGTAATGGGATATGTAATCTAAAGTATCCGTAATCAGAAATTACTGTAATGTGAAGTATCTGCAATCTGAAACTACTGTAATCTGAAGTATCTGTAATATGAAATTACTCCAATCTGCAGTATCTGTAATCTGAAATTACTCTAATCTGAAGTATCTGTAATCTGAAATTACTGTAATCTGAAGTATCTGCAATCTGCTACCCTTCCAAAGGTTGATTCAGCTCTCCAATCGCCATATATGTCGTCATTAAAATGAGCAGAAGGATGTGGAGACGCCTTGTATGGATGCCTAATAGCTAAATTCTATTCCTGCAATACTTGTGAGCATCCACTCATACTATAAAATTATAATCATACAGCATTCATGTTCGTTTATAAATAACAGACAAAGATATTATTATATAGATTGTCGTTAATATTATTAAATATTAAAATAATCCTGCACTCTCCAAAGGTTCAGTAACCATGCAAGCTGTCACTTAATCTCTTATCTGTAACGTTATCAGTCACAAACAATGACACTCACCCGACGGATTATTGTGACAGCTTCATTTGACAGAAACCTCGGATATCGTACATCTTCGTTGACGATGCTATCAAACACCTCCTCCTCGTCATCGCCCGGAAATGGCGACTAAAGCATTCACATAATATACCACAACTTGTCAAACTCATAAACAAAACTGAAGACACAAAAACTCCCTCATTTAACATTATCTTTATACTCTTAGGTCTTAAGCGAGGAATAAATAAAAGTACAGATGAACAAATTTATGTGAAAGGTAACACTTTGCATGTACCAGGTAATAAGCAATGAACACAAATACCAAAGTACATACTGAACCTGTACGGCTGAATTCTGTACATTCATCTCATTCAAGCCTAAGACTTCTCCAGACTTATGACTTCTCTAAGCTTAAGACTTCTCTATGCTTCAGACTTCGTTAAGCCAAAGTTCTTTCTGCTTCCACCTGCTAAGGCACAGGAGCCAGGCTTTCAGCTTCTCTCATCTATCAATCCAGCAAATCTCAAATAAATTAGGATTTCTGGTGCATCCATATTTCCACCATTGATGCTAATCTTCCGCGTTCCCAGCAATTGACATCTCCTTTAGCTTGCTGTATTCATCATTTAGTATTCTCAGCCACAAGCTTCTCCTACATTTTCTACGCAGAAACTTAATAACGAGAAGGACTCCCACTCTCAGCATACAATAAATTCACACATACAAAAAGCATATACAGATCACGAAAAAATAAACAAATAGAAGCATTTGACTGACCTCTCCAACGAGCATCTCAAAGATAAGAACACCGAGACCCCACCAGTCCACGGCTCTCGTGTACGATGTCTCCGTCAAAACCTCCGGTGCCAGGAACTCAGGAGTGCCACAAAAAGTTGAAGTCCGATCTCCATGACCCATGCCTTCCTTACAGAGGCCAAAGTCGGCTATCTTCACAAAACCATCGACGTCAAGAAGCAGGTTGTCTAACTTCAAGTCTCTGTAAAAGACAAATGTGCACATTATCAACGAGTTATTAATACAATACAGCAGAATACAAAGTTCTAAAATTTAAAAATGCCTGCCCCGACAGAGTTCAGAAATGTAGAATGAAGCAGGGCAAAGGGAAACACCAACAACCACAAATACGCAGGTAATAAAGCCAAGCGGCAATCATGAATTTCAGCCACACTCCACAAGACTGAAGAACCGTCTTGGCCGAAACATTGACTGCCTCAACAATTCACGTAAATATCGGTTCCTTGCTTTACAACAAATTGCAATTGTAATCACGGATTTATACAGCACCAGAGCTCACTATCAGTCACAAATATTACAGTAACGAACATGACGTAACGGCACTCGTGCATCATCACCTTAGTGACCTGGCACCATCAGACGTGATGCTTCATTTTAATAGAAAAAAATAAACTAAACTTGTCGCATCCTTTAAAGGCTACAAGTTGCGTCTGCATGGATATAACTAGCATTGTTGGGCTTGAAACTGAAGCCCAAAATCTGCTGAAGTCCCTCGACCCCCACCATGTACTCGTGCTACCAGAAACGCCATTGTAATTACAACCATAATCAGACATTTTTATTTATAGAGCTGTTTCAGAAGAAAGACACTCTCTGCACAGGTCTAAAAAAGTAACTAATTAATAACTAGCCACACAATAAGAATAGATCTCAGATAACTACACATTAGATCTAATATGTAATACATAATACCTAAATTTCTCAAGTAGCAGCTCCAAATATTTGAATTACATCGTGAATTCCACAAATGCAAACAGCGGATGATAAATCTCGACTCCTGCCAGAGATACCTTTCTTATTTAGAAGTAGAATACCTGTAGACGATGTTGTTTTCGTGCAGGTACTGAAGGCCGAGGACGACGCAGGCGGCGTAGAAGATGCTGCGTGCGTCCGTGAACACGTCGTTGTGTATGTGCATCATGAGATCTCCGCCACACGCGTACTCCATGACAAAGCAGACGTGCTCCTAAACGAATACCGACTGACATAAAATGCCTGAATGCAACCCACAATCCTATCACATGACTGCAATTTTGTTGTTGTCTGAATTTATCATACTACGAGACATTCCAGGATAGGCGAGAGCCTACGGGTGAAAAGACTGGAGGACGGACGATGGAGGACATTGACGCTGAGAGATGGTGTCTCTCCAAAAAGACTAAGAGGAAGGTAATGGGAAGCTACGTCCCTACTCATCTCAAAGTAAAATGTTAAATATGATGACAGAGGATGGCAACAGAGGACTGAAGAGAGAGAGAGAGAGGCACAAAACATCGTTGGACATTTGAACTTGCCTGAGGGTAGACAATGAGAAGAACAAGATACGAATTCATAAAATGCATGCTGCAAAAACACAGATACACACGTACACATATTGAATTTCAGCTGGTGGATGTTTCAATACATGTATGCAAAAAAGATACTGATGATACACAGATGAAAGCCCCCCCAATTCCCCACCCCACCCCACAAGCAGAAACCACTGACCGGGGTCTGGAAGCATGCCTCGAGGTTGACCAGAAATGGATGGTGGACAGCATTGACCACCTCAAAGATTCTCTTCTCCGAGATGAGGCTCTCCACTTCGTCTCGTGCTATAATGTCGCCTTTTTTCAGTGCCTTAATGGCACAGTAACGATCTGTCCTTTTGTTCTGCACAAGTATCACCTTCAACAAAACATCAACATCATTTGAATATCACAAACAATACTTCGAAAACTGAACAATAAGTTGCAATCGTTGCTTCCAATAGCCTCGGTTATTGTTGCTGTTTCACAAGACAGAAAATAAGTGTCACCCTCCTCCCTACTTCATGCTTTAGACTGGCACTGACAATCAATCAATTAATTTGTAGCATACTTGAGCTCATTTAACAAATCCCAACAAATTATATCTGGACCTCAACTTACCTACTACAATTTTTCCCAATCCAAACATACATTCTAATTGTACATTTATTTCACTAAAAGAATTAATAAAATTACAGTATCACCCAAGTATTCTGCAATATCTCCACAGATAGGACTTATCATCGTTTTCAGAATTATTTGTCATTTTAGTCAAGTGAAACATTCTGAAGCTCAGAAGTTGGATAGAACTTCTAAAAAAATCTTCACAGAGATAATTCTGCTCCTACCTTTCCAAAGTGACCGCGTCCTAAAACGGCGATAGAACGGAATTGATCCAAGTTCATGTTCTGCGATCCAAGATATCTAAAAAAACAAAGGAAAAAGATCTTGCATATGCAGTAAACAAATTTAGCATTTAAAAAATCTGAAATAACAGAAAGAGCAAAAATGTGCTGGATGACAGTAGTAAATTCTGCAAAATGTGCTGCTTCCTTCGGGTCATAATTATTATCATCATCATTATTATTGTTGTTGTTATTATTATTATTATTATTATTATACATTTATTAAACTCTACCATCTAATTATCAACAAGGCTGTTTTTAAGGAGTATTTAGAACTGCACAACTCCTTCTTTCCTTTCCCATCTTCCATGGTAAATCACTTCCAATCGGATGACAATGACCTTTTTTTTACTAGTTTTAACTGTACAGAAGTGCTTCTACAAGAGCACAAATTCATTTAGAACTGCACATTTTGCGTACAACTGCACGTTAAAAAAAGCCCTGATTATCAAAGTATCATCTGCTGGTGTTGAATAATAATGAGTGGAGCACTTGCTCAGCATTTCCACGCAGCAACAGACACAAGCGAAGACTTGAACCGATACAAAGCAAGCACTATAACGAAATGGTTACCATGTCCCATATATGTTTGTTTACCTTTCGCTTTTAGTCGCATCAGCTGGAATGGCAACGGTCTTCTTCGCCTTCGATGGTTTTGCCATGACAGGGGGCCGTTCGGAACTACTTTTCGATGAGGTCCTTGGTGGCGGTTGACACCGAGCGTTTTGCGGAACGGGTACGTCATAGATTGCCGTCGAGCTTTCTGGGGTGTTCTCACCGTTCGGAAGGAACCCAAACATGTTGTTGATCAACTTCTAACGTTTAAAGAAGCAATACAAGTCGTGCATCGCACTTATAAACAACCTCCCTCCATACTATGAAAAATATTATGCTTTAAGCAACAACTGTTTGTGCAATGTGCATACATGGATAGAATCTGAACAAAAGATCTACAGAAGAATCAGTTCACAATTTAAATTTCTTAGATATATTCAGATTACCTTCGAGAAAAAGATGCCATGAACTGTACACAACATGTGACTACAAGAAATCTTTTAACACATTGGCCGCCTACTACGAGTTAACTCGTAGTACAGCCAGTCATTTAACATGGCGTGTAGGCGGTGAATGTGTTAAAGCACCCAGACCATAACTTTGGTAACTGCTAATCCTCTACTTCTAATCTTGCAACAAGTAGTGCTCTGCTTGCTTTGAATAGCTGAATAAATGAATACACAACACAAGGCAATCAAAAGATTGCACAAACAGAAATAATATGGCGCCATCCTATTGTACAACACACATCACGACCAGGGACCTACTTATTTGTTCATGACACACCACTAATAGTCACCCTGAAGGGGCGCTATATAAATCCTTGTAATGAATGAATGAATGAATGAATGAATGAATGAATAGCATATCAAGCATCAGCCAATAATAGCAAGCAGATGCATGATAAAGGCTTTCCAAAGGTTCCTTCACTGCAACCATTTCAGAGATGCTCAACCCCAAATTAAAGTGTTTTCACGTGGGTTCATTTCTATAGAGTTCCTAAAAGAGATACTTCAAAAGGTTCAGTGACATTACATTACATTCCACGTATATTTATCATCCAATCAATAACCAAGTGAACCTCAGAGAGCAGAGATGCATCGAAATACAAACCCTAACGTCCTCTGTGTCTGAATTAAGTCGCATCGGTGGAGTTTGCGGTGGAAGCGGCGGAGGAGTGACGGGGTGTTTCGGTGTCGTTAACTCAGCAATGGAGGGTGCGGTGGTGGAGGGGACAGGAGTGTCCGACGACGGGGTAAAAAAGGGTGTGCCCGATGGGGTAAACGAGGGCGTGCGCGATGGGGTAAACGAGGGCGTGCCTGACGGGGTGAAAGTGGGTGTGCCCGATGGGGTAAAAGAGGGTGTGTCGAGAGCGATGCCAGGAGAATATTCGGGTGTTGGTGATTTCGGCTCATCCTCCTCAACAATGGCCACTCTCGTTGCAGGAACACGCGAGGAGGCATCTGAAAAGCAAAATCATCCAATAACAATGCAAGCGTCAGTAACAGCTACAGGTAAACTTGACACAGACAATTAAATATCAAGCATTCAAGAAAACCTCGTAGCTGGTTAGCTCGACATCAATATTTTTATCAAGGTAGGAACAATCCATCAGTTAACAACAGACGCAGCCCACCTTATTGTCCGCATACCCAAATTCAGCCACATCTCCAGTTATATGCGTGACATTCTCCACTGGCTCCCACTCAAGCAGCGAATTGAGTATAGGATCTCTACTGCCACAATCAAAGTGACATTGTGAATTGATTGTATAATAACTCACTTTGTTGGAGAAGTGCTAAGTTCGATGGACTAGGAGTTGTCATGCCTTTGCTGTTGTTCTGCTGCATCACGTCACGCATGAGTAAGCGCGTCCAAATCGCAAAGTTCACGTTCGCCTGATGCGGACGAATGAGATTTTTGCCTTAAACACAAATTCAAAAAACAACGTTCAACGTAAAAGATTTCAAAATTTCTGCGCACAGCAGTGTCTATGCACATGGTAACTTGGGTGGCACACTGAGAAAAAAACTTTAATGATTGTTACACACGTTCAAGATAATCAGAGAACTTAAAGAGAAATGCACACAACCAGTGAAAAGACTATTTTCACCACTATGATCTTGAATTGGAATAATCCCACTGTCTAACATTAAAGCATTCTGTGGTCTGCCAATCACTGCTGATGAGATCGTGCAGGATGTACCCCAGGGTTCTGCCCACAGTTAGAATAATTCATTCATACTGAGAATTTATTTTTAGTGTCTCTTCATTTAACTTTTCATGACCCTGTCGCACTGAAAACACTTCTGAGGCGCTCCCAGCCAGCCGCATCTAAAAAAAGTAGGATTTGAGTGACTTACAGAAAATTGCTGGTGGTACTAGGTTGCACAGATTTAACAAATAATCAAAGGCAGACGCAAACAAACTTCAATGACTGAACTGCCCTATCCAATTTCTTCAATCTCGCTCAAGCTCTCATGTTTTGTACCAGCCTTCAACAAAGGATGACAAATTTAGGAAGCAAGTAAAAGCCTGCTTATCCAAACAGACAATGCCTAAGCATCTGATGCTTCTATCATTACTGCAAGTCTTTGCTTATGACAAATGCTCCTTTGTCTTTGAAGATTTGAATTAACAGGATTCACGAGGAATTTTAAAAACTTTCATACTTCATCGTCATTGTTACCCAGGGCTGTTAATATCGCGATAAAGTATCGCAATACTTGGTATCGCCGATACTTTTTTCAGTATCGCGGCGAGTATCGCGATAGTTTAATTTTGTTGGTATCGCATGCGTATCGCCGATACTTTTTTTTTTAGCCTGTCAGCGATACTCGATACCAATACTTTTTTCACAATAATTTATATGGTTTCTCATCCGCTTGAATAAGTGACTCTTTGGTGCGATCTCACCGATCTGTGATCTTTGACCGGAATGGACGGAAATCGAGATCTATAAATAGTCAAATGACCGGAAACGTGTCCTTTATTTAGTATATAGATTAGTAGTTACACTGCTTGTACTGCTTAACACTGTTTAACGGGCAATGGCATGTGCTTTTTTAGTCATTAAACTTTAAAACTTATCGAAAAGTATTGGTAAAAGTATTGGTATTGCAATACTTTTAAGAAATAGTATTGGTATTGCCAATACTTTTATTAGTAAGTATTGGGATTGGTATTGCCAATACTTTTTCCCAGTATTGTTAACAGCCCTGTTGTTACCTTTGTGTTTGGGAAAAATATTCCTTTGTCTTTGAAGCTTTGGCTTTCTTGATATAACTGGATTCATGAGAAATTTGATCTGCAAGTAAGAAATATTACACAATTCATGCAGCAGAATGGACAAGTGAAAGAAGAACCTCACAACACAATACATAGACAATCAAACCCCCGATAAATGATATCAACATAAATTTTTATAACAAATTTATTACGATAAGCCTATGATGCACAGCATTGCAATAATTGTAGCCATAGATCATGCAGAGTTGGCAGGCTACAAATTACAAACACAGTTAACAAACACAAACACAGTTAAAACAAACATATTTGCTGACTCATCGTGTTCAGACGTAGAACTGAGTCCATTGCATTCCTTCCTTCAATAGACTCATACAACACCCGTTCAAGGCAACTACTCAGAGGCGCTCCTAGCCCAACTCTACCAATAAATAAAATCTGTTATGGCTTCTGTTCTCAACTAAACACTTATCTCATTCATTTCCTCTGTAGACAATTCTCATGCCTTCCTTTATAGACTTACAAACTCGTGAAGAAATTTGGCCATCACAACGGTTGCGCCCAGTAGCAACCATCATCAACTTTATATATTTGTACCTCGGTCACAAACCTCATTAACACGGCATCGGGCTTTTGCTATTGTGGGTCCCTCAGTGTGGAATGACCTTCCCTCGGGTGGGAAATTCACCTGCATCTTTTCGCTGCTTGAAGATATTTCTTTATTCATGAGCCTATCACACTGAAAACACTTCTGAA
Organism: Lumbricus terrestris; assembly: GCA_949752735.1. Classification (NCBI taxonomy): domain Eukaryota; kingdom Metazoa; phylum Annelida; class Clitellata; order Crassiclitellata; family Lumbricidae; genus Lumbricus; species Lumbricus terrestris. The sequence continues at coordinate 36,813,491 of OX457047.1, forward strand.
TAGCTCTGCTCTGAGAAGCACTTTATAAATGTCATATTAGATCCGATCAACTGATACTGTAAGCATTTCGACAGCCGCACCAGAGAAGTTCTTAGATTAGAACACAGCAGCCCAACGTATTACAAAGTACATGAATACCATACAAATTGATGGCAAAATGAATTGTCTGAGTACCTCAGCAAACAGGATTCCCTGCGGCTCAAGACTGATCGGCATTCCCTGACGCTGATCGTCCAAGAAATCCTCGAGTCGAATGAATTTAACGGCGCACATTTGTCGTGAATCCTTCCACGATATTGTGATCGACAATTCACGAGACTGAAGCCGAAGAGAAATCACAACGAAAACGAAACTCAATATCATCTCATTTTCACAATTACGTTTGATAAAATAAATAATTAGTTAATAAATTTTGGCATGAATCAAGCACGTTAACAACCTCACTTTCATCAATTAGTTTACGATGGATTTAAATTAATTTCTACCCAAAACCGCATCATAAATCAGACAGAAATTTTATGCAGAACCCTTAAAAAGCTCTATCTGCACTCTGCAGTTTAATAACTCAATTAAATCTTTACAAGTGGTTTCATCATTCATACAAATTAATTCCATTTTCACTCAAATATATAGGAATCCATACACAAAGAATCGCCTCAGCTAGAGCTGTAAATGATATACACCAACACAACCAACAAAATGGCAACAAAAGTTCCAAACAATACCAGGCAAACAGCATATTAAAACTGCTTTACAGTAAAATCAGATCATTTATCTTCACAAAAATACCTCATAATTTTTTATGGTTAGCATGCCCAACTATCACACGAGAGGTCAGGGTTCAAATCCCCATCCAGACAGAAATTTGGTTCAAGATTTCTGCTCTACCTAACAAGTACATCGGCTGTACATCACTGTCAGTGGGAGGATTAGATGGTGAGGGAGAGGCCCACATATGCCAAGACAAAGAAAACTAAGCTGCTAGCATGCCATACCCATGGCTGCATCAGCGACTGCTATACTAATTCATATATTGATCAACGATTAATTTTTTTCTTTTTTTAGTGACTGGCCATTAAAAACTTGAAATAATAATAATAATAGCTGAGAATTTAATTGACCAATAGAAATGTTAACTTGATAAAAACTGAACAAATAAGAAAGATCATTTTCCTACTCGGTCTAATTCGAACTGGAACCGCTGATCCCAGCACTGTTGGTTACACGGTTTCCACGCCGTCTGCCCAACTACTTGACTGTCCAGGTGTAGCGTAGCCATTATCTCACCTGCAAAGAATGGTTACACCTGTCAGGTAAATTCAGACTAAACACACACACGGCAGGCATACCTTTACTATTTAAGCCTCTATTAGGTGTTTTATACTAAAGATGGGCATCATTCGCAATTGTACGAAGTAAATAGAGTCACAAATATAAAAAACATAAAATGTCTCAGATACAGCAACCTTGTGAAAAATGTCAGAAGTGCTTTAATACTGCTACGTTAAATACAACCTCTTCGCAAAAGAGCTATATAAAAGCTAGCAATGCATATAGGTTCACAGACGTACGTAGCCTGCATCTCAATATTTACACAATATTTTTTTATAATCTCTCAGCGACCACAGCACTTACTGTTCATAGCACGCAACACATTCTTATCCATCAAATTTATGAGCCTGGCTATATTGCTTCATTAAATAGTATCATAAAACCATTGTCATCATAATTGGCTATTATTAATATAAATAGACAATTTACAGCCAGGGCTGTTGTCACAGCGTCTAACGACCCATCGTACCTGGACTTTCGTCTCGAAGACCAGATTTGCTCGTTCGGTTTTTCCCGATCCTTCCCAAAGTCTTAGACTCGGTTGGACTGACGAGGACTTGGGCAGCACTGTGACGCTGCCCTGCCATCAGCGGAACATCCTCCAGTAAACCCTGGCAACCAACTAGTCTGCAACAACAGAACACCAATTTTAAATCAAAGACAGGTTGCCCCAACTATGCAGAAAATGCATGCCATCTAATCTGCAGGATAAAACATAACTTAAAAAATAATATCAGAGCAGGTCAACTGAATATCGGACTAATAAGAGGAGCACAGCAGCTGAATAAGTACGCCGTTTGGCATGTAATTGCCACTTTGCAGGAAGTCCTTCACTCACATATAATTCAATCAATCAATCAAGGTTTTTTATTGCTGTCAATTGTTAAAGTCAGTAAAGCATGAATCCAACAACAGACAATATCGGTCACAAAAGGGAGGTCCAAAAGGGACCAGGATCCCACTGAGGATGGTCATTATTGCCAAGTGACATCAACGTGCTGTCATTGTATTGTATTTGACCATTTGTAAAGCGCTTCTTGCAGCAAGAGCCTTTCAGAAGTGCTCCCAGTGCATGCAACCCCGAGAGAAAACGCAGGTTTTGAGATGAGAGAAAGATGACAAAAAACTATCAGATAGGATGCCACAGCAAACGGATGGGGGGAAGTCCATTCCATAAGGAGGGGCTAATGCAGATAAATGATCTAGATTGAGCCATAGTGGACCTGACGTGGGGAACAAAGAGGTGGTCACGTGAGCACTCTGAAACTTTTGGAAGGCGGTTAAAATTGACAAAAATACACATCTAAATACACGAGCAAAATAAAAAACCCAGATAAATCTGGTACCTGACGTGAAGCGTTCCGGTGAGAGCCGCTGGTTTCGACAGAGCAAGATACTGATTGCTGGTGTAGCTGCGACCGCCATTTGTGAAAGCCGACGACCCTTCGAGTTCGTTACGAAGAACCTCGATCTTGTTTGAATTGAGGTCAGGTGAGAGTTCGTCGAGACGTCGGCCAAGAGACATGCGAAGAAGTTCGAGTTTCATGCCAGCCGACAGCAGGTTGTTCTGCGCCTAAACAAAGCGCAAAGAGAGAGAGAGACGGTGGTTAGACACAGATAGCATAGGAAAGTTAAGAAAATTTGAACTGTTCACGCAGTTGCAAACACACAAACTGTGTTAAGATTGCATGAAAACATGATAAGACAATAACATATAGCATAATGTGTTTCCATGATAACAGGTTCTTTAAATAAATTCGTCTACAAACAATGATTCTGTCTTATCAAAATAAGAAACAGAAAACATGAGCATAGTTATTATGATAACATCATTTATCATTATTTCTAAATGACCTGTAAATACTGACTCTGGTAGAGTCATGCTCGAAACACCCTGCACCACCCCTGCAGTGCATTTCAATCCCCCCCATCAGATGTGCCACTCCTTTCCAAACAACCCGACAAGAGGGCTCAGCCACGTTCGATCCCACCCCCGAGGTCCATTTGGGAACCCTGGGAAGTTTCAAAATACAAATCACTACCGCTGCAAAATCATTTTTTCTCGCAGGCCTTTCAATCTCTTTGCGTTTTTTAACAACGCTGGGCTTCATTCTGTCTGCCTACCATTGTTCGTTCGGCCAACTCAGTTGTGGTCTTCAAATCTCAACTCAAGACTATCTCAACTCAAGACATATCTCTTTTCTGAGGCGTACCTCCGACTGATTGCGTTCATGTTTGTAGTGACGCCCTTGTAACGGCATGTGCTGTGCTATGGCGCCATAGAAATTGTTGTCATTATCATCATTATTATTATTATTATTGGGGGTTTACTCTCTGATGTATCTGGAGACTCTATGGAAACATCCCATCTTTTCCAGCATCTCTCAGAACTTACAATCTGAAGATTTAATGCATCCACCCAGGGGCTTCTATCCCCCTAAGCAACCGGGCGCAATCCATTTTCTCCCCCCCCCTTTTCTGGACCGGCCTTCCTCTATAGTCTATATGTATGCAATATAATGCAATCTAGCGCATGGCCTCCTCTAGTGTGGGAATTAAGGTTTGTTTGGAGAGGGACAAACGAGCATCCAGCAGACGATCGCCGAAGCATGTGTAGCACCCGAGAAGGGACCTGGTATGGGGAGGGAATGCGCCCCTCCCCATAAGAAATTTTTGCGATTTCCGCATTGCAATTTCAACATTTTAAGCTGTCCTTTTAGCAAAATTACTCTACTGTTTCAGTGGAGGAATTGGTGCCAAAATTGGGCAGCCATATGTTTTGCGCAGTTTTGATCAGTGTGCACTCGAGAGGCGTTACATAAATTTTTAGAGCACAATGCAATACAATAAAATACAATGTAGGTCCTACATTGTAAGCCCACGTAATAATGATGTTGCTTTACTAAGTGTTCAAGGACCAAATTTGACTGTCTGAAATTTTAGAGATAACATTGGAGAGAAGCCATTTAGTTGTGCAAAATAGTATTTGTATTAACATAATTTTTTTCCAATTATAATATGATTGTATTATTTATTAAAATAGTAAAAACATAATTATAGTCATGTAATAGGAAATTTTTATAGTATATTATAGCTGTTAAAGCAGTTCATGCTGGGACTAATATCGATAATTAGTCCCAGGTTCACGTAATTCAAAAATGCAGATAGTAGCCTGACTAAAAACTCAAAGTGTATAAAGTGCATACATTTTGCTAAAAACTATTAGGCCTACCATTTTGTCCAAATTTATATGGAGGGGAAGTATTTTCTGGGGGATATTCCTTTACTATCTTCCTTTAGTGATGTCTAGATTGAACGCTGTCCTCCATGTCCGACCTCCCCCCCCAACCGACGTGAATTTTGGCTGTCTTCTGATTTCCCCCCCTATTTTTCACTGGGCGCAAGCTGCGCCCGCCATGTATAGGGATAGAAGCCCCTGCATCCACCTTTCAAAGCACTCTCTCTCTTTGGTGGAACTCATTCATTCATTTCAAGAATTTATATAGCTCAACAGAAGTCCGCCCAGATGGTAATAATTCTCCCGAGAAATTATATATACTTTGAGAAAAATCATCCTAATAAAAATAAGTACTAGTATGTAGTGAGAATCTGACGAAATATCAGGTTCAAAAATGTTATTTTAGTTCAGAGTCAGGTGCTTTGTTTCAGCTAACAATAATTAATCATACACTGACTAAATTATAACAATAATATGAACGAAACAAGAGATGTCATCTTCGATATATATATATGAGAGACAAAAGCTACCTCGGACAAAGCCTTCTTATCCTGTGACTTAGCCTTACGAAGTAGGTTGATCGCGTTTCTCGCCCCATCCTGTATGGCGGCCTCGATACGAATGTGATGGCGAATGTCTTCGATTCGCATTTCAAGAGGTGTGGCCGTCTCCTTATGGCCTCCACCTGCAGACAAACAACAGTCAAAGTATGCGGACAACGACACATACTACAACTACTTTACCCCATAAATTAATTCACTCATTCAATATGGAGATTTATATAGCTCCTATAAGGTTACTACTCAGAAGTGCTCCTGAAGAAACCCTGGGTGAAAAGAATGGTTTTGACTGCGATAAAGGCAAACCCTGAGCAAACCCTAGGAACCTAGGCATGTATAAACCACATAGGCAGCGGAAGATCAATCCATACCATGCGGCCAATAAGAGAGAAGGCACGGTGCAATCTAAGAGCAGCTCAATTGATATCTATTTAAAATCGCACTAGATCCTTGCTATAACTCAGAACTTTGAATAGCAAAGGCACAAAGTCTATGTCTAAGCTCTCAGCTTGAGGACTTTACGGGTGGCTAGTGTGGAAACTGTCTTCTACGGATTATGTCAGCTTAGTACAGATCCAATAAACGAATTGATTGATTGATTGATTGATTACGCTGCTAATTCAAAGAAACTGAATGCCAGTATCGTATCGTATCTGACCATTTGTAAAGCACTTCTTGCAGCAAGAGCCTTTCAGAAGCGCTCCCAGTGCGTGCAACTCCGAGAGAAAAGGCAGGTCTTTAGACAAGAGAAAGATGACGAAAGACTACCAGAGAGGATGGCAGAGCGAACGGATGGGAGAAGACCATTCCATAGGGAGGGACCTATGCAGGCAAATGATAGAAAATGATAGAAAGCAATGCTGCTGAAACCACCAAGCATTGTGTTGGGTGGGGTGGGAGGAAGTCTGAAAGGTGACATCATACGACGCTAACTCCAAACAATCTTCAAGTTACTATTAATTATTAAACCATATTAGTTGGTTACTCACTTGGGCGTCAGTTACTGAGTCATCATCAGACAATGTGTTCAATACTCAATACATGTAAACTCGTGCAATTTAAATGAGACTTTACTAATCATTCCTTCACTCAATCAGTCAATCAATCAATCAATCAATCAATAAGTCATTAATAAACAAAAAGTCACCAGCTGGGGGTTCAACAATGTACAAAAACATAATGTACAAACAATGATGTGACTAGACAGTCAATAAACACACATTGAACATTCACTGGTAATCACAATATCTAAAATTAGATTAGAAAATTTTCTACCATATAATCTTAACACAATACATATATACCGGTATGTACACAGTATATACACATACACAGTATTACACACAGAACAACATATATATATATACAATTATACATACATCTATATGTATACATTAGTGACTGTGTGGCAGAAATTCTTCTATTATATCACAAGTAGAATTACAATATAATCTAATGCATATCATATATATATATATATATATACATACATATATATAAATAAATAATTATATATGTATGTATATGTGCATGTCTACGTGATAGAAATTCTCCTATAGATCACAAGTTCTGCAGCACATGCTGACTGGCAAATTAGAGGCATCAGTGGCGTTGAGAGCCTGTTGATCAGTGAGAATTGATGAGATGAAGATTGGAAGCGAAGATAACGCGTTACCATCGCCACGAAGATAAAGCATTACCATCTCCATGAAGATAAAGCATTACCATCTCCATGAAGATAAAGCATTACCATCTCCATCGCTGCTGCTGTTCTCCATCTTCTGGTTGCGAGCGCGGATAATCTGCATCCGGATGTATTCAATCTTCCGCTTGGCGTCGGTCAGCATTGTCTGCGCTTCGGCGAGCAGCTTCTTGTCCTTCGAAAGTCCACTGTTATAAGTCTCGATCATGTTCTCAGCACCTTGCTTCACCTGCCCAGAACAAACATCAATTTCACGTGTTGGAATGATAAATAATAATCTTCATCTATATCCATAATAATAACAATAATAATAAAAATAATAATCTTCATTTAGATCTATAATAATAATAATAATATTATTATTATATCTTCATCTAGCTCTATAATAATAATAATAATAATAACCTTCATTTAGATCTATAATAATAATAATAATAATAATAATAATAATAATAATAATATATCTTCATCTAGATCTATAATAATAATAATCTTCGTCTTTCAACTGACACACATACACACACCGCAGTACGATTACAATTCATAGTACGAACGGATGATAACAGGTTATTACATGCGTTGAATCTAACAGTCATGCAAGGCGTCCATCACATCCTATTGCTCATTTTACCAACGCCATCTACCGATTGGAAGGCTGAGTCGACCTTGGGAGTGCAGCGGGGAAGCGATCTTGCGTCTGTGTGCTCTTCGTGCCGGAGTCTTTACCCTAAGCCCTTCCTTCCACCCTCCCTCTCTTCCCTCTTCCCTCCCTCCTCTGCCTATCATGGAAAGAGAGCGTGCAGTCTCTCACGTGCACACAAGAAGGTAGCAACGGGTACAAAATATCAGTGATGGAATTTTTCTTCATCTTCGCAGATCATGGTGGGTGGCCAGTCCTCCCCCTCACCACCTGATCTCCTCACTGACAGTGCATGTTCACCATCACCATCACCATCACCATCACCATCATCATCATCATCATCATCATCATCATCATCATCAGTTGCTGATGCCAGACGTTTGGCAGTGATGGGTACGAATAAATGGCCTCTATTATCCTCGATCATCCCTCAAGTCCGTGGTTACTAATTCAATACACGAGTTCCCTGCGGCAGACATTAAAACAACATCTGTCTCTGCCTCGGCCGGAGATTTGAACCTCCAACCTCATGGTCAACAGCCCGATCTACAGACTATTGCCCACTCCATAAATGATAATGCACGCTGCACCGAAAGCACACCATTAAGGTCTTGCGTTGGCAGTGGCAGGCGAATCCATCAGGATTCAAGTTTCATCGCACGGATGAAAAATCAATGCACGCGCCATCACATCTCTCACCGTGCAATCTGCATCACCTGTACCATGGAAAAATCAATCCCTGTATCCTGTTCGAACCGCGAAATCAGACTCCCACATCATCATCATCATCATCATCATCATCCACACATTGCTATCCCATTAACATACATTTATATGAGTAGAAGGCTAAAGCAAAATGATTCTAGCACAGCTGCTTCTTCACAGGCAACATATAAATCCACATTCACTTTACAATCTAATTTATATATTATAGGCCTACAAATGCACTGTTCAAGACTGTGCTATGAATTGTAAATGAATGTATTGTGCTCAGTGTATGTCTAATACAATGTTGTGTTTAATGTATTGTAAATGGTATAACTTAATGCAATGTGCAATGTCTATAAAGGTGGATTCATATAAAACATTTCTGAATGCTCAATAATAATAATAATAATTATTGTTCGATATTTCAAAGTTGTGTCTCTCTCTCTGAGGAATATTGTTAAAATTTAGTCCACAGTACATCTCTTTCGACCGTAACTTTGTGTATTTAAGTACTTCCCAATAAAGCTCTTCCTGTGTGGTTAGAGTCATTAAGGACAAAAGAGTTATTAAGCACTGGCGAAAAAGTACCAAAGTAACTAATAGAGTCACAACTGGTGCACACATCTTGACATCAAACTGAGCTCAATAGTTGGAATCCCATCTGGAAGGAGCATTCCTTAAAAACGATAATTAATTTACGCAGCATCTCATGCCAAGTGAAATCTAACCCGCATCTATAGCCTTCTCTGAAATGCATCTGAAGTCAACACGGAAACAACATCATATTTAATATCACTCTCTGTCTGTCTGTCTGTCTCTCCCTATATATATATATATATATATATATATATATATATATATATATATATATATATATATATATATAAAATTATATATACATACATATAATTATATATACATATATATAATTATATATTAAATACATAAAATTACATATATATATATATTAAAGTGCTTTGCTTTAGCAGACTATAGGAGCATCAAGATGTCACTTCCCCTGTCCAAAATCCAAAAAACAATTCATAGAGCATTGATTTTCAAATTACGTCTCAAGTGCATAACAGACCAACAGCACAGCAGAAAAAGAACCAGACATGAAAGGCAGCCGTGGGTGCAAATATAAACTGCTAGCAACATCATCTTGTTAGACTCTGCATATGAAAAAGGTTGACCAGTCCTTTCGCTCACTTAATTACCAACAATCACTTATTTATCTATTTAAAGAGCACACTAATTTTTTGCAGGGTAAATTCAACAACTGCCCAATCATTCAGTCATCCAGTCAATCAATCATAAGTTATTTGATGAGGAAAAAACTATACGTGAGGCTGAACAATTCCGAAACCAGATTCAAACAGATTTTTATCAGATGCATGTGAGATCAGTGTGATGATACACGATATCATAAAGCTGCGCAAAAAACAACTGAGGCATTTTCAACCGACATCCCTACAGAACTTCCCAACATTTTGATTTGGATGATGTTAGTACCCGACAGACATCAGTCAGCCAGCATGATGCAATTCACTGAGCTGTCAATTTCAAAGTAATGACGCGGCTGGCAAAAAAACAGCCGCAAGCAAGATGCAATGCCAAGCCTGATGTAACACGCAGTGGGCCGTGCAAATGTGAGAAGAGCCAATCGTGCGTGATATTACAGCCATGGATTAGCAGCCACAGTCCAACAACAAAGTCCATCTCATCTGTATGCACAGCTGCAAACATCCAGAGCACACATCATCATCATCATCATCATCATCATCATCATCATCATCACCACCATCATCATTTCCTGATGCCAATCATTTCGCGGCGACAGGTACGAATAAATTATCTCTGCTGTCCGCGCTCATTTGTCCAAAGCACTCCACATACCGCGTTACGGCACCATAGAAATTGTCATTATTATTATTATTATTATCATTATTATTATTATCATTGTTATTATTATTATACCTAGAAAAGTATCTAGACCAGTTAGCAGTTGAGAGTAAAGTTGGGCCAGTTGAAATCCTGCCTCAAATCCTGCCTTTTTTCTCTGGAGGTTGATCGCACTGGGAGCACTTCTGAAAGGTTTTCTGCAGAGAGAAGTGCTTCATAATGGTCATATACAATACAATACAGTACAATACAATGCTACTGCACGTGAACATTAAGCATCCTGGCTGCTGAAGCAAGTAATTCAATTCGAGAGAGATGTATAAAGTTCCAAACAAGAGAACAAGAGGATAATTGGCAGATAATTTAGGGCTCTTTGACGGGTGGAACTGCAAACGGCCAGACAGCTAATCAAGCAGCCTGCACTTTGTCAAGTCCTCCTCCTCTTCCTGCCCGTCAATCATCCTCCATCCGATCCCAGGAAGAACTGGGCAACGAATTACTGCCAAACAGAAACTGTAGAATGATTAATGTGCCGATTGATTTGTTCAAAGGCATCTTCAGCAGACGGTCACAACAGCAAAGACCACCGTGGAAAATATAGGCATCAGCAGCACGCCATTGCATCAACATTTCCCTCGACCAACAACAGAGAAGATCAGACTGATATATACGAGACCGCAGTCTGATATGCAGATCCCGAATTTCAGCCTACTTTATAGGCACTTCTATCGTGCAGCGCCATGCCTTTTCTGCTTCTGACTACAGCGCTGACACTGAATCGGAGTTTCACGCATAAGCGCATGAGCAATTGTGAGTGAAGGACTTGCCCAAGGTCCCTACGAGGCGGCTTGAGAGGGATTCGAACCCACGACCCTCTGGCTGCAAGGCAATGAACATACCCACTACACCACCACCCCTCGGTGGCTAACTTGGGTCGGGAGCGCTACTGATTCTGTGAGCGGCGCTTTACAAATGCTCAATTACAATTACAATCAGGAACTGATGATGATTATGAGGAGGCAACATCGCCCTCCTTAACTAAATGGACCTCCACATAGGTTAGCTAGGGTTAGGGTTAGGCTAGCCCTGCCACCTGGAAGAGGCTTCTTGTGGCACATCGCCATGCTATTCCCTAGCCTAGAGCCTGTCCTATTTAGCCGAGGCTGGAACGGGAGCGCCTCTGAGTAGACAGTCTTGAAGGGGCGCTCTATCTAAATGCTCCTAATAAATAAATAAATAAATAGACAAAGAGAAGCGGACCTTTTGTTCGATACCGAGTCTCTTCTGCAGCAGAACGAGTCGGTCAGCTGATGTTTCACCGTTGCTAGAAGACTCAAGGTCAAGATCAGGAGTGGAAGACCTCGGACCACCTACAGCAAACCACCACACATCATGCAATCGCAGAGTAAATACGGCACAATATATATATAAATATATATATTGAATGAATATATATGTAATTATATATATGTTTATAAATAAATATATATTATATATATATATATATATATACATATAAAATCATTATGCCATCAGGGCTATTCTCCAATGACTGTCAAAAGGACAGCGATTTCGATTTCGAATGCATCAGCGGGGTTGCCTTCAATGTGTATTACGATTAACGTCAGCATTAAAATAAAATTGCGCATTTATTATGCATGCAAGATCAGTCAATTGGAGACATGAAGCAATTGCGAATGGCAGAATTTCTCAGGGTCCCTACGGAGCAGCAGCAGCTATCTCAGATGATAGTTGCATAACCATGCCCACTGTATGAGCAGCTGGATTAGATCCTAATAATGGAGCAATAGACATAGGAATAGATTATTCAGGCTCTACTAAGTTGCTTTGCATTTCAATTCATATCAACATATTATATCACCTTCCTTCGGTTTACAGTTCATAACACTTCTTCACTGTTCTGGGCTTGTCTGTCTATGGGAACTCCTTACTTTAACTTCGGCTTGCTCTGGCAGCCACTCTTTGCACTCGGCCTCTAGAGGGACTTAGTGGCTCCTCATGCATGCACACATTGCACTGTAGTCATCAGACAGAATAGGGTTTTCTCAATTGTGAGTTCCCCAGTTCCACTGTTTGGAATAGCCTTCCCTTTGGTCTGCGTTCCCATCAGTGGGACTTGTCAAACTCTATAGACTGCACAAGACTTTCCGGTGTGCCCGCGCTTGTGTAGTGAGCACCTCTGAGTATGATAGATATTGGTAGTCATCTTAATGGGTGCTATATAAATTCCTTAGATAGACAGATAGATAGATAGATAGATAGATAGATAGATAGATAGATAGATAGATAGATAGATAGATAGATAGATAGATAGATAGATAGATAGATACGCAGATAGATAGATAGACAGACAGACAGATAGATAAGACCACTGCTGGGTCTTATCTCTCCTCAGGGTGAAGCAGGCAAGTAAAAACAATAGAACAGGGTAAGGTAAAACCTAGCAGAGGGAATGAGGTAATCACTCATTTGTGACACAGCTCTTTCAACCTCAGTCCTGATATATGACCCGATTGGCTGAAAGAAGTTCAGACTGGCAAAGAGTAAGCACAGCAGCAGACCCTGTACCCCAGGATCCCCTTTCCTCAAGCTGTTTACATCGATCTGATGACAACTGATTGCCAGACAGCTTCACAAGGACACATTGGGATTCCAATGCCAGACAAAAAAGGTAAATGCAAATGCAATCACCAACTGTCACCATAGTAACAGTACTTCATGGTGAGTCTGGTGACAGATTGCAAACCATGATCGGACTGCTCTTTTTCAAGTTATATGGCTCAGCAATTACATGCAATTTAATAGGATTTAGTAGAATAACACCGGAATAGCAATGGACTTTTCTACTCATTGTATCCATGCTGTCAACACTCCTGCCATTTAAGTTTTTCTGGCTAGCGGAACGTTGCCTATAGGGACTACCTGAGAATAGAGCTGATTTCCTACTGAATATGAAGCTAAATCAAAACGATGTGCTAGCAGCAGCCTTGACATAAAGATAAAAGAAGGATTTCATAAACCTAATTTGATAGTTTGGATGACAAAAAATGCACCAATTAAGATTAAGCTTTGAAAAATTCAGGGCAAGCCTCTTGCAGACCCCAATCCATTTTTCAGGCACTTTCGGCACCCCCAGACTACCACCTGCAGTCAAATATAGTGACAATGATCCACCATTAAAAAGTCTTACTGTAATGTCACTGAAACCAAATTCAGTACCATGCTATCATCATCTTCGTCATCCTCATCATCATCATGATCATCATCATCAACAAGAACAGTCCATTTGGCGCCCATGGGTGGAAACAAACAACCTATATTGCCATTGGTCATTTGTCCCTGTTTCTCTCAATGTCAGTTGAAATCTCATTATATCCTCTTAATATTGTCTCTCCAGTACATAATATTTAGTATACCTTTTCCTATTCTTGGAATCTTGGAAGTGGTGCATTGTAAACATGGAATTCGGTCACATGGCCAAAGGCAAAACATGCAATAAACAGAATCTGTCTTGTAACCAAGTATTGTATTAAGTAGGTCGCGATGTACTACACCATTGAACAGTCATTCAATATATGCCAACAAATGGCATACCAAACAATTCACTTGGTCAATTCATTTCTGCCTACCATACACTAATATTCTCAATTTATCATAATCAGAACCTAGTCCAGGTTAATTTGCAGTGGTTCTTCCAGGTTAATTTGCAGTGGTTATAACACAGACCCAGCGTCTTCTGAACCACTTAAAACCCATGTTATGTTATGTTATGTAATCATAAACCAGATTAGTTATTTGTCTCAATAATTATAACTACAACACCTACTTTCCATTTTCAACTGCAAATTATACAATGAAAAGCAGAAAATTGGAAGAGAGAGGAGGCACAAATAAGTTGAGACTGTGGAGGATCGCCTCTCCTCCAGGAGGTCATGTGGAATGGGGCTGTGAGGTCATGCGGAATGGGGTGCATGCAATGCATCATCTTTACCCACCTACAATCAAGACCCTTTATAGTCTCCATCCTCATGTCCCTGAATTCAAACTGCCACGCAACAAAAGTTTTTCTTAAGGGTATTCTGTTCGCTGAAATTTCTTTGTTACACACAAAGTCAACACTACTCCTGCTTCTTGCTTCATTCTCGTTAACTATCTCTTAGTAACCACTTTTGAATTCTACTAAATGAACATATGATGAAAATATGATGATGAAGAAGATGATGATGACGACAATGGTGGTAGTGATGATGATGACGACAATGATGAAATTATTACTCTAAATAAATAATTAAATTTTTTATGCATGCAAGGTCACACCAAAATCTGATATATTAATCTGTAAGAAGAACGCACCTTGGCGCCTGCTGGTTCCAGTGCCGGCGCTGGTCATCAGTAGACACATCTGAACGTCGGTCAGTTCCTGCTTCAGATCCTCCAGTTTGCTGTTCGCTTCCTTTATGATCGTGCCGACGTGCAGCAAAGATTTTCGATCGTTCGTCGCTCGTCGTAGGTTATCGGCGCCTTCCTTGATCTTCATCTCTGTAAGAATCGCCTTCTTCAGCTGCTCCTCCTTACCCTTCAGCTTCTCCTGGATGACATCGTTCGATAGATCTGGCTCGAAGCCGAACCGTTCGTACAGCTCGTGTTGCTGCAAAAACCAACGAAATATCCTGCGAAACACCGTGCGTATGTATACAGCGTTCATCTGCGCTGAATTAACTAGATCAATTAACGGTATGCACTAAACAGGATCGCACTTATAGAACCTGTTACAGTCACTCAAACGGATTGGTTCTTACTTTCAACGCACTTTGAGTCAGTGCTAAGACATGTTATCACGTTATAATGACAGACTTACCAGTCATGTCTCATCCCATTGAAGTATAAAATCAGGAAATTACACAACGCGTACTGCATCATAATAATACGATGCAAGTAGGCACATTGCATCTGATGCATCAATCAGCTGTTCTCTAGTAAACTTACCCTAGTATTCCTGTTTAGCTATCTGGATATTGTAACTGACTATGAGTGTACTCTTTGAGAGTTCTTTGTCGTATACCTATAATTGGTGAGTTCAGATTGGTATAATTACCTGGTGGGTGACCAAACAAGTTAATTTCCCCTCATTTCAAATTTGCTCTACCTTAAATTACTGGAGATCTGGTCGCCATTACAGTCCATCCTGCCCTATATGTGTATGATGTAAGAGACCAGAAGGGAATGCTACCCTAGCAGACAACACCCAGCAAGAGCAAACTCCACTTAGTTCAGTTCCTATGGGAAGTCAGGTTAGATGGCTTAATTAACACAGTAAGCCCTAAAGAGGTTTTTAAATCATACAACAGAAGCTTTATGTATCCACACTTCAATAGACGTTGTTGCAACTGATTTGCAGGGTACAACACTGATGGTGAAGACAGGTCATTCAGACTAAGACGAGGCTCTCATATGGTTACATTCTTAGATGGAGATGAATGAAAGAATGTCAAATCATCTGAATGATATTCAGTGAAAGAATGTAAAGTCATCTGTCACATGGCATAACAACTGACAACTGAATACAGAATAACTGACAACTGAATACAGAACAGACATGCTCTAAAACTCCCAGTGAATACTTAACTGCTGTGTTGAAATACAACTACCCAAAAGGTCACACGTGCAATAGTATAAGTAGTATATTTGCTAAAATTAGGTAATCAAGCTGACAAACAGCCTGTACAGGAACATGGGCAATATGGAACTCAACAACCCTGTCCAGACTGTAGTGGGTAGACTGTAGAGCTAAAAATGCCAAGCCAACACACATTTGGGTCTTGAAATCTAGGCCATGTCACATATTCTTGCCCTTCCTTATATAGATAGTTGAATGGTAGTTTGGAGTTTAATATAGGTTTTGAAAGCACATTGTCATTTGTGGATAAAGTTTCTGCCATCTTTTGGGGTAAAACAGTTATGTGAGGGGAAAATGTCACCTGTAGGCATCATTGGCAAGAACAGTTCTGCATAGGATTACGGATACATGATTCATTGGAATTCTTAGCCATCAAGTTGATAGAGTTGTGTATAGCCATGCATGTGGAAATATAGCAGTCCATAGTACAGTCGCATATAACATTAGCAATCATAGAAATCTACTTCAATCACAGAGGACGATTTAAATGCTTAGTCAGAATTATGACAAAAGTACCTGATAGTCAGATGGTGCTGTCCACTCATAGGTCGGTATTTAAACCCTATATTTAAAGAGCAAATATCTGTTGGCTCTGGGCTGAGGACTCCACTTGCAAGGCTGAGCTTCAAATCCCTAGCAGAGATTAACCAGTAAGATCTATTTCAGCAATGTTAGGAATTCACTTGTGCATCTTGAGAACTGACTAGTTAATGACCTAGGATGAGAGGGAGATTGGGATATCCTGAAACAGTCATCCACACTTCCACAATCCACCCCACCCCACCCCCATAAAAAGTATGCATATCATAAGAGTGAGCACATGAGATATATAGTCACCTCCAGAGAATCTATTCGAGAACAGAGTACCTTCCTGATATATGTTTTAGAGTAAAAATCACCTCACCCCTGACAAAAGCCAAAAACAAAATCTCTGTGAAGTTGATATATCATCCTCTTTTGAAGAATCTCTCTCCTGGAGAGACTTTAATCTTTGAGAAATAATACAGACACGTCTGTTTTAACTTAATTATGATATTTTAAGCAAGAAGGATCTAGTATTATTTTATTGAAAAAATATTTAGTATTTTACACTGTACAAGATGCAATAATAACACGAAAATTACGAGGGATTCAAATGCCAGTTGCTGTAGCAATTACTCTTGTGCCTCAGCCCTTGTGCTGATTACTAAAGGTAGGACAGAACAAAACAGGTCATCCAGAGTCTTAATGTCACGTGACATACAATACACACTTCACAGACGGTTCACACATCGTTAATTATCCATAATTCGAATAGAATTGAGGTTACAGAAATTGGAACATAAAGAACCGCATGTAGCAACAATGGTCCTCAGAGGGGCAGCAAACAACAAGTGGGTTGTGAAGAGTCTGATTCAGATATTGCAAACTAATGAATTATAATATCAATCCTGACAGGAAAATTTATATAATTAACATGATTTCTTTTCCATGCAGCTAACAGTCAACTTGGTTGATAACTGGCATACTGAATGTTCACTAAGGGGTGAGAAAATCAGATAGTGAAGAATGGGAGGGTCACTGACCCTCACAAGCCTAAGAGAAGAAGCTGCTTAAGCGAATGCTTCTGGCTGCCTCTTGAGGTTTGGTCAAGGTCTCCTATATCTAAACATCATTGAGTTTGGCTTAAGCAACGGCTCCTATATACATGTATATCAATTATTTAGAGTCCTAGTCCTTCATGGTCTAAGGCAGTGGTTCCCAACCTTTTTTGACTGTCGGGCCACTTTTTACAAGTTGGAGGACACAAGGGCCACTTTTTCTTAGTTTAAGGGTATTAAGGGGCCACAAGGGTAAAATTTAATTAACTAAAGGCATATAAAATCGTTGTAATTGAATCAAAATAGAATGTTTGATGCGACTTATTAACGTTCAAATAAAATAATGTGTAATAGAAAAGAATTATACATTCTATCATGTCCAAATTGTCAATTTTTACATTAATTTTTCTTAGTTCATTGAGATGCTGCGGGCCATTTTTGTAGGCCAGGCGGGCCACTTTTGGCCACGGGTTGGGAACCGCTGGTCTAAGGACTTCTTCTGCTTCTTCTTGGGAAGGATATATACAGTTGCTTAAAACAATAAAGAATATTTTACTTGCTTGCTTACTTACTACTGTACTGTCTAAATTACTAGATTCTTTAAGTATCTTGTTCCTTTTTTACAAAATAATTTTTGCATCATGACGTGAATTACTGTTTTGGAATTACACTCGCAAGTTGTTTTCCTTATTATGTGTATGCACGAATTTCAAATTGCTATCTTATTGCCTAAAGGGGCAATAACTGGGGAAGAAGTGAGCAAATCCGATTAGCTGACGACCAGTAAGAGGTTCTGTGGACCATTAGCTTTGCTAAAACCATGCAGTAAACTTCCTTTTATGCCCCATAATCATATTCACAGTAATCATCACTGTGTCGTAAGTTTGATTAGAGTGCCTGATGCCAATCTGGACAGATCTGGTTGCTGAAGAAAAGGCTTGCTCTGCATCAATGCAGCAGAACTTTGCGCTCTACATTTAATCAGTGGTCTATTGCTTCAGTCTGTCGTCAATATCTTTTACTTCTATATTCTGGCAGTATGGCTGACAAATGCATTTTCGTTTCAATTCTTCATGCTATACGCGTGCCTGTCTTACTGCATATATATATATATATATATATATATATATATATATATATATATATATATATATATATATATATATATATATATACACACATATATACATACCGTGTACACACTGTATCCAACCCATTGCACTTCCTTTATCAATGATGTTGTAAAGTACAGAACTCAGTTTAAGTGCTCTTCAACTTTGAAGGATATTCAGGCAGCGCTAGTTTCTCAGCAATTAACTAACGAAGCATGGTCTAAATAAAGTTCATTTGTGTCTAAATAAAGCTTTAAAAGACATTAGATGAGGGTGGGGGGAAGAGGGGAAAGGAGGAAGAGGATACGAAAAGGAGGAAGAAGAAAAAGAAGGGCAGTCCCTTAAGTTACCCCTAAGGTAGCCATGGTTATGAATTGCTAGCAACTTCATTTTCTTAGCCTCAGCATATGAGTGGGTGGCCACTGGCCAGTCCTCTCCCTCACTGTCTCGTCTTCCCACCAGCAGTGTACAGTCAGTGTACTCATTGAAGCTGAATTGGCTAGGGTGCATATGATGCATGAATTTCTGCTATGGCAGGGATTTGAACTTTCACCTCTCGATCTTGACAGTCCAGCACTCCAACCACTACACTAGATCACATAAATACACATGTATGTAAACCAGCTGACTAAATAAGTGCACTTGCATAACACGTATACGTACTTTATTCAGTGCTATTAACCAGTTGATGTCTATACTTTCCACTTCTGTATTGGATCCTGCAGAGGGTGAGGAAAAGCCCTTGAAGACTCCCTTTGCGAAAAAGGGTAAAGAGGGTCCATGTGAGGACCCCGGTATAGTAGCGCTACTATGGTATAGTAGCGCTACTATGGTATAGTAGCGCTACTATACCCTATGGTATAGTAGCGCTACTATGGTATAGTAGCGCTACTATACCGGGGTCCTTGATCCATGGCATGGCATGGCATTGGCAACTTCAGTCTTTTCTTGTCTTTACGCTGCACAGATGGTCCCTGTGTGACATGTGCGTGTGTGTTTGACAGACAGACAGAGGCAGGCAGACAGGCTATCTTCTGTCTGACAGATAGATAAACAAAGAGACAGACAGATAGGGAAGTAAATAGACAGACAAGCAGGTAGACATACAGATGGTCCCTGTGCTTGTGTTTGTTTGAGTGATAGACAGATAGCCAGAGACACACAGCTAGACAGACAGATAGATAGACAGACAGACTATCTTGCCTGACAGATAGATAGACAAATAGGCAGACGGATAGACAGGTAAGTAAAAACAGACTGACTTTCGATGATGATTAGACATCTGTAGCTTTAAACACAACTGTTGAGTGTTGACCACCGTCTCCCAGGATGATGTTACTGCCCACAGGAATCCCCAAAACACATAATAATACTAATAATAATACTAATACCAATACTAATACTAATAATAATAATACTGATAATAATAATTTTAAAAAATGATGATGTCAATTTATATGGCGCCATAACATGGCCATACCATTGCAAGGGCGCTTGTAGCGGTATGGCCGCGTTAAAACTTAGCAAGTGCATGACATGTAACTGGGTGCGGTTTGTCACCCTGATTTGTCTAATTAAACGAAGATTAATTAAAACAGAAGATTTAACACCCGCAAGCAGCTACAAGCGGCGCCTACTCTTCGTGTGCATCATAGAATGATTAATTATACAGACTATAATTTCCTGACAACAATTCAAAGTCTCGTTAACCAAGTACTGACACTGAGGACATAACGAGACTTGGACTAAGATTCAGAGACTGGAGTTTTGACATATATAATGTAACTGAGAACAACCGAGATCAAGAATCCATGTCCATCACAGTTTAAACGGCTGGCATCAGGAACGTCTGGTGATGTCGCTACTGCTGATGACAATTATGATCTTTGTCAGATGATGACAATTATACTGATAACAGACATGTAATACAGCACTGGTTCTGCATAAGGAAGCCCTCTCTCTCAGATTCAAATTCAGCGAAGACTTGAGATTCTATTCATACACTGGGACTGTGCATGTTTCTGCATATTAATTGCTATAAATTCATCCTCATCTGTGAATCAGTCAAGAAGATAAGGACGAAGAGACGAAGAAATGGAGGTCTGGCTGAATGTCTAGCTTCAGGCCATTAATAATGATGGCCGACTCCAGTGCCCTCCCTATAGCAGCTGGGTATGTACAAGCAGAATCATCGCGGTCGTGTTCATCAATTACCGCGACACATTCAACCATAAGAATATTGGTCAGTGGCTGTCACACACACGCACGCACGCACGCAGGCACGCACACACACACAGCAAGACAGAGGGACAGAGAAGAACAAGTCAGAGACAGAAATACCGGAAGCAGCAACAGCCGCTGCAACGGTCAATCTAAAGATGATAATGATGCACATACTTCCATCAGTAACTTATCAATTTCTGCCGAGATGGATGGGGCACAAAAGGAGGAGGAGGAGGACGCTGTAACATATGCTGAAGTCCCTCTGTCGGGCGCCCAGCCTACCAAAAGACACAGGCACAACCACCGGCTGACTACTGTCTGACGGCCGCCTGCCTGTCTGTCTGGGTTTACTATCATTTGGTCGAAAGTCATTTCGTCGAAATCATTTCGTCGAAATCATTTCGTCGAAATCATTTCGTCGAAATCATTTCGTCGAAATCATTTCGTCGAAATCATTTCGTCGAAATCATTTCTTCGAAATCATTTCGTCGACGATCAAAAAATCGAATGATCATTTGGTCGAATGATCATTTCGTCGACAATCAATTGGTCGAAATCATTTGGTCGACGTTAAAAAAATCGAAAGATCAAGAGGTCGAAAATTAAAAGATCGAAATTGAAAATGAAGCATGTTTAATAGAATTCGGACGATTTTACTAGAAGTTTTCACACTCAAACATACATACACACACTCCGACACACACTCACATACACACTTGAACCCCGATCAGTCTGTGAGAGAGGGAGGTTGTGATCTACAGAAAGTGAAATGAAAATAAAATTAATTAGCCAATAAAATCAAGGAGAGTGTATAGACCTAACGGACTGCAGGATTATGTCGCGCTGCATGGTCAATCATCAACGGCTTGTAGGAGAGGACAACTGTGCCTCTGAGTACTTTCTTGAAGGGGCGCTATATAAATGCGAAATCACGTATATATGTTCCTTATGATGCTGATGATAATACTTGTTACTATGATGATGAGTGTAGTAGTAATGATGATTATGCCCACGATCATATAAATAATAACGACCATGACGACGACGATGATGATTATGACGACGATATAGTTTTAGAAATAGTAGCAGTAGCTTAAGTAGTAGTAGTAGTAGTTGTAGTAGTAGTTGTAGTAGTAGTAGTAGTAATAATAATAATAAAAATAGCAGCAGTAGTTGTTGTACTAGTAGCAGTAGTGGTAGTAGTAGTAGTAGTAGTAGTAGTAGTAGAGATGACGAAAATGATGATGGGAGAAATGACGAAAATGTTGTTGTTGAAAATCTTTCGATTTTTTTATCGTCGACCAAATGATTTCGACCAATTGATTGTCGACGAAATGATCATTCGACCAAATGATCATTCGATTTTTTGATCGTCGACGAAATGATTTCGAAGAAATGATTTCGACGAAATGATTTCGACGAAATGATTTCGACGAAATGATTTCGACGAAATGATTTCGACGAAATGATTTCGACGAAATGACTTTCGACGAAATGACTTTCGACCAAATGATAGGATACCGTCTGTCTGTCTGCTGTGGCTGTGAAATCAACAAGTGGCCGCCTCCGCCGCAACTTCATAAATAACCTTGGCACAAACTGCTCACATAAATAATTTCACTCCATGTCCCATCATCCATCCAGATGCATGACAACAGACTGGGGCACACATTCACCCCTCAGCTACTGCTGCTGCTGCTGTAAAACATCTCCTACCTCGAGTGCCCCTCGCCCGGGCCACGACGACGCAGCCGCTAAGGAGTACGACTACGATCACTGAGTCATCCTGTTTCAGTTATCAGTGTGCCCCATTCTCGGCCCTCTCTAACATATAAAAAGCCCATTGGCCTGCGTAACATTAGACTCAGTGGAGAGAAAGACAGACAGACAGAGAGACAGACAGACAGACAGAGAACTGGGCGTCTTGCCTGACCCAATGAACCAGCACCTCGTCATTTAATACATGCAAACCTGGGCTTGATGTATTCTGGCAAGATGACACACCATAAAACACAGCCCTGTATATATCTGGTATTAGCAAGTAAAAATCTTGAATAGACTTAATGGTGTGGCACCATTTCAGACTGGCAGCTGTAGTGAAGGGTCCGACCCAACTAATTCATCGAAAAATGAGCATGGTCAAAGTCATACATAGTCGCTATAGTAACCGGGCATATTTCATTCATTGATTCCAGTTGTCTGTATAGCACTCCTTCAAGAAATATATATAGTTATAAACCCAACATCGTCCAGCATCATTAGTGAAGGGGCAATGCCTTCCATCATCATCACCATCAGCGCTGGATTACCCTTTTACATCTGCTAAATAGTCATGTTTGAGTATCTGTGTAACAGTCTTAATGGCAACATATAAATTTATGCTCAGAGACGAGCGCCAACCAAGCGATGCATTGAATCCCAGAGGGTGATGAAGACCATTGAAGACCCCCCTCTGTGAAAGAGGGTCGATGCCATGGCAACTCTAGTTTCTTCTTGTCTTTACACGGCACAGATGGTCCCATGTGCATGTGTGTTTGACAGACAGACAGATATAGACACATCTATAGATAAATAGATAAGCAGGTAGGTAGTTATGTATGTATGTAGGTATGTATGTAGGTAGGTATGTATGTAGGTAGGTAGGCAGGTAGGTAGGTAGGTAGGTAGGAAGGTAGGTAGGTAGGAAGGTAGGTAGACACAGAGACAGACAGACACATGACAGAAACACAAAATCAATGATCCCAGCAGTGGTTCAAGTATGAAAGTACATGTATGATCGTTGAACAAATTCCACTTGTGACAACAAACTTTGGATGAACTGATGGAAAGAAAAGCCATCATCCACGGCCACCAGCATCTCATCATGTGTAGTATATATGGTTGCTATTTCATATCGTGTGCTGCTACAGTTTTTCCCCCCTTGGTTGGTAATACAGGTCAAATTTGCATGCTTCAATTGTTATTGAAACATCAGACTTCTCCTTAGCATCACATTCTTCTAATGTGAAAGCAAATACTTGTGTCTCCTCTATCGCCTATACAAACATGGCTATCCAAACCATATCCTCTCTACTAAGCAGCCAAAGCATCATGTACATGTATTGTACAACATCTGCCATTCTGTTAGCCTATCTCTCGCTTTCTACCACTTTTCTTGTCCTCCTTTCCCCTCTGTCTCACTCCTTGTCTACACCATTCACCCATGGTTACTCTCCCCTCTCTCCCACTCCTTGTCTACATCATTCACCCCATGGTTACTCTGTCTGTCTCTGACCTCATCTTTTTACTATTTGCTCTGCCCCTGGCCAAGCCTGAAGCCATATACTTCCACCAAACGACTAATTGAACACCAGAGTAAATAGAGTTGCACGAACAAGCCAGATCTCAAGAGCATTGATGCCATGTTTCCAGGCATTTATATAGCACCCTCAAAGAACCTCTCAACAGCACAAGAGCGCAATGCAGGCAGAGAGGTGACAAAACAGTTTACATGACATGGCACTCTGTTCCATGATGATGGGGAGTGGGCACTAGGGGGCGGAAGAAAAAAGAAAGCATGTTGCAATTTGTAAGCAGCTCTAGTTACAACCTGCATGGAACAACATTTTGAATGCCGACTACTGACGACACAAAGTTGCATCCAGAGTCGAGAGTCCACGGATGTTCAGAGCAAGTGTCGCTTTGACATATAGTACAGGTTTATTTAAAGAGTTGTCTAAAAAAATTACAGCCACTGATGAAAACGACAAGGTTCTAAATTAGTTTCTGCGCTGAAAGTGAGTCTTTCTCATCAACAGATAACACCTAAAACTGCCAAATTGAACGAAATTTCAAGCCTTGCTCATGAAGTTTAAGGTGTGTATAAAGTGAAGCAGACTGTCAATGAAGTTTAAGGTGTGTAAGTGAAGCAGACTGTTCATGAAGTTTAAGGTGTGTAAGTGAAGCAGACTGTTCATGAAGTTTAAGGTGTGTAAGTGAAGCAGACTGCCTTCTCAAGCCAATGAAGATGTTGTGAAATTCCAGTAACCACCAAAAAATTTACATGCACTATATTTGCAGATCTCCTTCAGCACTCCAAATAGTTCTAGGTAATTAGCCATTTCAAATGTCAATGTCCACAAATTGTAAATAAATAATAAAAGGGAATGTATTGGTTATGCAGTAAAGTACAGATGTTACCCGTAACTGCCACAACATCTGGCATCTATCAAATTAACAGCATAAACAATAAATTTATTTGACCAGAATGAATCTCTTCTCTGTTTTGGTACAGTGTGCAAACTGTGAAGTACTTAATCGACTGTACTACAAGTATGTCTGGCTTACTGTAAAACACAGACGTGGAAGCAAAAGACTGCTTCCTGGCTGTTTTCTAGCAAGTGAGAATTATAATAATAAATTTATTAGACATAATTTCCTGTCTAATCACTTTCTGGGTGTCACGAGAGAACTGCCCCAGACCCAATGATACTGAATATCTCTCAGAGTGGCCCAATTCCACACAGCTGTCCACTGTGTACAGCCATTTTAATACTCTTGACTGCAGCTGATGTATCTATCTATCTATCTATGTAATTTATATAGCGCCCCTTCAAAGAGTCTACTCAGAGGCGCTCCCGACCCAAGCCCGGTCAAAAAGAAAAGTCTTGAGTAATCTATAGAAAGAGCCAGACACGTTCCGAGGGTGGGAACGCAGGTTAGAGGGAAGGTCATTCCAAGCGGAAGGTCCAGTGACCGAAAATGCCCTGTTTTCCTTCCACAGAGATAGGAAGGTGCTGTGAAAGACCTAATAGAAGTTGACTGCCATTGACCTTTTGAACCCATGTACAGCAAGCACCCTCTCATTCAGCCTTGGCTGTGCCAGTACCAATCCTGTGCCATACAAATCCCTATTATTATTATTTCTGTTATCCAATAGGTTTCAGACCGCCATCATCAATTGATCTGTCAAATTGGCTGTCAGTTTGAACCATTATACGTCTATCATATGACTTTATTAATTTGTTTTATACAGCCTGGTTGGTTTCAAACCATATTTTGCCCCTCTCAATTGCACAGACAGTATTTGCGACTTCACATCTATGCATCTGACAATTTTTTATAAAAGTAGATACTAGACAATATATATATATATATATATATATATATATATATATATATGAGATCAGCTTTATGAGGCACTTAATAAAACCTCTCATATACAATATATATATATACATGTATATGTATTATGTACGATGTACTATATACAAATTATATATATGCACATGAATATGTAATTATGTACGATGCATATAATAATACACAAGGAACTGGTCGATGACTGGCAATGCTCATCATCCTAAAGCGCTGAAAATGATATTGAAGGCCATAGTGCTAAATAATGCTGCTGAGTATGCAACAGTGAGAAACTGGCATTTCAGCCAGCAGTCTGAAATGTCAATCAAATCAGTTTGAAATGTCAATCAAAGCCCAGCTGTGTGATATACCCACTGGCATTTTCGCAATAATCCTGGGAAACTGGGTTGTATCATCATCATCGTCCTTCACCATCTCTTCCGTCTCCGCGGGCTTGGCGAAGAGCACTTTCAAGTAGACATCTTGAAGGGATGTTAAACATAAACGCTACAACAATAGCCTAACATCTCCTCCGCGGATGCATGAGACAAAGTGTAGTTCAAAGCCAGCCCTGACAACACTCCATTTACCAGCAACGTGTCTGAGCAACGATAAACAGATTCGAGCGAATTTCTCTCATGTATAATAATCCTGCCTGAACACGGAACACTGCTACAGCAAGAGGCACGCAGGGAATGGGAAGGCTTCAGCATCCACCGGAACAAAACTTAATTCTACGAAGATGCCACGTAAGATGATTGATGGATAGATCAACATCATCTCATCACACTGGATGGCAACAACCAGGATGGCAACAACGGCGATGGCAACTACCGGGATGGCAACGACCGACGCAGTCAGAAATATCTTTGCAGTTACAGCATATATCTTCAGAACTGCGGATATCTCGGTCGATCGGGCTGTGGGCCGATCAGAAAAGGCGGAGTCCCAAATACCTGCAAGACATAGTCACAGGACTATTGGGCGGCAGTGATGGCAGCATTAGTAAAAATCCATGTAGACTATATGCTAGTCAGGCAGATATCTATAGGTCATAGGTCAACTAGCCAGTGTCTGGCACGTGAGAGATTCAATCCAGTGCTATTTGCAGCGATTTTAAGTGCATGCCAAGTCAGTGATTCGCCCACACATAATCGTGGCAGCTAAGTGGTTAGCATGCTAGACTGCGAGCCCAGAGTGTTGGGTTCAAATCCTTGCTTGCCAGAAAGACATTGATATTCTACTTGAACACTAATGAATTTGGCAACAAAACAAGTACATGGGTATACTGTAAGCCCAGAGATTTTGGGTTCAAATCCCTACTTAGAAGAAGATGCTAATTTCTGCTCCACTAATACCCTCTAGTGCAACAAAATGAGTACACGGAAAGTGCACTGTCAGCAGGACGATTAACCAAAAAAGCGATGTCACAAAAACCTTGTACAGACAGCTGCCTCTTGAAGAGAGAGCTCCAGCCTGTTCATCATCATCTTCGAAAACAAAAGCAATATTTACCTTTTACATTTCAACCGCTCAACAATTCAAGATCTCTGAGTGAAAATGAAAGTTACACCAAGTAAACACAAGGTCTGACAAAAAGCAGATGAAACTGATGGACGGTCAAATCATCTGACACCTACAGCCATTAATCAAGCACTAACCCAGTGGATATCATGCTGGCTGTAAACTGCATGCATGTAAGTAAGGATGAAGTATAGAGGTCTGGATAAATAACATAGCTTGAACATAGGAGTCCATGGATGAAGCCATCAGTGACAGGAACTACCATCAACAAAATACCACACAGTATGACACTCGCATATTAATGGACGATTCACATAATGGATGCGTGAATGAATTATTTCAATCCAACAGATCAATCATACATCATACTGATGCATTCATCTATAAAATCCCTATTCAAACTAATAGCTACCATAATTTTTTTGAAGCACTTAAAAAGGCTCTCCTGTTACTGTACACATACATACATACATACATACATATGTCTACATACATGCATGAATGCAAACATACATACATAGACACATACTTTCAATGCATTCATCCACAAATAATACCACTAGTCAACAAGAAACCTGCTTCCCGTGGCAACAGTGAATTTATCGTTATCATGCAATGCAATGTAGCCTAATGTTCACTTATAAATATAGCACTTTTCACTCATCTCTCAGACGCATTGCATCTCATTTTTAAAACTTCATGCCTTGGCTTGACCTACATCTGTTGGAGTCAGACTTCCAAATCATGCCAGTAAACTAGATATTAAATGCTCAAAACTCACACATTTATACACAAATTCAAGACGGGTCCCTTTAATATGGGCCTGACCATAAACATGGCTACGTAACAAGTTGTCCAGGCTTATCCAACAGGCCTACAAACCAGAGAGTAACCCAGCATGACTACAACCAGCTACTTACCATGAACGCATAGACCTGCCGGACGCCTTCGAATCTTAAATTCTTATTACAGGAAATAGCCACCAGGGTGGAAAGATGTGTGACTTTGCTATCCTTGCAATTACAAGCAAACAAATCAAAAGTAAAAATAAGAGAGATGATAGAACGCTTGTTCTTATGTGGTTCTGAATGCAGAACAGACCCCAGATGAGACAGGAATCAAAAGAATCCTCACAACAGAAAAATAGTAATCACTGGAAACTGCAGGACTCTCAGTGCAAAAATTTATAACGACGAAAAACATTGCCTGCACATGTGCTGAGAATTCCAGAATTCCGCTGAATTTTAAGCTGTTCAGCACAGGTTCCAACAGCCTGCTCATACGGAGAGAATGGTGCAGGTTATAAAATCCCCACAATGCACTAAAAACATGATACATGGAAAGGGAATACGACAAGTCAGACCGTGACTATGATTATAGACACCATAAAAAGATACCATGGAGAAGGATATGCATGCTTTACAGAAACCATAAATCGGGGTAATAAGCGCTGGTTTATGTCCAGGAGAAAAACACTAAAGCTGACACAAAGGAGATTATTTATTCATAACCATCACAGCCAAATGGCTGGTGTCAGGAACCGAAGCTGATTAGCATTTAGCACCTCGCATAGAGGTTCCCCTTGCAGAAAAAACTAACTGCTAACAGCTGCGGAAAAAGGGCATACCAAAACGCTACTGATTACTGAGCACTGAGATATGGGCACAGTTTTCATCATAAAGTGACTTAGCGTCACAGTGCGTTTATAATTTTTTTTAACTACACTGGAGATGAACTGATGACAATTTAATTTAAAGGCAAACCTGTAACTAGCAAACACACCTGCCTACCTTCATTCATAAGTAACTCCCAACATCCCTCGTTGCAAGTTTCGGGTTTTTAAGCTGAGCCACAGTGCAGAACAGTTATGGGCTCACATGCATTCCATGCCTCCGCTTCAAGGAATGGATTCGACTATTACTCGCTTTTCATAGCTCAAATTCACTATACGTTCCTTCAAAAAAGCAACTCTCTACTTCTCCTAGGCGCTGTGTCAATACATGCAATACAAATTTCATAATTAGTAAAAATAAACAAAGACCTGAAAATATATCACCAACTTCAAACAAATTTGTGAGGTCCAAATGATATCTTGAGACATTTCCCTTTCATTTAGATGCTGCCTTATTCTAGGCTCACAAAGTACAGTAATAGACACGGAACCATCAGACAAACTGCCCTTACAAGTTACATGGTTCAGTAGCAACATCTAACTTAATTCTCAATTCCAGAAAACCCATATTTAAAAGTAAACCTTAGCAAAATCGGTAAATTTTAGTTTTAAATGATATCTCCTAAAGTTTTTTGTTATCTGAACTACAAGCTTTGCGCTGTGAATAGACATAGCATTGGTTGACGGCAATGCAATATTTCGTTCTAATATCATACACATATGGGTGGATGGATGGATGGATGGGTGGATGTATGGGTCAATGGATGGATGGGTGGATGAATGAGTGGATGAAAGGACAGAAGACTGATTGAGGTGATGGCTGGATTCAATGATGAAAGGAGGGATTGAACGAAGGGTCATGAAAAGAGCCGACAATTGTGCAATTTTGCTGTCCAAGCCCAGTGCTTTAATCATGTATTACAGAGGAAGTGCCAGGCCACGACAGCTAAAATTAATATAATGGTACAAGTCCTAAAAAATCGAAATAGATGGCAACATTAACATGGCATGAGCGGCAGGTAGGCGTTATTCATATGTCAATGTCTGGTGCAGTGTCCCAGCTCCTGGTGGATGACCCCCACACTGAATGTCAGACCATTTGATGCCAGACTTGTCGCTCCATACCAAATAGGGTCAAAAAAGTACCCTGCTTAAGGACTTCAATTGTTGTGCTTGTATATCTGTCAACAAATCCTTTTACCCTTAG
Organism: Lumbricus terrestris; assembly: GCA_949752735.1. Lineage (NCBI taxonomy): Eukaryota > Metazoa > Annelida > Clitellata > Crassiclitellata > Lumbricidae > Lumbricus > Lumbricus terrestris. The sequence continues at coordinate 36,843,707 of OX457047.1, forward strand.
GCGTAGGAGGCGGGGGTCCAGAGCGGGGGCAAATGCCCCCAAATTTTGGGCAAATGTGTTTTTTGGGCAAAACAGGCATGGGTGTGAAAAAAATTTCAGTGAATATTTTTCGGGCAAACAGGTACGGGAGGATTTTCCGGGCGCACATGGGTAAAACAACTATATTTTCTCTAGAGGAAATCGGAAAATGTTGAACCGATGACTAAAAAAGATCATCAGATTTTTCGGACGAGGAAATCAGAAAATTTTGGGCAGATGTCTACAAAATCTAGAAAAAAATTGTGATAAAAGTTTTTCGGGCAAAAGTCAAAGTTTTGCCCCACCCACTGCCGAAATGTCCCCTACGCCTATGCTTCAACCTGCCACTCATCCCATGTTAATGTTGCCATCTATCTAGATTTTTTAGAACTTGTACCATTATACTCATGCTGTGTTTACATTTTCAGGCACATGCATTTAGACAAACCTGTGGGGTGTATAGCTTTTTCGTTAGCTATACAATCAGCCAGTCTTAACAGCAGATACTCAATAGTCTATTTCTTCAAATACCGGAGATATCAGTTTAGCCACATCAAGAGAAAACATTTAATTACTGACACTGGATACAAAATGATTATGCAGATAAAGAGTGAAAGAGAAAGTTTGCAATAATTATCGGCATCTGGCACTGGAAGTGAAACCATGGTGAAACCATGTGCAAAGCAATGCTATCAACGACACAATGATGATGCAGACGATGATGCTGATGGCGGTGGTGAAAGTCTATAACGACTCAATTGATTCGCGCACTTGTCTCACCGCAAGAGAACTTATTTGTCCGATAAGCAGTGAATTTCTAACTCGTTCATAACAGTAGTCATATATGGCCCGAACTGCTTGAGATATAATGGAAGCGAAACTATGGTGGTAACTAAAAGTAAACTAGCGCAACAAAAATGGCTTACCCGTAAATCGGCCGAGCCTCCCGCATCAGCCATGTTGACAGTGCGCTGTAGCATTTGCTGTCAGGGATTGCAGAAAACCAGAAAATATTAAAATGTTCCTCCCATGCAAGTTAAGAAAGTTTAATATCCATCCTCTGCATGCGAAATGTTGATAAAAGCGAATTTTAAATTAACTCAAAAGTCGTAATACACCCATTTGTGTCACTAGCACGGTCCTTCGATGTAAACTAGGTCTATAGGTCACGTGACCAGTTACAGCGATCGTATGAGAGACGAGACGCCATTGGTTGGTTGTCACTTTTGCGCCGTTTTGATTGGACGGGGTCATTTAAAACGATAGTTCCTATTGGACAGGTGGCACCACAAAAAGAGTGAAACGAGCGCATAAGGAATTGAAAATAGTCAAAGTTAAATCATAAAGATAAGTTGACTGCAAGAGTAGGCTAGTTTTAAGGTGAGTGAAAAGCGCATCGACATATCGGGTAGTATGTCAATTTCGAAGTCCTTTCCAGTTTTTCCAACTTCCAGTCAACGAAGGCCTATCTTGGCGAATTCTCGCCATAATAGAAATTAATCACCCTGGTAGACCTATACCCGATCATCCTCTCTCCTCTCGCTTTCTCTCCGATCCTCTGCTTCCAAGTTTGCTGCTCGTCCTCGAAGAAAACCCGCCGTAACGGATGTACCATATGTGGATGTACTGTCCTTCGCTGGCCTGTCCATCAGTGGGGCAACGAAGAAGGCAGCCGATGGCAGCTGTAATGCAATGACGTAATTCTTCGACATGCTTTAGCGCCACATAGTCTAGAAGTCACGTAGGCCTATAGAGAGGCCTATGCTAAACATTATATATATATGTATATTTATATATATAATCAAGTTGCTTGGTCCGTTCCGGTGCCTGGGAAGGTCAGGTCGAGGCGACACAGCGCATGATGATGCAAAGGTTGGTGTAGGCCCTATAGGCCTATGCAATCAAATCCAAGTAAAATTTTACGCAAGTAGACCTATGCGGGCCTACTAGCCTACTAGGTCTAGGCCTACTTTGGAAGTGAATTGATTTCCTTGCAGGCTACAGCTCTGATCACGCGGCGTGACCCATGCAGGGCTTAAAGTTTGACTGGACGGTCATGGACGGCGTCATGCACTAGCTTATTTTTAAAATCTGAATGCCGTCCTGCCACTTATTGGCCAGCACAGCCTGGAAAGGTAAAGGCGTCCAGGCACTTTTTTTCTCACGCATTAAGCACTGGCGGCGTCTCATCATAGCCTATAATGACGTACGTCCGCTAATAGTCATCAGGCCAGGTGATCAGATCATTCGGGAGCAGCTGGTAGACATAATTACTTTTTAAAATATAATTAGTACCGGTAGCCTACATGTATATATGGTGCACGGCAGCATGGGCGGAGTTCATTAGGGGCTAGGACTATAGGGGGCTAAGCGCCCCCGCTCCCCCAAAAAGGCCCAGATTCGGCTTTTTGCCATGAAAATGGTATCTTTTTACGGGCTTAGCCCCCTCAAGAAAGTCCAAACTCATAAATTTTTCAGGGGAAATAAACTCCGCCCATGCACGATAGCCTCATTCGAATTCAAAAGACGTAAAAAGGAATCATATCCTAATTCCTAAGACGCTAATCTAAGGCTCGGCACAAAGCACCAGTTAGCCATGTAGGTCCAGCCTACCCACAATATCGAGCCTACCCTTGTATTTAGAGATCTATATCTTCACTGGAGGTGGAGGTGTGACCGTCCGAGTCCAGTTGCCAGAAGACCGTATACATGTAGATCTAACGTCATTATGGAGGGATTGGTGGGCGTTCACCTCCCTGAACATGCAGCACTTATAAGCATTCAACTATAGCCCACTTATAATTACCTCTGAAGCGGCGGTCGGAAGGGCGGGTAGAGTTGGGCCTGCACACTATGAGACGATGGATAATTTAGATTGATTTACGCCATTTACCTCTACTTCTCTTTCATTCCATATACATGTAGATCTAATATTGGGTAGACTATAGAGCTAGATGGTTGTTCAGGCCAGCGGCCTAGCTAATTTGGTCTATACACATCGCATATACCGTTGATATACGAGACACTAGCTGGTGCAGGCCTACTTGTAGGGCCTACACATATACAGGCATGTATGTATGTATATCACCATTTATATAGCGCCTTAACAAGAATCTCACGAAGGCGCTTAACGTAGCTACCCAACAGATCTAAACAGATGCCATTTAAGAGATTTAGAAAATGTTTCCTGAGATGCATTCGGTGCAATCTTACGAATTGTTAATGGAAGATAGTTGCAGTATGCAGGGCCAATGCATGCGAATGCACGGGGGCCCGCATCGATGTACGAGAGCGAGGAACCATCAGGTCCCCACGAGTGGAAGAGCGCAAGGATCGACGACTTGGCTGGCTGGAGACGAGAGCGCAGAGTTCCCTGATGTACGCTGAGGCAGCACAGACCATGGATGCTCGTCCCATAATAATGATCTTGAATGCGATCCTGTCTTCAACCGGGAGCCAATGCAACGTATCTTACACATAGATGAAAATATGCGAGAATTTTGGTAGATTGGCGACGACTCGGGCAGCACAGTTGAGGACGGACTGAAATTGTCGTATCCGGAACTCTGGGAGACCCACCAGGATACCATTACAGTAGTCCAGGCGCGTCAGCACAAAGGAGTGGACAAGACATATAAGCTAGGCTACCTTAAGATAAACTGCATAACTGTCAAACTGTGTTTGGATGAGGTTATCATCTCTGTTGTGAAAACCTTGTAATAACCGTTATTAACCATCTATTACCCATGAAAATGCTGGCAGGGTAAGTATAAGTTATATCTTTAGACTTAATCATTATGGCTGATTTTGATCGTAGTTTCTGATTGGACAAAGCCTCCGAGGGTCAGGGCATACCCGGCCTAGTGCTCAAAGACCTTGATCTCATCACTGCAACGGAGAATAAAATGTTAATGTGCTCTCATGACATGAAAAAAATAAAACCATGCGGTCTGTTATGCTGATTAAATTTTATGAGTGTGACGCTAATGGTAGGGAGGTATCCGATAATTTAATGAAGATATGATCCACGCAGTGCTGACAACTAGCGAATGTTTATGAAGTGCTGGTTGGTAGGTTCCAACGACCTCATATAGGCTTATTAGGTAGGTTCCTATCTTCTTTGAAAGTTCTTTCGCCCTCTGCATAATGTTGTCCTATATTCCTGTAATACTGACATATTAAGGCAACGAAGGCGGAGGCGAGATTCCATTTCTACTGCAAATTGAAAGGACGAGATTGTGTATAGGACAATGACAAAAAAGAGATCGATTTTAAAACCCATGCGTTCTGTTATTAAGTTATGTTATTATGGCTCATTAATTGTCACGCAGATGTAGGCTAACAACACCGACACAAGGCTGGTGAATAATCTTCGATTTTCTGGTCACATGGGCTTGCTCACTTGAGGCGGACCCAGGGTGATAAACTGATAATAATGTGTGGGGAGAGGTTTAATGGTTCCAATGCCCCTCTAAAAGCAACATGGGGAAAGTAACGGTAAGCTTATTTTCGCAACAGGGATATGGTTTAGGCTGTTTTTTTTAAATCGTTTCAAAATTGATCTCTGGTGTGAATAAAAAGTCTTGAGTTGAGTTGAGTTGTTAGCTAAGGAAAATGGCATGGATTCCAGAAAACGGGACATTAGACACGCATTAGGTAGGCTATATTATCCAAACAATTCTATTAGACAGTCTTTCAAGAGTCTTTCAAGTCTTTCCACGAAACCCGCATGCCAACCAAAGGTGAAACCAAGGTGAGTCAATTGCTGCATCGATCCTCCAAAGCTCCAAAAGCGAAAAGTTGGTCCCAGTTTTGGGGGATGAACCAGCAACCATCACGCACACACTATAACTGCGGAACCATCAAAACTGTGGGATCGGGTGTGCACCATGCACTGTGCAGTGTGCACCCGCCTTCGATCGGACTTGGTAGCATGAAATTCAACAGAGAAAACCTCATGTAGGCCTAAGTTGACGGACTAATTATCTCTTTGAAATAATTATAGGCCTAGAGTTGTAGGCCCCACGGACCTTAAATTGCGTGACATCCATTTAGACTAGCAGAGGTGATGATGACTGTCTATACATAGTATCTACTCTAGTCTCTATCAATTATTCAATGAGGAAGGTCGGGATATAGGCTACAGTCGCTCTATGAAAACCTCTGCATGTAGGCTACACATCTACCGACATACATCCTCTCTGTTTCTCTTGCTCCTCTTCTCTCTTCCCCTACGATTCCTCCAGGACTGGTGCGCAGAGCTCTGCGCCGGCCGCGCCGCGCCGCCGCCGCCGACAAATCTTGGCCGCCGCCGCCGCCGATTTTTTTTGGGTCGGCGCGCCGGCGCCGCCGCCGCCGAAAATTTGTCGGCGCGCCGCCGATGCCACGTTGATTCGTTTATTTCTTTTTGTGGCATTTTTCAACTCTTGCATGATTTCGTGAAAAAATTGTTGCGTTAGTGCGAAATAGATTCTTTTTCTTATCTACTTTGATTTTCCTGGCGTTTTGCGTCAATGCTATTAAACCTGTGATGCTGCCTATTCGTTTTGACGTTTGGAACAGTGTGCCTAACGTTTAAGCATTTATGGATTTTGTGTTTCGGTTTGAATTACGGCAGCAACGATGGTAAGAAGAACTCCAGGTAGGCAGTGAATTATTATGCCGTGTGTGCCTTCCTGCCTGATAGTCAGACCGTACGCTAGGATGGAACAGAGCCATCTGCCCTCTAGCATTAGGATACACGTTGCTAGTATTGCATTGCAAAGAAGTGACGATCTGCAATTTTATGTAGGCGATTGGTCGCTTCTGCAGGCTTGTGATTCCCTATTGCCGGCCATTTATTACCTAGTTCCAATTTTTCCAACCAGTATCAAACTCCCACGCTGTACGTGACCTATGTGAAATTGGGAAATTAGCTTTCGAACATTAATAGGCCTGTCTAAAATTTAATGCACAATGGAGCAATGTTAGGCATTTGTTCAATAGATCCTATTTTGTCAGCAATTTGAGCAGCATCTCACAAATGGGATCCGATTAGGAAAAGAAATACATTTTTCGCATAAAGCAAGTGCAACTTATTATTACTTGGCTTGTTTAGATCGAAAGACTTGTGTATGGCAAATCGGTCGGTTTAAAGAAGATGCTAAGAGCTTCGCGTGGAAGTCGTGTGTATTATTGGCCGATAAATCAGGAAAGGTGGTGAATTCTGATCAATTTAACTACTCGGTGGGCTTTGATAAGGTAAAATTAAAGAATTGCTAGTACACCCATCTTTTGACGAGATTACGTTTATTCATTCACGATAATTCCCATTTTATGGCAGACAAACATTTCTACGCAAAAACAGCATGTATGACATGTATATATGTATGTATGTATGTATGTATGTATGTATGTATGTATGTATGTATGTATGTATGTATGTATGTATGTATGTATGTATGTATGTATGTATGTATGTATGTATGTATGTATGAATGTATGTATGTATGTATGTATGTATGTATGTATGTATGTATGTATGTGTGTGTATGTATGTATGTATGTATGTATGTATGTATGTATGTATGTATGCATGTATGTATGTATGTATGTATGTATGTGTGTGTATGTATGTATGTATATATGTATGCATGCGTGCAGATATACAATTTCAACAGATTGGGTCAAGAAAATGGGCCTCATTCGGCAGGTCAAAGAAATTAAATGTGAAGAAGATAATTTTTAAAAATCTTTTCGGAGTATCATGAGGCAGGTCAAAAGTAAAATAGGCAGGTAGCGCCGCCACTCCGCAAACAGCTCATTAATTTCTATTAGTAGGTTACGTAAGCTGAAGACCTGAATTTGAAAACGTTGTCATGGGTTTTTTATCAAGCCTTTGCAGAATTTTGTAATTGGACGTTAATTCAGAAAATAATTGTTTGTAATCAATATTGACTAAAGACAAGATAATCGACAAAATAATGGCTGAACACGCTTGTCTTGATAATATAGGGTTCTTGTTTAACAACATTCAAAATAAGTATGCGACGCTGGAGCAGTAATTCCACGACGCCGCGCTGCGCCGCCGACGCCGACATTTTGAGGGCGCCGTCGCCGCCGATTTTTGTTTGTCGGCGCGCCGCCGCCGCCGACCAAAAATGACCGGCGCGCCGCCGCCGACACTCTCATGTCGGCGCATGGCTCTACTGGTGCGTGCCTTTACTTTTATAAATACATTCATTTACGCTGCGTTTATAGACCCCTATTTAATTTATATATATATATATAAATATATATATATATATATAGGCCCATATACATATATAGGGGGGGATGGGGCAAGCAAGCGTCTCAAATAGCCTCTGCTACCAAAATGCCCAACCGCGCCACCTTCGCGTGGTCCCCCCTGTTTTAACAAAGGGCGTGGTGGGCGACCGAGCAATCGCCGGTATGGGCGAAGAAACCGAAGGACGGACGATAGAGGATATCGACGCTGGGAGATGGTGTCTCCTTAAAAACACCGGGAGAAAGGCAACGGGAAACCATCTCTCTAAAATTCCCAAGTTTAAATGAATGACGAATCCACAAATGGAGACGTCAAACATTCGAACCTGCCTAAGGGCAGAGCACGGAAAAGAAGACATATATAGGCTACTGTCTACATGAATATAGACACACACACACACACACACACACACACACACACACACACACACACACACACACACACACACACACACACACACACACACACACACACACACACACACACACACACACACACACACACACACAGGGCCGCATTCATTAGCCTACGCAGCGTCCTTAATTCCTCATTACAGGCGTTATAATAATTAATAACGTGTTCGCAGCTTCCCTCAGTGATCCTCATCCTCCTGATTTTCGCTGATTTCCAGCTACCTACCCTCTTTGCCACCGCATTGACTTGAAAGTCTACTGACTCGACGTCGCATGCGCTATGACCCCGTCAGCCTATAACTACCTTGACCCGGTGGTAACCCATGAGGCTTCGGAGGCGGCGGAGTAAGCGATAGTCATGGGAAACGTTTGAGTTTCTGGTTTACGCGCGATTTGGCCGCAAGGTGCGCCACATTCTGTAAATCATAAGCCGCCCGACGGACTCACATGCGCACTGGCGGCTCCACTAATAAGCCGAACTTCAGAACACTGTTCCAGTAAGCGTGATTCCGATTCCCACTCTTATACAAGGATCTCCCCCCCTATGGTCTTCGCTTCTTCCACAATGAGGTTTATGAATATTGATGAGATCCTTGTATAAGAGTGGGAATCGGAATCACGCTTCCAGCAAGGCGAGCACAACTTCTGAAATGGTCGGTGCAGTAGCCTAGTGCAGTCCGCGTGCGCGCAGTCGCTTAAGGATATTCTGCTATACCAAATGTACACAAACAAATATTTGCATCACCCGGGCAGCTGTTGCAACGAAAACATTTGCCCGATTCGTCAGCAGCTCGCCATTGTCTATTTCAAGATCAAACGCCTCGAGTTGAACTTGAAATGCACGCCGATTACAAGTAATAATCACGCCGAGTTCTCTCGGCGCGCATCCAGAGCAGACACGCGAGGCGTTCGATAGTGTGCGTCATTGTGGAGGGATCATGAAATTGTTGAGGGATCATCGTATCGTTAGTGGGGAGAGTGATGTTTGATGAGAAACACGGTTTTTAAGTAAGCTGGTGCCTTGCTATAATTATACAGACACTGACTTCACTGGCTTATTGGCCAGTAACTGAAGTGAACTATTCGATGGCCCAACTAAAGACCCTGAATCATGACCTAAGGGTTCCAAAAGCATGCAATTTCCAATTTAGAAAGTTCATGATGGGGGAGGGGGTCTTAATTCTCTGCATGTGTCACGCGCTTTGGCGATCATCCGCTGACCGTTCGTTTGTCACCTTCCCAGAAGCCAGAACCCTTGATTTACCCCGTCACCCCCAGAACTCCCAGAAGATGAATATATTAGATTAGACATTTGGGAGCAAGAACTCTGATATATGGAATAGCTTACCCCATAAATGGCCATAACATTATAACTGCATCAGGTCTCACCAACTTTAAAACTCTGCTTCAAGCATATGTATAGCCTACATTGCATGTAACATTGAATAAATGAAAATTTATTGACATAATGGTCTGTTCATATCTTGTCACTCATCTGATATATTATCAATTATTAAGTTACGCATTTTATTTAACAGGCACTTACTAAATTAATCAGACCCCTCTAGATCTAGCATTTCAGCTGATTCCGTCCCTGCTAGTGCACCTATTGTTCCTGAACATGCCATAGACCTATTAACAATTTACTTGGCTCAAAGCGTTGCCTTAATCTGCTTGATTGTTCGTATAACCTACCAATCGTTCAAAATTTGTGACTGGTGGGGCGCGGTCGTGCAGTGGGTATGTTCGTGGCCTTCCAGCAGGAGGGTTGCAGACATGGGCGGAGTTTGGTTTCCGTTCTTGGAGGGGCTAACTTATGAGTCTGTGCTTTCCTGGGGGGAAGCTAAGCCCGGGAAAAGATACCGTTTACACGGTAAAAAAACTGAATCTGTGTCTTCTTTGGGTGCTTAGCCCCCCCCCCTAGCCCCTGATAAACTCAGCCCATGGTTGCAGGTTCGAATTCAACTCAAGTCGCCGCGTATACATGGACCTTGTGCAAGTCCTTCACTCACAATTGCTCAGCGCTTCGGCGTGAAACTCCGATGTTGTCCGCGCTGCAGTCGGGAGCGCCTCTGAGTAGTGAGCTTGAAGGGGCGTTATAACAAGTGCACATTCAAACATACAAACTGTGCTCCTGGGATCACTAAACTGATTGAATGATCGATTGGTTGTGTCAAGGTTCCACAATCACTGACGATTTCTCCAGTCTCTTCTTACTGTTCTGTAGCGCAGCCTAGCCCTAACCTATTCCCTGTATGACGGTATCTAAGGCTAGTGTATAAGTTTCTAAAGTTCTTAACTTGTTCACTTACAACCAAGATCTGTTTCTTGTATTTTCTTCTTCGTTTTAATATTCGCAAATAACACAACAATGCATCAACGACGACAAGCGATTCAATTCTGTGACAGCAACGCAACCTTAATATCTTACTGCTCTCTAAAGTTTTCAACACACACTCCACTGTTGTTCTCTAAAACGTCCTACACTACTAGCAGTCCTTCAACAACTTATCTCACTGTCTGGGCGTACACTCTTCCCCCTGCCGCTCTGTCCTTCTCTCTGCCTCTCTCCGTCTGTCTGTCTGTCTGTCTGTCTGTTTCTCTCTCGCGCGCTCTCCGGCGACGGTCGGCCGAGCCGCGCCAACTTTCCCGCCAGTCTGCCACCTGCAAGTCTGTCTGTCCGTACGCTTAACAATTAGCTGACCTTGAGCTGGTCTATTCGTACGCTCACCCCTTAGCTGACCACATACACTATACAAAAGTAGCTCACATTACCTCCCTCCTTTCTTTTAAAGAGAGCTAATTATCTATAAAAATTAGCGAACGTATCTTAACTAAACAATGCAAATAGTCCATAACATAATACATCATAAAATATCTTACACTACAATCTAGACAAACAATCGGCTACTACATTCAATTTACCTTTCTTATAGTTCAATAGAATGTCAAAATTTTGCAATGATAAAGACCATCTGACTAATTTAGCAGATTTCGACATTGATTCAGTCAAATAAACTAAAGGATTATGGTCTGTAAACACATTGATTTTAGAACCAATAAGAATTTCTTTCAACTTGTTTAAAGCCCATATGATTGCATAGGCTTCCTTCTCAATCGTCGCCCATCTCCTCTGGGTATCTGTCAGCTTCTGACTGATAAATGAAACGGGACGTTCTATTCCTTCCTCGTCTACCTGAGACAGAACAGCTCCCACAGCAAAATCACTGCTATCACAGTACAAATTAAATGGTTTCCCAACCTCAAACATATATAGAATCACATTTGACAAGACAATCTGTTTAAGGGAATCAAAGGCTTTCTGATGTGCATCAGTCCAAACAATGTTCTCAGGTACTTTCTTGCTGGTTAAGTCTGTCAATGGTTTAGCAATTTCAGCAAAATTACAAATAAACTGTCTGTAAAACCCAAAAAATCCTAAGACTTGCTTCACTTCCTTCCTGGTTTCAGGTTTCTTCAAATTAATTAAACTGTCAATCCTGTCTGGATTCATCATCTTCTTCCCTGATCCTATAAGGTGACCGATGAACTTCACCTCACTCTTACCAAACACACATTTCTTCAAGTTCAATGTTACATTATGCAGTCTTATTTGTTTCAAAAATAACTCCAAATGTCTCAAATGATTGTCCCAATCATTAGAATGCACTGCAATGTCATCAACATAAGGTTCAGTAAAATCATGAATCGGTTGCAAAATCATATTTATCGCTTTTACAAAAGTCCGTCCAGAGTTAATCATTCCAAAAGGAACACGCGTAAATTCATACAGTCCATTATGTGTAACAAACGCAGTCTTCCATTGGTCACTCTTTTTCACAGGACAAGTCCAATATGCGCTGCGACAGTCCATAACAGAAATGAACTTGGATTTTCCGACTTTGCTCAAGACATCGTTGACGATTGGCATAGGATATCTGCAGTTCTCAGTAAAAGAGTTAATGTATCTGTAGTCACAAGCCAATCTCAAGGATCCATCCTTCTTTTTGACAATGACAAGTGGACTTGCCATTCTGCTTGACGATGGTTGGATGATGTTTTCTTTCAGCATCTCTTGTATTTGTTTTTCCACTTCTGCTCGGTATATTAGTGGTATTCGATATGCCATGAATTCCTTTTCTCGAAAGTCTGGTCTCAGCACCACTTCGTGTTCTACTAATGTACATAGTCCAGGTTTATCTGAAAATCTGTCTGCATATCGATTCAGTACATCAAGTAATTGTTTCTGCTGTTCGCTCGTCAGATGTCCAATTTGTTCGTAATCCAATTGGAGTGACTTCTGTTTTGTCTCTGAATAGTCTTCCTTCCGCGGTATTTCTACCACTGATCCAAATTCGTCATCCTCTTCCACGATCAGACCACAAGACAATGTTCTCGTAATGAACTTCCTCATCTTGTTAGCATGAATAATCCGTCGACCGTTTTCGTTCATGTCTACCAGATACGAATATTTGGATCTTCTTTGCAAGACCGTGCATGGACCATGCCATCGCGAGATCAATTTATTGGTTGACGTTGGATACAGCACGATGACGTTTTCTCCTGATTCGAATTCTTTATCTTTTGCTCTTTTGTTATATTGACTGGCGTATTGTTTTTGCTTTTCTTCAGCACAGCTCTCAGCGAATGTCAAGGCCTTTTCCATGTCTGCTCTTAAATTCTTCAGGTACTTTGCCGGTTGCACTCCAATGTTCGGTGGTAGATTTATCTCTTTGGTCCAGCTTTCTTTAAGAATGGTTAGTGGCCCTCTCGGCAACTTTCCATAGACTAGTAGATACGGTGCCACTCCGGTAGTTGCATTAGGCACTTCTCTCAATGCCCAAACTGTAAATGGAATAATTTTATGCCACTGTCTCGGATTTTCCACAACGACATGATGAATCATCTTCTTGAACGTTTGATTCCATCTCTCCACCAATCCTGCCGCTTCTGGATGTCCTGGCGAATCGAATCGAGGACAACACCCCATCAGTTTCAGAAATTCTCTTGTTAGACTGGCTGTAAAATTCGTCCCTCTATCACTCGTTATCACTGACGGAACTCCCACATCCATGAACAGCTTCATCAAAGCTTCGCATACAGCCTTAGCAGTCAATGATTTCATCAAGAATATTGTCGGCCATCTTGTACATGAGTCCACGATGCACAGGCAATACTTATGCCCTGCTGCTGACGTCGGTTCGATTGGTCCTACGACGTCCATGGTCATTCTTCTGAACGGCACATCCTCCCTTGGTATTGGTGTAATCGGCACTCGATCCATCACCAAACTTCGTGCTTTCAACTGACACTTCTCACAGGACTTGCAGAATTTCACCACATCTCTACGCATTCTTGGCCACACAAAGGACAACTTGATACGTTCCCTTGTCTTCTCTTCTCCCAAGTGTCCGCCAAATACTGACTCGTGCGCCAATTCCATCACCTGAATTCTTCTTTCCTTCGGCAACACCAACTGATACACCAACTGATCCAACATTTGATGCTTCTTATACATCAAACCATTCACCACACTAAACTCTGATCCTTTGTCTTCAGCTATCCTCCACCACGACCTCAGTGACTCGTCATTTCTCTGCTGCTCTTCAAACTTCTTCGCGTCTGCCAATTGTCTTTCATCACTTGTGTTCTCGGCAAACAAATCTCTCATACTCGTGTCCATTTCACCATCACTCCAAAAATCATCATAATCATCACGCTCACATGCAACCATCTCTTCTTCAATTTCATTGTTCCCGGATGTTACTCCTTCTTCTTCTTCTTGAACGCTTTGTTCATCATCGCTTTCGGTGTCCTCATCTAGCAAACTTTCATTTGACTTTTCCTCTTCTCCTTCTTCCACTTCTCTTCTCCGACTCTGTGCTCTTGTAGTCACATTCGCTTGCAATTCTCCTTGCAATACACTCACTGGTGGAACCTCTTTCAGTTCTGCGATTATCTCTGGATGCAGCAAGAACTTTTCTTTGTTATCTTTGCACAAGACTGCCGGAATGCTGGCACACACCAAGGTTAAATATGGTGCGATATTTACTCCCTTGTCTTTCAGATCTCCTCCTTCGTTATGACAACTCATCCGCACTTCTATTTTCACCAACTTAGCTGGAATGGAATCTCCAGCCACACATTGCAAATGTACTCTACCAATTTCTTCTACTATCGCTCCTTTCAACAATTCCTCATTGATTACTGGAATCTCAGTACCAGAGTCAATCAGCGCTTTGACTTGCACAGGCTGACAACTGTCATCATTTCCACGTATCTCTACATTGACATGCTGTAGTAATGACTTCTTTGTACGTTGACACTCATCTTTGCTTTCAGTTTCTCGACCAGTATCTTTGATGGGAGCAGAATTTACTATTTCTCTCTGTATAGCAAATTGAGGCGCGCACTTCATTACTGACTTCACTTCCGTTTCGCGGTTGTCTTGTTCTTCCGGCTGATTTGGTGCATTCATTACTTGGATCTGATTTACTCTGAGATTTTCTGCACTTCGAGTAAATCTATTTCTCAGATTTGTCATTCTTGGTGGTACTCGACAATCCTTTATCAGATGTTTGTCTGACTGACAATTATGGCAACGTTTCTTACCAATCCCTCTCTGTTCAGTGCTCTCCCGCCTGTAATTGTACGCTGCATTGTTTTCTCTTTGGCGTCCCATCACTGGAATTCGACTGTATATTTGTCTGTCACCCGTTGCTTCTCTTCTATCTTGACTAAACTGTCTTCCAGGAGCACCATCATTCCTTGCTTCATTACTTCTGGCTTGGTTTCCTGTTTCTTTGTTATTACTATTCCACCTGGGTTGCTTCGAACTATTACCCCATGCTTCATATTTCGGTTTGTCTTGAAACATTAGACCAATTCGATTGTTCACGTGTATGTCTGCGAGTTCTGCAACATTACTAGCTTCGAAGCATTCAGTACCCTCTTTTGCTAGTACGAACTGTAGTGGACCCGGTGGTAGACATTCTTTCAACTTATCCGCCACCAACAGATCAAATAACTTCTCATAGTCTTTGCCCACTCGTCTACTTCTGACATAATAGTTCAACAGATTCTTCAATCTTGCTGTAAACATAGTGTATGTCTCTTCTGCCGTTTTCTTCGCTTCTCCAAATCGTGATCGATATTCTCTCGCTGTCAATTTGAATTCTTTCAGTAAATGTTCTTTCACTATGTCGTAATCGTCTAGATCATCAAAAGACAATCGGTTCAACACCGTTCTTGCTCTTGGCGTCATTAGTGGCAACAGCAATTTGACCCAAAACTGTTTTTCCACCGTAAAACTGTTGAATGCATTCTCAACTGTCTCAAAATATAATGGCACCTCCATCATATCATACGGCATCTTTGGTAACACGTGTTTCATTGCATCACCTATCTTTTTAATCTTGGACACCATTGTCTCACTTTCTCGAATCCTGTTTCGTTCTGACTCTTCACGGCTTCTTCTTTCGTCTTCATTTCGTTCCCTCAGTCTATTTTGATCTTCTACCCTACGCAGTTCTTCTTGTTCTATCTTTTGCTGCAACAATTCTAACTGCTTTCTGCGTTCCTCCTTTTCTATAGCCATTTCTCGGAGCTGAGCTTCCTTCAAAGCGAGTTTCTTTTGTTCCAATTGTACTTGTTCTTCCCTTTCTCTTTCCGCTTTTTCCAAACTTTCTTTCTCCATTTTCAATTCTTCCTGTCGAATCTCTTCGGCTCTTTCCAATTCTGCCAAACGCATGGCTTCTTTGTCTTCCTCGCGAGCCTTTTGCTCTTCAACCTGTTGTTTTCGTATTTCTTCATCACTTTTCCTTGCTCTCTCGTATTCTATCATTAGTTCCATCCTTCTTCGTTCAGCTTCGTCACGATCTCTTTTCAATTGTTCTAACTGAAGCTGGAACTGCTGCTTTTGTATCTCTATCTCTTCTTGCCTCAACCTTTCTGCCTTTTCCACTCTTTCTTTCTCTTCTTGCCTCCGTTCTTTCTCTTCTTGCCTCCGTTGTTCCTCTTTCTCCTGTTTAGTCTTTTCTGTTTGTTCTGCTCGTTCTTTCTCTTCTTGTCTGCGTTCTTTATCCTCTCGTCTCCGTTGCTCCTCTTTCTCTTTCTCTTCTTGTTTCCGTTCTTTCTCCTCTTGTCTCCGCTGCTCCTCTTTCTCTTTCTCCTCTTGTCTCCGTTGTTCTTCTTTCTCTTTCTCCTCTTGTCTACGTTTCTCCTCTTCTTGTCTACGTTTCTCCTCTTTCTCTTTCTCTTCTTGTTTCCGTTCTTTCTCTTCTTGTCTCCGTTGCTCTTCTTTCTCTTTCTCTTCTTGTTTCCGTTCTTTCTCTTCCTGTTTCCGTTGCTCCTCCCTCATCATCATAAATTGCATCAACGCCTCCATAGACATAGCCTGTGGTTTCTCCTCAGCCCCACCCACAGCGCCTTTCTCTTCAGCTTCCTTTTTTAGCCAATCCTCTGCTAAAGCTCTCATCAAATTTTCCCTTGACATCTCTTCGACTTCTTCCACGTCTAGACCAGCTTCGATTAATAATTTTATTATTCGATCAGAAGACATCTTCTTTATACTAGCTTGCTTTTGTTCCGTGAGTTTCTCCATCTTACTTTCTTACTTCAACTGATTTGCGTGAAGAAAATCGAGGGAGTGGCTATGCTTTCTGCAATTGGTTGACTGTAATTTCAATTACTTGTTTATTCAAGGAGCGAGTTTTGTATACCTCTCTCTGGCGTTGCGTTGTCGTAATGTCGTTCGTATGCCCGTTGTATCTTCTCACCAGTTGTTCGGATGCTCGGAATGCTTCTCCAATTGCTCAGATGCTCACTGTCCTTCTCCCGTGTGGTCGGCGTCTCGTAAGGCTTCAAAATCCACTGTCCGTAGCTTGGATACGACTATCCCAACGTTCGTTGCTTGACTTCGCAATTCACCGTTCGTAAACCTGGATACAATATCCCGACGTCCGTTGCTTGACTTCGTATTCCACCGTCCGTTGCCTGAACTCGATATCCCAACGTACGTTGCCTGAACTCGATATCCCACCGTCCGTTGCCTGAACTCGATATCCCAACGTCCGTTGCTTGAATTCGCTGTCCCACCGTCCGTTGCCTGAACTCGATATCCCACCGCTGTCACCAAATGTCAGGGTTCCACAATCACTGACGATTTCTCCAGTCTCTTCTTACTGTTCTGTAGCGCAGCCTAGCCCTAACCTATTCCCTGTATGACGGTATCTAAGGCTAGTGTATAAGTTTCTAAAGTTCTTAACTTGTTCACTTACAACCAAGATCTGTTTCTTGTATTTTCTTCTTCGTTTTAATATTCGCAAATAACACAACAATGCATCAACGACGACAAGCGATTCAATTCTGTGACAGCAACGCAACCTTAATATCTTACTGCTCTCTAAAGTTTTCAACACACACTCCACTGTTGTTCTCTAAAACGTCCTACACTACTAGCAGTCCTTCAACAAACTTATCTCACTGTCTGGGCGTACACTCTTCCCCCTGCCGCTCTGTCCTTCTCTCTGCCTCTCTCCGTCTGTCTGTCTGTCTGTCTGTCTGTTTCTCTCTCGCGCGCTCTCCGGCGACGGTCGGCCGAGCCGCGCCAACTTTCCCGCCAGTCTGCCACCTGCAAGTCTGTCTGTCCGTACGCTTAACAATTAGCTGACCTTGAGCTGGTCTATTCGTACGCTCACCCCTTAGCTGACCACATACACTATACAAAAGTAGCTCACAGGTTGTTTGATTGAATGTGGCCTACCAGGATCCTTTCTTACTAAAGTTAAAACTGTTTGAGGGGCGCTATAAAAATTTCGGAATGAATGACTGAATACAATGTAAAAGCCCTACGCGTGAATATCTAGAATAAGCCTACAGCCAGCAGGTAAGCCCTTGTAGTCTAATTATAGGCAAGGGTAGATAGGTTAATCGAGAAACTTCTCTTGCATGCACAATTATTATTGAACACTATAGGCCTATTGCAGCTTGCGTTTTAACGACTGCATGAGCATCACAACGTATTCCATCAGGCATCAGACACGAAACCAATTATAAAATTCCTTTCCCTTGTAAGCTGATAAACTCTGTGCCCTTGATCTTTTATCAAAATTAAGAAATATGATGCGTCTATCACTGTTCAGGCTATCACGACTAGGTCTCATTAGTCGCCTAACGACGTTGTTCTTTCTCACACCTACTGCGACAGGTTTAGAGACAACGAGCTTCAAGACCTGTGAAGCCACGCCCATGTCAATGATTGACAGTTTCTCGGCACGGCGCAAATACACGCAAAATACTGGAACTGGAAGACATACGCAATACGCATTACGTATACGTGGTAGACTTGGCGCAGCAATACAAAAAGTAGTACTGCCAGGTTGTGGAAAAAGTAAATCGCACAGAGAGAGCTGCGAAGAGGGTTATAAGAGTCCACGCATTACTAACTATAGCGATAAAGGGCAAGGCAGACCAAGTTTCCAGAGCAAATCATTCCACATCCCGTGCGTTTGGTGCTTTTCGTGGCGACACCGTAAGCAGACGGTGTGTTAATAAGAAGGTGAGCTTTCTAGTGCGTAGGGCAGCGTGTGTTTAAAGTTCAGTTAATTAAACTGATTTTAAGTTTTTATTCGTAAAGTTGGATTATCGTTTTCGTTTGAAATCTTCGCCATGTCGCTTTAGCGACATCGTGCATCGCAATGCGGAGTTTCAAAATGCGTGTTTGTTTAGTTTTCGGTTTGTTTCTTGCTCTTTCGTGCTGGGGAGTCAAAGGTGAGTCTGTCTGTGTGGTTATTTATATTTAACTTTTAGCGTGGGAAAATATGTTTAGGTTCGCCTGAATGCTGTTCTGCTGTATCGACGTTGCCAGGCGTTCAATTTTCCCTCAAAGCACAGAATAGATACGCTTTATCTATTCTGTGCTCAAAGTGATGAAAGTTTATAATCAGACTCAGTGTATTTTGGACCGACCTTTAGACACTATTCTGGTAGATTTCAGTTAAAGAAAACGTGAGGATATATATATATATATATATATATATATATATATATATATACATATATAATTATATATATAGGCTATATATATATAAATATATAATTTTAACGGCGAAGCACGCGTCAGATGGTTCAGGTTCATCGTCGTTGTCATCATCATCATTATCAGCAGCAGCCGCAATTCATCATCATCGTCGCCGACGCCACCACCCCCACCAACACCAGCGCCTATAACACGAGACTTGGTCTTCTTCCCTGCTGTAAGGTAATTGAGGCCAAGCAGTTAAACACGTTTCTGTTACTACTTTAAAGTTTTCCGCTTGTACGCTCTGGTCGAGGGGGATAATGGTAACTATGGCAACCGACCTGGGTTGCGACCATAGAGGTGTATTATATAATGAATATATCACTAGAGGGAGTATCAAGTCTCTATATTGAAGTCGACGAAAGTCATGCCGACCAATCACATCATATCTGTCGAAAGTTCTGCCGACCAATCATAGGCAATTTCTCGTACCGACCAATCACAGTCGTACAGCATCGATGTGGGGAAAATAAATAAAATAATATCAGCATTTTTATAATAAGACGAACTTGTCGATGTTTACTTGTCAATATGTCAAGAAACTGCAAAATTAACAAACAAGCATCGATATATGTTCGTTTTATTATAAAAATGCTGATGTCGTTTAATTTATTTTTCAAATCGATGCTGTAAGACTGTGTGTGATTGGTCGGTATAAGAAATCGCTTATGATTGGTCGGAACGATACGACCGTTGTAGGCTAAATTTTTGACTTCAAATCTTATTGCAGGGCAGATACGTCATACTCTCTCTAGCGCAGCGGTTATCAACCGGGGGTCCGCGGCCATCTGTCTGGGGGTCCGCGAGCAAGTCCTGAAAATTATATATTTCTTAGTTTAAAACATAGAAACAGATAAATTGTTGTCAATTTTTCAATGTTTCTCCTTTTCAATGGCGACATGAAACTAACAATTGTTATAGCCTACACTGATTTATGACGAATTCATCTGTTTTAGATAGATCGGTTTGTTTCAATCGCTAGAGTGCAGATTGAAATGTATTTTCGATCAGGTCATAGGCCTGCCGAAGTTCGCTGATTATCAAGGGAGAAAGTATGTAACAGACTTTCTAGATTTCGGGATGCTTTTGAGAGTAGCCTATTTCTTAGAGAAAAAGACCTCAGCATGAAATACATTTTAATAAGAACTCATAATTATGGGTTTCAACTCTGGCTAACATGGCTGGCATTTTTGAGCAGCTAAATACACTAGCTGAATTCCTCTACGCAAGTGATGCAGACAAATCTATAGATAATCACCCTTAGGCCTAGTGAGAAAGTGTTAAAAAAACTTGATCTCTGATGCAAAACGCATAGCAGTGGTAGTAGGTAACTTTGACACATTTGATCAATTATTGCATGAAGTCACATTGAAATGAGGAAATGCACAGACCAATCAACCAAAATTTGTTAATTTAATTTCCGGACATATTCAATCATAGCTGGATCAGTTCAACTTCTACTTTGGTGATTTGAACGTTCACAGATTTCCGTTACTTGCAAACGTTGATTCGTGGAACATCGGCATTGAACCAAATCATTGAACCGACCAGTGATACTAGGTCTACATTGAAGATGTTGCATCCATGCAAGAGTTAGCCTGATGCAATTATTTTGACATCTCGAATAGATAAACCCTGTATTAAAATAAAATACAGGTTTTTTCTAATAAATTTCAAAGAATCTTAGGCCTACTAGTTGAATAAATTTGTACTACAGCAGTGCATGGGCATATAGGCCATAACATAGGCCTAATATTATATTGGATTATAGTTCCAAGCCTGCAATCACGATAATGCGCCAGAGGGGGTCCGGGACCGAGACCCAAAATTAGAAAGGGGTCCGTGGGTCTGAAAAGGTTGAGAACCGCTGCTCTAGCGTGTATATTATATATATCATGCATCTCAATGGTTGCGACCGAACGACGGTCGCCTGGTTTTTTAAGTTCGCCGCCTGGGCACATCTGGCCGGCGGAGGGGGGTCGAGAGTCGACGTCCAACTTTCCTTTCAAGTGCAACCGCCGCCCCACGCGCTCTTCTTAATACATTTGCTTAATTGATATTAAGTGGAAAGACAAAATGTGCAATTTATGTGGAACTAACCTGTTGCTTGATGGTGTTGTAGTGAAGGTTTTATCCCGGAAATATATGATGCCATGATGCGGAAATAGATGATGCTATGATTCAGAAAGCTGTTGGGCGTGCACGGTTGAGTCATACGAGAAATAGGAACGAATACACGCAGAGCTAGCGAAACCGTTTAACTTTTGGGAAACTGTTTGTGCCTCAGTGATGACTTGAAGCACTTGCTTGGTCATCAGGGGAAAGAGACCGAAAGAGCGCGAAAGAAAGCGAGACAGAAGTTAGAAAGAGAGAGATGGAGAGGACCCAGAGGGGGAGGGAGCAAGTGAGGGAGAGACAGATTGTGCACAAGAGACATTCAGACACATGCATATGTGTGTATGTCTGTGTATGTACACAGACATACACACACACACAGAAGGATTCACAGCACACACGCACACGTGACCACACCACATGTAGACAGAAAGACAGAGACACAGACAGGCAGAGCATGCAGTTATCATTCCTACCAGACATTTTGGCTGATCTGTGTTTTTCTGTGCTTGGTTCTCATATCAATGTCACAAAATTTATGTGTGGCTACAGCAGCGTTAGGGTGTTTGCACTTTCATCCTCATCCTCATGACCATTAGGCTCACGCCCGTATATGAGTCCGGCTACTCTCTGTCTGAGTCTGTCTCGCGTCATATTGTTACCCAGCTTCAACCGGTCTGGTCAGCAGATCCATACCATTAACATCTTGGAGCAGCTAGACCACCTTGTCTGATTGAAGAGAATATTGGGAGAGAGGCATGAAGGACAACCAATGCCCGTATGTGTCCCATGCTCTCTCTCCCGACTCTCCACCGGTCCGTCTTGACCGGCACTTTAGTATACTTAAATAGGACTGTACTTTATTATTTAAACTGGTTATTGTACTTTATTACTTAGATATATGTCTTGCTTGTTATTACTTAAATAGATCTTTTAACTGAAGTACGTCTTTCTGCCTTATTGCTTAAATAGATAATTCTATTTGATTACTTAAACAAAACTTTGTACTTTTCTATTTAAGTAGGTCTATGGACTTTATTACTCAGATGGTCTTTGTACTTTAGTTGAGTAAGTCTTTGAGCATGCATGTGAATCGCTGAGCATTCCTCTGGTTTAGATTCAACCTATATGCCACCGCAGATGTGATCCTTCTATATCTAGATCCAATAGTTGCCATTGTTTCTTAATTGTATCCGTATAAATTTATCTGGTACCACCCACAATGCTGCACTACATTAATCAGAGGTGCAGAAGACACAGAGGAAATTAGGTTGTGAAAGGATGCATGGTGGCTCAGGTCCCAGCTTGAAGCAACGAGCAAGTCATGGAAGGAAGTTGGTGCCATACAGTGGGGCCAATTTATATGCACAAAGTGTAAGATCTGGTCGTGGAAGCCCTTGCTTGTAGGACACAGAGTTCAAGTGGAAGAGTCAGATTGAGGTGGTTGAGGTTAGGAGGTGGAAGAGATCCCAAGAGTATACTTAGGGACTAATTGGCCCGAAGAGGATCCATAGAAAAGTATACAAAGTGGTTGGTTATGAGCCAAGACCTGTGTCCAATATATATGTGGTCGGAGTGTGGTGGGGTGGGGTGGTGGGGTGGGAATGGAAATTTTTCTGAAAACCCAAATTTCACGGGTGGCGTACCGGTGAAGGTCGGAGTGTGATGGGGTGGGGGTAGGGTGGGACTGGGGAGGAAATTTTCCAGAAAACCCTAATTTCACGTGTGGCGTACCCGTGGAGGTCGGAGGGTGGTGGGTGTGGTGTGGTGGGCTAGTTTAATATACATGTATAGTACTTAATTATATTATCTGAATTTTTAAAGTGCTACTTGAATGCTAAGCACTGCCTACCAGCATATTGGTGAGTGCTGACTGGTGAAGGTGGGAACCGTGGGATTGCACATGCAGTAGTAATCATTCCAGATTCAGGATCTTTGTTCTTCAATTGCCATTGATGATGTTAATCCAGATAGTTATACTGACATAAAGACCAAGGACTTTCAGGTTACTAGACCATGAGACAGGCAGGCAGATAGGCAGGCAGACAGGCAAGGCAGTCAGATAGGCAGGCAGACAGGCGGGCAGGCAGGCATAAATATTATTAACATGCAACAAATGTTCATATTTAATAATGAATGGCATAAAGTGGAATAGTCAAGATATATCTGAGCATCAGCATCATCATCATGAGTGACATGACAGTCAATAATGGCAAAATGCTGCAGACATCCCGACAAGTTTGGGTCAAGCTCTTCCAAATAGCACCAACAAGCAACAGCTGTAATGGTGATGAGGTAATTACCCAAAATGGGGGGTGGGGTGGTGGTGGGGAAGGGACTAATATTGGTTTAATGTTGGAATGATGGTGATTATGGTGTTCTGCTGCTTTTCATCTGTGGTCCTGGATGGTTTTAATTCTGCTAATTGGAGTGAAAATTGGCCGGAACAACAAGGGACATTCTCAATTAAGTCATCTGTTCCACATTGGAATGGTCAGTAGGGTGAGACTCGCTCTGCCCCCAAATGCACTTGAAACCCCTCGGGGCATCTGTGGGTCTGTGATCGACTTGTGAGCTAGTAAATATAAATGACTGTGCATACTTTTCAGGCAGGCTATGAAAAACAAACAACTTGATGGCTGGAGAAATCTCACACACAACCAGATATCTAATAAGACTTCTAACCAGATGTTTTTGAAGCTTAGAAGCGCAGCAGGAAGTTTACCATGTAGTTCGACTTTGTCATCGTGGGAAAATTGTCGTATTAGAAAAGTTATTGTTTAAGATTCGGGATTTGTTGGTTTTTAAATTGGTTCAGCAGGTTTTCTGTTTGTAATTGATTCAGTTGTCTGACATTGGAACCCTGACTTACTACCCCAGTAGTGAGGAAGCGAGTTATGGGAACTATATTGTCTTGAGAATTCGGTTAGGTTTATGCATGAGAAGGCGACAACAGAAGTGGCCTGGACTTTGCATTGTTGTTTTGTCTGACTGTCTTTGACCCAAACCACCCCTGTTAAAATCTGTTACCAGACAGAACTAGGCAATGGCATTGCTGTACTTAGTAGTAATAGTAGACTAGTAGTGGTGGTGGTGATGGTGGTTATGATGAAATGCTTGACCCATTCTGCATCGTTCATTGACTGTTCTGTCACTGTTCTGTGTCACAGACTTTCTTTAGGCACAAAGTTGCATAAAGAATTCTAGCTGCAGGCAATAGCTGGTGTGACCTGTGACCTCTGTTGAACGAATTCTTTTGTCGAAATTGTTGTCACCTCGGGGAGGTGCAGTCAGCGCTGTTTTAGCTATTCTGTAATTAAGAACTGTCGTTATGCCATGTATAATGCACTTGGGCTTCTTTTAGTTCCATCTCCTCACTTGCCAATGAGGCAATGACAGTGCTAACAATTTTTTTCTTAGTGCAGTGCTCAACTTAGCCCAACACATTTCGAAATTTGGCTGTTGCCAATCCCGCTTTAATATTGAAGATTACAAGAGAAGAAAATGTGACATCTTTGATTACAGTTGAAATATTATAGAAGAAGAGGCAAAGTTCCTTAAGCTAGCCATGATACAGCCATGGGTATGAAGTGTTGGCGACTTCGTTTGCTTAGCCTCAGCATATGAGTGGGCGGATGACCAGTCCACTCGCTCACCGTCTCATATTCCCAATAGCAGCACACACACACACACACACACACACACACACACACACACACACACACACACACACACACACACACACACACACACACACACAGTGTACTCATTACAGCGGTGCAGGTTGTAGCAGAAATATTGAGCAAAATGTCTGCCCTGACTGGTGTTTAACCCCCAGCCGCTTGCTTGACAGTCCAGCATCCTAGCTACTACACTACCGAGAGGTCCCATACATAATATATATACAGTCTGGCCAGTCAGTGTGATTTTCGGATTTTTGTTTCACTGACTTGTTAGGCAATGTTGCAACTACAATTACCGTGTAATTACAAAGCTGTCTTTTCAGTTAGTAGTTAAGTTTAATTAAGATTACTGCATAACTTGTAAATGTAAAGTGCCGTGCGTCCTGCAGGCGTTTAATTAAAGAAAAAATATTATTTTATTTATTATGTAAGCTGTATATATATACTTTTGTATATATATATTTACATTACTTCCCGTCTTGACTATTGCTCGTCACTCTACTCTGGCCTCCCATCCAATCGAATAATGTGCTTAAACAGTCTTATGCTCTGCAGCACGCTTTATTGGACATATCCCTAAATTTGATCATGTGTCCAGCTATATGCTGGAGACATTACACTGGCTTCCTACTCGGCAGCGCATTGAATTTAGGATCGCTGCCCTAGTTAGGCAATGCCAGCTTGGAATTGCCCCACACTACTTGCAAGAGCTTTGTTGCTCCACTAGTACCCAAGACCACCGCCCCCTCCGTTCTGCACAGAAGGGATTGCTCTTGGTCCCTTTTACACGAACTGCAGCGATGCAGAATAGAACCTTTTCTGTGATCGGCCCAGTTGTCTGGAATGGGCTTCCACAGGAGCTACGTCTACTTGCTGGGGTTATTACTGAAACATTTCTTATTAAACTCAAAACTGTCCTTTTTTGCCGTGCTAGAGTCGGGAGCGCTTCTGAGTAGTCCCCTTGAAGAAGCGCTATATAAATTCTTGAATGAATGAATGAATATATAATTTATATATATATATATATATTACTTAATACTGGTTATTTTGTATTGCCAGGAATTGGTTAAGGCATGTTTTGAATGGTGGTGTTATAACTTGTGGACTTTCAATGTTACGCTTTCATTTCTTTCAGGCATTCCATTCTGCGACTGGACCACTTGTGGAAATGGAATCTGTCGGACAGACTCATTCGGAGGATACTACTGCCAGTAAGCGAAACTCTTATACTGTTTCAGCACATCTGTTTGCCAACATATGGATATAGCCACAAATACATAAGAAATTACAAGTGTATACATTACATCGGCTTGTATACACATGCCTACCAGGTATTTATAAACAGGCACATCCTCAAACATGTATGTGCTGATGCACACAAACGTATGCTTCATAGTGCTCCTACGTGAACGCGCACACATGAACACAGGTGCACACATGAACGCACATGCATATGCACACATGAACACAGGTGCACACATGAACGCACATGCATATGAACACAGGTGCACACATGAACGCACATGCATATGCACATATGAACACAGGTGCACACATGAACGCACATGCACACGCACACAAGTGTGCACACCACAAATGCAATTGCATTCATTCATGCACTGACATGCATGAGGGTGTGCAATTACTGTGCATGCAATCATGCATAATGCACTCTGGCACCTGAACTCTCTCAGCCACCTTGCATATATGTATCAGTTGATACAAGCAAGCATGCAATCGCTATTTCACATATGCAAGCACAGCTTTCGTACTGCTTTGGACATGCATGCAAGCAGGCGTGTGCACATGCATTCGTATTTGTATATACAGGAAAGCAAGCAGAAGTATGCCCCATAGAGTGTGGTGATCTGATTTCAAGCATTGTATGTCATCAGGTTTGGGTCATACAACAATGCTTCAATGTCTTTGTTTTCCGTGTCTTTGTCTCAGCCTAGCCGAACGTTTTTTTCTACCTGTATACACGTGTTTGTGAATAAATCAGTTCCTCAGAGGAAACGTTCAGAAGAAGGTTGAGAAGCAGGAGGAGGAGGCATCGACACACACACACACACACACACCTACACACACACACACCTACACACACCTACACACACACCTACACACACACACCTACACACACAGACCTACACACACCTACACACACACCCACACACACCCACACACACACACCCACACACACACACACACACACACACACACACACACACACACACACACACACACACACACACACACACACACACACACTGCTTCTTCTTTTCCCTACTCAGACCTACTGCTCGGCTTTTTCTGCTGGTGTTGACTGATGGGAATTCCGTGGTGCCACTGGTGGTGTCTGCTGCTGCTGCTGCTGCTGCTGCTGCTGCCTCTCTCTCTCTCTCTCTAAGACTGCAGAAGGAGCTCTGCAATATGGCAGCAGAACCGTCATGCTCTGCAGCTTACTGCATACCTGCATGTTATATACTGACCTGTTGGAAGGGCACGTTCGGGACAAGGCCATAGACTCGTTGCCAATGCAAAAGAAGAAAAAGAAGAAGACGAAGAAGAAGGAGAGGAAGTGGAGGAGGAGGACGGAGGAGGCGGAGGAGGAGGAAGAGGAGAAGGAGGAAGAGGAACAAGAGCAAGAACATGAAGAAGTACAAGAGGAATAGCCGGGGAAAGAACAAGAAGAAGAGCAGGAGGAAGTAAAGGAAAAGGTGGAACAGAGAAGGAGAAGGAGAAAGAAAAGGGTAGGAGGAGGAGGAGGAGGAGGAGGAGGAGGAGGAGGAACAAGAGCAAGGGCAAGAGCATGAAGAACTACAAGAAGAGTAGCAGGAAAAAGAACAAGAAGAAGAAAATGAGAAGGAGAAGGAAAACGAAAAGAGTATAGGAGGAGGAGGATGTGGGTGGGAGAAGGAGGAGATGTTCCTTATGCCAGACTGAGAGAGAGACATGGTATAATATGAAGTGTTACTTTTTTAGCTTTTGTACATAAAGACGTCTGACCTTCCCACTGACACGTTCTGATTATAGGGCTGCGTAGGTTGTTTATAAGACGGGCAGGTACAACAGAAATCTCAAGGAAGATGGTGGTGGTTATGGTGATAGTGCCAATAGTGGTGGTGGTCATGGTGGTGGTGATAATGATGATGTGGTGGTGATGGTGGCGATGATAATGATGATGATGGTGGTGGTGATGGTGGTGGTGATAATGATGATGTGGTGGTGGCGGTGGTGGTGGCGGTGGTGGTGGTGGTTGTGGTGGTGGTTGGTGATAATGATGATGGTGGTGGTGGTGGTGGTGGTGGTGGTGGTGGTGATGATGATGATGATGATGATGATGATGATGATGAAGATGATTGATGATGATGATGATGATGAAGATGATGATGATGATGATGATGATGATGATGATGATGATGATGATGATGATGATGATGATGATGATGATGATGATGATGATGATGATGATGATGATGATGATGATGATGATGATGATGATGATGATGATGATGATGATGATGATAATGATGATGATAACAGATGGTAATAGATATCAATTTTAATACTAATTTAAGATGAGACGCTTTTTATTTCGCTGTGGTGCATCAGAGGTCGACAAAAAGAAGTCGATTAAACGATGATGTTTTTATGGTGTTTTGGGGGAGGGGCAGGGGGAGGAAATCGGATTACGCGTTAGCGAAAGGGACATTCATTATTTGAATTGGATAGGGTAGTTTCTAATTTTTTTGCAAACAATCCATAATGTGCGCGGCAGTTTGATACCGCTAATAAATAAAGAAATAATAAGCTCTCTGACAAGGGACATGCTCGTGTTTCTTTTTTAGTCGTGTCGGGTGTACGACGGGGCGAGGGGCGGGGGGAATCCTCGTAGTGTAATGGGATTGGGGTGTCGCGATCTGGTCGTCACAGGGCCTGGCTTTTAATAGGTTTACTGGCCGCACATCTGCTGTGCCTGAGCGGTGGCTAACAACTCAATTGGCGGTTCGTTGTAGGGGTAGGGCGGGGGTAGGGGTGGGGATGGGGAGTTGTTGACCGGTGGGTTAGAGAGAGCGTGGGAACTCGGCTGGCATTAATTTGTCGTTCGAAGGCTTCCCCCGCCTGACTTCATGTAATCTCTGTTATAACCTATAAAAGGCGAACACGTGGCGGAGGGGAACGGTGGGAGATGATAGTCGAGGGGTTGGTAGAAGTAGTATGTGGATGGGAGGATATGCGTTGTTGCGCCCGCTGTGTTGGGGTTGATAATTAATTTAGATAGATTCAAGAGGATTGTGGCGTTAGTTCTGATCATAACGTAGTATGCGATCATGATGTAGTTTCTGATCAGAACCTTGTTTTTGATCGTGACATAGTTTCTGACGTTGTCTCCGATCATGACCTGGCCTATTTCCGATCGTGATTTAGTTTCTGCTTATTAACCTAGATTCTTATTAGCCTATAACGTGGTTTCTTGCCCTTTAAATCGTAGGCCTACTTGAGACGTGCATGGCTTTCATATTGAATTGTAAGATTTTGCCTTTGTCAGATTTTGACTTGGTATTACTTTTGCTGAGAGTGCAATTCCTGCATGCCAATATTGTATTTTGCTTGCGTTGGATACTTATTAATGTTAGGCGCATCGAGCAGTAATAGCTAGAGTCTAGAAACATAATTGTAAAAATAATTGGGCGGATGAGACGTTGATTTATGTAGGCCTAGAGTTGGGGTATGCAATGAAGACTATTGGGTCTTAAGAAAGGCTAGGGGGTTGAATCCCTCAACCTCAAGGCAATTGTCATCCTGGTACTAGACTAGATGCGCTCGATATAATAGCGAATACGGCGCTATAGAAGCTGTAGGGATTGGTTTATTCTTATTGCAAACCCTGGCATTAAGAGGCAGGTTAGGTTAAGTGAACTTAAGTCGCTCAGTATAATGCTAGACTGACGCTGAGGCGAACGCGCGACCGCGATTGGACCGGGTTTCGTGTTCAATTACTATTGTAGTGAGTCCATGGTGTGGCTGTGTGGGCGGGGCTTAGGCTCTGAAAACTTCAGCCTCGAAGTTAAACAGTTACGGATTGCAGCCGAAGTCGTTTTAGCACCGGCGTTGTAGTAGGCCCTATTATGTCAGTCCAGAGCCTGGATAAACGGGGAGGGCGACGTTGACAGCCCTGGCGGCCATAAGTGTCGTTAAACTGGAAACTATGAGTTTTACATTATTTGTGTGGCGCGGAGGTGTTGTGGATAAGTTCGTTTCCTTGCAGCCGGAGGGTTGCGGGTTCGAATCCACCTCAAGTCGCCGCGTAGGGACTTTGGGCAAGTCCTTCACTCGCAATTGCTCAGCGCTTCGGCATGAAACTCCGATGCAGTGTTTGCGCTGTAGTCGGGAGCACCTCTGAGTAGAGAGCTTGAAGGGGCGCTATAACAAGTGCACATACGGTTCTAGGGCAATTACCCCTGGACAATTACCTCCCGGACAATTACTCCCCGACAATTACCCCCTGGACAATTACCCCCAGGACAATTACCCCCCGGACAATTACCCCCCGTGCCAATCAACGTTCCCTCTAAGCTGCGCGGGCGCGCGGCCGCGCAGTTCATTTGAAAACGCCGCGCAGCAGTTTCAAATTTCCGCGCACACATTTTGGTAGGAAGTGTATATAAGCTAAGGTTTTGTTTAACTTGACGTAAGTCATTGCTTTGTTATCTCATCTTTTTTCACCGAGTGGTCAATATTTGTGTGCGCGGACGATCACCAAGCTGCCTTCTAGCCATTCGATAGTCAATTATCCCCTGGCGAATTCCCCAACTAATGACTATAACCGCCGCCCCTCCAGAGCTTTGTAAGGACTGGACGCAATCTGGAAGCACATATGCTCCCTCCTAGGTTGAATCTGAGGTAAGATCTAGTCACGGCTTTAAAGAGAATAATTAATGCCCAGAGCCTGAGAAGCGAGCTGAGCGCACCACTTATTATATTAATCACAAGGGATGATCCAACCTCATCTTCAACTGTGGCAGTCATTAACTTGGACGTCTTAATTGGCGACTCCTCCTTTGACCCGAAACCAGAAGACCGGCTTGGCACCAACCAATTTAGAGGGATGCTTGCTGATTCTTATCAGCTGCCTTGCCGTCATAGTCATAGACGGCTGCTCCGGCTGGCAAGTTAATTAGTTCCAACAGTTGGAGCCATAGGTGAGTCGAAAATCCTAGGATGATACGGTATAATTATTGCAGGCCTGTCTGTCAAACAGATTATCAGAGTCGGATTCCACATTGGATGTCGGTTTAATACAGCGTAATATTTCTTATTGAATGAAATTTGTAAGCTACGGGTATGTCGAAACGCAAAGCGAATGAGAGTATATGAAACAGCTTTTCAAAGAAAAAGTGTTCTTCTAAGTTTGGAACTGATTGGCTTAACGAGATGGTAAAGACGGAGCTTCCAACGTCAGTAGAACACAGACAACGAGACTGGTAGTCAGTATGAACGGGATTGATTTTATCAACAATGGTCATCGCAGAAAGATCGGAGGCAGAGAAATCTTAGCGCTGAACATTATTTTGATGCTAGATTAAGAACTACATAATAAATATTATGTAGCCTCGATCATATAGTCTCAGGTAGGTCTAGTTCAATTTTTACTTGGTAGGCCTATTCGTCATCGCATCATTAAATATAGGCCTACTGAATATTTTCGCTTGCGATAAGTGTTAAACGCATACGTGATTTCTGCGCAATAGGCCTACATCATCTTTAATAGAAAAAGGGACATTACTGCCGACGTGTAATTAGTGTAGTTAGGCTTATAGATTTTTCAAACACAAATTTAATGCTTCTGAAAATATGATGCTCATGCGGAAATTTGGGTTGCTCAACCAACCGTCAGCTCCGCGCACACAGGAAAAATATTAGAGGGAACGTTGGTGCCAATAACCCCCGGACAATTACCCCCTGGACAATTACCCCCCCCCGTGACAATAAAGAAGTCTATGTCGTGTTAAACGCAAGTTAGTGTTAAACGTTCAAGAAAAATATTAAATAAAATCCAATCTAACAACGGTTCTAAGCTAGTTGTAACGCCTGCCTAATAAAATATTTAAATGCTATCGATAGGATTCAGTTTTTAAATTATTAAATAAATTCCAATCTAAGAACGGTTCTAAGCTAGTTGTAACGCCTGCCTAATAAAATATTTAAATGTTATCGATAGAGGTCTGGATTCAGTTAGTTTAAAAAGCAAGGTTATGAGCAACTACGCGTTTTGTGTCCGCATATTTCTTCCTTGTAGGTTGTGGTGGGTGATAGGCTTAGGCAGCGCTGAAGGTCTGCCGAATACGAAGACCATGACCATGGTAATGTTCGTTCCCTCACGTGTATCTTCGTATACGCGTGAGGGAACAAGCTCACACTGTGCCACGGGGGGTAATTGTCCTGGGGGGTAATTGGTACGGGGGGTAATTGTCCGGGGGGTAATTGGCGAAGGGGGTAATTGTCCGGGGGTAATTGTCCTGGGGGGTAATTGTCGGGGTAATTGTCCGGGGGGGGGTAATTGTCCAGGGGGTAATTGTCCTGTCACCGCACATACATACATTATGTAATTCTGGTCATAAATCCGTTGCTACCTCAGTCTTTTTTTTATCTCTCCGCTTAAGTCTTTTGTCGTATTTCTTTGTATAGAAATTTGAGAAAGAATTCGGGCAACATCCTGCAATAAAAATATCTGCCAGTAAAAGCTGGTTGACTGGATCAAGCCAATTGAACTTACTTTGAATTATAGCATTCTCATCCATCGTCGTCATCGTCATCATCATAGTCGTAGTCATAGTCATAGTCGTCATTGTCATCATCATCTTTAACCATGGGTTCAGCACTATATGCAAGACAGTGTAAACCTTATACAAATGTTTACACTGGACTTACATAGTATAATTATGCTTACAGGAACACAGTGGCACTATCCCCTTAAACCACTGGACTCAATCCTTATGCGCCTCTGGTCTTCTCCTCCCGGGTCGGCCTTGGACGCGAGTTTTAGGCTTTATTTCATTTCTTATTCCCCTATGTTTTTCATTGGGCTCAGGATGCCCCACCCCGCCCTGCGTATGGATAGAGGCCCGTGCAAGAACACCAAGTGCAACCAATACAATAACACAATTGCAGTAAGATTGAACAAGCACGTCTGCAGGTGATTGTATGAAATCTTATCAAATGACTTTAACCAGGGCTTAAAGTGTGCCTGGACGGTCATGGACGGCGTCCATGCACTTGTTTTAAAATCTGAACGCCGTCCAGCCACTTATTGGCGAGCACAGACTGGAAGGTAAAGGGCGTCCAGGGACTTCTTTTGGAGAGGTAAGGGGCGTCCAGGCACTTATTTTTTCACACTTTAGGCACTGACTTTAACACCAAACACGTCATAGCTATAATTCACCCATGGTAGGTTCGCTTCCCACGGTCGACCCATCGATATGTGGGGAGCAAATCTTCGAGGGGGTGGGGGCGAATCATGGAGTTGAATAAGCTTATTTTCAACCCACCAAATGCAAAGACAGTCAAGTGTATTCTAAAATACGTGCATATAATTATATTATAGGCTATAGAGATATTGTGTCTATAGACTTTAATACATGTACCAATAAGAGGTTAAATTACTTGTACAACTATACTTGACCCTATAATGTTTGGGTGACTTACTAATTTGCACGCGGACAGTGACGCGGTGTTGGTGCACAATTCATCGAAAAAATACGCTGCAGTGTAAATCGCAGTGTGTATACACTGTTGGCATGATTGTGCGATGTCGTATAGTGTCAGTTTAACGACACTGATAACAACTATCACTATGGTTCACTAACGTCGCCCTCCTCCCGTTTTCAGGTTCGGGACTGGCACTGTCGCCCTTGGAATTAAAACCATTTTGTTTAAAGTTAGCAGTTTTATGTCACAGTTTGTGCAAGTCGTCCGAACGTCAACTGACCAATAACGGAGCACCTCTGAGGAGTTTCTCTTGAAGTGGCGCTATAAAAATGCAGGATTATGATTACGAATAACCACGTTGCCTGTGCAGTTTATGCTGCTGTGTGCTTGTAAGTTGTTGCTATTTAACGACACTGCCATTGCAAAGACGACTAGTGTCACCCTCCTCCTATATTCAGGCTTGGGACTGGTACTGTTCAGAGTAAAGACAGTGGCGGAATGCTACTGGTGGCACTGTTGGTTAAAACAACTTTCCTCGAATGTTGTTTATTCGCCGTGGATCGACGACTGCTGCGTTTTCATAATCGATTCGATCGAATAGCAATTCATTTAACCTCTTGCGCCCGCTGTCGTTCCCTCACCCGTCCAACCCACGACCCCCCCCCCCCCACGGCGGCGGCGGCGGCGGCGGAGGAGGGAAGCGATGTTTGGAAATTAGAGGTCGCTCCCTCCCTCCATCCTTCCCGCCGACCAGTGATGCCACAGCTGGGTTTTTTCCACTAGATCTGGGTTTTTTCGCCTTCGTCTGGGTTTCTGGGTTTTTTTGGGCGAAATCTGGGTTTATTTTGGCGAGTCGACTATTTGTACTAACAACACATGAATATTCTGTGAAATTCAATGTAAAATCGTTGTGCTACATAATTTTTTCCACTAATTTTGATTTTAAACCCCGCAATCAAGATATCACGTTTCAATTAACAAATAATTTATTACCTGAAAAATGGCTCTTCACAGAAATAAACCATTTTGACATCTCAATATAGGGTGGGTAACTCCTCTCTCCTTGTTAAGCCGTATAACATGTATGTACACTATAAGTCAGGTCAATCCTCTAGTCACGTCTAGTGGTATATAGCCTAGCCTATAGTTGCTGCATGGAGAGTATTAATGTTCTAGGTGGTTGAAACGTTGGATTGTTGATGCATTACGAAAATTTGGTTGGAAACCTCGAACAACTTTAAAACTTCTTAAACTTAAGCCACGGGTGTTATCGAATATATCGATTAAGCCTGTTGTCATTACATGGATGCCGAGTATCTGACAATTACCAATTGATATTTAACAATTGATATTTTTAAAGTTGTAATTACATTTTATTCGACTCTTTTGAAGAACATTTTGTTAAGCCTCATACGAACAAGCAAAAAACCAACTTAATTTGAACAAAGGGGGTCTAAAATAGCTTTGTTGAATAGTCTGGGTTTTTCTGGGGGTTTTTCGCAAAAAAATCTGGGTTTATTTCTGGAACCTCAGTGGCAACACTGCCGCCGACCGATAGATTTATCGTCTGCTTCGGCGGCGCAGAACATCTTCATGGCTGGCGTTGATAAGGTTGTTAAGTAGGTGTCGAAACGTTCCGAACATTCTATGTATTTCATGGGAAAGCCGGTCCGTCCGTTCGCCCTTACGTTGGGTCAGTTCCCACGAGCCGTCCGTCCGTCCGCCCCCCCTGCTGCTCTTGCTTCCTATGGCCTAGGCTCATCGGGCGGCGTCTCGTTCCGTCTGTGAGGTGCTTTACTATACTGTAGGCATGTATGTATGTATGTATGTGAGGAGGAGCGCCGGTGGCACGCGGCTTATGGGCAACGCTTGTCAGTAGCAACGATTCGTAATTTATTTCGTCTACCTTTGAATGCATGGGCTGGAGGGAGGAGGGAGGGTTACCGGTGACTTGGCTCTCGTAACTCGACCCGGACCACCACAGACTACTCTCACGGACAACCCTTCTAACTCAACGCAGCGCTCGTGAATAAGCCGGTGCCCCGCGCTTGGCTGTCCAGTGGCGCTTTAGAAATTAGGAGATTACGATTACGATTGGCTCTAGTTAATTCATTCATTCGTTAGTTCAGGGTGAGAATTGCCACGGGGTTGGAGGGGTTAACACTTCCCCAATCTTACTTAGACCCACAGTAAAATCGTTATTGCATTAACCAACTCCGCGCAGGGACCTTGGGCAAGTCCTTCACTCGCAATTGCTCGGTGCTTCGGCGTGAAACTCCGGTGCAGTATCCGCGCTGTAGCAGTGTGAGAATTGTGGAAAAATAACTGGGGGGGTTGGACCATTATCCACATGGAATGGGGGTGTAAAAAACATACTTTAACATGGGGCTCTAAGAAAGACTGGGGGGGTCGAAACCCCCCAACCCCCCCGGCAATTCTCACCCTGCGCTGTAGTCGGGAGCGCCTCTGAGTAGAGAGCTGGAAGGGGCGTTATAACAAGTGCACAAACAAATATGTCGTCTGTGTCCTGCTTGACTGTATTGTTTATTTGATTTTAGATTTCTGAAATCAAACAGTAACTGATTAGTTATAAATTATATGAATTTGCTGATGAGATGATATAATATATATGGCACCAATTATTGCGATTAATCAAACTCATAATGGCTGGGAAAAACGACTGTATGAATACTTTAACAGCTTTTGCTGTTAGTTTACAAATTTGCCATGGAAAAACAGTGTGAGCAAAAATAAATGTTGTCCTTCGTGTGTTTTTTCAATCATGCCATCATTGCCATGTGTTTGTATAGTGCTGGATTTTTATCTTTTAGTTGTAAAATGCGCACTCTGTTTCTGTCGTGTTTAAGATAATAAAATTGGAATGATACAGAGGAGATTAGTATCGCCCCCTGGATGATGTGTAAATGTGTTCTATGTACATATATGAGGGTGGGATTGTATGCGTTTTAATATTCTAACCAGGTGATTAGTGTATACGCTCGAATGCCCTCCACGGCATGCAGGGCAGAAAATAAAATATTGCAAGATGTTTCCGTGTTCCACCTGTGACCCTGACAGACTGGGTTATAAAATGAGAGCATCAACCGTACACCGTTGGTTAGTGGAAAGCCCAGACATTGAGGAAGAGATCTGTCCTGC
This sequence comes from Lumbricus terrestris, assembly GCA_949752735.1. NCBI lineage: Eukaryota > Metazoa > Annelida > Clitellata > Crassiclitellata > Lumbricidae > Lumbricus > Lumbricus terrestris. The sequence goes on from OX457047.1 coordinate 36,880,151, forward strand.
AGGGCCTCACATGCAAATGCCAAGAAATGGAGTTAATCTTCCTCTATGCCAGCGTTCCCCAAACTTGTTGGGCTACGGAACCCTTCGAATCCTAATATTTTCTCGCGGAACCTTTAATCTCAACTAAACGCAATAAGACATGCATTGCGCATGAGAAGCATATAGACCAACTAAACACACACTATTGTAGAAACTTTAGAAAGAAATTAAATTGCACTGTTTTAAAAACCACGACTCCTTGATCACACTAGGCTACTGCCATGGGAGTAGGCCTACAAGAAAATTAAAATGCGAACGACACTTTTGCTTCTTCTGTCGCATTTGGTCTATTATACTGCATGGCTTGATGCTAGAAAGTTGAATTCTTATTGTCAACTACATCATTTCTATATTTTGCTACTGTTCCAATAAAATGTAAGACTGCAGTTTTGCACAATTTTTACATGGCAAATGGCATAGCAATAGCATGCTAACTGCAGTTACTGGGAAGTTTTGTTTAGCTAATCCATTCCAGACAGGTAGGCCTATTAGTTAAGGTTGATTGGAATTCTGCTTCATTTACGTTGGGCTTATCGTATGTCAATAAGATGTTCACAGTTTTCAATAGAAGAGCCATAGCTGCTTTTCGCCTACTTTGAATGGTTTTGTATCCAATTATTATCATCATTCGTATTAAGAATTTTACCAACTTTTCGCGGAACCCCTGCTCCCACCGCACGGAACCCTTGGGTTCCGCGGAACCCACTTTGGGAAACACTGCTCTATGCTGATGGCAGGCTGCCTTATTGGATTAATACAAGATTGTCTATAGAAATTATAATAGGATTATAATGGAGATGGTTTACTTGTACTCATCGCTATATGGCTGGTATCAGGAAATAATGGTGGTGATGGTTGTGGTGGTGGTGGGGTGGTGGGGGTAGTGGTGGTAGTAGTGGTGGTGGGGGTGGTGGTCGTTGTTGTCGTCATCATGGTCATGATATGCATTGACGGTCATCTATTCTATTCATTTCTGTGTTGCTCACAGTGTCATTTCAGTTATGATTTTCAGTTTTGGTTTCAACCACAGTTGCATTATTTTTGATTTTTCACTTGCAGTTGCAGTTAATTACAACCTGATTTTTCAGTTTTGAGTTACTATTTTTCATCTTTGATTTACGATTTTTCAATTTTGAGTTACAGTTTCAGTTATTATTTCCATATGTCCAGATATAGGTATTAAACTTGCTGACCACATTGCTTCGATAATTTTGTGAATCATATGTAATGTTAGTGGATGTGCTGTGGTGTAGCGATATGTTCCGTGCCTTGTACCAAAAGGGTCACAGGTTCAAATCTACATTAAGCCACTGTTTAGCGGCCTTGGATAAGTTGCTCAACCATAATTGTCTGTGAGGAAGGCAACGGGAAACCATCTCACTCGTATGATGACATGCATGTAGCTTAATGAACCAACCTCCAGGCTGCAGAGAACTCATCATCAACATCTGACATCATCATCATCATCATCATCATCATCATCATCATCATCATCATCATCATCATCATCATCATCATCATCATCATCATGCGCTATTGTGCTTTTTATTTAACATGAGTACTGGGTAGCCCTATTAGCGGGATTGTCCATTTCTTTTGGGTCTCCCCTTGATAACCACAATAATGTTAAACATTGTGTTTGCTGACACAATTGTATTACGTTAGTTAAGGAAATAAATTGAAAGTTGAAGTTGAGTGTTATAGTTGAAGCAAGACTAACAGAATGCCGTTCTGTCTCTCTTGTTGAACTAACGTAGGTCAAGTATATAGTCTGCGTTGAATTGGTGCATGACCAATTTAGTCCTATATTTAAGCAATTATATTATTTACTGCAGGGGTTATGAGAGGTCATACTAATTAGGTGCAATTCCACAGTCACCGGATGAAGTGCATGGGCCATGGAGACTGTATGGAACAGCTGGTCGGCCATGTTGTTTGATCTTATTTGGATCCTAAACATCATCTGCTCAAAAGCCCGTCAGTTAATAAACTGCTCCTGCGGCTCCTATACATGTATTCGTCATGATAATATGCTGTCATAATTGCTGATAATTTGATCCATTTGATGTTCGAGTCGACCTAATTTTGCGAGGGAGTGCAGTTTGTATGACCTATGTATATACGAGATTGCTTTACTATAGAAGTTTCTGAACAGGATAATCGTTTTGCTGTAGAACTTATTCTGTAGTTAAAAAGAAGTAAATGAGCCAGAGTTGCTTAGTGGTTAGTGGACAGTTTCTCTCCCATGCTCATCGTCATACATGCAGTGTACAGATCAGCGTATACTCGTTTTGGTTGAATTGGCGTGTTTCTTATAATATCGATATGTGTTGCTTTACATGCTAAAGTATGGTGAGGAAGTGAGCAATGCTAGAACAATGAATGCTGCTTATTAAATTTAATTCAATTCAATTCAATTTGTTTATTGATCCCACAAGAAAACAGACATAGTCAATGAATTGACAATGATACTTTCACAAAATTAAGTACATGCAGTGACTGACTGTAATTAGCAGTTATGATTTTACAGTATAATGATAATCACTACTGCATATATTGGCAGCATGCTTCTTATGACCTCTGTTTTATGGCTGAGACTGCTTCATTTGTAATAACTTAGTTTGTGAGGACTTTGTTTACAAAGACATGGTTTGCAACAACTTGGCTCATGGAGTTATGAGGACACTGGCTTATGCTAGGTGTGATGCTAATAGTTTGTATATATATATGTATAATTTATATATATATATATATATATATATATATATATTGTATATATATATATTGTATATATGTATATGATATGCGTATATATATATATATATATATATATATATTCAATGCACTTGTGGTATGTTTAAGCTGAAGGATGTTTGAGTTGGACTCCCTCTTCAAAAAGGGTTGGTCTATTTGCTGGTCAATAGTTTGTGTAAACTACGGCTGTACCCCTCCCGCTTTCTCTGCTGTGTCTTCTGTTCACTGAACTGTTTGTTTGGTATATGAATACTGGGACGACAGTGGGAGTGAACAGGTCTTCAAGTGCCTCAGGTTTTTCTTAGTACAATTTCAATTGCGTTTTGACACAAATCCTTAACCCTTAATTTACCACCAAGGTCAAAGGATTTTCCATACTACACTTTGGTCGGTAAAGCGTTAACGATCCATTAAAAGTCTCTGTCATCCCGAATTTTTCAGATCAGTTTAAAAACATCATTTCCTGTATAACTGGCCATAGAACTGGATTGTAACAATGCTGCAATTGCAGCATTTGATTCTGTTTGCTCAAAAGATAATCCAGAGGGGACAGTCCTAAATCCTGCTGTAAACAGTGTTTTTCTGCTAATTATTATTATTATTAATATTTTTATTGATGATATTAATATTATTGATATTATTATTATTATTATTGTAAAAAAACTGTGCCCAGGGTAGAAAGATCCCTCACTTTCTAAGAAGCCAAGAATTTATTTTAGTTTTTTTTGTCGCCCGAGGTATAAATGATCCCTCAGGCTTTGAAATCAGGGAATTGTTATATGGTATAATTAATTATTATACTCTAAAACAGTAATTATTATTATTATTACTATTATTATTATTATTATTATTATTATTATTATTATTATTATTATGTTCATCTAAAACAGGCATGCGAATAATTCTTCTTCTTTTTATTATTATTATTGTTTTTTATTTATTTTTTTAAATTATCAATCATTTATTAAACACAGCATTTTGTTACAAGAAACTGCATGAAAAGTTGCATTGTTCTGGAATTAGTGGTCCTCATCACCTAACAACTGAGTGAATGTGCCTCGAAATGCTACTGCGTTGTATTATATTATTATTATTATTATTATTATGATTATGATTATTATTGCAAGTCTGGTTGACCCTGAGGTCAATTCTTGCAAGTCTTTCGACCCTAGATCAAAATTAGCTTTGCAGTCAGAATGAACGTATTACATAAAAACTGTATATTGATAAAACTGGAACAAATCTTGTTCAGAATGATCCTAGCTTGAATCTTGCCATCTAATTACCCGGTTTATGAGACAAGTCTTAGAAGGTGATCTAAGACCAAATTAACATTGTATACTGTGGGAAAGGGGCAGCCCACATTTGCCCAACACCTGTGCCAAGGCCTTTGTAGTACTTCAGGGCTGGGAGAGAGACAGACAGACAGACAGACAGACAGACAGACAGAGAGAGAGAGCCCACTTGTCAAAAGCGTTGAAGTGCTTGATTAAAAGTTTCTTAGGCGTGTCTTGTGAAATATTGGTTCCAGTTTGACAGGTTGTGGACGTGGACCACGTGGTCTTTACGTTTAGTTTTGAAGGCACAGACTTGATAGTGCTTTTAATGGGAGAGAGGGAAGACAGGATGATGCCAAGAGGGAAAATAAACGGATGCCTTAGGTCTGGTTTGGGGTGATGGGATACAGCAGCTGCAACCGACACGAGCAGAGGGAGGGAAGAGAAGAGGTCGAGGGTCAGAGTTATCTTCTGTCTGCCACTCCTGGCCAGTGGTACAATGTCCAAACTACGGACAGGTGTCTGCGGTTGGGAGGAGGGAATGCTTTTAGTCATTTCCGGGTGCCCTGAATTCCTTCCGGCTTGACACTTCCTTGGCATTTCCGTAGCAGCTTCAAGTTCCCTGCTGTGTATACCAGCTGTCTTGTTTCCTTTACAGAAGCAGTAAGTAACACTAGCAAGGAATTTGAGGTAATGTAGTTTATGGTCTTCTGCATAATGGTGAACTCAAAACTTGAAAGCACCACTGGAAAGCCAAGCGCAGGGCACCAGCTTATTCAAATACTGAGCAAGTCAGAGTTGTTTTCCAAAGGGTTACCAGAGGGAGGAGTTCCGAGTCCGGTTGCCAGAGAGCAGAAGGGGTGTCGTTTAGGTCCAGAATTGGAAGGTGGAGATTCAGATTTTTAGCAGTTGATGCTGTTGAGGTTTGGGTTCCACCCAATTGTTTTTTTTCCGATTGACGACTGTTTTATGAGATATTCTAATGTTCAGCTATACACTTACACTTACCATACACTGTCAGAGATTAGATGAGAGGGTGAGAGGCAGAGCCTAATAAGAATAGTAAACCCCTCATGCTTCATAACCATGGGTCGAAGTTCGCTTAAGCTAACGAACTGCTGTTTGCCTGTCCTCCATAGACTCTGTCAACTGGTCTACAGATTCATCGAGATCTTTACTGGTTTCTGATTCTAACTGTGCTTTGTTTTCAATTTCTTAAGCCCTGCACAATGTTAAAGTGGCTGGCACTATAGAAGTGCATGTAGGGTTTCAGCTTAGAGTGAGTGGACCAGCTCTGGCTGTGATGTAGTCGAGTTCATCTATATCGAGTCGAGTCCAAGTCCAGAGGTTTTCAATCGAAGTTTGAGTCGCTAGAAATCGAATCCAATTACGAGTCCTACAGTCAGCCCATCCACTTCGAAATACACTGAAACACACAATTCTATGGCTTAGAAAAAGCCATAGAATAAATAAATAAATAAATAGAGATCTCTATTATTTTGAGTAAAGTAATTGTAAATGTAATCTATCCAAATTTCACTTTAAAAACACTTAATTCGATAGAGTTTTTGTTCGATGATCTAACACGATGAAAATATATAGAAATTCTTGCACTGCTAAGTAGTAGTATACCAAAGTTTGGGCATATATCAAGTTTTATACGGGAAGAACTGCACTGGTTGCCAATGCAAAAACGTATTGAGTTTAAGATTTTAATGTTCATGCACAATTGCCTAGCAGGCCAAGCTCCGATCTATCTTATGGAACTCTGTGTACCTGTGCTGTCCATCCCATGCAGGCCGTAGATTCCTTCGCTCTGCTACGCATGGTGACCTGGTTGTCCCTAGGGCTCGATCTTCCACAGTGCTACATAGAAGCTTTGCTATGGTTGGTCCGTCTTTTTGGAATAAGTTACCTATTAGTCTCCGCAATGAACTTCTTTGTATTTCTTTGCCCCTTTTCCGCAAGCGTTTGAAAACCATTCTCTTTGATTGTGGTTAGGTGTCAGGTCGGGAGCGCCTCTGAGGAGTTTTCTTGAAGTGGCGCTATATAAATGTACGATTACAATTACAATTACAATTAGTGCTAACACGTATTCAACAAGTAGTGCACCTTGGTATAGGAACACCAGGTGAAGTTCTAGCAATACATAGACTATTTAATTGTTAATTATCATGATAGCTAATTCTAATTAACTAATTACTAAAATTGGCTAGTTATTATTCTAGTAAGTTGTACAATTCTAAGTGAAATCTCATAATTTGCTTCATAATTGCCTTGCGTATAATTTACTCACTTACCCGGTACTGTTTTGGTTTCATTGTAATTAATAAGCATCAACCAATATTTTGATTTTGTTGCTGTAAGGTATATATTTGAAAGAAGGATCAATTGCACTTACTGATGACACGTTTTTATGAGAAATTTCAGTACATGTAAACATACTCTACCATAACGTAAAATTAATTGGAAGGTGAACGTTAGCAATAACATTCTTATCTTCTGGCAGGAAATTATTAGGAGATTTGTCAGTTTTCAGCTGCTTCTGAGCATCATTTTTCACCTGCAACATCAGCACCAGCGGAGCGAGGAGCATTTGGTGTTGCAGGGTTTGTTTATGAGAACGTGTTATAACTCATTACAGTTCCAAAGTGAAACTCCAATCTCTTACAAATAAAAACATTTTCCAGAGTAATAAAAGAACTGAAGCAAGACTATTGAACTTCGGGTGTCATCATCATCATCATTATTTGAAATGTTTGTCTAATATTGAATTGAGGAAAACATTTTTAACAAGAATGCTGTTTGCGTATTCTAATTTTACTCTGTTTAGTCTTGATAGTTTTTTTTATGTCTTATGTGAATTTTCAATTCTGTGTGTGATACTTGTTCACCAGAGCGCTGTTTTGCGGCTGGACATATTAAAGGATATACTTACTTAACTTGGATTGAATTGCAAGTCGCCAACCTGATAAATTTAAATTTTAAATTTTTTCGTTGCTTTATGTTTTGATTCTAATTAATTATAATGGATGAGTGCTTATTAGTAATTATTTATCAAAAATGACAATTCTGGTTCTAATGATGATATTCGCACCAATGTCAATTATAATTAAATAGTTAAAAAATCTAACTTACCCATGACTGGAGTCAGGTAGTCAAACTTGAGTTCAGGTGCTTCAAGCCCGAGACTCAAAGTCTAAATTTGCAGAAAACCAGTCCAGACTCCAGAGTCGGACTTGAGTCCTCGTCCGTACCTGAGTACGAGCAAGGACTGCTAACTGCTATGCACTACAGTACATCAATTACCTGCCGTCATTTTTAACGACTAATGAGAGAAGTTCACTAGTTGAGTAACGTGTCTAGGCTCCTCTACCGTTACCGTGCTTTCACAGGCACCTGATGTTCGTGAATGCCTTCTTCATTGAGGGGTGATATGGAAATGACTTTGCCTTTCATCACGCCATCTGGATTTTGAATCCTTACGGCAACAGTTTTTCCAACCCCCTCAGGTCATTTATATCTTGCTTGAGGCTATCCATCGTCTGTCAACAGGCTTATCTCGCTTAGGTTGCTTGGCTGTCAATGAAGTGACCCTGATTTAGAATCCATTTTTAGCTGGAAATCCCTAGATTAGATAAGATTGAAAGATTGGGCTGAGATAGCTGTCAGCTTCTGCTATAGCTGGTCTCCCCCAGATGGTCACAGACATTAGGCCAACTTCCTCTGTCCCTGTGATGGATGGGTGGGGGTGGGGGTGGGGGAGGGCAACGGATTTGTTCTGCAGTACACTGGTCGGAGGAAGCAATGGACTTTTAAGACAGTGTTCAGAGATCATTCATTCGTACCCATCGCCTCCAAAGGGACGGCGTGGCGCAACTGATGATGGTGGTGGTGGTGGTGGTGGTGGTGATGATGATGATGATGATCATGATCATGATCATGATGAAACTTTCCATCTGGGGCTTCCTATTTTTTTATAACATTCATTCATTCATTTCGAGAATTTATATAGCGCCTCTTCAAGTAATCTACCCAGAGGCACTCTGCGCCTGTAGTCTAACAAAGAGATTACAGGTGTTATCTATTCTATTGCGATCAAGGTGAGATTTGCCGGATGTGATTTGGGGCATTCCAACCCCAGTCTTTCTTATAGGGATCGTAGTTAAGTCTTCATTGCCTACCCCAACTTCACGTGGATCATAGTCTGACCCACCCCCATTATTTTTCTACAATTCTCATGCTGATTCTTATCTATAAGTATCATACTTGGGTCTGTTCAGATCTGTTTTAATTGGTGTAATGTAAATGTAGTGAGCGCCAACAGAACCATGCCACTATTTAGGTCTCAATGTAATTGGATCAAGTCAGGGCTTTTTTTAACGTGCAGTTGTACACAAAATGTGCAGTTCTAAATGGATTTGTGCAGCTGTAGAAGTAGTTCTGTCACAAGTTCTGTGCAGTTAAAACCAGCAAAAAGGGTCATTGTCATCTGATTGGAAGTAATTTACCATGGATGATGGGAAGGGAAAGAAGAAGTTATGCAGTTCTAAAAATTCCTTAAAAACAGCCCTGGACCAAGTGGTTAGTGGCAAATGCATTTGGAAAGTGGTAAGTCAGGACTCAGGACTTCAAATCAAATTCTGTTATATATATCTTTTATTCATGTTATAGTTATGTGTGTGAGGACTTGCCAGTGGTTTGTTAGTAGCTGAACATTGCTGTTCAGTAACAATATGATAACAGAAAGATTATCACAACCCACCTTTCTCTTGCTTGGGACGGGCAGTCTGGCACTATATACGAGCCTTGCCTGCATGCTCGCATGGAACTCGCACTGACTCAGATAGATGGTCGCTCACATCTTACTTTTTAGCTGTGGCTGGTCTGGGAGTGCCTGTGAGCAGTTCTCTTGAAGAGAAGCCATAAAAATTATCGGAATGAATGGTTGAGTAGCAGAGTTACTTTTCATTGTTTGTGGGAGACAGACTGGTGATTGTTAACGGATCTATCAATCGTTAAGGCAATAGGGGATTAAGTGCCTCCTCCTTCTTTGAGAATGTCCTCCTAGCAGACTGAAGATCAAAACCCGATAGCGTCTGTTGATTCATGCAATCGTGCGGAAGAGTAAATATTATGATCTGATGCAGAATACAGCTAGTCAAAACGAAGGTTTAGCCGGATTTACTTTCTCCAGGGAATACTCACGTGACTCGCAGGGCAGCAGAGTACAAAACAATGGTAACAGGATACAAAACAATGGTAACAAAATGCAAAACAATAATCCCTAAACAAATCCCTGCACAGTATAGGGCAGACAGAAGAAGCTGAGAGACTCGTGGAGACTCCCTGGTAAATATTTTAGTGCGTTCTTGGTGAATTTCCCAATGCATACATGTATGTGCATGGAATTGTGTATGTATATGCATTCCTTAAACACTGCCTGGATGATTTGATTATGCTCCAGACGAGGCGCTGGAATGCAATCCGAGATTAGAGTGGAAATTTTGGTAAACTGACCTGCCACCCTTCCCACCCCACGAGAGGTCAGAGTTCGTTGGGCTGTTGAAAAGTTTCAGCCTGCCATGGGAAAGTTTGGATATACAAATAATGCAGGTCACTGCCAGATTTAATGTTATTGGGTCAAAAGGAAAGATGAACACTGGAGATCTGTGGATACATTATAATAATATGAAGAAATAATAATATGAAGAAATAATGATTGATTCAATTATATTAGCTGTCAAGAGTACACACACATACATACATACAGACATACATACATACATACATACATACATACACATATACATGCTTACATACACACACACATGCATACATACATACACGCACACACATACATACATACATACATACATAGTACATACATACATGCATATACACACAAATACACGCATACATACACACATACGCACTTAAATACATACATACACGCATAATTACACGCATCCACCCATTCATACATACATACATACATACGTACACACATACATACATACATACATACATACATACATATGCATGCATACATACATACATACATATGCATACATACACACACACATGCATACATACACACACACACATGCATACATGCACACATACGCACCTAAATGCACACATACACACGTAATTACACCAGTGACCAATCCACCCATTCATAAAGTGTAAATAAAAGGAGCTATGATAATTGCCCCAGTTATAATAAATGGCAAGGTACAGCTACTGGTAGTATAATAAGGATGGCGACCTAGTGGTTAGCAAGCTGGAGGGTCAACCAAGAGGTCAAAGGATAAGATCACCTCTGACCAGAACAAAAAACATTTCTCAAAAAACATTTCTTCATATTTTGTCTGCTCTGCGCACCTCCTATTCAACTCAACTATAAATGAGTACATTGCCTGTACACTGTTGGTGGGAAGTTGAAACGACCACCCGCCCCTCCCTGCACCCCTCTTATCTGCCAAGGTTAAGAAACTGAAGCTGGTAACACTTCATGCTTGTGGGACGTGATGGTGTATGGGTATGCTCGGTGCCTTGGAGGGAGCCGAAAGGTTGTGGGTCCGAATCCACCTCGGTCCGCTGCATAGGTACCTTGAGTAAGTCCTCCACTCACAGTTATGGCTCTGCAGTACAGTTGCAGTTGCGCCGTTGTGTCGTGTGTGCACTCCTGAACAGTTGTATTGTAGCTGGGTTCTACAAGTCTCTCAAGTCTTTTTTCTTTGCTCGTGGTTGGGCTGGGAGCGCCTCTGAGTAGTTTCTTGAAGGGGGCTATATAAATGCTATAAATGAATGAATGAATGAATGTATCATCGTCATCATCATCATCATCTTGATCATCATCATCATCGTCGTCATCATCATCATCGTCATCTCCAGTTCCTGATGCCAGCCACTTGGTGGCAACAGGTACGACTAAATGATCTCTATTGTAATCTTTGTACGTGTGCCAGGGCAACTTCAGTATAAAAATTAACTCCTGATAAAAAATTGATATACCGTCCTTTCAAGATTTCTACTGCACTAATCTGATTGATGTTAGAGTCAATAATTATGGTCAAACACTTAGTGAAAAGGAACACAGTTCGAATAACAGACACTGGAAGAGTCGCCACTGTCAGTATCCCTCACACACACGTAGAGCCTAATCAACGGATTCTCATCCAATGTCGACGGTTGGCATGTTGTGTTGACGGTTGGCATGTTGTTTAGAGTTATTCAAATGCCCCAACCGTACAAACAGCAATGCATACAAAACGGTGATACATGTAGGAGCATAAAAGTATATAATCTATTCACGCTAAGTACGCTAATTAAGCTTAATGATGTGTCATAGTGCTCTATTGTAATAGGATCATTTGTACTTTGTTTCGTTCTGTACGTGTGTGTGCGCGTGTGTGTGCGTGCGTGTGTGCGTGCGTGCGTGTGTGTGTGTGTGTTTGTGTGTTTATGTGCGTGCAAAAATGACAATGCTCTATTTTGGAAATTAGAAAGCCCTCTGAGCATTGCAAACATCGTAATAATACATGTATCTGGTGCATTTTGGTTGCAACTGGGTTTCTGGTTTGTCTAGACGTAATTATGTAGACGGCCAGTTTAAGTCTTATTTATTGCCGTTGGCCTTTCGAGGGGGGGAGCGGGCGGCGGTAGGCGGCGGCGGTGTATGGATGATATCCATGGCCCTCCGGAGTGGAGCTTCCGCAGTCTAGGGGAAAAGGATGACAGATACTGGAATAGGCGGAGGGAAGAATCCGGGAGAGAGAGAGGCTCGGATGAAAGAAGGAGCTGTGAACCGTGTGGGAATGTTGTTCCTACACTGGTTGTGAATATAAAATGTGATAGCCTTGTTCGGAGAAGGGCCTTTGATCCTCCGGTATGCTCTCTGAACAAATTAACAAATTGCTGGTTGTACCTATTGCTGGGCGCTATGCTCACTCACTGACTTTTTAACCTGTACTTACCTATGTGGCCTTAAACTACCATACTTTCTTGCATGCTTCATCCAGCGAAAATTAATTGCCTTGCCAATTGCCTTCAGCGTTCCGGCTTTTTTTGATGATGTATGCAATGTTTACTCCCCATTAAGATAAGATAGTTTCTTTGTGTACAGAACGATTTAAATGGCAATTAGGATGTTATTCTCTAGATTAAAAGCATTTCAGTGATAGGAGATTTATATGGAATGTGTGAAGCATTGAGATTATGTCGAGATTGCATGAACCACTTGATCAGCCTTACAAACCGACCTTTTCATCTTGCCTATTCATCTTGCCTATTCATCTTGCCTTTTCATCTTGCCTTTCATCTTGCCTTTCATCTTGCCTTTCATCTTGCCTTTTCATCTTGCCTTTTCATCTTGCCTTTTCATCTTGCCACTTGGAGGCAAAACAATTTTACGATGAACTTACAATTTCAAACTCTCACAGTTTGCATATATAGCTTGACTCGAATGTCATTGATGTTTAGGCTGATTAAACTTGTGTTTCGAGATTCAAACTCTATGTGGGACCCCCCTACTCAACTTGGTTAGTGGATTGAGTGACTCGCTGACTGATTGACTGACTGACTGGCTGGCTGGCTGGCTGACTGACTGACTGACTGACTGCACACTGTCTGTGAGATGAACAGATGGCATGGGAGAGGACTGACTATCTTATACAAAGGCTAAGAAATGAAGTAGCTAAAACTTTTTCCCACGACTTTCTCTCAGGCTCTTCTTCTTGATATCAACATCAGTGATGATGCAGTGGTGCTGGTAACTGAACACCTTCATTGTAAACGCCACAGAGGCAGAACAACAGCCAGACCCATAAAAATGGGCAACATTAATTATGGTCCACAGAAAAATCAGCTCAATGTAAACAAGTCATCAGACTCACTATAGTTATATGGTTGAGCATTGTTGTTATGTTTCTTCATGAGTAATTGAGTGATTGAGCATCAAAAGAGTATATTTTTACAGAGTAAAGATTCAGAAACTAGGCCTTGTTGCTGCTACACCCACACACACGTACGCACACATCCACGCACACTTACACACACATACACACACGCACATATCCCCCCCCACACACACACACACGTACTCACCCACACACCTTGTAAGGACCACTCGCAAAATTTTGCTCATGCGCTTCGGCGTGAAACTCCGATTCAGTACCCGCGTTGTAGTTGGGAGTGCTTCTGAGTAGAATCTTGAAGGGGTACTATGACAAGTGCACATACATACATACATGCATACATACACACAGGTTAGTAAGTTAGTAATAAACAGAGCCTGACATTAACATTTGAAATAAATGCCTGTCCTGAGTTAGTCCATTCCTTTTGGACAGTGTCAGTTGTACATAATGATGCTCTGTACCTGTTATTCCACCATGTACAATTACAACTTGCTTGTGACACATCACGGATTCACTTGTGAAGTGGGATTGATGGCAGTGCACATTGTGAAACTGGGGCTATGATATATATTGGCGTTCTCCCTAGGGTAACTGCATGCATAAATGACGTTGCACACCTCACCTAGAGAGTAGGGGTTCACACATTATTTTGTGACGGTCCGTTAATAGATATCACTTGACCTTAGTGTTGACACGTGACGAGGGAGGGTGGTCAAATATTGTCCTAAATTGTGTGACGTCATTTATGGACGGCCCTAGATTATGCTGGTTGCTTTTAACTAAAAAAATTATATTTTGTAGGACAGATAAATCAATTACATGTTTGACTTGGCTTATCTTTTGGAAGGTTATGTTTACCAAGGTTGTCATATCTGATTTAGTCATTTATGGACGGCCCTAGATTATGCTGGTTGCTTTTAACTAAAAAATGCAGATTTTGAGATAGTACGATTGTCCTGTTTACAGCAGCACTTTTCTATTATATTTTGTAGGACAGATAATTTATATGTTTGACTTGGCTTATCTTTTGGAAGGTTATGTTCACCATGTCATATCTGATTTAGTTAGTTTGTCTAGATGCTTTCACGGGTTACTGACATGCATTGTGTAAGTGCCTGGATACATTAAATAGTCCATGTAATTAATTAATTAATTAATTAACATTAACATTAATTGCACCTCTTATTTGCCTTTCAAAATGGCTGCCTGTGCATATCAAGATGATGTTCATTATGCATGCTCGCCGTAGCTTGCTTTGTCTTCCCATGCTCATTCTTTTAGACATCTGGATTCTGGACACCTTTACATATCTGGATGAGTTTGTTTCGATGTCTAGACACTTAGATGACTCCTTTGAGCAACTCACAAAAACAGCTTCTGCCAGCTTCTGTTTTATTTCACGTAACTTTAGTGGAAAATTCATAGTGTGGGAAAAACCTTAATGGAATGTATTATGGGGGAGATCTGGACAGTTGGGAGGTCAAAGGACATAGAGAGATGTCGTGTGGGGTCAGCACAGTTTTTTCTCCGTATTCTGTGTTGATAGATATATAGGGTAAGGATGCCGTGTGAATCTGGGAATAGAGGGGTATGTCTGGGAAACAGACCCGCCCTGCTGCACCTGATGATTCTCATGAATATTCATGTGGCAGGATGATTCTCATGAATATTCATGTGGCAGGATGATTTAAGTGATTGCTTGGAGTTGGTATCAGTGATGAACGCATTGCGTAAGGATTGGACAGTGATTAGTTATCAGTGATGAGTGCAGACTTTCTTTAACCTTATAGCAATCCAACAACAAAACGACTACCGGTACATAGAACGTGTTGATCTGGCACACAGGCGCGCACAGACACACACAGACACACACACACACAGACACACACACACAGACACACACACACACACATACAACCACACACAAATGCACACACAGACACACATACACATACAAACACACACGCACAAACACAAATACAGACACAGACACACATATACACATACAAACACACACACAAATACACCCACAGACACACATACACAGACACACATACAGACACACACATACACAAACACAAATACAGACAGACACACACACAGACACATACACAGACGCACTGGCACAGTGTATATGTGTGTTTGTGTGAATGTTTATTTATGATACTTCATGCATGGGTTCATGGATAGCCAGTCAAAATCATCCTGGCATAGATTTGTATCCGTTGACTTATTGGCTCCATGCATCTGGCTCGTCTTCTGGCTGTTTTGCAACCTGTATTCAATTTCCATGTTGAGCTTTCCAACCTGTCTTCCATTTCCTCATTCCTCTTTCCATCCTACCTTCCGCTTTCCACTTCCCGATTCTTCCAGGTGTGATCTCGCGCAAGGTGATGATTTGTCGGAGCTGTTCAACACACTTTCTTTTAACTCGCAATCGATGCATTCGGGTGATTGCAAGCTGCTATGCTTGTTTTTTTGTGTGCATTGTGAATAATTGTTCGCTTGTGCATCTGCTGAAACTTAGTGTTCTAGTGCATTGTGAAATGTCCTAGGTATACCTACTGGAAGATGTTGTATCATGGTGATAATTGTCTGCTGATAGTGTTCTAGTGCATTGTGAAATGTCCTACAACTACTGGAAGATGTCATATCGGGGTGATAATTGCCGTGGGTTGAGGGGTTCAACACCCTAGGTCTTTCTTGTGGTTTTTCTTATGGCCCCGTAGTAAAGTCTTCTTTTCACATTCCAGCTCCATATAGATCATAGCCTCACCCCTCAGTTATTTTTCTGCAGTTCTCATGCTGTGTTTAATGCACAGTGCTTGAAATGTTCTTCAACAGTCTTCTGGAAGGTGTTTAGTGCATTGACAACTGTTCTATTTAATGCCCTTACTCCATCCATCATTATCTCGTTCATGTGGCAATGCCAGGGTGACATCATCTTTCTGTGTGTGTGTGTATGGTTTAATCAGTCTCTTCGTTTGACTGCTGATGTGACCTGCTATGTCTCTCATCCTTGTATATATCCTACGGTAACTCGACCCGGACCACCATGGACTACTCTTACGGACAACCCTTTTTACTCAACGCAGCGCTCGTGAATAAGCCGGTGCCCCGCGCTTGGCTTTCGAGTGGCGCTTTAGAAATTAGGAGATTACGATTACGATATATCAGAGTGTTTTGTATGGTGTTCAGTTGGTTGTTGTCAGGCAGTGTGACAAGCTCATTCGCACTAACATTCGCACTCATATACTAAAGTATATTGTGTGGGAGTACTACTACCTGGTGAATAGTGTGTGTGGCTCCATTTGGATTGGCAAAGAGTGTGAAGATTCGTGCTGATCGTTGTATGGCCTTGACGATCTATGACCAGTGGACAGTATAACCTGCCATAAAGAATACCATAACTATCCTTGGCAAGCCACCAAATGGCAAAGGGATGCCCAGACCTAGCGTCTTCTGCCATCTGGATATATAGACTGGTTTAGTGTTGATGTTCACTTGTGGCAAGTCTCGTGTTGTGGTAGGTAGTTTCTCTTCTTTGGAGGGAGGGGACCCTTTGGGGGGAGGGGACCCAACCCTAACCATAACCCTAAACCTAATACTAACCCACCCAACCCCAACCCTAACCCACTGTAACCCTAACTACCAAGGATAACGAGCAAAATATAGCGAATATTCGGAATAGTGGACCTTCGGAATAGCGGGCCGTTACCGTCGAGATAAGACTTCGTAAAGAAGTGAGACTTTAGTTTCGAATGGAAAGCCCGAGGAGTGACGGATCCTTAGGAGCCTGAGGAAGGTGATGGTGGGTGGCTACCGACCAGCAAGGATGGATGAGGAAAGGAAAAAGAGCGGAATTTAGGAGACACATCGTTCCAGAGACGTGGTGCAGCAGTGTGATGGTGCTTTGTCAACTGCTTAATTACAATGGCCAAGAACTATGACCCAGGGTAATGGAGATCATTTGTGCGTACCCATCGCTGTCAAATGGCTGGGTATGGAACTGATGATGAATTACAATTATACTGTTCACTTCTTGTGTCATGTATGGTTCTTCATGAATTTACCATCATTTGTCTGGAATGGGCAGCACTTTGTGTGAAGTGCTAAAAGTTGCTACATACATGTATGTAGGTACGTACGTACATACCTATATACATACATACCTGCACACATACATTATTTTATATATATATATACATACATACGTACGTAGTACGTACATACATTTGTACAATCATACAATCGCACATACGTACGTACTGTACACGCATACGTACATACATACATTGTTACATATGTGCATGATACATACGTACATGCACTCACATAGTTATATGTAATTGAAAGAATTTTATTGAGGTTTTGTTAAATGTTCTCTCAAGACTAAAAAAGGCTTATATATATATATATATTTATATATATATATATATATATATATATATATATATATATATATATACCGGTAAGTATCTGTGAGATGTTATCTATGTGTTATAACTGTACAGTGCATACAATAATCTTTGGTGTATTATATGTCGTGTGTGTTTGTGTGTGTGCAGGTGCCCGAGTGAGGCTGTTGGTGACTACTGCCAGTTCCGCAACCCATGCAATGTCCGTTCTTCCGTTTCCGTGTGTGTCAACGGTGGTACCTGTCGGGTTAACGTGACTACCTCATCTGCCAATGCTTACTGCATATGTACAGTTGGTACGTGAGTTTTCCTCTGTCGGCCTTCTGCACACATTGTGAGTTGTTAATTTCAGAAACTTCCTACATAACTTCCTAAATAAGCAATTACATCTGTAATTGGTTTCCAAAAAATCAAGAGCTGCCTTGTACAGCATGAGAATTGTATAAAAATAACTGATGGTCAGACGTTGATTTATGTGGAGATGTTGTTTGCAGTGAAGACTTTACTATGGGGTCTTCAGAAGGGCTAGGGGTTGACCCCCTCAAAGGGGGTTGACCCATCAAAGGGGTTGACCCCTCAAAGGGGGTTGACCCTCTCAACCCCCAATGATTCTCACCCTGCTGCCACAATTATAACGTGGTTGTGTCATATGATGTGAACTTATTCTGGGAAGTCCTCGTGATGCTCTCAATAATAGCCGAGACACAACAACTTGATCTTGTTACACGGATGCTTCGCTCAGACTTTTGATCATTATGTATTAAACAAGCTGAGCTATGAGCCACATGACACAATGACTAAATTTAGATAGATCGGTTTAGACCCTAACTGATTTCTGTCATAATTTGATTCATATAATTATAGTCCTGGTTAAGCGATACTCCTGTGTGTTTATTTGGTTTTTTAATTGATCTAATTTATATAGCTCCGTCTGTATTTCAGTATCAGTGTGAGAAGTGAGAGCGATGCTAGCTTTGCAACTGATAGATATGCATATGCATATGGCAGAGGACTGTGCTTTGATAGAAAATGCTGTCTGACTGACCAAATCAAGTGGTGCTTTATGATTGTTTTAGTTTCCTTGAAGAGGCGCTATATAAATACTTGAATGAATGAATGAATTGTTGCTAAGTTGTTGTCCTGAAAGATGGTGGTTATAGGGTAGGTAGTTATCCTTGGATGTCTTGGTGGCTAATGACATTAATGCTGCTCAAGTAGGGGTGCTGTGATGTTGTTATAAACTGGGGAGACGGCTGACATCTTGATGCTGTTGTTTGGGGTGAGTCCTATGGTCCTGAACCTTGACCTGGCTCATCCTGGATTTTTATCTGCCTGGTAATGATGCTGTCTGGACTATTGCAGAGAACATGTTAGTAACCTTTGAAAGAAATTGGTGCCTTGAGATGTTTGAGTATTATTGCATTGGCACGATCAAAGTTTTCAGATCTGCTATTAGACTTTGTAGAAAGATCCTTTGACTTTGGGACGATAGTATTGCGTCATGTCAACCAAGATACGCGTTGTCACTACCTTTTATATTTTTAAATGTTGCTGTTAAATTTTCAGGTTATGTTGGATCATATTGTGAAATATCAAGACCTCCTCGTCTGACCTCGTCTTCCTGCGTTCCAAACCCTTGTGCCAATGGCGATTGTTTGGTGCAGAACATTCTCTCCAACTTCACATGTTTCTGCAGACCAGGATATACAGGTATAGCCTACACTCACGTCAGGAGCAAAGTTCCGAGCGATGTCTCAAATACATTTAATTTATTGTATCTCGAGTAAAGTTCTTCAGTCATAAATGCATTGCGTATATCAATCACTGTCATACTGTATCAGGCGCACGAAGATCAGTTGAAATTTGGAACGACTTTTTTCCATGAGTAGGCAGATGTATACAACTATACATAGCCTGTTGTAGCCTGAGGAAATACAAAAATGGGCTTTGAAGATGGAAAGAGTTTTTATCAGCCACTATTGAAAACACAAGTTCTGTCTTTTATCTTTGAAGCGATAAGTACTCTTCAGCAGCTGCAACAGCAGCAGCAGCTGTCGCAGCCGCACTTCGCAATATTATAATGAGTTCCTACCTGACAGTGGAGTTCATGCCACAACAAGATCTTCAGGGTTTGATTAAGTTACGCCGTGTTGCCAACGCCCCATGGCCAAGCCGCCTGAAACCTGCTCCCTATGGGAATGTATTTCTTCCCACAATTCTTCATCGTAACCTGTTAAAAGCATGCAGACGTGACTTTTTATTTTTAGTTGACTGACGTGAAACCAATTTGCTCCAATTAAGAGGCATATCAGAAGGAGCAGCTAAACCTTAAAATTCAAAAATTGTGTTTTACAAGGGAAGGGTAGTATTGGAATGGGGTTTGGAAGAGTGGTTATATACTGGGAGGGGTGTCTACGTACCCTTGTTTTTGTGCAGTTGTCTGTGGAATAGGGAATGGACACTTGTGCCGTTAATTGGTTTGGTAAGCAGGTAGCAGCTGAAGGCTTCTCCTTATCCATTGCACAGCTGTTAGGTTAATAGTTGCTTGTTCCATATTATGCACTGTATTCAAAGATGCAACGTCATGCCTTCTCAGCAGTTGGGCCAGCCATGTGGAATTGTAACCAGTGTGAGAATTGTGGATAAATAACTTATTGGAGTATGATCCACTTGGAATTGGGGTGTGAAAAAAAGACTTTCTTATAGGGCTCTAAGAAAGACTGGGGGGGGGGAGGTTTGAAGCCCCAACCCCAGCAATTCTCACCCTGGGAATAACCAGATCTTCTTGTTATTTTGGCTTGGGGCTGTGCATGCATCTTTTTACGCGCATACAAAAACTGTTCGTTACTGCCGGAGTTTGACTGGGAGCATCTCTGCATAGGCGTCTCAGAGTGATGCTATATATATAAATGCTTTAAATTAATGAATTTGAATTAATTGCAATAATGGAGTAGGTGTTTATGTGCATAGATAATTATGTACATGCATATAGGCCTAATAGGCTGTAGTCAGGATTTTATTTCATGGATGTGTTTTCTCGCCCTTCAGTATGCTGACAAGCATCCGAATCCATGGACGAAGGGGTTTGGAGGATGATTTAATCTATTGTGAAATGTCACATAGAAATATGTGACATAGTTGCCAGGTAACTAACATATCCACTATACCACCGCACCCCACAAACAGTGTCCATGGAGTACTTGGCATCCGTGGGTATTTTTGGAAAATCATTGTCAGCTGTTATGCAGTTCATTGCTATTAAGAAACCAGGTGGGCCTATGGTGCTTCTAAGAGCATATGATTAGAAATGAGCATCATAAAACTCAAGCTGCTGACATTTTTCTTTTACTATTGTGGGTTATGCTATCTGGAATGGCCGCCCACTAGACTTGCCGCTTATGCCTAGGCAGAAATTCCCTGCTTTTTTAAGTGACTCAAATCCTACTTTTATAGTTGTGGCTGGGCTTGGTTCGCCTCTGAGTAGGTTTCTTGAAGAAGTGCTGCATAAATTCTCGAAATGAATTAATGAATTTTGAAATATTGTGAAGTTTTGTGCAAAGTCATTGCTTTATTGCAGAATATGTCCGTTACAGGCTGTAATATTATTTGTCTGCCTGGTGTGACAAATATGTAAACTTTCAAGTACAGCAGCTTGTGGTAATTACAGCCATTACAAAACTGGATCGTAATAATGTCTGAATATCGACGCTCTCTCTAACTGGCTTGTTACTTCTGATTTGCAGGGGCTCTATGTAACCAGATTGATTACTGTACCAGTTATCCTTGCAAGAATGAAGCCCGGTGTTATCCTAAGGCGAAAGGATATACGTGTAACTGTCTGCCAGGCTACAGGAGTTCCGACTGTTCGGAGGATGTGAATGAGTGCTTATCGGATCCGTGCGTCCACGGGGCGACTTGTGAAAACACCGTTGGGAGTTTCAGGTAACGAGTTCCCAGCGCATGCACTTCCCAGTGCGATTCCGATTCGCTTTCCAATTCACTTTCCAGCAAAAGGACGAGCATGCTTCAGGGAGCTATATGCATTTCGTCTATCTTGTAAGCATAACTGCTAATTATATAGGGCCGTAGCTGCTCTGGATGTGATCAAACGAACACGGATGATCAAAGAGAATGGTTTTCAAGCCCTTAGGCAGATGAGGCAAGACAAGATGAAGAGGATCAGGTTCCAGAATGATTCATATTTCCAATGATTGCCTTCCTTCACATCCCTTGGTGACACATTGGTTTCGTGGTCATGTTAGACAACCTGAGCACACATCGTGCGTTTCAGTGCACTGGACTGTACTTCTGAAATGTTTTCCAGATCTAAACAAAATCTATTTCAATTTCAGAGCTTGACAGCGCTGGTGATTTAATTTCGGTTTGTTAAGGTTGTTGTGTTGACTTATTGTGTTACATGAAAGCTCATATTGGTGTTTAATTTGCTTATGGGATGAGTGAGTTTAAGATCAATTTATATGAGTAAATTATTTTTTCTTTCTGTTGGTGTTATAATAATTGAAAAAATTGTTGGTGTAATTAAGAAATTAAAATATTCCAAATACACTAAATTGTTAATGGACGAAAGTTGGGGTATGTCACTGCTATCAATGATCTGAAGTTGATACAGATGGATCCACCTCTGACCCTCCACCTCTGACCCTCCACCTCTGACCTACCTCTGACCCTCCACCTCTGACCCTCCACCTCTGACCCTCTACCTCTGACCCTCCACCTCTGACCCTCCACCTCTGACCCTCCACCTCTGACCCTCTACCTCTGACCCTCCACCTCTGACCCTCCTCCTCTGACCCTCCACCTCTGATCTTTTGGTAACCAGATTATGACCTCCTTCGAGCTACTCTTTGGACAACCCTTCTGACTAGACAAGCGCTCGTGAATAAGCTTGTGCCCCACGTTTGGCTTTCGAATGGCTCTTTAAAAATTTAGAGATTACGATTACGATCTGTGAGTAGAATAATGATTCTGAGAAAACTGTTGAACTGTTGAATAATGGTTGTTCAAATGGTTTTGCCATTTTCAGATGTCTTTGTCCAGCAGGGTACGTCGGTAGTCGGTGTGAGGTGCTCTACTTGCCCTGTTCTCCGGATCCATGCAGGAACCATGGAACCTGTGTCCAGACCAGTCAGCAGAACTACACCTGTCAGTGCAGACCAGGTAACCAGTGTATATGCATTTTTTGCTTTTCTAATGGACTTGGCTTTGCGATCTAATAAATTTACTGCTATTAAAGTTCAATTGAAAATTTTGATGCAGAGAGGAAGCTGCCCTATCAGTCATTTGTCATATGCTTTGGTCTCAGCTGCAATCTTCAAATGGCTTAAACTGCCTGAAGCTTCGTCTTCAACTCAGTAGTTCAGTGGTCTATAGACTAACCCTGAAGCTCTGGCTTAAACTGTTTGAAGTTATTTTCTTTAACTGTCGGAAGCTTTTGCTTGAACTGCCTGAAGCTTTGGCTTGAACTGCCTGAAGTTTTGGCTTGAACTGCCTGAAGTTTTGGCTTGAACTGCCTGAAGCTTTGGCTTGAACTGCCCGAAGCTTTGGCTCTAACTGTCGGAAAACTTTTCTTGAACTGCCTGACGCTTTGACTTAAACTGCCTGAGGTGGCTAACACTTCACACTCTGTTTCTTCTTTTCCTCCTCATTCTTCTGCTTCAGTATGATTTTTTGGCTGTTGTATGGAGGTCATGCCAGACTGTGGGTTACAGATGCTCATGTACTGGTAATGTTCTGCTTTATGACGATTTGACAGTCAGTCATTCAATATTCGTTTAGTGATAACGATCAAGTTGACACAGCCGAAACTTTATAGTTCTAAGTTAATGGAGCAGTTGGCAGTTTATTCAGAGATATGGGATCAGCCTGGGACTCTTAGGTTGACCTTCCCATGACCTATTATTATTAATAGATGTACACCCGGGATAATAACATGGAGTTGAGATAACAGAAAGGTAACTTAAGAAGGGTATAGCAGTGGATAGGCGTGCCCAACAAGGACTTTTTCCACTCTGGTTCCCTAGGACTGACAAATTGACTGCCACAATTGATGCATTGTGCAGTTGTTCATGATTAGGGCTCTGTAGAAGTTGTTGCTTTAGATTAGAATAGCTATGGAAGTCTGATTACATTATCTAGATTAGAGCTCTGTAGACGTCATTGGCTTAGATTAGATTAACCACAGAAGTAATTATAGATTAGTAACTGGATTAAATTATATTAGATTACGGTAGATTAGCTATAGAAGTAATTAAATTAGAATGAAAGCTGTCAGTAGTCTATAG
Source organism: Lumbricus terrestris (assembly GCA_949752735.1). Taxonomy (NCBI): domain Eukaryota; kingdom Metazoa; phylum Annelida; class Clitellata; order Crassiclitellata; family Lumbricidae; genus Lumbricus; species Lumbricus terrestris. Next base: position 36,903,865 of record OX457047.1, read on the forward strand.
CTGCGTGTGAGGGCTGGCTGTAAATTTAAAAAGGAAAATTTAAATTGCCTTTGCAACGCTCACTTTTCAGGAACATCTGTTCATACAGTTCTGGGATTGATTTGAAAATGTTCGTTTAAACTGTGCTGAGGAACTTTTTACCGTCTCTTCCTCTTTAATCTCATTTTGTACATCTGGAGATGATGATTCCATCGGCCTCCACCCAATGACATTATGGGTCAATTGGGTTATATCACTCCAGACATGAGATGAGATGATCCTCAAAGGTCATTTCCTGGTTCAAAGGTCATTTCCTGGATTCCGAGTGTTCCTTCTCCAAATCATAGTCACATTGGTCAGTAGTAATTGACCCAGAAGTCTTTCAGCTCTAGTTATTTAGACACTGGGTTCGTCCTATCTTCCATTCACGTGCATGACTGCATATGTGTGCATGCATGCATGACATTGCACGTGTGTAGTTGAATCTACATGTAAAGTGGAAACATGCTGGAATTTTCCTAATTCTCTACAACTCTTCTGCAGCTTTGATAATGCTTTCAGTGTCTTCCCGACATCTATTGCATCCTCTCCGTTTCTTTATCTAATGCAATTAAGAACATTCATGATTTGTGTTTCGATCCTGTAGTGGAAATAATTTCAGATTTTGACTCTCTTCCAGAATTGCAAATGGATATTAAATGCTTCTTTAGTGAACTGCAAATTGCAATTGTGAATATGTTTCAATGTAAGTGATCATTGACAAAGTGCCTTGTAAATCTTAAATATAGTCCTTCAGTAGTAAACAAGGGAATTAGTCTACAGGGTTTAAAGTGGGTGAGAACGGGTGGGAACGGCTCTCGAATTTCTTGCCTTGCGTTCCCACTGCTCACCATGTATGGAACCCTGAAAACATGGGCGTTCCCAATAAAACTTCATCAGCGTTCCCACTGCTCACCCAAACCACTTTAACCACTGGAATTAGATTAGATTAGATTTGATAAGATTAGATTAGATTTCATAAGATTAGATTAGATTTCATAAGATTAGATTAGATTTCATAAGATTAGATTTCATAAGATTAGATTAGATTAGATTTCATAAGATTGGAGAAGTCTGAGTCTGTGTGCACCTCTTTTTGCAAGATGTTATTATGAGGCCTTTGGAAACTGATTTTCCCAGTGGTCTGGAATGGGCTCCCACAGGAGATGCATCAGCTTCCTGGGGTTCTTACAGAAGCATTTTTGTTATTCAGCTCAAAACTGTGCTTTTTTGCTGCACTAGAGTAGTCCTTCTGAAGAGGCCCTATAAAAATTCTTGAATGAATGAACGAATGAACGAATGAACGAATGAACGAACGAACGAACGAATGAACGAACGAACGAACGAATGAACGAATGAATGAAGGCGTGGAAATGCTTTTGGTTGAAAGTGCAGCAGAAGCCTTAACGAGAAGAGATGAGACTGTAAGAAGCAGTCTGTTGCAAGCACTTCAGAGTATATATCTTTTTATGCTTCGTCAAGAGAATGTTGGTGAAGAATGGGTTGAACTTTTCCTCCCCCTCCACAAACAGTCGATATCTGGACATTGTGCAAAGACACAGATGTGTTCAGACTGTAAATGTTTGAAAAACACTTAGGCTTTTGTTACTAGCTATGCGAAAGAATTCAGTGCTGAGAGCATGAGCATTGTTTTAACCGTTCAAATGCTGCACACGTAGTCACGAACTCTACATTTCTAAAGCAACGCTACGGTTTAAGAAGCTTAGCGCGATACACAGCTTACTAAGTTAGCGCTACATCGTGTGATGTCTAGTGTGCATATGCGGCAATGTCTAGTGCACATATGTTGGAATGTCTAGTGCACATATGCTGGAATGTCTAGTGCACATATGCTGGGATGCCTAGTGCACATGTGCTGGGATGCCTAGTGCACATATGCTGGGATGTCTAGTGCACATATGCTGGAATGTCTAGTGCACATATGCTGGGACCCAAGTGCACATATGCTGGGATGTCTAGTGCACATATGATGTGATGTCTAGTGTGCATATGATGTGATGTCTAGTGTGCATATGCTGTGATGTCTAGTGCACATATGCTAGAATGTCTATTGCACATATGCTGGGAGGATGTCTAGTGCACATGCTGGGACATCTAGTGCACATATGCTGGAACGTCTAGTGCACATATGCTGGGATGTCTAATCCACATATGATGGTATGCCTACATTGTCTAGTGCACATATGCTGTGATGTATAATGCACATATGCTGTGATGTCTAGTGCACATATGCTGGGATGTCTAGTGCACATATGCTGGGATGTCTAGTGCACATTTTAGTCCAGTAGCTACAGTCACTCAGTTGAGAGAGAAACTGAAAATGGAGCACTGGACAAAGAAGCCAAAGTCAGCCAAATGCTTTGTCTGGGCAAAGCAGTTTTGCCCTTGAACTACACGAGTGGAAAATTGTCCTATGGGTCATTTAGGTTGAAATTTAATGAATGCTTAAGTCTGGATGGATTACGAAGCGCTTTCAAACTAGATTTATGCCTAATGTTTAGTCTAGAATTTGTATGTGGATATACATGAAGTGAAAATGAGGCACTTGAAATTTTTTGTTTCGTTTTCGTGCTGTATCTATGGGGGTGAGCAATTTGAATGATGAAGCAGGAAGAAGCCGAGGGTGAGATGTGTGAGGGCAATTGGGAGTTGCCAGTGCTGAATGGTCTTTTACTCTGTTATTTGTTGCATCATATATTATTTACCAGGGATAGTTTTTTTACACTTGCAGCTCTGAAATGAAAAGCAATGGCGATAAACTGTGTGTGGCTTTTATAAACAGGACTTTGTTTGAATAAGATTAATGCGATTGTTTTAAGCTGCCAAAAAACTATGTTTAGCCTCTGTCTGTCACCGTCCTTCCCAGCAGGGTAATGTGGGTTTTGGAGATTGTAAATGGTGTCATGTTTAATATGGGTTGCTTTTCCAAGGGGTGAATTTATTATGGGTCATCCTAATAATGGGTCATCCCACATCCGTTTGATAATCTATTTAAAGTTTTAATGCAGTCAATTGGAAAATCCCTGACTTGCTCCTTTAACATAGACATCATTAACATGGTCATTATTAACTTGTTTATTATTGATGTGGTCATTATTGATGTGGTCATTATTAACTTGGTCATTATTGACATGATCATTATTAACATGGTCGTTATTGAAGTGGTCTTTATTGATGTGGTCATTATTGATGTGGCCATTATTAACATGGTCATTATTAACATGGTCAATATTAACACGATCATTATTAACGTGGTCAATGTCATTATTAACGTGGTCATCATTAACATTGTCATTATTAACATGGTCATTATTGATGTGGTCATTATCGATGTGGTCATTATTGATGTGGTCATTATTAACATTGTCATTATTAACATGGTCATTATTGATGTGGTCATTATCGATGTGGTCATTATTGATGTGGTCATCATTAACATTGTCATTATTAACATGGTCATTATTGAAGTGGTCTTTATTGATGTGGTCATTATTGATGTGGCCATTATTAACATGGTCATTATTAACATGGTCAATATTAACACGATCATTATTAACGTGGTCAATGTCATTATTAACGTGGTCATCATTAACATTGTCATTATTAACATGGTCATTATTGATGTGGTCATTATCGATGTGGTCATTATTGATGTGGTCATTATTAACATTGTCATTATTAACATGGTCAATATTAACACGGTCATTATTAACATGGTCATTATTAACATGGTCATTATTAACGTGGTCATTATCATTTCGTCATTGTCATTGGTCTTTGTTCATCCAGCAGTTATTATTATAATAGTCTTATAGTATGATCCCATATTAAGCTGTCATCATACTCTTTCGTGTGTCCTATCCTACTCCTCCAATTCACCATAGTCATCCTCCTCCTCCTCCTCTTCCTCTCCTCCTCCTCCTCCTCCTCCTCCTCCTCCTCCCCGCCCTCCTCCTCCTCCTCGTCATTGCTAGCTAGAAATTAAAGTGCTATTTGTGCGAAATTCGTCCCCTGGATGGAAATAATTTCGGAGGAGGCTGTTAGTTTTGCGTAGGGACTGTTGAGGTATTATTGAGCAACTTTTTCATTACTGCCAAATGTTGCATCTCGTTTTGGCAGGTCGTTATTGGCCACTTCCTACGGCGGCATTAGCGGATAAATACCTAGCTGTATTATAGATCTTCTGTATGCACATATCCATATATGCAATACATGCACAAAATGTAATCATATAAATATACATAGTGCATACACACATAATAATTGTGTGCATATATACATATATATGTTCGTAGGCAATACATTAGATATGACATTGAAATGTGTGAATGAGCCGCATGTTCTCATGGTCTGTTAAACCTTGTGCTGTGGTGTTTGGATAGGGTTGGATGTAATGGTCCAGTTACACATCGCAGATTCATTATAATCATATAGAATTACTGATGATGATTTCGCCTAATTGAATAGCTTTTTTAAACAACAATAGGTCCTGTGCCTCCAGGCCCCATGCACTTTGCCTCTACAGTCCCATACTTCCTCCCTGGTTTCTCCACTCCCCGTTCTGCCACCAGCAGTTTCCAGGTTCGTGGGAGGGGAGTGGTGCGCCTTGTGGGTTTCAACGGGACTAAACCTAGATTTTAGTTCAGGCATCATTCTTACTTCCAAAGATCATGACCTTCATGTACTCATATACCCTATTTCTCCATTTGTGAATCCTCCTCCTCCTTGTGCTCCTCTTCGTGCTCCTCACAACCTCTCTTCCTCTTTTGTCCTCCTCTCACCGCCTTCTTTCCCTTTTTCTCCCTCCTCCATGTCCTCATCCTCCATGTCCTCCTCCTCCCACCCATTCTCTTTGTTCTGCTCCTCCTCCTCCTCCTCCTCCTCCTCCTCCTCCTCTTCCTCCTCACAACCTCTCTTCCTCTTTTGTCCTCCTCTCACCGCCTTCTTTCCCTTTTTCTCCCTCCTCCATGTCCTCCTCCTCCATGTCCTCCTCCTCCCACCCATTCTCTTTGTTCTGCTCCTCCTCCTCCTCCTCCTCCTATTCCTCCTCACAACCTCTCTTCCTCTTTTGTCCTCCTCTCACCGCCTTCTTTCCCTTTATCTCCCTCCTCCATGTCCTCCTCCTCCATGTCCTCCTCCTCCCACCCATTCTCTTTGTTCTGCTGCTCCTCCTCCTATTCCTCATATTCCTCCTCTTCCTCCTCCTCCTCCTCCTGCTGATCCTTTTGCTCCTGCTCCTCCTGTTGTATTGTAGAAGTGTTCCATCCGGTTAAATGGGTTATCTAAGTGTACAACCGGCTTCTTGACTGAAAGGCATGAGTTCTCTTCTCTCATGGCAAGAATTCAATTTGTCAGAACTGAATAATTATGTGAAACATCCCTTTCTTGCCTTTGAAAAACACCTAGATCTGAAAAACACCTAGATCTGCTAATCTGTCACTTGCTTTTATTCTTGATCGAGTGGATAGTTACTAACTTTCTTTCTATCTGCTATCAATGTTTTCGATGATTGCTACGCAGTTGAGTGTCTTATTGTCACAGTTACTTGCGTCTTCGTGTTGCAGCCTACTCTGCTAATATTTGCAGTGCACTTAGGCTTTGAAATGTTGCGCTTGAGTGAGTGAGTGAGTGAGTGAGTGAGTGAGTGAGTGAGTGAGTGAGTGAGTGAGTGAGTGAGTGAGTGAGTGAGTCCCTTCATTTCATAGTTGATCTTGTTTCTTCTTTAAGATCATCTCGCTCTGTCTGTTTCTCTATCTCTGTCTGTTGGTATGTCTGTCTGTCTCTCTCTGTAAGACCGTCTATCTCTCTCTGTCAATTATCTATATGTGTCTGTCTGTTTTTCTCTATGTATGTATGTGTATTTATGTTGTGTATGTATATATGTATGTATGTATGTATGAATGCATGCATGTATGTATGTATGTATGTATATATGCATGAACACTTGTTATAGCGCCTCTTCAAGAGGCCCTCCCGACTTGTGCAGCAGGGACATTGAATCGGAGTTTAATGCCGAAGGAAGCGCATGAGCAATTGCAAGTGAAGGACTTGATCAGGGGCCGCAACCTTCTGTCTCCAAGGCACGAACGACGGGGGTGGGGGTGTGGTATACACTATTTCTCTTTATATTTGGCATGTGCTAGGTCAGTTTTGTGTCTGATCTTTTGAAAGATGCCCTGGAGTTTGGAGGCTAGCTGTCTGAGAGGAGTTATGACCTGAACAAGATAATCCAGGGACATGGGACATGGGACCTGATGACTCACCAAAGTCTGTGAGACTGACTGATCTTCATAGGAGCCACATGACACCGTTGTGGATCTGTTTTCATCCCTTCTACTCTCTGTATATACCAAAGATCTTCTCTTGCTCTGTGCCATATAGTCCTGCATCTGTGCCTACTCCTCCACCTCTACCCCTCCCTCCTCTGTCACCCCTCCTCTTCCTCTTCTGCATCTTATCTACTACCTATGTGTGCTTGTTTATTCTTTAAAATTCTGTTCCTCCTGTCTCTTCTTCAGTGCATCCTCCTCCTCAAAATCCTCCTTCTCCTTCTCTTCCTCCATCTCCTCCTTTTCCTCCTCCTCCTCCTCCTCCTCCTTTTGGTCCTCCTCCTCCTCCTTTGTGTCCTCCTCCTCCTCCTTTGTGTCCTCCTCCTCCTCTTCCATTTCTCTGTATTTCTCTACCTTGCTATATATCCTCAAACCATAATCTTCGCCCTTCTGCCAAGACCGAGAAAAAGCTATCCACAAGGGGTGCAATGGTGTAGTTGTGGGGCATGGTGGTGTAGTGGGTATTTTCGTGGCCTTGCAGCTGGAGGGTTGCAGGTTTGAATCCACCTTAAGCCGCCACGTTGGGATCTTAGGCAAGTCCTTCACTCATAATTGCTAAACGCTTTGGCGTGAAACTCCGATGCAGTGTCCACGCTCTAGTCGGGAGCGTCTCTGTGTAGAGAGTTTGAACTTGAAGGGGTGCTATTACAAGTGGACAGAATACATCAACCACTTACTTTGAATGGATCTTAATTCTAGCTTCTAAGCTAATTATTTCCACAAGGACTTCAGTACGGAATCAGTATCTGACTGAAGTTCAGAGTTGAAACTTAGTCTAGACCAGCGGTTCTCAACCTTTTTAGTGTGGCGACCCCTTGAAAAGATTTCGATAGTTGTGGCGACCCCAAATTTTTTAAATCGGATTACCCTCCCCCGTAACAGCATTTTTTTTACCATTGTCCGATGTCCATTGCTATAAATTTTCACTTCACAATTTGAAATTACTTTTGGCAGCTGTGTGAGTTTTCCTGGCTCTTAATGGCGGTACGTTCTGAGGGCTACCTATTCGGCAGTTGAAGTTTCATAATTATGCCTATTCTGTTTGTCACACTTCATCAACTGCCACGTCTTGCTGCTGGAACTCCCCAAACATCCCATCTCATGTGCGCCTTCTTAGAGTCATCAGTTTTGTTCTTAAATATGGCATACTGGTCATGCTTTCCTCCATAGTTAGGATGTTTAGTACCTGAATGGCGCTTCAGTCTATTTGTTGGGTTTCATTGATTCGATCGACAAAATGTCATTACAAATAAGACGTTGTAGTTTGTCTATTCATACTGCAACTATTAAACAACAGGGTATACTTCAAAATCGGTCAGTAATTCCTCTTTCTAAACACTCTTTTCACCTACATGTAGCTTATCATGATTCATTTAGGAGGCTGGTCAATTTCATAAACCTTACTTTTGCTCATCAATGCGCCGAGCAGAGGTTTGAGAGGGGGTGTACCTATTAATTTCAATGGAAAACTTTTTGAATTTCCACACTGCAATGGCAGCATTTTAACAGCATTTCATTGCTGTTAGTCGTGATATTTAGGACTTGAAAAGTATTCTCCTACCATTTTAAAACTTTTTGTTTCCACAATGCAATATATGGTCGCTATCTATTATCTCAACAAAATTTCTGATAATTTCAGTACCGAAAGACAGGGTTAAAAACTTCAATAAATGTACCCTTCTCATTGTTAAGTTTTTAAAACTTGTACACCATTGGTAGCACTTCAGGGCAGGTGTCATCTGAACAAAATTACTCATGATATCAGTGCTCACAATTTTTTATATTTGTCCATGGTAAATATATATTTAAAGCTGTCATCTTAGCAAAATTGGTCTTTAGGTTCCATGGATAAACGGCGGATAACTCTGTAGAAATTTATAATGATATCTAGGAAATATTTCCGAAATATTGGGGAATTATAAGCAGCTCAGTCCCAACCACAAACTTCGGGGGACCAATCCTCCCTGTCTCCAAAGTCTCCTCCCATAAATAGGCCTGATGATAGCAGACTGCATAGATTCTTTTAGCAAACCCGATATTGTTTTAGTCTAGGCCTATACTTTAGAAGAATGTAAAAAGAGGAATTTACATTTTAAAGCTAAAAAATTTATGATAAAATTGAATTAGGTGTCGCAATCTATAGAATTAATCATAGCAAAAGAACAAGTAAAAATTTATTTTAAGTCTTTAGCCTATAGTACAGTGGATCGCGTTGAACTTGCTATTGCACGCATACATATATTGAAAATTTCTTAAGGGTCCAGGCGACCCCTGGCAAATCGTCAGGCGACCCCCGTGGGGGTCGCGACCCACAGGTTGAGAACCGCTGGTCTAGACTATAATATAGCAACACTGAGACTGGACTGGCTTTATAGTGCAGGCATACTTCACAGGCAGTTTAGCCGGAGTAATAATTGCCTGGCATGGCGTAACATCTGCTTTGAACCAGAAACTTGCATTCTTTGCTGCTGCTGCTGCTGCTGCTGCTGCTGCTGCGTTGAGTCAAGCCTGACCGTGCTTTCAGTTCATCCTATATCTCTTTGGCTTTCAGTAGTTTCCCACAAATCTTTCCGTGGGTACTGAAAAACCCTGGTTTTATGAGTGTATATGTCTAGGTCTGAAGTGACCATCAAAACACGGACTCAGATTACGAGTGATTGGCCGTTTTCACTTTGAATTAGCTTCAAAACGGCTGCTAAGAGAGCGAATTAAAATGCATTGTCTGTACAGTATACATGTAGAATGGGAAGATGTCCTTAGACTAGTGGTCATTTTCTATGTCCCATAGGACATTTGAGTTAGGATTAGGGTTATTGCCATTCGAAGATATGATGATGATAATGGTGATGCCAAGTTCTGCTGAATAACCATGTTCCTTGCTTTTAATTTTCTTCCTCTTCCTCCTAAATTTTCCTCATCCTCTTGCTCCTATTCCCCCTCCTCTTACTCCTCCTTTTCCTCTTCCTCCTAATTGTCCTTAGCCGTTTGCTGTTCTTCTCCCTTTCCGCTTCCTCTTACTCCTCCTCCTTTCCCTCTTCCACTTCTCGTGCTCCTCTGCTTTTATTCCTCCTTTCTTTCCATCTTCATCCTATATGCGTTCTCATTCCACCTAACTGCCTGCATCCTGCTTTATCCTGATGGATTTCAATTTCAATGTTGTGTTAGGATTTACCGGAGTCAACTGTGAGATAAACATTGACGACTGTCGCGAGAGACCTTGTGCCAACGGTGCAACTTGCTTTGATGGAGTCCAGTCCTATTGGTGTCAGTGCCCACCGCAGTGGACAGGTATGTGTGAAGATTCTTCTGTCCCTTGTGCAGTCTTTTACAAATTCTAATTCACGTGTTCAAATGTTGCATAATCATTTGCTGATTTCGGGTCAAAATGAATGTCTTGATATATTTTATACAGAGTGGGCAAAAAAACGTACGTTTTTTTGGCCAATATCTTGACCAAAATTAGGAATTTCAAAATGAAATTTTGCAGGCTTATAGACAATTTATATTTTCACATTATAGCCAGATTTCATCAAAATATTTCAAACAGAAAAAGTTCTGTCACTTTTAGTGAGGCCACCCACCGTTTTTTGACGTTTCAAAAACGTAACATTCTGTTTGAAATATTTTGATGAAATCTGGCCATGATGTGTAAATATGAATTGTCTATAAGCCTGTAAAATTTCATTTCGAAATTCTTACTTTTGGTCAAGATATTGACAAACAACCCTTATGGGATCTTTTTTGGCCCACCCTATATATGTACATACTGTTACAGTGTGAAATGCGTGTCAATATAGCAGAGCTGGAATGCATATATTAGCAGTTACAGAAATCATGTATAGAGGTGGAAGAAGAGCCTCAAAGGCTAAGAGATTGCTCCAAAAGGCAGCCATCTTGCTCTTCTTATGAAGCTTAGCAACTTCGTTTTTTGGCCTTGGTTGATGACGACAAGTCACATGCTGCTGTTCTCTACTATTCTGTTCCTATTCTGCCTGATTTTTCCCATGGATTGGATATATAGTGTACGGTCGGTGTACTCTTTGCAGCTGAGTCTACAGCTAGGGGGAAGCAGTTTGAGTTGATCATCTCAATTAAGGCAGATTTCTGCCCTGCTGGTGTGGATTTGAATCCATATATATATATACCACCTGGATTGGCATGCATGATAGCCACTTGATTCTCAGAGCAACCACTTTAATATGGGATGGTGGTGATTGGTGATGCCAAACCCTTTGGTTTTACAGTTTTCACATGAAAAGAACAGCTGATTATACATATGACTAGTGAACTTTGTCTGTCTGTCTGTCTGTCTCCCTCTCTCTTTATTTTTGTCTCTGCTTGTCTCTCTGTGTCTTTCTCTGTCTCTCTCTATGTTTCTCTGTATCTGTCTATATTTTGGTCTGATCAGGGCTTAAAGTGTGCCTGGACGGTCATGGACGGCGTCCATGCACTTTTTTAAAAATCTGAACGCCGTCCAGCCACTTATTGGTGAGCACACACTAGAAAGGTAAGGGGCGTCCAGCACTTCTTTTGGAGAGGTAAGGGGCGTCCAGGCACTTATTTTTCCACACTTTTGGCACTGGGTCTGATCTTAACAACGACTGACCTAAGTTTCCAGCTGACTGTTTCCCTCTACCTGGTCTACCATATCTTCTCTCTTTGTCTTATCCAAGTGACTTTTCTGTAGCATCAATCTGACTTTCGAGGGTTTGTTCTTATGCGTCATCGGTTGACGCCTTTAATTTGCAGAAGTTTACACACCGCCATGGGACTAATAATTAACTAGCACGGAAATAATATTCCCAGATACACCAGAAGTTATAAAATTGGTGATCAGTTTAATTATTGGCGTTACCTCCAGATTGCTATCAGATAGGAGAAGCATGTTGTTTCCGCCAGGGCGAACCCTGGCATTTATTTATTTCACCCTGACTATGGTCCTCAGAGTTGGAGCAGGCCGCAAACTTATTGCAGGCAGATAGAAAATTAAGCACCGAAGGGTCCGAAGCTATAGTATTTATTGATGAAATATTCAAGTGATTAATCCGATTTTGTCAATTTTTTTTAAAAGACTAGTTTTTGAAATAATGAGACTTTATCTATAGCAGTGATTCCCAGCCCTTTTTGGCCTGCGGCACACTAAGAAAGAATTAAAAATTTCGCGGCACACTTAATGGTAATTACCTTTTTTATCCATATTTTGTCACTATTATTTAACAGTATTCTAATTTTAATTTTTTAGTCGTCTATTAATAGACTACTCTAGTCAGTAGGGTGATTCAAGTTCTGTGGGAAAAAAAAGAAAGTTGGAAATTAAAAGACGCTCTTTACTTTTTGTGTTCCTTTTAGTTCATGGAACAAAACTGTGAAATGTTGTAGTAATTGGTTTGTATTTAGTTCTGCCTCACGGAGCTCAAAGTTTTGAAAGATTTATTTGACTAAATTTTATGTGCGTGTAAAGCATTTTAAATTAGTTACCTAATTTTTTAATAACATAGAACTTAAAAGTGTATATTAATTGAGCATAAACAAAGTGGTGAAGTGTGTAAACAGCCAAATTTGTTAATTTGTCATTATAATTTAGGCAAAACAAATTATTGCAAAACTATTCAAAATGTGAAATGCTTGTTAGCATTTTGAATACATAGCAACAACAATATTATGGTTGGAGCCAGGCCAAGGACTTCCATTCATCTTAATAGAGAACTTTAAGAGACGTTTTGAGGTAGAGTAATGCCCACAATCTTGAATGTTTACAGTTTTCTTTCAAAAGAAAGAGAAACTTTCTCAGTACGTGGTAGTGAAAATGTTGGTCAAGACATCGAAATCTGTGCGAAAGGCTAAAGTAAGATTATTCCAAGTGCAGTTCTAAGAAACATTGTTCGGAAACTGAATGCATGAGGCCTACTAGAAAAATACAGATGCTTCTGATGTAACAAGAATTGTAGGTGAGGAACACAGACAACTGACAAACGATTGTTTGCAATCTATAAATATTCTCTTTCATATTGGTCATTGTGAGGCCATGAGTAGGCCCTATAATTAAAATTGAAGAAGATAACAAACTTGACTATGAGAATATATCTTGTGGATCAGCAATCAAGAACAAATTATGCAATGGTGCAGTTGGACTAGATACAAATTTGGCCAATAAGAAGAAAAGAAAAAAAGAAAAGAAATGAAAGAAATACGTATACGGCGTAAAAAAATGGTAAAACACAGGAAGCATTGGAATAACCTATCTAAGTCACGGGCAGTTGTTTACATCATGTTTTGAAAGTGAATCAAAATTAATCATAGTGATTAAGCAGATGAGTAGCATATTTGAATGAATGGATGGCTTCTGAAATTTTATGGAGAAACATTTTGCGAAAACTCAATATCCATTGACATCTGACTATGAGAATAAGAGAAAACGAGAGAAGTTTTGTTCTTTGAATATCATTCCACCAAATTGTGCTTCTGCATTAGGTCAAGCAAATATCACCATTCACCAGCAGAAAGGCAGACTACATTTTAGCAGCTGGAGGTTAATTGCAAAGATATAGTAGGCTATCCAAGTTTCCACTGTCGTTCAGCGGCATTTGATTTCAACGTTCGTCAAATATTGAAGTTGGCTTTGCATGCAAGGCAACTGTGTTGAAAGATTATAAAGAATTGTTTCAGCTTAGTCTAATCCTTCTTGGACAGTTCCATCACTTAGGACATATTTGTGAGTGCCGAGTGCACTTGACCATGCACACTGGATGGCTGAACTTAAATCAAGTGAACACAAAATGAAGCCACTGGTTGTTTAAAATATGGATTATTTTTAACAATATATGTCTCAAAGCACATGATGCACTGTTGCTCCATGTAGTGATCTGTACTTGATACAAGAGAAAACAAAATTTTATCTGCATCCAAAGTAATTTCCAACTTGTAAAACTGGTTCAAAAGCATTTAACTGTTACTTAAGGTAAACTTATGGGCCTTTCCTATCGGTGAGGAATTGGCACCATTTGACTTCTTTTCGTAAACCGTTTGAACATTGCAGTCAGATACGTCATTTATTCAAGAAGATGATGACAAATGGAAAGAATCTCCAAATATTAGGATGCTAATAAGATTGTTAACACTTTTTAACTTGTTGGTTACAGTTAGGAAGGAGGGATCAACATTCGACTCCACGTTGACGAAGCGCGAAGATCAAATTCGAATAAAATCAATTAAACTTTCAATTACCTTTAATAAATTAAGATATATTGGCATTTAAAACAATATATACTAGCTTCTTAGGTAGTGTTGCATCTTTTTTATTAGACTATATTATGAAGTTTTTCAGAAAAAAAATTATTTACTCAAATGCAATTTTTTGACAAATCACAATAAAATGAAATAATTTCAAGGTCGATGAGGCAGAACTAAATATTATCAGATTGCATTCAAATTTTGGGGGGCATATTTTATTACCAAAAGGAACATAAAAAATCGAGAGCACCAAAAAATTCGATATTTTATTTTTTTGAATCACCCTACTAGTCAGTTAGTAGATCAAATTGAAATAAGAGACGACAATCATACTCGCATTTCACCGTCGATTCTCTCCATCTTTTTACACTTTAAATTTAAATTCACAAAACCACGAAGATGCAAATGGCAGAAGAATTTTGACACCTCTTGAACTGATCGAAGGATATGACTTCTGAATGGAAAGCTAAAACTCATCCAAACACTTTTAGGAAAATGTTGACTGATAAAATTTATCATTTTCGTAAATCCATGAGCTGTTCTTCATCCTCAGTTGTAAGATTTGTGGTTTCGCCAATTACGAATGGACTGATTACCCAGTCAAAATTGTCTAATGCAAGCGAAGTAAATTAGTTGTTGAACTGCTGGTTGTATATGTAGGTCTATCAATGTGTTTAGTGTTTCAGGTGCAATTTAAGAAAAAAAACTGAGATTCATTGACCATGGGAAAACAATCAAGATTTCCCTTGGAGATCTTAACCTGCTACAGTGTGAAAGATTAAGACCATCCGACTTAAGTTTTGATGTTGCATTGATGATGTTTTCGGATGTTTTGTTTGGAAACATTATTAATTAACAACGTATTAGAATTTTTCCCGCGGCACACTAGCAAAGTTCTCGCGGCACACTAGTGTGCCGCGGCACACAGGTTGGGAACCACTGATCTATAGTCTTGACTTAAGATCCCTGAGACTGTTTCATGATAATTTTTTGTTGTGACAGGTAGTACCATTATCATCGTCGTCGTCATCACCATCATCATCATCATCATCATCACCACCACCATCATAACCATCATCATCATTATCATAATCACCCTTATCTTCAGGATCACTAATCATTATAAATCGTCGTCATTATCATCATAATTCGTCGTCGCACATGTAATTGTAACTGTGGTCGGCCTCTTTTGGAGTAACTGAGCTAATTTTTCTGAGGGACAGTGACCTGAGGTGATTAACCTGTCGGCATTATTGATGACGGCGGACTGTTGTGTATTTAAGTGAACATCATTATCAGCTTCATCACCGGCAGCAACCATCATCATAATCATCATCATCATCGGGACTCGGGGGCTTTTTCATTGTTAGGCGGACAGTAACCGGAGCCCTGCGCTACGATGGCCCGCAGGGGTCATGTAAGATGTCGTCGAGGTCAATCGGAGTGACAAGAGTCAGAGATGGCATCTGCCCCGTTGGCGCCCCACTGGCATTGTTAATCACCAATGCATGCGTTGCTGCTGGCCCGTTGCCACCACCACCACGCTAGCTGCCTTGGCCGAGACCGCAGCAGCGCACGGCAAGGCGGTTGGGGGGGGGAGGGCGGTCATGGCAATTGCCTCGGGATTGGACCATGTTGCTATGCGGCCCCACAATGCAGAGACCCCGGTCCGCTGCCTGCGTTCATTGGCTGGTCTCGGTTGGCTGTCGATACCCCCAGCGGAACAGCATTGGATGCCTTCAGGGCGCCTGGCTGGCTCGCTCCTTCGCTCTGTCGGTCCTGCGCGCCGCTGCCGCCGCTCTCTGCCCCGTGTCACCCGCTGCTGTGCGGAGAAGCGCCGCCGCCGCCGCTTGGGACTGCAGCTGTTTATCGAGACACTTTTTCAAACGGCCTACAGAGTTTAGACTTGACAACGACGACGACGTTGATTTGCGGGAAAACTTCTTCAGACTTCGATCGATAGTTGTGTGTGTGTGTGTGTTTGCGTGCTGTGGAGACCTTTCGATAACTCTCTCTCTCTCAAAGACCCGGATTAGATTGATATGCCAGTGGCCGCCGCTGCCCAGCCTCCTCCTCTTCTTCCGATTAATATCTGGAAATGAAGGATTATCTCTAAGAAGATGATGACGGCAACCCGGAATTCAGGATTAAACCCGTGGCGTTCGCGTTCTGCCTTCTTCCTCTTCTTCCTCGTTCTCTTCGGTCTATTCGGTAAGGTTTTTGTCGTCGGACAAAAGTTCGAAAGTTGTTCGTTAAAGCAGAACTTGAATGTTAAGACTGAGTTCTGGGATTTACAGTGTTTTTCTATACTGTAATTGTTTTCGATGCCATTACTGTTATTTACCTACTTACTTGGGTTCAATCAAATTTATGGTTATGGTTATTTACGAATAAAAAATTACTAATCATTGCTACTGGCCGTTTGGTGGAGTTGTTTTAGGTCAGCTGTTACTCTGACGAGTCTCTCTTGAAGTGGCGCTATATGAATGTCTTATTGCCCGTAAAATTACAATTCATCATCATTCATCATTGCGGTCCATGGGCTCAGTGCCCGTTGGCGTCAATCGCATGTTTCACAGTTTGTCTCCATTTGTCTCAAATTACAATTACAAAATAATGGCATCAATTGATCATTCTCTAGTGATGTCATTGTAATTTTATTATTTCTACAGGGTCCCAAAGTGGAAATCACGACATCTGGGTTATTCACTGGTGCTTAGTCAAAGACAATTGATAGGGGTGGGTGAAATCGGTTAGAGGTCAAAATCCCAACGGGTTATCAGTGCAGAGTGCATGTCTTCTAGTAGTCATTATAGTCATTCCGTGTAATTTAGCTTTGGGTTTAGGTTTTATTGCTATGAGTAAGCAATTAGTTTGAATCAGTGCAACTCTGGCTGTTCCTACTCTAGCAGGGCTAGTTCCTACTCTAGCAGGGCCAGTTCCTACTCTAGTAAGGCTAGTTCCTACTCTAGCAGGGCCAGTTCCTGCTCTAGCAGGGCCAGTTCCTACTCTAGCAGGGCCAGTTCCTACTCTAGTAGGGCCAGTTCCTACTCTAGTAGGGCTAGTTCCTGCTCTAGCAGGACTGGTTCCTACTCTAGCAGGACTGGTTCCTACTCTAGATGGAACAGAAGGAGAAAACCCATTACAAAGCGATGGTCCAATTGAAGGAAATGATCAACACTGAGCCATAGCAGTTCTAGTGAGAGGGACTAAGAGGTCAAGTAAAGGAAAGTCGTACACCCGTAAATGCAAATACGGTAATTACCATAGACTGTATTTGCATTTAAGAGCAGCTCTCCTGATCAGCCTGTCTCCCAAAGTTGACAGCTTTTGATGGGTACAGCATTCGTTGCAGGGACACCCAATAACAGAGGACTATCAGGCACCTTGTGTTTGCTCTGGTGGAAAACAAGCACTCCATGTCGTAATTAATTGACAGTGCAATGTGTGTTGATTGACATATGTAATTATGGAAGTAATTTGGCCATCTGAGATTAAGTGTACACAAGGAGGAGTTGTGTGGTGGAATTTATTGTCTCTTGCTGTGTTTACCGGGTTTGTTATTTCACTTGACTTTCATATAGTGTACTTAATTCTATTATCTTATTAGTGTCTGTCCTCGTGTTTTGTTGTGATGTAAACTGACCTTTTTGTACTGTGGTAGTTTGCACTGAGCTATATTGTTCTACACTCTGTTCTATTGTTCTTTATTGTACTGCATTGTTCTGCACTCTATTCTATTGTACTTTATTGTACTATGCTTCTTGTGCTTTACTCTGTTGTAATGTACTGGGCTTGTACGGTATTGTTCTGCACTGTTCTATTTTGCTTTATTGTACTCTACTTATTTTACTGTACTCTGTTGTAATGTATTGGGCTTGGACTGTATAGCGAAGTGCTGTATTTATATTGTATTGAAATGTGCCTTGTTTGCTTACTGCGTTGTACTGTACTGTTTTCTGTTGTTACATTTGATCATATTATATTGTTTGATTGCACTGAATGTCATTGTGTGTTAATCATTATATTTTACTCTGACTACTGCGTTGTGTTGTTTGGTTATTTTTGTGATGTAATACATTGTGCTCTACTTTTTTATATTTGATTTTTTGTTTGCTGTAATGTAATTAAAGTTACTCCATTCTTCTCTTGTAATGTACATGTAATGCTATCTATCTATGGAATTTAAGAGCAGCTGTATATGTATATGCTGTCCCTGCGAGATAACTATTCAGATAACTATTCAGATAGCTATTCAGATAACTATTCAGATAGCTATTCAGATATCTATTCAGATAACTATTCAGAAACGCTCCCAACCCAGGCACGGCCAAAGAGGAAATTCCTGAGTAGTTTATAGAAAGAGTTGGACATATTCTTACGGGAGTGAATGCAGGTCAGATGGGAGGCTATTCCAAATAGAGGAACGACAATTGAGAAAGCCATCTTCTGTGCGTGCATTTTGGCACGACATGTTAAGATGGTAATTTATGTAGCACATATTTACTGATTAAAAATTGGTCGATGTGGAATGCACATAGCCAGGTTTTGTCATTTTCTCATATGAGTACCGGTATTACAAGTCTTAAGAAAGAGGACACTGGGCCAACGAAGTAGATCTATGAGTTCTTCTTGTATATGGGAACAAAGGCTGGTTGGTTAAAAATCAGTCTGCCCCATTTACAAGATGTCTGAGCTGAATTGTGAAGAGGAATATATCTAAGTATATAATATCATCTTCTATTACTGTATTGCTCCCTCAGTGTGTCCCAAAGGGGCTTTGGACAGCTGCAGATCTGTATTATATCATATCTCTTACTATTCCTCTGTTCTTCTTCGTTCTAATTCTTTTGTTGCCGGATTTGGATTATATTACTCTGTCCTGTTGGGTTATGCTGCATTGTAATATGTTGTCATGTTGTATGTATGTATGCATGTATGTATGTATGTATGTATCCGTATATGTGTGTCCGTATATATGTATGTGTGAATGTAGGCCTTTATAATATGTGTAAATATATGTATGTTTGTATGGATGTATGTATTTGTACAATGTACATTGTGTAAATATATGAAGAAGACGTTTGTATGGATGTATGTGGGACTGTGTGTATGTAGGTGGTTATGTGTGTGCGTATGTATGTATGATTGTATGACATGTATGGCATTGTATGTATAGCATTGTAAGTATATTTGTGTATGCATGTGTAGGTATCTACTGCACTGAAGATGCGGACGAGTGTGTGGTGGGTCGGTCGTCTCCGTGTGCCAACGGTGGAACCTGTCTGAACCGCAACGGAACGTTCATGTGCATCTGTATGAACGGATGGACCGGTATACGATGCGAGACGAACATCGACGACTGTGTCGACAATCCATGCAAGTACGGCGGAACGTGTGTGGACCGAGTCGGATCCTACTATTGCAAATGTCCGGATAATAAGACAGGTGAGAAGAAAAGAGGTTGGAAAGTTCTTCATCAGTATACACCCTGTGCTGTAACTTGCTCTATTTGTAATATAAGGCAGGTGAGAAGAAAGGAGGACCTTGGAAAGTTGTTCATCAGTATAACCTGTGCTGTAACTTGCTCTGTTTATAATATTTCACTTGAATTCTGTACTGTAATTCGTGTTACTCCAATCTTCTGGTGTAATCAAGACCGCCGAGAGGGATGGGACAAATGTCCAGGGGCTTTGACAACGCTTAGTGGCTCAGACTAGATAGTTAGTTACTTAAAGAAAAGTTTATGATTTATGCCTATTTAAAACAAGTCAGTTTAAACTTCAAGTTAAGAACTTAATAAAATCGTATTTTATATATATTATATATATTATATAATTTTTTAATTTTTTTTATTTATATATATATATATAAATGAAGAAAATTGTAGGTCATGCACTGCACTTTTATCAATTCAATTTGTTTCTAAATTAGTTTCACATGGTGCCTTAAGATAGTTTCGGAGTCTGTGACTGGTCTGCAACCTGTGAGTCCGGAAATTATCTCATCAGCTGCAGAAAACTGGCTTGCGGCACCCCTTCCCCAATAGATTGCCCCTCGGGCTTTGCACTCATGACAGAGGTCTCACCTGTTCAACAATTCTTGCCCCAACTCAACTTAATATCTTCCACATCCCAGTTCTCCACCTATAAGCAACATGCACCTTGGTGGCGTACTCTGACCCAAGCTGGTAGCTGGACCTCCTTCAGACCACAGTTTGGCACCACTCTGATAAGATGACGCAGTGCTCTTAAATGAGCAGGTGTGCACTGTGCTTGACTTTTGAAGAGTGGTGATTTGAAAGCTGTGTGATTTAATACTAGGATGGCTTCACTTCTTGTTCTTCCAATCAAAATCTAATTTAAGTGGATTGCTTTATTTTATTAAAATTTAATTAGTGAAGTGTCCCATTTTTCATGCTGGAAGAATTGGATTGGATAGAGGAGGTGAAGGAGAAGGAAGGAGAAGAGGAAGAGGAAGTAGAGGAGGAGGAGGAGGACAAAGAAGATGGAGTGAAAGCATTTGGAATAAGTGGAAGAGCTTTGACATTGCTTCAGCTTTAGTGTACTATGGATGGTCTCCAATTCTCTTCTCTGATGAGTGATGACCTGATCATGTAATGACGACAATTTCTATGGCGCCATAACACAGCTATGCTGCTACAAGGGCGCCTCGACAAAGACAAGTATACACTTTCAGAGACAAGCAATCGACGGACTCTATATAGAGGCAGCCACATACACACCTGTCCCACCACTACCGTCACCACCACATCCTACTGACCATCATGAATTAAATCATTCTACATAGTGTACAGTGGATGGCTTGATGGTGCTAGCAGAACATGAACTCTTTTTAAGTCTTTCTGTTTCTTGTGGGAACAAGTTGAACTTGGGATCTTTGAGCTGACAGCCCAGCGGACTAACCATGCATTAGATCATTGGGTCTTCAGAAAGGCAATACATTGCAATTTGTTATGTTACACCAGGATTGGATTAGACATAGTGGCTGTTCAATATTATATATATATACACACACACATATATATATGTATACTTAGGTAGGTATGTAAGTATGTTGGTATCAGTAGATTGGTGGATTTGTTTAACTTATATATCCAGTTTGAGAAAAAATGTGCAAGTGGTTAGATGAATGTGTTTTATAGTTTCACTGAAGCGCTTGTTCGTTAGGTCCATTCTTGAAACAGCAGTTAAGTTAAGCCACGCATTTTGCCAAAGTTTTTGCAGATGATCCAGTTTTAGGCTGCACTTTAAAATGTCAGTTTAAAACATGTGGATTCTATGCTTATCGTCGTCGTCGTTGTTTGTATGTGAACCAGTGTTTGATTAGCCAGCAGTGGTCTTTTAATTGGCCCCATTAGCTTCCGCTAGGGTGTTGCACAGTGGATGTCACATCCTTGCCGATCCTGCTGTAAACATTTCCGTCAGACGTTGGAGCCGACCAGAGAGATAAGTCTGCTGGAAAAAATAACTCCAGTCTAGACGTGCGGTACCATGTGTGACGTGTGACGTCTGCCAACCAGGGGCTATCAGCGACTAGCAGGACAGCAGAAAATATGGCAACACCAAGGATGGCGTCAGCTAGGATGGTGCTCAGTGACACTAGGATGGCAGTGACGCTATAGGATAACAGTGACACTAGGATGGCAGTGAATGACTGACGGCAGAGACTATAGGATAGCAGCATTTGACTAGGATCACAGCAACTAGAATAACAGCAACTTGGCTAATATATAGTGCATAGGGAAACAGTGATTAGGATAGTAGCAGTTAAGAGAATTGAATAGGATAGTAGTGCATAGCATAGTGGCAACTTGGAGAGCTGTGAATAGGATAGCAGTGAATAGGATATATCAGCAAATGGGATAACAGTGAATAGGATATATCAGCAAATGGGATAACAGTGAATAGGATATTATATCAGCAAATGAGATGGCAGTGAATAGGATATATATCAGCAAATGGGATAGCAGTGAATAGGATATTATATCAGCAAATGGGATGGCAGTGAATAGGATATATATCAGCAAATGGGATAGCGGTGAATAGGATATATATCAGCAAATGGGATAGCAGTGAATAGGATATTATATCAGCAAATGGGATAGCGGTGAATAGGATATATATCAGCAAATGGGATAGCGGTGAATAGGATATATATCAGCAAATGGGATAGCGGTGAATAGGATATATATCAGCAAATGGGATAGCGGTGAATAGGATATATATCAGCAAATGGGATAGCAGTGAATAGGATATTATATCAGCAAATGGGATAGCGGTGAATAGGATATATATCAGCAAATGGGATAGCGGTGAATAGGATATATATCAGCAAATGGGATAGCGGTGAATAGGATATATATCAGCAAATGGGATAGCGGTGAATAGGATATATATCAGCAAATGGGATAGCAGTGAATAGGATATATATCAGCAAATGGGATAGCGGTGAATAGGATATATATCAGCAAATGAGATTGCAGTGAATGGGAGAGCAGCAAAGGTAGAATAGCAACTAGGGTAGCAGTGATCAAGACAGCCGCAGCAGTTATAACAGGAGCAACGGTCAGAAGAGACAGACAATTGAATGCTCTTAGTATTCACATCTCTTATGCTTGTCACACAGGCTGAGGTTCTGCCCGCTTGTTGCTGGCTAACGACTCTGTGTCCTAAGAAAGTTGATTAGTGTGCTCTCCTCCTTTATCCACGCTTGGGACTGGCCCTTTGCTTCAGAGTGCAAACAGTGTGAGTTTGGTTCTGCCCGTCTGCTGCCCTGGGCTTTATATATTGAAGGATCTTGCAGGAGAAGGACACTAGGTAGAAATGGTCGAAGTTAAAAGCAGGAAGACAAGGCTAGGGATTGGTGTAACGTTGATTACTGTCAGCTCGGATCAAATGCAGCTCATGGAGTATAGCTAGACCCCATTGGAAAAGGTTTAGAGGAAGATTAATGGGACGTGGGTAACTTGGAAAGATGGATGGGATGTTGAAATGAAGTTGAAAGGATGATTCAGTCTCTGGCTATTGACTGAGACTCTGAACTTTTTGTTCATTTAATGTAAAATCATTTTGTTAATTGAGTTTTTGTGTTTGCGGATCTTGTGATGATTGCTCGAAGCTGTTGGTGTGGTCAGACCGATTGCTGTTAATCTGTCCCATTGAGTACAATTTGTAATTGTCACTGTTTCTCTTTATATGCGTTCTATTTGACTTCGCATCATATTATATTGTTGTATTATATTTGGCCTTGTGATTGGCATAATTGTCGGGATTTGACACAAGTAAGTTCATAGGCAGTGTACCCTTCTGTCATGGAAAAGGCGGGATATCGATTGTTTGTGAAATGCCATTGAATCTGGTTATAACTAGTTTTTCTTTTTATTTTGGTTATGATGTCTATTAGATATGTTAAATTTTGGTCATATGTTGATATTAAAAGCCAATGGACCTGACTTCGGGCAGATTCCTCCTCCTCCTCCTCCTCCTCCTCCTCCTCCTCCTCCTCCTCCTCCTCATCATCATCATCATCATCATCATCATGTTGATATTGTTATTTGTTATTTTTCAATCTGCCATCTTATATCAATCGTATATCACACTAACTGATACCAGCATTGACAGCTGCATCCATTCGTTCCTGTTTTGACTATTCAACTCGCCATCAGGGAATTCTGGGGAAAAACTGTGGGCAAGATTATTAAAAACCAAGAAATGTACTGATGCAAAATTGGAAGTAGTGAGTTTTTGTTGTCCATTGGCATTCTTGAAATGTTGATATGAACACGATGCTACTACTGCTGACACAAAAATTATCGTAAAAACTGATGATAAATCTAGGATTAGAAGTGATAGCATTTATGCAATTTTTATCATTATCATTATCATAGTATTTAAAGTACTTGGTTTGGTTTAGAAAAGTGTTGCTCTACCTTCCATCATCAGTACCAGCGTTACACGCCAGTGCACAGCATCATGCTATCGGTCGTAGCATCCCGTATCAGTGGCTGCTATCTTATCATCTTTCTGCAGCATGGCATTGTTATCCTGCCAACACACAGTCTTCTTCTTCTTCTTCTTGGTTAAGTTTGTGTACAGAGATAGCAAGATGATTCTTCTTCTTGCTGTGAGAACTGGCTCTCCAATCTCCAGATCAGAATATGCCACAGCGACTGGGAACGGCGCTGATAAGGACGACCTTGGTAAGCGGAGGAGAGACCACCTTGACCCGGTGTCAATGAAGAATGAAGAAGGGTCCAGAGTGGTTAGTGTAAATACCCACCGGCCCGGCTGGTGTTCTGGTGCTGCTGGGGTTCACGACTCCCACTGGCACGGGTCATGAGAATCTGCCTCTCAAGTAGACACTCGACGCCCCCCCCCCCCTCACCGCTCCCCAGTTGGAGGGCTTGAATTTCTGTGGATGAGATGTTATTGCAGAGAGAATATGAATTGACGAGGAGGAGGAGGAGGAGGAGTTGGTTTTCTCTAGACGAGACTGTCTTCACCATAACAGACCCCGTGTTGGCTTCTTCTGCTCATCTTTCAAGAGTTATTATTATTATTATTATTATTATTATTATTATTATTATTATATTTATTATTATTATTATTATTAATAATAATAATAATAATAATAATAATAATAATAATAATAATTCTACTACTACTATTATTACTATTATTATTATTACTACTACTATATATTGAAAGAAGAGTGAACCCTTAGGCCAACCATAAGAGGCAGTCGTGAGTTTGAAGTATTAGGGACTTTATTTTCTTAGCCTCAGCATAATTATCTGTGCGTGTGGGTGGCCAATCCACTCCTGCCTGATTTTCTCACCGACATAGTACTTGTAGCTTGGTTGGCCTTGGGTGCAAGTGGAGGAGCTGCATGAGATTTCTGCCCTGGAGGAGCTTTGAACCCCGGTTCTCTTGGCTGACAGTCCAGCACTTTAATCACTAGACCACTGCAAGAGCTTACACCGTTGCTTGGTACATCACAGATTGATACTAGGATACAATAGATACTGGGATACAAATTGTCGATGGGATACAATAGGTACTGGGATACAAATAATGGGATACAAGAGATACTTGCTTTCAATAGATACTGGGATACAATAGATACTGGGATTGTAGGAACTATTACCGTAATTAATGTTATCATACACCCCAATTCTTTAAGGAGGAAACAGATTTCTACTCTGTTTTTTAGATTTCTATAATTAAATTTTTTAGCTCCCCTTCTATTTCTTATATTTCTGTTTTAGTATTTTTATAAAGTATCTTCTCGTCACCCTTTTGCTTCTGAGGTACAAACTTTACAAAGTATTTGAATTATTATTTGCCACTGCTAACTTCGTACCATCTTTCCACGATCTGTGTAAAATTTAAAAATTTAAGAATTTCTTATCTCGTTTTTCATTCTCTTGAGTCTGGACCATTTTAATGCACAGAATTTCGAAGGCATTGTTTTGTCATATCTATTGTGATGGGTAGAGTCTCTGTTCTTGACGTGCATAATGATGACACATCATCGGTTGTAGGCGACTTCGGTCATTTCCTATCACGTGTCATCTGATGCAGGCAGCCTCCACTTATTTAGCCGTAAGCATTTGCAGCTGATTTTCATAAGGACTGAAGAGAATGACAATTTTAACCAAGGTCTATTATCGCAATTATGTTGGTATTTTGCATGATGAAGTGATGGTAATAGTAGTGATGATGACGACAGCGGCTGTGATGATGATGATTACATTAATGTTGGTGAGGCTGGTGGTGGTAATGGTGATGATGACGATGATGATGCTGATGATGATGATGATTACATTGATGCTGGTGATGATGATGATGATGATGATGACGACGATGTTCATTACGTTGATGTTGATGATGCTGGTGGTGATGATGGTGGTAATGGTGATGATGATGTTTTTGATGACGATGATAACAATTGTAGCAATCATAATAGCAGTAATTATTTTTAAAACTCAAAGCTGTCATTTTTTGCCGTGCTAAAATCTGGAGCACTTCTGAGTAGTCCCCTTGAAGAGGTGCTACAGATATTAATTAATTAATTTAATCAAACACACAGACTACTGCTAGATGTTGTGTCTAGAGGTTATATATTATTTAATTTGCATAGAAACAGAAATGTGCCAACCATAAGTTCATTGTCCTACAAAACAATGATAAGATTATTGCATCATTTCTAAATGGTGTTCTTAAATGAGCACTATAACATATGGTACTCAATGGTACTATGGTATTTGTGGGATATGCTCAGCATTAAATTTGTTATTTCTGTACAGTGTACAGCATTCCAAAGGCCAATTGGTAATTATAGATGTGAAATGTGACCTTTGATCTGCATATAATTCCTGTGACCTATGAACTTGTTTTCCGTGTTTCCCCAGGTTAGGGTTAGTCATACAGATGCCTATTAGTCATGCAGATATGTATGTATATATATATATATATATCTATATCTATGTGCATATATATTTATTCACATATGTATTTATTTATCTATGTTCAATGTTGTTCATATGTATATAATTGCTGGTATGTATGTGCCACTGTCATGTACAATGTACATACATGTTTGCACAATGCACATACATACTGGCATATGCAATTATGCATGCATGTATATATGTTATGTATGTATTATGTTATGTATGTATGTATATATATATAGTGTATGTACATGTATGTATTATGTATGCATGTATGTATTTTATCAGTATTTTTAATGTAGCACATTTTAAGGTGTTTTAACATGACATACACGTTTATAAAGCTTTGTGTTTAACATGCCTGAACATGGAGGCTGTGATCTGACCTTACAGGTGGCCCAATAGCGGAATCCAGATTACTTGGGTCATAGGCCTGTTGACCCCTTAATACAAGTAGTCAATTGTCTTTATGTTATACCCTTCCTTTAAACTTATCTAGTTACTCATTCTCCTAACTGAGTCTCCGGAAATGACAGTCTCTTGGTTTATTGCAGAAAATAAATTCTTTTGACTGTATAAATATTAAGTTGGACACTTGAAAGCTCCATGTGATAATGCAAATGCTCGTGTGGTAATACAATTTATGCCTATAGACTTTTTTGCATTTCTTTGGAGACTGCATCTATAGAACGCACATACATGGGTTATCTCTATTGTGATTCACCACAGATCTTTTTCTTGTTCGCCGTAGGTCTTCAATGCCAGTATGACAACCAATGCCGTAGCAACCCATGCCATTCCAGAGCGGTGTGTGACTATTCACCAATCAATGGAACGTACACGTGTTCCTGTAATCCTGGATGGAACGGTACGGATTGCACGGTCGACATCGACGAGTGCAGAGAAAGTGAGTCGATTTCTGCACTTCAATCAATCAGTCAATCAATCATCACTTCATTCCACTTTCTCTTCCCAATATGGTAATTCAAAAGCAGTTGACTTGTTTCCACACTTCCGACTTACAGTGCGGACTGCTTAGTGCGGTACAAAGCCATTAACTTGACAGACTATATTGGTTCTTCTTTTTTTATTGTTTTCTTCATTTCTTCTTGTTTGCCATCTTCTTATGCTTCGTCTTCATAATCTTCTTTGTTAAAATCTTCTTTTTTTGTCTTCTTCTACATACTTTTGCTTTATCTTCGTCATTTTATACTCCATCTTCTACTTTCTTTTCATCCTCTTCTTTGATCTACTTTATCTTCATCTTCTACTTCTTCTTCATCTCCTACTTCTTCTTCATCTCCTACTTCTTCTTCATCTTCTACATCTTTTTCATCTTCATTTTCTACCTCCTGTTGGCTTTTCAGAATGCAAAAATGTTTAGTGTCTGCATTGAGTAGTTTTTCTCTCTCACTGACTCCGGGATGATGTTGATTCTTCCAGGTGCCCTGACCCCTTGTGAGCAGGGTGGCACGTGCGTCAATACTCAGGGTTCGTTTCGATGCAACTGCCTCACCGGTTACACTGGACCGAGATGTGAGATCAACATCAATGAATGCCAGTCGTCTCCATGTCAGAACGAAGGAAGCTGCCTGGATAAGATCGGAATGTTCACCTGCCTCTGCATGGACGGTAAGACATACATTTAGCAGCCAGTGACACCAGGTGCACACAACGAACACAATGCACATACATGGACAGAAGACGACGACGTGTGCCAACGAAATGTACACGCAAATATACATACATGTACACACAGAGATATTGGAAAAAATATTTTCAAACATACAGTTACTGACAAACATGCAGATTTTGGCAAATGTGCAAATATGGGCAGACGTACAGATTTGGACAAACATACAGATATTCACAAACGTACAGATATCTTCACATACATGCAGAGATATTCACAAACATACAGATACCTGGTATTCACAAACATACTGATATTCACAAACATACAGACATTCACAACATACAGATATTGACAGGCATACAGATATATTTACAAATATTCAGATATTTACATGAATGGCTGTCTCTGTTTGCAAATAAACGATTGTCTATTGCGGTAGAAATGGATAGGGAATAACTTCAACCACAGATTACATTACTTCACATATTACACATGTGGTTCCACTTGGCCTGATTTTGACAGTGGGTCATAGGAGGTCATATAAGGCAGTGGTTCCCAACCTTTTTTAACTGTTGGGCCACTTTTTCTAAGTTGGAGGAGACAAGGGCCACTTTTTCTTAGTTGAAGGATATTAGGGGGCCACAAGGCTAAAAGTCAATTAACAAAAGGCATATAAAATTGTTATAATTTAGCCAAAATAGAATGTTTGATGCGATTTATTAACGTCCAAATAAATAATTTGTAATACTATCATGTCCAAATTGTCAATTTTTACATATATTTTTCGTAATTCATTGAGATGCTGCGGGTCATTTTTGTAGGCCAGGCGGGCCACTTTTGGCCCGCGGGCCACGGGTTGGGAACCGCTGATATAAGGTCACAGAGCATGTACGACTGATTCTCCATACAGACCGGCAGGCAGCCTGTTGTCAAACTTTAGATAACTTTTACCCAAGAAAAGAAAGTTTCAGAGCTTTCCCACGTAGCCTATCTCTCTGTGATGTGGGTCACTGTTACAATGAAATACTGGTTGCTACTGGAGACAGCTGGTTGCCAAGGGTGATTTATAACTGTCATATGCTTTCACCCGTTGTTGATGAACAAAGCAACAAAATTATGTTGATCCATTAGAGTTATGTAGAGGCTGTTATACTGGCATCTAGAATGGATATAGGATATAGGATAGTCTCATCTAATTATGATTATTGTCAATTAAAATCCAATAGGTGTGTATTTGAGTTATTATGATGGTGTGCGGAAAAATATGTGACGCGTGATTATGCAGTATAGATTTAATTACCAGTTATTAGACAATTAATTTATGTGCATGCTCGATTTATTGCACGTAACATGTGTGCGTTGTTTGATGTCACAACGTACATGTGCGACACATTGACGTCATACCCCACATGTGCGAAGTGCTGCTGTATCGCTTATTAGTAATTAACTTTATTAAGACAAATCCAACATTCATATATGCTCTGTGACCTTATGTGACCTCCTGTGACCTAAGACAAATCCAACAGTCAAGGCTAACGACATTCTATATGTATTGTATTGTGTTTGATAAACTGCTTTTTGTACTTGATAGCGGTGTGTCTATAAGTTTTTGTTACCAATAAACGAATATAGTAATAATAATAATAACAATACCGGTATGCATACCAGAAGCGTTCAGATAGCTTAACAGATTAAAAGAGTTTTTTAAAACATATTTTTAGATTAAATTCATTACATAAATCGAAAACACAAACATGTCTGGTTTCTCTGATGTGCAGTTTCCGACATAATTTACTGATACTGGTCTGGACTGCCACATGCTGCAAAACATTTACTTACTTACGAGTACAGACCGACAGTTTTGATTGGCTTTCATCCTGACGGACAGTGTAATGCTGTTAGTGTTTGTAGTGTAGATTAAGTGGCACTCTAGAAGTACATGACATGTATTGAGTGTTTATATGCATATACTGAATTGTATTTATGTACCTGTAATTAAGTGTTGGGCGTCACTGTGTTTGTGACAAGAATGACTTAATAACACACTTGGTAAACACATGCTTGAAGGCACGCACGCACGCGCACTTAGCAGTAGCAGTGTGGATATATATGCATACATTTAGTTTTTATCGTTTTAATGTATGTACCTTCAAGTGTTGTGCCCGTGTTGCGCATTTGTCCCTCTCTTATTCTGCTTGATACCTACTGGAGTCTGTACAAAAGTAGTTGAAATGATTTTCTTTGAATCCAGGCAATTGGTGGAATTTTTTAATTTGTATGTGTGTGTGTGTCATATTGTTTACCCTGTGTCCAAGTGCTTGTGTGTGGAGATAGAGAGAGAGATGAGACAGACAGACAGACAGACAGAGAGAGAGAGAGAGAGAGAGAGAGAGAGAGAGAGAGAGAGAGAGAGAGAGAGAGACGGACAGTCACGGACTGCCCAATCAGAGGCAGAGACAGACTAGACTGGCAGAGACAGACAGACAGATAGATAGATTAGATAGAGACAGAGATAGACAAAGAGATAGACAGAGAAAGAGAGAGTGAAAGAGACAGAGACTCACACACAGAGACAGAGAGAGATAGGCAGACAAACAGAGACAGAGAGAGATAGAGACACACAGACAGACAGATAGAGAGGGAAGGGACTGTTGTACTGAGAGTGAAGGGAAGGGACTATTGCACTGGACGAAGCATCACCTGTTCATCCTGTCAACACGCCAGTCGGCCAGCAGCCAGCCTTAACGGGGAATATGCCGCTTGAATGAATTCCAACAGAGCAAGAGCATTTCGAATTTGAAGACTGATCGCCAGCCAAGACGAACAAACAAGCGAGCAGATGTTACATCGCTTGGCTACTTTGGACCAGACTTCTGCATTTTTCTCTCTCACTCTAATCGTTGGGTCATTGTTGCAAAGTTTCTGACGTGCTAAGCAGTTATACACACACAGAGAGAGAGAGATAGTTGCCTCTCTTTATCTGTCTTTCTCTCTCTTATGCTGGCTGAGTTTTTGTGCCTCTGTGTTAAGTTATTTTTCTTGGAGATGAGAAAATCGTCGGGTCTTTTATTATGACGGCAGAACCGAGGTCACGCTTTGTTGGACACTGCACATATTCCCATGCCTTGCTTGAGTGATTCTAGTACTACAGACTGTCCCTTCAGCTTGCTTGGCTAAAACTCATTGTTTGATTACTTGCTTCTGCAGTAAACACCTGTAGTGTGTGCGTGTATATGTGTGTGTGTGTGTTTGTATGTAGGTGTGTAGATGTGCATACACGTGTGTGTGTTGTAATTACCTGTAGTATTACCTGCTAAACCGTCCTGGGTTGCTTTGCCATTTTTATGTCAACGCAACTATGTTCACTGTTCATACAAGTCAATCAGAATTTAAGAAAGGTTTAGTATTATTCATGTTTGCGCTGTGAGTCACTAAAACGGGCAAAGTTTAAACTACGACAACAAAATCTGAATCGAAGCTGAGATTCAAACAAAACTTGATTCATTTTTTAAAACGTAAGGAGAACAATGAACTTGACAACAATTGAGGATGATAAACGATCATTTGTTCGTACTCATCACTGCCAAATCGATGGCGTCACAAACTGATGATGATGATGTTAATGACAACGACGACGATAATGACGACGACGATAATGACGACGATTATGATGAAAAATTCATTATCATCGGTTCACATCTCGGTTACGGTGTGAATGTATTCCTCAATATTTACTTGCTTTCTACCAGTTACTCGAGACCTTTCTCTTGGTCTGTGGCTTGACTGGGAGCACTTCTGAGTAGGCTTCTTGAAGGGGACACTGCATACATTTTCGGAATGAAAAAAAATGGATGTGCCTTTCGGCAGGATATCGCCAGTTGCTAATGCGCAATGTAATTGACTTGGAACATAGTTGCACGTACTAAACCACCCAAGAACAAACGGTTACGTACGTCTGCTCTTAAAAGTGAAGTGTATGAAAACAATAGTTGCCGATGTAATCAGAGCACTTCAGGGCATTCAACTATCTGGTAGAGAATTGTAAGTGTGGCCTGTACAGTTGTTAGCCACTAATTTAAACTTTTAAAGCAAAAGTTTATATTGCCACTAATATTGCCTTTTGAAGAAACTGGACAGTATGTGTGATCACAATATGGCCTTCTACAGCCATGAGATGAGCTACCGGTACCTACCACCTATGTGGATTTTTGCAATCATTTGAAAAACTAGCTTTTAGGAGGCAACACCAAACATGTTTTGGCATGAGGCAGTTTGTGCCTGGGCTTGTTTTTAACCATACTGGTGCCTGGTCCTAAACATGGCACTCTTATTAACGTTCTTTTCATTTTTTATATTTTTTCTGAAAAATCTGGTTTTTATTAGTTTTTTTACATTTTCGTCTCGTTTTTCAGTTTTTTAAAATTTGTTTGTAACTATATTTATTTATTTATTAACTATCTGTTATTGGTTTATTCTATTTTGTCTTGCGCCCCTTGCAACATACTCCGTACTTTCAAGGATTCAGCTAATTTACATCTTTATTTAATCGTTTTGACAGCATCAGCATTTAAGAAGTTATTTGATATTAAATTCTCGTAAGTAAGACATTTAGGTTCAATTTTTACTGTATAAAACACACATGTTTATTAATGTGTATTTAATTAAAACATTAAAAACACATGTTTATTAATGTTTGTACATTTATGTGTTTTTCACTGTATAATAGTGTATATATGATCTATGTCAACTGATGTATTGTTTGGATGGCTTACACTGGGTGTAGGCGTGTTAAGGGTCGGCACTACAGGCACATTAGAGGTTAGATGCACAGACAGAGTGTGAAGTGCTGGCACAGTATCTTCTCTATCATTGGCAACGTTGCAGATTGTGACAAAATGAAAAATGATGGTATGGTTGGCTGTGTTAGTCAAGACATTATTCTGAACAGTACATGCATACGCACTCACTCACATACATATACACCTACACACAGACACACACACACATACACAAAGGTACACAAACAAACACACACACACACATAGGTGGGTGTGAAGACACACGCTTGCACAGAGTGTAGACGCCATGCAGCTCACATACACGAGTGGCAGGTGTAGATTTTTGGTGATCATCTAAGGAATGCGCTTGTCAGCTGTTGCTGCTGCTGCCCATATATACTGCTTGTGAATGTGCAGCATCCAAGTCCTGCTGGCATCATTTCAAAATCCTGACGTGCAGGTGGCCCCAATTGTTTGTTGACAGTTGGTAAGACAATGGTTTGTTGACAGTTGGTAAGACAATGGTTTGTTAACAGTTGGTAAGACAATAGTTTGCTGCAACCCAAGAACCAGCACCGAAGAACCAGCTATGCTGCTGAGAAAGTTGTAAGCCCTGTGCAAGATGATGGTGATGATGATGATGATGATGATGATGATGATGATGATGATGATGATGATGATGATGATGATGATGAGGACGACGACGACGACGATGATGGAAATCCAATGGGTTATCGTGCACCCATTACTAGGGTGTCCCACGATTGCACAGGAAAAATATTTTTCTTGAAACTTGAAATGCAGTCCCTCCAAAAAGTTTCCTTATGGTCCTATGATAGTACCTGCCAAATTTCTGGACATTTTGAAAATATTTAGAGGCCGCTCAAAGCTCACATATAATATGTGTAAGTTGTCACAAATTATACGTGCGACATATAGGCCTATGAGTTTGAAATTTTCGGAGGTCCACACTTTGATCCCACTAGCGTGCTTATGTATTGCTTAATAACCTTATATTGCTCTGAAATACTAAAATCTACAAATATGCAACCTTATTGTATTTGCGAATGAGGTTTTTCAAGCATAAGGACGACAGTTAAGCTCTCGAGCAAACGAATGATGTAAATGTCGTGCACTAGGATTGCAGGTCGCTACCTCCACATGGCAATCATCAGTGGAGTAGAAATGAATAAGGTTAACAGATTGTCAGTCTGATTTTTCTCTAGTTGGTGGAAGTAGCCTACAAACATGTTGGTGTGCTAAAGTTGACCTCTGGACCAGGACAGGAATCAACGGTTGCAGTTTGAACCTTTTGAAGTCGTGAAAGTGTGATGCATTAGGCCTAATTATTGGCAAATGCTTTGAGACAACGGCTTTCAATAACTGCATATTAAATAGAGTTTGCAATGCCTTGCACCCTTCTACATCAGCCATCAGTCGTAACATCTTGTTAACATCACAGAAATCTTTTAAGTCCAGTTGCCTGGTGCATTCTTTGTGTCCTTGGTAAAAATTTGTCCATCAATGGTCTGTAATTAAGCTCTGCAAGCCATTTAAAGATGAATGCTCCAATCTGGTTCACCATCAACCAAACCCTCGACCAATGCTACTGCAGTCTGCATCTAACAAATCATAAGAATTCATTACTGAACAGCTTTAGCGTGGCCATACTCGAAATATGACTATCAAGAATTTTCAAAACTCTTGGTATTCATGGTTGGATTGAACAATTCGGTAGCATTTCGCAAGCCTGTTGCCATCACAGAGCAAGTTGGATGGGTAAGGCAATATAGATCTAATTGCTTTATGATGGAAACGAATCACATATACAGTTGACGACCGTGAATTACAGGGCATCCAACCCAAACAAGTCTCAGATTTGTGATTGACATCTACAGTCAGGCGGTGTTCTCATGTAGAGTCACTGCTCTCTTTGAATTAATCCATAGCTTTATAATTCTGGCAATGCTGCTCTAGATGACAAGTCTGCAAATGATGCAACATCATTCTTGGTATACCAGCACCTAAGATATAAGAGATAGCAATTCTCTCTGTTCTTTCAGTGAGTTCTCATTAATGTGGAATAACGGGGTTATCTCTTCCTAAAAGTTTTTCCCAAACCATGCTGCGTTCAAATATAGTTTTCTCGATCTTTCGGTGAAAGAGTGGCGAGATAGCCAATCGTATAAGACCACGTGTGATTTTTCATAACGTTGGTCTGTGTAAATGACTGTGCTGAACAAACATGACGCAGCTTTGATACAGAATTTCAGCTCAACGATAACGAAGAACGTAGATCGGAGACAATTTCTCGTACAGGTTGTCGAAAAACACAGGCACATGTTTTCTAACCACAATTGTGACAATCTTGTTGACATGTGTAAATGTAGAACGTAGAACTGAAGAACAATTTGAGTGCAGTGATGTAGAATCAGCAGATCAGTATGAGAATAGTAAAAAAAATAACGGTCCAGACGTTGATTTGTTGTGTAGCTGCATGGGGTGTGCAATTAAAACTTTACTGTGTGGTCCTAGGACAAATAGGGGTTGAACCTCACAGCCCCCTCAGAATTTCTTACTATGAAGCAGATGAAGGTATGGAGGAGCTAAAACCACGACTTGTTACATTATCAAGAGTTTGTAATGACTACTCCCAATGATTAGTTGTGTGTGCACTGATATTGTGTCCAAAGTTAAAAAATCTCAAATTTTTCTCGATTTTGCATTTTTTGAGCATAAGACTATGCCCAAAATATCCATTGTATCCAATAAAGTTAAATACCTGTTAATTCTACCATTCACGAGCTTTCCAAGGGTAGTAAATTTGTTATAATAGGATCAACGATTGGGATATAAAGGCATTTAGAAGTTGGACACATCAGGCGCAAATTATGCCAATATGGGTTAAATTTGGGCGGCTTGAGCCACCCCTAAATATTTTTTTAGTGTCATAGAACTTTACAGGTGTTATTATGGGACCATATGGAAACTTTTTAGGGGGACTGCATTTCAAGTTTCTAGAAAAATATTTGTTGGGACACCCTACCCATTACACCTGAGTTTAGATTGGCTTTGATAACAGATTAGATTAAATTAGATTGTGAGATATTCTTTAAAGACCCACTGTCCAGAAAGTGTGTGTGTGCACGTGCGTGTGTGTGTTTTAGATTTTCTTTTATATCCTGAAATCCAATGAATATGTTATATGCACATATTTAAAAGAAATCTTGCAACATATACATGTATAATTGTATATACTATATCATATATACTACATATTCGTTGGATTGTAGATGTATATTAAAGGAAATCTCAACCTTCAATTACGGTCTATGTATGTATGTACATGCATTATATATATTTGCATACATACAGTTGCAGGATTTCGTGAATCATCAGTAGCCTATTAGGGTATCCATCATTGTCTTGTCTATAGTACCAATCTAACGCAAACTTTTGCATTACTAGACAAGGATGCAAACAATTAGTGAGTCTGGTGTAGCGTGTGGTCAATCGCAATTTACTTAAAGTCTGTCTACTGACTCTACTCTGTATAACGTGGCACTGTCACGAGACAAGGACTCTGAATAACGATCATTAGTCAGCGTGTGATGATGATATGCAGAACTGATTTGCAGTTTATCAGTTTATGATAGATTAAGTATTATTTTTGATTCCTGTTCTAAGAATTTGTCTAAATTGTAGTTTTATCCTATATTTAGACCATGCTGGGTAATAAAATTGAAAAGATTTATATATGTTGTCAATGTCAGTTTAATCTATCTTGTGAAGATATTTAAAAGAGTTTTGTAATAATATATATTAATATATATAATTATATATATTATATATATTATATTATATATATATTATATATATGCAGAACTTTTTCACTAGTTCAGTAGAGCTGCATTGGGTGTCAGATGGTAGTCTGAAATGTAGAACTTGACTATTGATGCTACTCACGTGTTTTGTTTTAGTATGTAATGTGATGTGACAAAACACTTGTTTGGTCTTGGGGGCATCTCATAGATGCTTTGTGTGCAGCTATTGATCTGCGTGTATTTTTAATTTCTCGAGAAAATGCAACGCTCTCCACAATTTGAGGAGCTGAGCATTTTGAGTCGGTTGATTATTTCATAGCATAGGTACATCGAAGTGGACGGACTGAGGTACAAGGAAATCACTCTGCATAGTAGTTCAACTGTGAAGTAGCAGTTACTGTGACTTGCTTAGTAGCACAGTAGCTGTTACTGAGACTTGCTTAGGAGAAGTAGCAGTTACTGTGACTTGCTTAGGAGAAGTAGCAGTTAGTGTGAGTTGCTTAGTCGAAGAAGCAGCTACTGTGACTTAATTAGCAAGAGCAATTGGTTTGCTAGCAGCCTAGCATTGTGTGCTTGAGACCAAATAATTATTTGCTGTCATGTTGTTCTACTCTGTATGTCGTATTGACATGTGATTTGCATGTAGTGATGCTTATCCTAAAGCAGTGTTATTTAAGTTATGGTTTTCAGTTTGAGTTATAGTTATTTTATTTTTGATTCTTCAGTTACAGTTAACTGCTGACTGATTTTTCAGTTTGAACTGCCAATCGTTTTCCAGTAATTTTGCTATTTCAGTTCAGTTACAGTTTCAATGAATAGAAATAACACTGTCCGGAAGTTGCTTTTTGATGACTTCTTGTACCGACTGATTGCATTTTCTCAGGTTTTACGGGACTTCTGTGTGAGACGCCGGTGGACGAATGTGGAAGTCAGCCTTGTGCGAATGGTGGAACATGCGTCGATAAAGTTGGATATTTCCAGTGTAACTGTCCACGAGGTAAACTGATCGCTCAACTCTCCTTTCATCTTTCTTTAGTATTTGCTTCAATCAACTGTTTACATCCTTTCTGTAAAGTGAATGCTACGTGAATTTTTATCCTGCATCTGAGTCCATAATAATAATTATAGCCTATAGATGTGAATGAATAGCTGGTTGTGTTGAAATCATGGCTTTTTCTATTGTATTTGGATTAACCTCCATCCCTTTGACCTACGTTCCCGTTCGTAAAACTTTTCTAACTCTTTTTATCTTCTTTTCCTTCAGGCTTGAATTAATCCCTCTCTACGGAGGGGTCAGCCACTCGGATCCTCCTCTTCCACTTTCTAACTCTTTTTATGAACTACTCGAGACTTTTTCCTCTTTGGCCGTGCCTGAGTCGAGAGTGCCTCTGAAGGGGCGCTGTATAATTTCCATAGATAAACTGATAGAAGATCAGGTGCTAAGTAAGCAAGAAAAGGACGAGAGGATTGTCACATTGGAGGCTGATTGGCAGTGTTTTCCAGATTAAGGATGCAGTGCTGCTTGTTGGGGAACATCTGCTTGTTAAGGAACTGGACAGAGGAACCATCACCTTTTGTTACAGAGTCACTGGGGACCCTGCAGCCAGGAACCGATGCCATTGAAAGTATACGTGACTGCTGCCTATTAAAGATGGGATTGAAAGCAACTA
This sequence comes from Lumbricus terrestris, assembly GCA_949752735.1. NCBI lineage: Eukaryota > Metazoa > Annelida > Clitellata > Crassiclitellata > Lumbricidae > Lumbricus > Lumbricus terrestris. The sequence continues at coordinate 36,941,849 of OX457047.1, forward strand.
TAGAGGTAGAGTAGCCACTGGTGAACAACAGGATCTAGATGCATGAAGCACTGAGTAACCATAGCAAGTAGGTTGGACAGCCACTTAGCGCCTTCGATATGTCCCATCTGCTGTCTGTGTTTATATATATATGGGTCAATCAGAATATGTCAATCAGAATATGTCAATCAGAATTATAGTTGTGTACCATATATGTATCTCTATGTATTGTATATGCATTCATTCATTAAATGAATTTGTGTAACACCTTTTCAAGGGGACTACTCAGAGGCGCTCCCACAGAATGGCCAAATAAAACTGTCTTAAGATGAGAGAGTAATGACTGCGAATGGGCTCGAGATGGGGAATATATGTATTATTGTATGACTATTTGGATGTGTATGTACGTCTGTATGTATGTGTGTGTATATTTGCGTGTTTGATTGTATGTATATCTGTGTGTATGTCTGTATGTTTTTTATGTTTGTGTTCGTTCATATATGTATATGTAAGACTGCATGGCAGTGCATGTATAATTGTATATGGTTGTTTGTATGTGTGTGTCTATATGGATTCATGTCTTTTATTAAAGCACTTTTGACCCTCGCAGAGCCAAATTGAATAAACCAAATAAACTTTGCACTTGACTCCACTTGAGGTAACAGTTGATAAGGCCGATAGAAGTAAAATATGAAAAACTGATGGAAGTAAAATATGAAGTTGACCTCCAGCCTCTAATTTGATATTTCAAAACACCAATCACGATTAAATACCATTTCATTGAATTGTAAAACACACATGCTAAATTAGCGCAGACAGGTGTTTTGGTCTTCTTGTATACAAATTCAAATTTGGGAGTTAATGCTGGCAGCACAATTAGTTTCTGTCACGTAATGTATGATGCTAACTGGTAATGATGGAAGATTTGCCTTGCCAGGGTTGGAAGAGGTAAAGGGGATGGGGTGGAAGGTGAAGTGGGGTAGAGGGAAGAGTGAGGTAGGGGAAAGAGTGGGGTAGGGGGAAGAGTGAGGTAGGGGAAAGAGTGGGGTTGGGGGAAGAGTGTCTGGTTTCATTCAGCTGGAAATAATGAGAAACAGATATAAATGGAAACTGAATCCAAGGGAAAGCAGTTTTGCTGGATTTAATTGAAATCGGAATGGGTCGTTTGACAGTGGTGCCCTGTTGGAGGGATTTTGATTGGGATCAATTATAAGGAACTCCAGATTTTTGGAATGGGTCAGTACTAGGGTTGCCCTTTGGGGGGGGGGGAGGAGGGGTTGATGACAGGTTGTTGGTTGGCTCCTACATTCTTGATTATTAGGGGTTATGGTGTATCTTGCTTTTCAGTTTGGCTGTGGCATGGAGGTCTAGATAAGTAATATGGAATGGGCGATCATATAGGAACCCTTGACTAGGTTGAAAATCTTCAGCGTAGGCGTCTTGAATGAGTGCTATAATCATGTAATTAATTTCTAGTTAATTTTAATTACTTTTGAATTAATTTGTAGAGTGAGCAATAATTAACAGTAGTCTTATAGTTAGCTGGACCATCAACCTAGACGTTGGTGGGTTCAGGTTCTTGACCCCCACAAGAGAGATTTCTCATATTGCTCTTCCCGTAGCAGAGATCTTCGTGGAGACAGATCGTCATTTGTGCCGCCAAAGTTCGGACTTACGAATAGGGCACCGACGACGACGATGACGTCTCTTCCCGTAGTCTAGTATAATCTGTACCGAGCATGGTCATTAAGTGACTATGGTGATGGTATACAGTGGTGTTAACTAGCGATGTCAAACGAAAGCCGTAAATGTTCTGGAAATGAAAATCGATTTTTTTTTTCTGTTTGCAAGCTGATATTCGAATTCATTTTAAAAAATTCTTTAGAAAATTATAAGCAATAATTTATGCATCTGCACTGACTATGAGAACGAACTAATTGCAAGAAATAAATTGTATATGAGACCCTACGCTGCCCAAACCCATCAGAGCCTATATTTTATGAGGGGTCATGACCCATGGTACGATAGATATCAATGCACTGCACTTCCGAGTAAAACATCATCGCGCATTTCATTAAATATTTTTTAACGGTGAGAATGAAACCAACGAACAACAAGATGAGTGAATTACGAAATCTCTTAGACGCTTTTTATGTCAAAGATTCCGAGTGGCCGCCATCTTTGTTTACACTACCAGCGGGAAATTAGTGGGTTCTTCTGTAGGGTCAATCATAAAACCGAATTTCGGATTTCAACAGCTGAAATGTTTGCCAGAAAATCCTATAATTATCAACCCTATTGCTAACAAGTTCCGGAGGTAAATGACATAGAAAGACTAGCCATACACCAAGCCATCCACAGTTCCACTCTCGTATGCTGACCTAAGTAACCGTGCAAAGGGGCTAATAACACTGCACAACAAATTTTAACTTTTTTTTGATTTCCTAAAAAACTTCAACTGTTTTATATAGAATTTGGCATGCTGAAAACAATGGTGTTCTCAGAATTTTTCTATCACGTAAGGTTTTTGAGAAAAATGACATGCAAGTTGTCCACAGAAATGCCCATAGTTGCATACATTTGCAACAGGCCTATACATGTAGCCTAATATAATTGTCACTCGACACCAAATGTAAAAAAATTCGTCCCAAACTTCGAGGTGCTGATGACAGAGCAATTCAAATCCAAGGAAAATGTCATTTCAGAATGATTGTATCACAAAATTTTGAAAAATAGCAAAATTAAAGTATCATAATTATACCCGGAACGCTTGGTTGCATGTGTAAGCTTGCACTGTATCTGAGATTCAGTTAAAATTTTATAATGGGCCTAAAATGTTTTGATGTTGATTTTCGTTTGTATTCAGTGTCTGGTGCATCTCGTTTGAGTGTCCAGCAATAGCTATAGTCATTCAACGTTGACGGATTCCAGTTGCCCTGGTAAGGTTTTTCCATTGTCGCAATGTCCTGGTGAAACCGTTCTCCATGTTCATCACTGACTGCACCTAGATTTGCAGGGAAGAAGTCCAAGTGAGAATGCAGGAAGTGAATCTTAAGTGACATGTTGCGTTTCATGTCTTTGTATGCTGCAAAAAGTCTGTTAACCAGTTGATTGTAATTTGGTGCTCTGTAATTACCAAGAACATTCTCCACAACATCCTTGAATGCTTTCCAGGCGATTGCCTCTGGTCTCTCCAACAGATGTTAAAACTGCTTATCATTGGTGATGTGTCTGATCTGTAGATCCGTGCACAAAAATGCCTTCCTTGATCTTGGATCACATGTTCTTGGGAACTTCTGCTGCAGATAAAGAAAACCTTCACCATCCTTGTGCATGGCTTTACCAAAAGTTTTCATCAGTTCCAGCTTTAAGTGAAGAGAAGGCAGATATATCTTTGTCGGATCGATTTCTGTCCAGTACTTTGTGACAGCAAACTAGAGTCTTGAATCCAGATGTTCAGCTTTTGCTTTCGACAAACCTAAGTCTAACTGTGTGATGAGATGAGGCTCACCAGACATAGACCTACCTGAAAATTCGTATCACCGTCAGCAGCTGCATAGACCTATTCGTTCCTGGCTGGATCAATGCAGCATCTTCATCTCCTTCGTCTAAACTCCATTTCTATATAATGGCTTCGGTGTATGAAGACTTTCATTGTGTGGCACTGGCATCATTGTCGAATGACGGTCTGCGTATTCAGTTCCTTTCTTATTCTTGCCCAAGAAACCAGAAACATTAGTGAGACAAAATTAGCAGTCCGTCACATCATCTTTCTGTTCTCGCAAGACCATCGGGATGGCAAACAGCATTGCTTTCGCAGGACCACGGAGCCAAACTCTAAGATCTACACCACATCTTCCACATCAAATTCCATTCTTTGGCTTTCTCTCCAGCCTTGCAACCAAAGTGTACATCTCATATGCTTTATTGACAAGTACAGTCATGGTGTGTGTCTCTAAGCCTGACTCATAGCATAGCCTATACTCCACAAATGCGGCAAACAACGTACATGTATCACGCTTGTTGCAACACTGGCAAGATATTTCTGATGCCAACAACCGTTTTAAAATATATTATAGTTTAAAGCTTGTCTAAAAAAATAAGCTGGCTAACTTGTTATGCATCTTACATACATGAAGACAAAACTAAACTTTGGAAATAGACATCAAAATGCAAACAAACTGATGTCAACTTCCTCAGAGGGATATACAACTATACATGTATGCTGGGAAGCGACTTTAATAGGGTTTAGAACTTTTGCAGGCAGATTCCAACCAGCATTAATGAATATGCAGGTCTAAGTTTATTTATTATACACGACAAACATTATGTAAACTATCCCAAGTGCATACCTGGACATACCTCAGTTACACGAAGCTTAATTAAAACGTTATATCTTAGAAACATGAAAATAAATATAAAATTTGAAGATTTCTCAAAAACGTTACGTGATGGGACAATTTCAAGGTGATTTTCGTGATCAGCAGCAAAAACTGCATAAGAAACACCTGAAAGTGTTCAGGAAACCAAATCACTGTTGTGCAGTGTAATACTTTTTTTTACTGCTTCTCAATGTTCTAAAGGACATAATAAAGCGTGTGTGTTAAGTGGCTCACAAAAGGGGTTAAAGACTCTGCTCGGTCTTCTCTTTCTGTTTATTGGTATTTAACCAGATCATCTACTTGACTTTCTCCATTGTTGTGCCAAAATCTATCGCTATTCTTGGTCGATAGGCTAAATTTCAGTTTGTGGAATATCTCTTTGTTTATGGCAGTATGTTCTGATTGTTCTCTGTGGAGTCTTTTGTCTTGAGACTTGCATTGTTCAGTCGAATCGTGGATTGGATTCGGCACATATGATCAGTTGACGCGCGGCGCATTATTGGCATAGAAGTTGTCGCTTATTCACTTGCTTTCCTTAATTTCTCTTCTTCCAATTGTTATTGCGGTGTCTCTTTGACTGGTCATTGTCTTGTAGGGTATTCTGGTGCCACATGTGAGATCAAGGTACAAGCATGTCAGAGCAACCCATGTCAGTACGGAGGCAACTGTACAGAACTATCAAATGGATATGGATACGTCTGTCACTGTCCTGCAGGCACATCTGGTACGTTTTACAAGTTTTATTAACGACTTTAGTAAACTGGCATAAGTAGAAGAAAAAGAAGAAAAGGATTTCTTAGTGTCAGCCCAAGAGTCGGCCATAAGTATAAAGCGTTAGCCATAAGCATAATGTGTTAGCCATAAGTATAAAACATTAGCCATATGTATAGAGCATTAGCCATAAGTATATAATCATTAGCGGTAAGTCGAAAGAATTGGCCATGAGTCTAAAATCATTACCCATAATATAAAGTCATTAGCCATAAGTCTAAAGTGTTTAGCCATAAGTATAGAGCATTAACGGTATTAAAGTATAAAGCATTGACCATAAGCATAAAGCATTGTCCATAAGTATAAAGCATTGTCCATAAGTCTAAAGCATTGGCCATGAGTATAAAGCGTGTTCATCTTAATTTGGCCCTGCCTATCTGACTGCCCATCTGTCTTTTACTGCGTGCATGTGCGACGATTGTGCGTATTTATTTAGATATCTCAGATTCACATTTTTGTCATGTGACGGCACATCAGAGATTTCCGTAATCTAAATGTTTTTATTGAGAATCTTGAGTACCTCTCAAATGTGCAGATGTACAGCAGCTGCTGTCTATGAGATGTCTAAACTTTGTTGAAGAGGTGGAACTTAAGATAAGCGAAAAACCGTCTTTCATCCGGCTCTTCAATCACGTCGATTGCTTAAGCCGTTAAGAATTCCAGAATCTTACAATTCTCTTGAGTCCACTCTTCAGTTCCCAGATATATTCAATCGTTCAAGTAATTATTATAGCATCTCTTCAAGGAAACAAGTCTCATGTTCGTCATCCCTTTGCGTAGGAATTGAAATGACTAAGATCCGGAAATATTATATTTCTATTGCCATGTTCATTTCATCGGTCTCTAGTTCCGGGATATATTATTTGTGTTTATGTTGTCTAATGTTGACTGCGCATGATGTTGCGTTGTTGTGTTTTATGTATTTTAAAGTGATTAAAATGGAGTGAGGCTGGTGAAACTCAACACCAGCCGGTCTCCAAACATGATTTGTATACGCGTATATGTTTGCATGTTTTGCCAACAGTCTGTCCTGCGGGCTCCTTTCGGGTAATTAGTTAGCCCGATTGCCAAAAAAGCGCAATCATTATCTGCAATTATCTGTGAAGTTGCAACATCAACGCAATCGTTTTGGGGCTTACAGCTGTCGCATCCGCACGCTATTTAAATTCGTTCTTGTCAGAAAATAGTGGTGTTTAACGCGCGCTTATTTGTCTCTGGTGCTCTTCCAGGATGTTTTGTCTGCAGACTACAGTTGTACTACTGAAAATTGTAACCAATATTGTAGCCGTTGACTCATTTATATGGCACCAATTCTCGTTAGAGAAATTTGTTAGTTATGTCTCGCTTGTTAATGTCAACCTATTGTTGTGCTTAGGACCACTGTGTGTTTGTTGCAGCTTTCATTGGATGTTATATAAATAGATCTGCTTTGTGAGTGTTTTTTTGTATGGTGTTGCGTTGGGCTCCAGGGATATGAGGTAGTGGTCAGATTTGCATGGATTGATATATAAATGGGATTGTAGATTATTTCACGTCAAAGACCAGGTATTGAAACCAGGCAGCTGATATGGAAATTAAATGCATCCTGGAATGAGAATTTTTCACATTGCCTGATACCTTGCAGGGTGTGGTGGTGTAGGGGTATGTTCACTGACTTGAAACTGGAAGGTTGTGAGTTCTTATTTACCTCAAGCTGCCATGTAGGGACCCTGAGTACTGTGAGCAGGTCCTTCACTCATAATTGCTCATCTGCTTCAGTGTGAAACTCCGATTCAGTGTCCACGCTGTAGTCGGGAGCGCCTCTGAGTAGATTTGGAGGGGCACTATGACAAGTGCTCGTACATACGTAATTGCCAACTCTGTTGGGGTTTTCAAAACTCGTCTGAAGACATATTTGTTTTCTAAGGCGTACCTTTGACTGAATATATTATGTTTGTGTTTGTAGAGGTGCCTTTGTAACGGCCTGTGCTGTGTTACGGCGCCATAGAAATTGTCGTCATTATTATTATTATTATTATTATTATTATTATTATTATTATTATTATTATTATTATTATTATTATTGCTTCACCTCTTCAATTGCATCATTTTGTGTTTTTCAGCATGTCACATTAAATCACATTGCATTGCCATACAGTACTTGGCATCACATGATATTACATTATATACCGATTCATGTGATTATCTCAGCATGTTGAGGACTGTTTTTCTTCGCTTGGTCTCGGCCAGGAGCACCTCTGAGTAGGTACCTTGAAGGGGCGCTATATAAATTCTGATTGATTGATTGATATAATAGAAAATGATGAGGAGTTGACTGTTCGGCGTTCTTCCTGTTCTCTGAGTTTAGTTCTGTCTCGTTTAACTTTTGACAGGCGATCGATGTCAAGACAACAACAACAGGTGCTCTGCTAACTTCTGCCAGAACGGTGCCAGCTGTTCCGGAGTAAAAGACAACTTCACGTGCAACTGTTCGCCAGGTTTTGCTGGTAAATACGAATGCAACTTTTCTTATGTAAATAATCTCCCGGCACCGATTTGAAGACGATTTGTTGCATGATTCATAATCTAATCAAGCGGCTTATATTGCTCCTTTATGGGAACGCATCTATCTATCTATCATCTATCTATCATCTATCTATCGATCATCTATCTATCGATCATCTATCTATCTATCTATCTACCTATCTATGAAATTTATTAGTGTCACTTCAAGATGAGTTCTCAGAGATGCTCACAACCCAGGCACGGCCACTAAATGCAGCGCTCTTGAATAAGCTGATGCCCTGTGCTCGACTTTCGAGTGTCACTTTAGAAGTTTAGGGATTACGATTACGTGTACGACTTGCTTCTTTCATTTCTAGGGAAACAGTGCGAGGTGAACATTGACGAGTGTCAGTCGTCTCCATGTCGTAACGGAGGTCGGTGCGTTGACCTTGACAATGCGTTTCGATGTGAATGCGCAAGTGGATACACGGGCAGCAGCTGTGCGACGAACATTGATGAGTGCAGTAGCAATCCATGTGGCAGCAGAGGATCGTGCAGGGATGATGTTAACAGGTATCGTTTAAAATACGGTTTTCAAATCTACGTTCGGTTCAAGTTGAGTTGAACATGTCAGTTAGTTCCAAAGCCTTTGATGATGTTAACTTTTTATTATTTCTCTGTTGAATTTCAAAGTCTGACAAACTGCTGTATGATTTAAATTCATAGCATAAACGGATCAGGGGTGGGGCCAATCCAGCCATGACCCCCATTTAGAATTTACTTTATTTTTTACCAGGTATTCTGGCTCAGAAAGTTGATGTGACCCTCCCCTGAGTAGTTTCGTAGGCGCCTCCCCACAAAAAAAGGTCATAAACTATTTTGGGGGATAAAATGGGTTTTTTCTTGAGAATTTGACACATGACTAATAAGAAAAGTCATAAGATTTTTCGGCGACCAAAGATGAAAATTTTTCCTCTGTCCCAAAACCGAAAATTTTGATCCTCCCCCTTCGAAAATTTCTGTATCCGCCCTGGAAGCGGATAATAGCAAGCTAGTACAAGGGTCGAGTTTGAATGCCAGCAGCCATGCAAGGCGCCCGTAAAGTCCTGCTGCTTGTTTTAACAACACCAGCTGCTAAATTGGGAGGTTGGGAGGGTTGGGGGAAGTGATCTCATGTCCATACGCTCTTCATGTGAGAGTGTGACCATTACCCTACCCCCTCCCCCAAATTCGTATTGTTTTGAATACAGTTTCCAATTCTAAGTTCTGAGTAATGTTCGGCGTTAAGTTGAACTTGCCAGTCAGTACAAAGCCTTTGATGATGTTGACGGTATCATTTAAAATTGCAGTTTCCATATATAGGCTTAATGTTCAGCGTTTAGTTGCACTGATTTGCTTGCCAGTAGGTTCCAAGTCTTCAAGCCTTGACCTATCTTTAGCCGTAGTTAGCTATAAATGTAATTGACTATAGTCAATTTATGGTGTCATGGTAGGTATTAGGGTAATTGAATATAACACCCAGTTTAAAGAACTTAGTGCACTGTTGTTTAATAATTGGTGTTTTAATTTAAATAACATCCTCGTACAGTGGTTACTAAGTGAAAGAGACAGCAAATGGGGATGATGGCCTGTCAAGCAATTGCAGTCCTTCATCTTCAGCGGTAAGAGGACAAGAATTGCTGTTGACGTCAGTAACTGTTCTCTTGCTAGACAAAGTCTGTCTCTGGAGTTTCTTTCTACCCATGCCATTGTCTCTGTTGTCAGTATTTGTTAGTGCTGAGGAGATATATCTAGGCCAGTGGTTCCTAACCCATGGCCCGCGGGCCAAAAGTGACCCGCCAGGCCTCCAAAAATGGCCCTCATCTCTCAAAGAATTAATAAAAATATAAACAAAAATTGACAATTTGGACAGGATATAACACATAATTATTTTCTATTACAAGTTATTTTATTTTGACGTCTATAAATAACATTAAACATTATAATTTGATTCGATTATAACCATTTTATATGCTTTTAATTAATTAAATTCTAGCCTTGGTGGTGGTGGTGCTCTGCCCGAAGGCAGGTTCATTGGCTTTACGCCCCTGGGGATGAGATGAGTGAGGTGGTTTCCCGTTGCCTTCCCCACATTTTCTTATAAATTCTAGCCTTGTGGTCCCCTAATGTCCTTCAATTAAGAAAAAGTGGTCCTCGTGTCCTTCAACTTAAAAAAAGTGGCCCTAAAGTAAAAAAAATTGGGAACCACTGATCGAGGCTGTTGCATTATTGTCATTGTAAGCATGCATCTCTGTATGTCAGACAATGAAATTTCCATTGTCTTTTGTGCATTGTGCATTGTTCCATGCATAGTATTATTTAATCAAGTGTCCGCATTTTTGTCCAGTGGAGCATTAGTATACCGGTGCATGTTTTTATCCGTAGCAGGCTCTTTGTTTTTCCAGTTTATGTGTTTTTCCAGTTTATTTGTTTCCAGTTTACGTGTTTTCCATTTTTTGTGCTTTTCGGTTTATTTGTCATTCGTGGTACCCATGTAAATGTTTCTACAAAATTCTAGTGTTTCTTGTATTTTTTATGTGCTACCTGGTACAATGGAATTTGTTTGTCTTTCTAGGTACGTCTGTACTTGTCCTGATGGTTACACAGGACTTCGCTGTGAAATTAGAGCGAACGGGTGCAATTCGAACCCCTGCCAACATGGCGGTTCCTGTCGAGATGATTCTGGACGTTACGTATGCCAGTGCTCACCGGGCTTTACAGGTTAGTCAGTTCTGTTCTCATGTGTGGTTTGCGCGTGTGATTCAGTTATCTTCGACTTGTTGTTTGTTAGGGAGAGTCATTTAGGTATTGATATTTGTGGGGCGCGATGGTGTAGTGAGTATATTTGTCCGCTCTGTAGTCGGGAGCGCCTCTGAGTAGAAAGCTTGAAGGGGCGCTATAACAAGTGCACATGCAAACAAACAATTTAGCGCCATCTCTTACTTCGTTTTGCCTTTCTTTGCCATTTCTTTTGTCTTCACCTTTCCTTTAGTATGGCCAATTGTGACGCAGCTTGACCTGCGGCGTTTAAATTGGTAAAAATTCGTGGGAACAGCGTTTCCACTGCTCTTGAAAATCTTTGCTTGCATTCCCACTGCTCACAATGATTTGGAACCCTGGTAGCACATGCCTGGTAGATCATGCATTCCAATAAAAAAAGGCCTCTTCTTGCTCACCCAAGCCACTTGAACCACTGACCTTGGGTTGAAAATATACTGTTTATCCTGGAATTTTCTTATGATGCTTTCAGCTTGTATGTTTACAATATGGTTTTTGCTCAGCATGGCACCGAACCCTTAGCTAAGTCATTATTTAAGAACTTTTTCCCCGTATATTTATATTAACTTTGTTGGTTGACTATTACTAATTCAGTATACATGCCAGTTTCCTATTCTTCTGTAATTTCTACATGGGGGCCCTGGACGGTAGGATCAACGACCCCTTTAGGTTTCCCTTATATGACCAGTTTATTTACTTTTCTTTTTTCCAAGAGGATCTTCGCACTGGGAGCGCCTCTGATTAGGTTGTACTGCGAGAGGCGCTTTATAAATTCAAAAATAATATAGTAGTATAGTATTTAATTGTTTTGTGATCTTGTTTTCATTATTTCCTTGAAATTTGTTTGCCAAATAAATCAAATTGAATTTTTCAAACCCGTCTAGGAGTCAACTGTGAGACGAATCGAGACGACTGTTCCCCGAATCCTTGCCGGAATGGAGGCCAGTGCATCGATGGTATCGAGGGATATCAGTGCACTTGTGCGGTTCCGTACACCGGTCCAAACTGCGCGACGATGATTTCTCCGTGCCAGCCGAGCTTCTGCCAAAACGAGGGACGATGCGTGCCGGACGCATCGCATACCGGATTTACCTGCGAATGCGCACCTGGATATACAGGTGAGCGGTCATATGATCGTTATGCGTTTATTCGACCGACCTGAAGTTGGGATTTGGTAGATCTGTTGTAACGTGGATTCAGTCAGTGTGAGAATTGTGGAAAATAGCAGGATGGGGTGGGGGGTCATAATGTGTTTCATGTGGAGTTGGGGTATGCAGAGAAGAAGACCTAACTATGGGAGAGATGGAGTTGAAACCCCCTGGCAACTCTGGATTCAGTAGAGACCAGATCGGGCCTTATTGGGTCGGTGGCCCACACGCATTGAACAGTTTTCCATCACCCACAAATGAGACAAAAAAGACTTTTGTGCCTTTAAAAAGCAGTTAAAACGATGATTTATATCGAATGCTAATGCTGAGTGTTGACTGCTGGTGTTGCTATCAACGATGCTATGCAAATTGTCATTAATACAATGCAATGCGATTGTTTATTTTTGCTTGAATTAATACAATATACGATACAATGCGATTGTTTATTTTTGCTTGAATTAATACAATATACGATACAATGCGATTGTTTATTTTTGCTTGAATTAATACAATATACGATACAATGCGATTGTTTATTTTTGCTTGAATTAATACAATATACGATACAATGCGATTGTTTATTTTTGCTTGAATTAATACAATATACGATACAATGCGATTGTTTATTTTTGCTTGAATTAATACAATATACGATACAATGCGATTGTTTATTTTTGCTTGAATTAATACAATATACGATACAATGCGATTGTTTATTTTTGCTTGAATAGGTTCAAGTTGTTCAGAGGACGTGAACGAGTGTGTGAGCGGGAGGAATCCGTGTAGCAACGGAGGAACTTGTCAGAACACCTACGGGTCCTTCACGTGCAGATGTCCCGTTGGATACTCTGGAAGACTGTGCGACATGAACCCAAGCGATTGCATATCAGGTGAATTGCATATCAGGTGAATTGCATATCAGGTGAATTGCATATCAGGTGAATTGCATATCAGGTGAATTTCATCAGGTGAATTGCATATTAGGTGAATTGCGTATCAGGTGATACGACATCTTTGCTTTGGTTGAACTTCAGCCTCTTCTCTTCGTTTTCTACGCTCACATGACAAGCACGTTCTCCTTGTGCCGTGAGCAAGAACTGCTTTGGCAACAAACTCAAGCTTTTGCCTTCGTTGTAACTGCAATTTGGAATCAGCTCACTCCATTGACATTGACACGTTCTTTGTTATTAACTCGTACTGGAGGCGTATCTTTCACCATCTCAAAACTGCTTCCTTTTCTTTTGGACTTTCCCACTGGAAACTCCTCTGGTTGTTGGTGCGCACGGTGAGAGAGACTTTATAAATTTATAGTAACAATACAACGTGTCATTGGTTTGTCAGGAAAAATGTCAAAATTTGGTGACTAGGTTGCCATATTTTCATCATACTTTGATGAGATCGTAATACGTGGAGAAGGTTGACCATGGCGGTCACTAAGGCTCAAAGAATCGACGGTACAAGGTGACAAGGTGATGTTAAGCTAAGTAAAACCATTTATGCATTGCCTGTTACATGGCGAACTGTTCAGAGGCCATAAGAGAAGAAATAGGTTTCGAGAAAAGCGAAGGAGGAGGAGGGGATTAGTAGGATCATGAGGAGGGGATTAGTAGAATCATGAGGAGGGGATTAGTAGAATCATGAGGAGGGGATTAGTAGGATCATGAGGAGGGGATTAGTAGGATCATGAGGAGGGGATTAGTAGGATCATGAGGAGGGGATTAGTAGGATCATGAGGATGGGATTAGTAGGATCATGAGGAGGGGATTAGTAGGATCATGAGGAGGGGATTAGTAGGATCATTTGGCAACCAAGTTAACATATTTTGATGATACTGTTACTAAACGAATATCATTTCCCTCTCGTTGTCAGGTCCATGTCAGAATGGCGGCACATGTGTCGATGGACTGAACAACTACACGTGCCAGTGTGTCGCTGGATTCAGTGGCTACAACTGTCAGCTTGACGTCAACGAATGTCTGTCGTCGCCATGCACCAACGGCGCAACGTGTCACAACTACGTTAACTCGTACACATGTACGTGTGCGCGAGGATACAGCGGAACGAACTGTCACATAAACGACAACGATTGCTCTTCGAGGTAATTTAGAATTTATTTCTGATATTGAGGCACCCTTGTGATGGTACATGGCTAATCTACGGTGCTATATAAATTGTCACTATTGTTATTATTATTGCTATTATTATTTTTTTACCTGAGGTAGACATGATCCCTCAGGTGATGAAAAAATTGTTCAGGGACAAAAATAGCATCTGCCAGTGTACGATGGAAAGCAACTGCTTTGAAGAACTGGTTGAAAGATTAAACTTTGTCCTTTTTTTAAATTAATATTTTATTATTATTACTATTATTATTATTATTATTATTATTATTATTATTATTATTATTATTATTATTATTATTATTATTATTATGTCTGCTTTTATGAGTGTGTGATGCATGTTATGTGTCTGGATAACTTAATAATATTAATAATTAAATATGACAAGTTGTATAGCCTCTTAGAACATTTGAGGCAAAAGAAGCACGATTATAATTATCTTGAGTACAGAAAGTTCAGGACAGTCATATGATGATACTTTAAAAGATATAGGTTTAGATTTGAATGTCTCAGGAGATGGCACATCCTTCTTATGGTCATATACACTGTTCCACGCAGTTCCACACTGTTCCAGTGACAGAGACGGAACAGTCGCCAATCTCTTGGAAGACTGTGACTTGTAGTTTATTTTTTATGTAGTTTATTTTTTATGAGGACCATAACCAACATCTGTTGCGGTTGCCTGCAACTGGAGCCAGACACCTAACCTGGGATGAGGTCATTCAGTGCTTTCTGAGTCATCATACACAGTTTGTGTGTGATTGGCTGAGGGACTCGTAATAACCAGTGCATCAGATTGTCGTGCAGATTGAGTCGGGTGTCGCCTAAGACTTAATCAGTAACATCGTAGCAAAACCATTGATGTGCTCTTCTGCTATCTAATGATTGTGAGTCGTGAGTAAACTCTATCCAGCAAGCTTGAGTAAATGGAATACAATTACCTCTGTTCCCCTGCACAATTATAAATATACACATGCATAATCACACACCCACGCATGCACACACACAGTGTCACACGCATACATATTTAAACACTTATGCAATATGCAGTTACATATAATCATATATGGACTTCCCTTGACTATAAGACACCTCCCAAGCTGTTATCAATTTCACAAACTGTTGAAGACTGTTTTTTTCGCTTGATCTCGGCCGGGAGCGCATCTGAGTAGGTACCTTGAAGGGTGCTATATAAATTACGATTGATTGATATACCATGTCAGACATGTGCGGTCACATTCACACATAGATACGGCCATACGTGCATGCCTACTCACTCACTTGCAACGAATTTCTGCGCTTCATATGTGTTTTCCAGTTTCATTTCTGCGTATCTGTGTGTTTTCCAGCATCATCTGTTCTTCTGTGTTTTCCAGTTTGTGTCTGAACGGAGGGACGTGCAACGACGGAGTGGACACGTACTCCTGCAGTTGTCCACCCGGTTATTCCGGTTTCCATTGCGAGCACCTCTTGACCGCGTGCGACTCGAACCCCTGCCTCAACGACGGATTGTGCCGTGCGTTGTCATCTGGCCAAACGTACTCCTGCATGTGCGCAAGTGGATGGAAGGGACAGAACTGCAACGAGTTCGTCGACTGGTGCAACGGTACAACGCCCGTTGTCTGCCAGAACGGAGGAACCTGTAAGCAGACGGCCAACGAGTTCGAATGCATCTGCCCACCTCGGTGGACTGGCCGGAGATGCGACATGACAAACGTGACGTGTGCTGTCGAAGCTGCAAGCAAAGGTCGGTTACAAGCACGCACGTGTGCATGTGTGCACATGTGCACACACTTGAATTCACATGCATGCACTCACATGCAAACGCACTCACATGCAAACGCACGTATACACATGTGCACACTTGAATTTACACGCATGCACTCACATGCACATGCGCTCACATGCACATGCACTCAAGTGCAAACGTGCATGTGTACACACATGCACACTTGAATTCACATGCATGCACTCACATGCACATGCGCTCACATGCACATGCACTCAAGTGCAAACGTGCATGTGTACACACATGCACACTTGAATTCACACGCATGCACTCACATGCAAACGCACATGCTAATGGTGATGGCGAGAGAATAATAAGTCTGTTGGAGAGCTATCTGCCAAAGAAAAGTATTTACGGATATAATGTCGACCTGTTGTGCCGGGTAACTGGGTAAAATGCACGACCTTTTGATGACATGTTAGTTTACCAGATGCTGTTATTGCGTTGTACTTTGTGCTGTTATTTGCTTTCTTTATAGTTAATCGATTTTGATGCTGTTTTGTTTTGCAGGAATAAACGTGTCAAATCTATGCGGTGACAACGGCAGCTGTCGCAACATCGGTAGCTCTCACGAGTGTGTTTGTCGGGACGGCTACTCAGGGAGCTACTGCGAGACTAAGACCAACTACTGTGCGTCGCAGCCATGCGAAAACGACGCCACATGCACCGAACGTGAAACTAACTACACATGCTTGTGCGTTCCGGGTTACGTTGGCATCAACTGTCAGACGAACATCGACGAGTGTGCGTCGAGTCCTTGCGTCAACAACGGAACGTGCGTTGACCTCGTCAACTCGTTCCATTGCTCGTGTCTGCCGGGAACGTCCGGCGTCCGTTGTCTGGACAATCCGGACGACTGTCGGCCGGGATTGTGTCAGAACGGTGGGACCTGTGTGGATAGGATCAACGGATTCAATTGCCTTTGTCCGCCGGGATTCACCGGATCCAACTGCCAAGGGGACATCGACGAATGCCTGTCAAGTCCGTGCTCCGGTCCGGGGGTCCTTGGATGCGTACAGGGAGTTGGATCTTTCTCGTGTCTGTGCAAGCAGGGTTGGACTGGGCGGGACTGCGAGTCGTACGCCGATCCGTGTGCGACTGGCGCTTATCCGTGCCTGAATGGAGGAACTTGTCGTGATTTGGGCGGACCATCCAGCTTTTCGTGTGTCTGTTTGCCGGTAGGGATTCTTCAGTGTCATTTTGTTCTTCAGTGTCATGTTCTATTTCATTGTCATTTTGTGCTTTAGTGTCATTTTATGCTTCAGTGTCATTTTGTGCTTCAGTGTCATTTTGTGCTTTGGTGTCATTTTGTGCTTCAGTTTCATATTCTATTTCAGTGTCATTTTGTGCTTAGTTTCATTTTGTGCTTTCGTGTCATTAACTTCGTCATATGAAATAAACAGTTGTTGTCTTTAAATAGAGGTTTCTGTTTAAAAGGAGACATGTGTAATTGTGCACGCATTCTAGCTGGCTCAGCTTCCAGTACATTTGGATACATCTTTCTGTAGGGTTACGGTGGATCGACTTGTGAGAAGGCTTCCTGCGAGAACAATCCGTGCCAGAACAAAGGAACGTGCAACATAACAACGGGTGATCGTTTCCAGTGTCAGTGCCCACCCGACTACGGCGGACCGACGTGTGAGAACGTCAACAATAACAATGCTATCTGTGACATAAACGGCTGCAAGGCGAAAGCGGGCAACAATCGGTGTGATGTAAGTTAAGATGACGCTCAGAACCTGATTTATGGTAATATGCGATTCCTGTAAGGTTGAAGTTTTCGCAAAAAATGGCCATCAGGTTAGGTAATTTTGCATCTGTTATGCCCTTCAGTCAGCATTAGTTCTTTTCCTGTCACTGCATTCAAACGGTTGAGATCTTATTCATTCATTCATTTGGACATTTATATAGCACTTCTTCAAGAAAAAAACTACTCAGAGGCGCTCCCGACTCCAGCGCGCCCAAAAAGAACAGTTTTAAGTTTAGCAAGGAAGGATCCTGGTAGAGTCCCAGGGTGTAGGCGTAGCTCAAAAGGAAGGCCATTCCAGACCACTGGTCCAACCACAGAAAAGGCTCGATTCTTCATGGTAGTAGTACGAGCAAAAGGAACTAAGAGGACTCCCTTATCAGCAGAGCGTAGCTGACAACGTCCTTGGATACCCAATGATGATGAACAAGTAGGACAGCAACAGCAACTTGACCACAGGGCTGTCTTATGAAGGTTCCATATAGATCAGACAAAGAGGTTAAGACAGCTATATTCATTTGGCCCATACCTGGCTCCGTCCGTGCCACTTGTGACTTCTGATGGTCACATCGTAGGGACCCAATGTCCGTCCAATTTATGTGGTCATCGGGATTATATTATATTTTAGACGTATAACCTTCAAGATAAAGTACAGCGAATTACGGTCAAAGTATGATACCTATTGTTTCTTTGCGATTGTTTGTACCATTGTCATTTGTTTCGTCATTTGCAGCCGGAATGCGACGCCTACCTATGCAACTACGACGACTACGAGTGTAGCTACACGGCGAACCTCTACAAGGACTGCGCAGCCATCCGGAACGGCATTCCATGCTACGCGCTCATCAACAACGGCCACTGCGACAGCGCGTGCAACACCGAGACGTGCTTATACGACGGGTGGGATTGCAAGAACCTCACCGTCTGCAATCCGATATACGATGCGTACTGCAAGAGTCACCACCGAGACGGTCATTGCGACCAGGGCTGCAACAACGAGGAGTGCGGCTGGGATGGTCTCGACTGCTCCGGATCCGACCACGACTACGCGAGGGACGTGCTCGTCATCATAGTTCTTGTTCCGTACGATGTGTTCGTTGGCGATTCGTCGACTTTCCTGCGAAATTTGAGTCTTCTGCTGCATGGAACGCTCGTCATAAAGAAGGACGGTAATGGAAGAGACATGATCTATCCGTGGCCGGATGAGACGATCGAAAGGCGGAAGAGGGACCTGGACTCATCCTGGGGATTTGGAGATCTATTCTTCTTCCGAACTAAGCGTTCGACAGCTCTGTCGGGGTGAGTTTGATCTTTCCTGGGTGAGTTTGATCTTCTGGGTGAGTTCGATCTTTTCTGGGTGAATTCAATCTTTTTCTGGGTGAATTTGACCTTTTCTGGGTGAGTTCGATCTTTCCTGGGTGAGTTCGATCTTTCCTGGGTGAGTTCGATCTTTCCTGGGTGAGTTCGATCTTTTCTGGGTGAGTTCGATCTTTCCTGGGTGAGTTCGATCTTTCCTGGGTGAGTTCGATCTTTCCTGGGTGAGTTCGATCTTTCCTGGGTGAGTTCGATCTTTCCTGGGTGAGTTCGATCTTTTCTGGGTGAGTTCTATCTTTCCTGGAAATGGTGATGCAGTGGTTTCGATCTTTGTTAATGAAATTTGACTGCACTGATGAAGAGAAAGCAACATGCTGAATTGCTGATACTACTTTACAGTGGATTCTTGTATTGTTTTGAAGAACAAAAGTTCTTATCAAAGATGAATAAGTACAAATAATAAAATAAAGAACAGTTTAATACTGAAATAACAGAGTTTGAAAACTCATTGTTTCTTGAGTCTCCAATAATTAACTATGTTCTCGGTCATATCTTGACATGGCAAACCTTTCCACATGTTAGTCAAGGCTTCTAATAATTGTTTTTACTCTTTCGGATCACTTCTGCCACATGGAAAATTATACAATAATAATTTGTAATAAATACTATATAATATTAATAATACTATTCATTATCTAGTCGTTTCAGATCCTCATGAACAGTTCTGTTCTATGTATTATGATTTCTGTAACTGAAAAGTTTAATAATTTATTATTAATTGTCATTGTGCTTACAGACAAAAGAATGATATGTAATAATAATAACTTAGTTGCAGTTAACTGGTTGCGATGTAAGTAAAATCGTTTTTGCTGTGTCTCTTGATCTGCAGGACGAAGTTTCATGCCAAACTGGACAACACGAACTGCAAGTCGCAGTGCTTTCCAGATGCCGAGCAAGCTGCTGAGTTTTTGGCGCAGGCTGTACGCCAGGGATTCAATCCCGGATACACCCTGTACTCAGTCAACTGTAAGCATGATTGTCATTATTATTCAGATGAAGTAATTAATACAATATTTTCTCACTTATGAGTTTGTTCCATATCTGTGCATATGTATGTTTGCGTATGTATTATGTATGCATTTACATATGTATGTAAATATGCATTTATGTATAATATTATATGTAATTTTTATGTATGTGTGCATTTATATATGCATGTATGTATGCATTTATATATGCATGTATGTATGCATTTATGTCTGCGTGTATGTTTGCATTTATGTATATATGTAATTTTTATGTATGTATGCATTTATATATGCAAGTGTGTATGCATTTATGTATGCATGTATGTTTGCATTTATGTATATATGTACTTTTTATGTATGTATGTATGTATGTATGTTTATTCGATCAATCGATCAGAATTTATGTAGCTACCTTCAAGCTTCGTATTCAGAGACACTCCCAGCATGGCATGTACGTGTTTGTTTGTGTACTGCAATCATATATGGTTTGTAGTGTACCTGGTATCATGTAGCACATTTTATGTGTGTTTTGTGTGTGCATATGAAGGCTGAGTATGCTGAGCCTTAAAGTAACTTGTCACGGCCACTCATGATGTTAAATTCTTGTGATCTCTTGGAAAAGGTTGTTGTCTTGATCATGGACTACACCTCAGTCAAATATCCCGAACCTCAGGTGACTTAGCAATGAGCATTACTGAAAGCATCTGGCCAAATAATGCGGCTCATCATTCGTTACGTCAGTTCTAGTCCATCTTCCATGTGAATGTTGACTAGAGCTTACGAAGGTAGATTTCGCCAGGGAAGTGGTACTCCTGGAAGAGCTTTCCACCACCTCAGTCCGCTCTTCTTCAGTGCCCAGCGGAACCCATGTTACGATTCAACTCTCTTACAGCTGTGGTGCATTTTGAATCTTCAATTTGCTTAAAATTAATTGCACTGCATATAATTTCGATTGCTTGCAGCTGAACAGGATCCTCCGACAACCCCCTCTTCTCCCACGGTTCCTGTCGTCGTTGCCATGGTTGCAATAATCCTCGTCGTTGTCATCGTCATCGTTGGAGTTCTGGAGGCGCGCAAGCGACGCTATGGAAAGGCGTGGTTTCCGGAGGGATTCTGTTATTTCCCAGGACGCAGGATTCCCGATGAACAGGACTCATCAAAGTAGGCAGACTCTCTTTTCGTCTCTTTTGTTCGTTAGGAAGGTTTATATAGCGTCTGGATTTGCAGGACCATCTGCTCAAGAGACCTCCCAATGCACCCCTGCCTAAATGTATGTATGTGCACTTGTTATAGCGTTCCTTCAAGATTTCTACTCAGAAGCACTCCCGGCTACAGCGCGGACACTGAATCGGAGTTTCACACCGAAGCGCTTGAGCAATTGCAAATGAAGAACTTGCTCAAGGTTCCTGCGAGGCGGCTTGAGACGGATTCGAACCTGCAACCCTTCGGCTGCAAGGCAATGAACATACCCACTACACCATAGCACCCCTATAAATAGTACGGCCTTAGAGTTGTAATATAACATGGTTTTGTGACCACTGGGCACTAGATGAAGTGTCACAAGGAGCATTCAAGGCTAGCAACCGAAAAAGCTCAGGTGCCTGTGGGGAGATGCATGAGCTATGGACCAGAAGCCTGTCTCGTTTGCGTGTGCGTTTACATTTGTGTGTGCCTGCATAGCTGGACGGAGGAGGGGCCCTTGGTGTTGGATGCCCAAGGTGGAGTGCTCAGCAAGGCCGCAATAGGTAGGGGGGGGATAGTCGACCATACAAGTGGTTCTCTTAACTCTTAGTTAGTTTAATACATGTATGCATGTATAAAGCAATGTATCAATTTGTAATTTTTTATGTATAATTAAAGGAAAATGAAAAAAAAATGTTTTTTTATCTCCATACATATTTCCTTTGTTTTCAGATTGAGTTCGGATCTATATCTCTTTTATTTTTTTATATACTTGTGCTTGTACAAAGCGTCAGCGCATTTGTAATTTTTTTATGTATAATTAAAGTAAAAATGAATTTGAAAAAAGCACGGACAAAAGTGGTGTTTATCTGTGATTGTTTTCAGATTAAATTTGAGCGTGTGATTTCACGTTTAACATGATCATATGATTGTATGTTTAACATGATCATATCATTGCACGTTTAACATGATCATATGATTGCACGTTTAACATGATCATATGATTGCACGTTTAACATGTCTTCTTGTTGATGCACAGGAGAGTAATACCGTCATCGTCATCATGCTCAGATGCTCCTGGCTCCGGAGCTGAAAGCATGACGACTGTGAGCAGCGATGAAGAGTCCGTCTGTCATTCTCGATCAAAGCGACGAAAGGTTTGCATTGTTTTATGCAACAATGCATCTTACATGTCTCTGTTAAAACAATCTAGATCTGTAATCTTACATGTCTCCGTTAAAACAATCTAGATCTGTAATCTTACATGTCTCCGTTAAAACAATCTAGATCTGTAATCTTACATGTCTCTGTTAAAACAATCTAGATCTGTAATCTTACATGTCTCTGTTAAAACAATCTAGATCTGTAATCTTACATGTCTCTGTTAAAACAATCTAGATCTGTAATCTTACATGTCTCTGTTAAAACAATCTAGATCTGTAATCTTACATGTCTCTGTGAAAACAATCTAGATCTGTAATCTTACATGTCTCTGTTAAAACAATATAGATCTGTAGTGCTTCTCCTAGATGTGTGATTGCCTCCACTGTGTTATTTTGTCCGTACTATGCTTACATTTTTAAATCTGTGTATGTGATATGTTTTACAAACAGTTATATTGATATAGTATGCTCATAATGATAGCGACGCTCTTAAGTGATTGGTATCATTAGATATTGATGCTCCTGATTGTGCCAGGCACAGTTTTGTATGTTCAGGTCAGTAGTACGTCTGGAGAGTTTCCTTTGAAGAGATACATCTGCTGAGTTTATCTGATGCATTCCGAATAAATATATACCTGTTGTAGTTCATTTTGCGTAGCTGTACAAAAACCGTTGTGAATTCATGGGACCAACAAGCTTAGCTCTGCAAAAAACTCTGTACCACACCTCATGAGCTGTGCCTGTTGTTCCTTAGGTCAATTCTATAAGCACTTGAAAACTGTTTTGGCTGTGCAGGAGTCGGGAGCACCTCTGAGTAGTTTACCTTGAAGAGGTGCTATATAAATACTTGAATGAATGAATAAATAAATAATTCATAGGCTTTGAATCTGTCCGGTTGAAAGAAATGGCTCGCTTGGGTACAGTGACCAATTTGGAAAGTGATTACTACCATCTTTGTAAATGGATTAACGGATTACTTTTATATATATTGGTTTCCACTTTCTTTCCAGTCGGATAAGGAAGACAGCCGCGAGTGGACACG
Organism: Lumbricus terrestris; assembly: GCA_949752735.1. Classification (NCBI taxonomy): domain Eukaryota; kingdom Metazoa; phylum Annelida; class Clitellata; order Crassiclitellata; family Lumbricidae; genus Lumbricus; species Lumbricus terrestris. Next base: position 36,964,815 of record OX457047.1, read on the forward strand.
GATCCATCTGGAGGCTGCTGGAACCATTCCGAAACCGGCGCTGTTGGCGTTCACTCCTCCACAGAACGACCTCTACGAGATACGCAACATAAATGTGCGTGGTCCGGGCGGCCTCACTCCGCTCATGTTGGCGTCAATGGCGTCGACGGAAAAAAGTCTGATGTACGATCCCACGGAGGGACCTGCATCGGTTATTACTGATCTGGTCAACGATGGAGCCTCCATCCAATCAAAGACTGATCACACAGGTTATTTAGTTATTTATTTATTTACTTGGAGCATTTATATAGCGCCCTAACTACTCAGAGGCGCTCCCGACCCTAGAACTGTCTTAAGACTAGGGAAGAACATGGTGGAGGGATCCATTGGGACTGTGTAAAGTTCGACGGGAAGCCCATTCCAGGTGGCAGGGCCAGCGACCGAGAGAGCATGGCATTGCCTTGTAGAGGCAACTTGTTGTTCACCTGTATTATTTGTATGTGCACTTGTTATAGCGCCTCTTCCAGCCCTCAACCGCTACTCAGAGGCGCTCCCGACTACAGCGCGGATGCTTCATCGGAGTTTCATGCCAAAGCGCTGAGCAATTGCGAGTGAAGGACTTGCCCAAGGTCCCTACTGGGCGACTTGAGGTGGATTCGAACCTCAAACCTTCCGGCTTCAAGGCAATGACGCCACCACTACACCACCGTGCCCCACATTATTGTTAAGGTGGTACTTGTTGGCTTTGCCTAAATGACAATATCATCTGCCATTTATCCACCTGCGATAGATATTAGTGATGCCTGGAAAATATCATATCATGCATTGCAACGATATTGCTTACGGTTCTGTTATGATACCTGACTCGTATCTGACTTGATCGATTAAACAGAACCTTTGTGTTTATCTCGTGCAGGTGAGACACCGTTACACCTGGCTGCTCGTTATTCTCGGTCCGATGCAGCCAAGCGACTCCTTGATGCTGGTGCCGACCCTAATGTGCAGGATAACTTGGGTCGCACTCCGCTGCACTCTGCCGTGGCTGCTGACGCACTCGGAGTCTTTCAGGTGAGCTGGTGATTCTATTTCCATGCTGAAGGAGGAAGCATTGTCTACGTTAGTCTGAAGGAAACTGAATATTTTGCACCATTCACTGGTAGATTAGATAGTACTTCTTTCTGTAATTATACAGGGGTAAATTATTATTGTTGTGTTATTGAAAGGCTACCCCTTTTTCAAATCAGGCAGAGTGTTGGTGAAAGAACCCTGCGAAGGCCGCAGCATTAAAACGCTGAGTAAGAATTGAAAGTCTCTCTGGAAGAGGAAGGACGTCTCCCTCAGATCGTCCGATGCCTCTGACAGGTGACGACCTAAATCAGTCAACGTAACAATCTCTCTAGAATTGATGTGCCCTAGCATCTCCAGGACCAGTGGGATGAAGTCATGTGTGGCTGTAATTAACTAATATTCACGAGTAAGGTAAACTACTCAGAAGCACTTTCAGTCCATCCTCGGCTAAATAAGCAGTTTTTAAGTGCGAAAGGAACATAATTGTGACCTCTAGACACCTGGCGGTCAGTGGCGGAGTGCAACAGAGAGCCAGGTTCTAGGGCCAGCCACCGGAAAAGAGCACCGCTGCATTATAGCAGTGTACCGTAATTGTGTTGGAATCGATTTAGAAAAATGATGTGGTAGTTTATTTTAGTGATTGATTTCTGGGTGTCTGTGGTGAATGGTGATTTTATATCTTCTTTGATTGATTGAGTGATTGACTGGTTGATTGATTGACTGGTCGATTGGTTGACTGGTTGATTGATTGATTGATTGATTGATTGGTTGGTTGATTGGTTCTATTTGTTAAATTCAGATCCTTTTAAGACATCGATCGACCACAGTGAATGCGCGTATGAAGGATGGTACAACGCCGCTTATACTTGCCGTACGACTCGCGATGGAGGGAATGGTGGAGGAACTCATCAATTCAGATGCGGATGTTGGTGCAACGGACGAGATGGGTGAGTTGTCAAGGTCATTGCGAGGTCATTGGCTTATGGGACTTATGCACTGGCTTAACCTTCTCCAGGACCAGGACCACTTGCTGGCTAGCAGTGGTGAACTGTCAGAAGTATCACTTTAGGAAACTTGTCAGAAGCGAGTTTCTGTGCATGGGTCATAGTTAGACGTCTCTGCACACTAAATATAGTATGCTTAGATGTATGTGTGCCTGAGCATTGACTTCTGAGAACTTACAATGTAATGTGGACTAACTGGTTTGCTACATTAAGCCCAGTCAGGGCTTAAAGTGTGCCTGGACGGTCATGGACGGCGTCCATGCACTAATTTTAAAATCTGAACGCCGTCCTGCCACCTATTGGCCAGTACTGACTGGAAAGGTAAGGAGCGTCCAGGCACTTATTTTTCCACACTTTAAGCACTGAGTCCAGTGTTGTTGTTGTTGCTGTGAGTGGGGTGGGGGTGGGGGTAGGGGTGGGATACTCAATGCGTTCTTCAAAGACATTCTTTGCAACTCATCTTATGCGTATGTATCGAAACCTTTTGTGGAGTCTTTCTTCATAGCAGATCATCTCACATCATGTGCTAAAACCTGAATGCTCTTCTATTTATTGTCTTATGAATTGCTGGAAGTAAATTGGAGAAAATCTGGGTCTTTTAATAGTTCTATCCAACATAAGTGCAGCTTCATTGGAAAGAAGATATTTGAAACTTTCACGATGTAGCATATTCACAACATGTGCCTCACTTTCAGGATGCAGAAACCTTGTGTACTCAGACTGTTTAATTGCAGCTGTTTTTTGCGTTCCGGCTACGCTTATTCAGGCATTTGCTAACTGGAACACAGAGGCTACATTTAAAATTTGTGCAGGTCTTTGACAAATGTTAGCCATGGCTATAATTGGTGTGAAGTAATTGCAGCTAAATGAACAGCGATGTTGTGACTGTCAACTCTATTACCAAATAATGGCATCCCACTCTGTCATTGCTGTTAAGATAATTTGCTCTCTTACACATCGAGATTCAGTAATAAGTTGTGCAAGCTGCGATATTCAAATGAAACATTTGGTTTACGTATAGACATATACACTCAAGTATTTACACGCGCTTAAAATATATAAGATATATCTGTATATGCATACGCATTGTGCCTGCTCGTGATCTCATCTATATAGTACATATGTATATGTAATGCACATCCATAATCCCATATATTACATTCATTCATTCATCTAAATAAAAATTATATCCTCCCTTCAAGAAATCTACTCAGAAGCACTCCGAGACCAACCACAGCGATTAGTTTAGATCTCAGCAACTTGTAAAATGTATTGTCAATCTTTCTAGGTATTATATACATATTATATGTATATGTATTTATTTTATCTGTGTATTTGTAAATTTGTTGTATATGTGCATGTATGTATATATATTATATATATTATGCGTGTGTGTAGTAAGCAACAGTTGATTGACACCTTACGTGTATTCCTAGCTTCTGTGTAGGATATTAGATTGAATGAAACATATGACCGTAATTCCTTGTACATACACAGGCCACACTGGCTTGCGTATTTCCAGCGTAGTAGTGTCTAACGTCATCAATGACTGTTATGACGTTGATTCTAATCATTTCAAGCCACCGTCGTCGCGGTGACGACGACGACGACGGCTTTTATCTGTATCATCAATAATTCGGCGGCGACGACTATGATCGATATCGGCCGTATTATCCTCTGAAGACCCGTCTACCGTTCGGCTGAACTCCAGTGATTACCGTTATTGAATTATCTCCAATTGACGGCCGCCAGCGACAATTCGGACTGTGGTCTGGGTTAACTGCCCCTCAGATGACCAACCCATCTATTATTCATCATCCGCTCTTCATCGTCGTTCGTGTTCGCTTCTTCATTGGGGGTGAGGGGTGGGGGGGGAAATGAAGAATTAGTCTAATGAACCCGGCCGCTGGTCATTGTACGCTGCGCGTGGCAGACGGTTTTATGAGCGGGAAGAATAGTTTAATTCGCATGGCTAATGGTGGCCGGTTATTTCTGGAGCATCCTCGGCTTGTTTTTTCGGCGGACGGCTTTTATCTTGTCTTCAATACAGGTCGGCGTGCTTGTCTGGGGAGGGGGGAGAATGGGTCGATGTTTTTATTGTCTAGCGATGTATTTTTTATTGAGCTACTGTCTTTCATTCAGAATTTCATTCTTCTTGTTTACCTGTGTGAACTGTCAGCCTCGTTGTTGTTCTGTTGAGGTCCCTGTAACCCTGGCTAATGCTGTTCTACTTTGGGTGTTCAGCGTTGATCCACCGTTCAGTCAGCAGTTCTAAGCTGAGCATCTGGATCCCACATGTGAACGGCTATCCAACAGCGTTGTTCATTCTCGGCTGCTGGTCCTACAACCTGGAATGGCCTTCTTGTTGCACTGCGCTTTGTGTCCAGGGGCCACTCCACTCTGTTCCTGAATGATAATCTCAAAACTATCCTATTTTGCCGTAGTTGAGCAGGGAGCACTTCTGTGTAACCTACTTTGAAGAGGCACTATGTGAAACTTCTTGTATAATAATAATAATAATAATAATGTTATTTATACTGCGTTTTGTAGGAAAGACGGCTCTGCACTGGGCGGCTGCAGTGAACAACATGTCCGCAGCCACGCTGCTGCTGCGCCACGGCGCCAACAAGGACGCGCAGGACGACAGAAGCCAGACTCCGTTGTTCATCGCCGCGAGGGAAGGCAGCCGAGACGTCGTCATCCTACTGCTGCACAACTCCGCCAGCATCGACATACCGGACCACGTCGACCACTTACCACGCGACGTCGCCCTCGACCGATGTCACCACGACATCGTCCAGCTGCTCGACAACTGCAGCTTCAACCAGGCGAGCGACGGCGTTGGCGCCATGGGCGGCGGAGTCATGTCGTACATGTCGCAGATGCCGAAGAGCAAGCAGAAGCGACCGTCAAGGAAGCAGCGAGTCACGAAGGAGTCGGAGTGTCACAAGATCGAGCATTGTCTCCAGTATCCGCCTCACATGTCGTCAACGTTCGTCCACCTGCCGCATGACGGCGTCAAGAAGTCGAAGCGGAAACCCATGACGTCGTCCGGTTTTGGCGTCGCTCCGGGTCTCGGCATGCAGGGCTGTTTGCACTCGGCGCCGCTCGGGAATGTCCTGGAGAGCAGGACGATGGAGTATCCGCCACCGTACGACCAGACGTTTCAAGGTCGCAGGCAGCAGTACATGGCGCAGGCTAACCTATCGTCGCTGAGTGGAGCGTACATGGACGGTGGATTGGCAATGCAGACTGGAGCGTACCACCACAACAAGATGATGATGGTCGGAGGAGGGGACGGAGGTTCCGAGCAGGGAATGGTCGCCGGGGGTCAGGGCTGGTATCCTCTGGAATCGTCGGGTCAGAATCAGTTGGTGGGTGGTGGTGGTGGTAGGGAGAGTGAGTTGTGGATGGGGCGCGGCTTCCCCGCGGACAGTGAGGCGTTCAACTACGACGCGTACATGTGCCAACCGGACGGTCTGGCGTCCTACTACCAGGGAAAGTCTGGAAATGTGCTGGACGTCTTAGATCCATGCAACTATGGGATGTATCACCCGGAAGGAGGCAACATCGCCATTGAGGATCCCTCCTCCTTCTCCTACGGCTGCCTCGATGACGGCGGTTTCACCACCATCGGCCATCCTCATGCGGCCAATCACCAGCTCTACGACCAGAATCTTCCTCACACTGCGAAGACCAATCAGGTGCAGAGTCCACCAGGGGGCCAGAATTCCTTTCCAAACAGCGCCCAATCCACCTGCAGTCCGGGCAATGTCTTCGACACTTCTGTCCGACCGAACCCTCAAACCACCGCTGCGTTCAACGCTTGCAACATCAGCAAAACTCCAGCATTGCTTGATAACCATCTGGACGCTCCACCTCCTCCGCTTACCAACTTCCCAACCAACATGCAGAGTTTCATGCATCCGGGGGTGAACTACCCCGCAGACAACAACAACAGCCCCCACCCAAGACCGCCTCCCCACACGAAGCCGATCAAACACGTCCCGCCGCTGTCGCAGTTCAACTTCCCGCAGCACAGCATGCCGAGCGACGTTTCGGCATTAGACACCATACCTGCGTCATCATCGGGAGTCGCCGTGGATCCTTCGCTACCAAGCGCACAGAAGCCGTCATTTCCAACTCCCCCGTCCAACCACGGCCATCTGAGCAGCGACACGTCCCCTCAGCAGCTCCCCGGTTGCATATCACGCGAATTGTACCCCACGCCCTCGCCGGACTCTCTCGGGCCGTGGTCGAATTCACCGACGCAGTCGGCGAAATCCGATTGGTCGGACAAAGTGAAGAACAGCCCGCATCAGGTCGCGAAGGTGCAGCAGCTGCAGGCGGTGGGGGGCGGACACGTGAAGGAAGAGCCATCGTCGTTTTTCGTTTAAACACGAACGTACTGCAGCTGCGGATTCAGATATATTTCGATATATTTATATCCGATTGTTGCTGTTGTTGTTGTTGTCGCAAGAATTACATCATGTATCATATTGCACTGAACTGAGAGGATGATCACCATGGCAAGTTGAAACGTAATCGGGAACGAATAAGAAATGTTTCGTGATGTCGCTCGCGTTCAGCTGTCTGCACCGTACAATCTGTTTCTTTAGCCCTGCAAGAACGACGAAACTGAAGGCAGAGTGAAGCATTTTTGATTGAGATATCGAATGTCGCGCGTGTGGTCGTGGTCTCCGAGAGATGCATGATGCTTTGCGTCTGTGTTGTTGATTGTTAAGCGACTGGATTTGTTGTTGTCTGGATTTGTTGACTGTAAAGGGTTAATTGGTCGTTGTTAAATGATGAGGTGATAATGGTTGCTATCGACAACTGCAGAGACTTGAAAGACTGGTGGCCAGGCTTGTTGATGGGTCATTGTTAATGTACTCCAAAGAATCGGATTTTGGTGTTGTGGAAGAATGGAATCTGAGATGGTACAAGGTATAGAAATGTAAAAGCCTTCTTGTCCTCTGTTTCCAGGGTAGAGTTGGTGTTTGTATGTTTCCTGTTTTGTTGTTGATGAGCGCCAGTTTTTCGTTGGGAGAGGTCGCAACAGAGGTTTTCAGTTTTGATTTGATGTGGAAAATAACAGATACTTCTTACCGTGGCGAATATCTTATCGCTTGCACACATGTAGGAACATGTGTGGGTTAATTTCATGTAGATGAGGATGTTTTGTTCTGTTTAACTATCATTCTAACATTGCAGTAGCATCACTAGTTTTCACCTGGTGTTATATTGTTGGAGGTACGAGCAACTATGGTATAGTAAGTAACATCTGGAGAATTTGCTTTTGTCGTTGGCTAAATCGGAAGTAGATCTATGGATATGATCACTCAGGATGTCTTGTTATTCTTGTAATTATAATTATTATTGCGATAAATATTACTAGCTGATATGTAGCAGAATGACGCGTTTAATTGTTTTGTTTATATTTTGCAATAGTTTTATTTTCTATGGTTGAAACTGATTTTATGTTTGTTTATAGTTCAAAACTAATTTTATTTTTGTTCATTGTTCAAAATGAATTTTATTTCTGTTTATAGTTGAAAAGCTAAAATTATTTTTTTTATAGTTCAAAACTAATTTTATTTCTGTTTATAGTTCAAAACTAATTTTATTTTTGTTCATTGTTCAAAACGAATTTTATTTCTGTTTATAGTTGAAAAGCTGATATTATTTTTGTTTATAGTTCAAAACTAATTTTATTTTTGTTTATAGTTCAAAATTAATTTTATTTTTGTTTATAGTTCAAAACTAATTTTATTTTTGTTCATTGTTTAAAATGAAGTTTATCGAAAAGCTAATATTATTTTTGTTTATAGTTCAAAACTAATTTTATTTCTGTTTATATTTCAAATCTAGTTTTATTTTTGTTCATAGTTTAAATCTAATTTTATTTTTGTTTATAGTTCAAAGTTAATTTTGTTTATGGTTCGAAAATATGTACTAGATCCCTTTTAATCGCTGTTGATATTTGACAATGTGTAGAACTTTAGTTTTCGATTTGTAAATAATATTTCAAATATTCTGTAGAATTTGTGACCTCACGAGACGGCCGTCCATGGTTGGTTCATTATATGTGCGCGTTTGTTTGCATATGTGTACGCGCGCATGCGTGTGTGTTGGTGTGCGTACATGTGTGAGATGTACTGTTATGTTTCAGATAAGTTGTTAATATTTGTGTGCTTATTTTCCCTACAACATGGAGTCCCAAGACGAAATGGATAAGTGTTGCCAAGTCCTACATTGGATCATGTAGGTCCATTTCACTTCGGTTCAGGTTCCGGAATACGTAAGTTTGGTGTAAATGTCAATCCAGATGTAAGATGATCAATTTTTGTTTGTTTGTTGGCCCAGCTAGCATTGTAATTGAATTTGTTATTTGAAGTTTTATTTTTCGATCAATATCTGCAGTTAAAATCCTGTTCAGATGCGATATTACGTCCGAGATATTTGTGCGGTCGTGTTTAACGTGTTTAACATGTTTATGGTTTTTGTCATTTTGATTGCGGCAATGCCATTGTTACTGATGATGTTTGTTAAATGTGCTTTTAAAGTGTGTTTTATGGACCAATAACAATGTACTTACTTACTTAGATGCTTCTTTCTTTTCTTCTTTACAGGTTGAACATGTCTATTGTTTTGATTGATTTTAATCTTTCTTCTAACTGAAGTTTTTGGTCAAGTTTTCCAAAGCATTCGTGTGAGAACTGTCGCAGGTATATTCTCGGAGAATAATTAAATAGCGGTTATTTTGGATTGAAACACAAGCAATACTCATAATTTCTGTTACATTCCAAGAGGGAAGAGAATAATATTTTGTTTCTACGATTGGGAGCGCGTGAGGTCTAGGTATTTATTTTCGGCCTGGTTTAGATCCGAGGCCGTTTTCCTCAGCTGTTGTGCAAGTATTCGACCAGCGCATTTTATTTGAGATGGACCAGTTGTTTTTTGGCAGCAGAAAATCGATTATGGGAACAACACATGTTTTGTCTTTTACCCCACGATGTGAAATAATTTAGTTCAAGTATCAATTAGATGCAGTAAAAACTGAGTGTTGTGTATGTGATGAGCCACCAACTTCAATTTGCTAAGGTTCCCCTTGTGAAATCCTGCTGAGTAAGTTTTAGGCTGTAGTTGAAAATGTTTCTATGTTGTTTCTGTTTTGTTGCTGTTTGATAATGCGAATTTAAGATATTTTCGACAGAATCAACAACATTTTCTGAAAGATCTATTTGTTTTTGAGGAAATTAAGCTAGCCCGATGATGGGATATTTGATTTCAGATTAGCTGGATTTGATGCTTAATTGTTTTAATTTCCAGAAACTTCTTAAATTTTGTGTCATTTTTGGGGATAACTTATCTTTTTTATGAAGAATACCTTCATTGCCTTAATTGGTGCCTTACTTTTGCTATAATTATTGATACATGCCTTGGTACACTATCGTGTCTTTAGTGCCTTAATTGGCACCTTACGTTTCGTTATGATGGGTGAGTGGTGCCTTTATACATTGTCTTTTACTGTATTGTTTGCTAATCTATCAACCATATTGTAGTGACTGTGGTTCTTCCATTATCATACACGTATTAATGTCTAATATGCTCTTGGAACTTCTGTGACTTCTCCTTAGTATGATTTCTTATCCTATTATTGGTACTTATCAGTTTTTTCAATTGGTACAGCTGTAATGTACCATGTTGGCACTGATGATGCTTAATTCGTTGCCTCCTGGATCAGTTTGAAAGTTATTCTGATTAGTTGTTTGACGACTTCAGCAAGACTTGTTTTTCGCTACATTTGCCTTCCTAAAATTCAGTGTGATATCATCATCGCCTGTATTGCTACAAGTGCCTTTACGAACTGTGCCAGAGTATTTCTAACGTTCTTTAGAAGAGTTGACGGATATTCCTTTCTGAATTTCTGTTACTCGTCATTTCCTATCCATCGGATTTCCTCTGGTGCGATACATATCGAGCTATTTTTACATACGTTCAAAAATGATGCCTTGCATTTGCACCACATTTTTATTAATCAAACTATTACCTATTTTGGTTTCTTAGATTAGTCGTGCATTTTAATTCTTGTACAGACTTGAAGTGTACGCGTTCCTGTGCCTTACCGTTGACTGTTTGTCGACAATATTATTTCAGTTTGTATATAATTATATATCTGAACATGTTGATTTGGGGTGTGTATAGTTGAAAGCATATCAGCCGCCGTGCATTATGGGAACGCACGTGGGTGCAATCGTGTGTAATGCGGAGTATATGTGCATGTATTATTTTTAAACATAATTATATATAAACGAAGTTGATTGTTCATTTTGCTGACATTGGAGATCTGAAGAGAGAAAGACTGTTCCAAAAGTGTTGAATTAAATCGAAATTATCATTTGTCTTCTGTTGAAGACTGTCTTTCTTGTTGCTGTTGTGCTATGTTTGGATGACATAAATTAATTATATATCCATTTATTTTCTGTGCAGAACTAAAATTATTGAACAGGACAATAATTTGTCAATTTAAAAAAAAATCTTCCTATGTCATCAAGTGATGTCCTATTTGCTTTCGACTGCCGCGTTGAGGGCACCTCTCGTAATAGCTTATACTCTGAGATGCACTTTACAAGCCATCTGTAGAGAAGATAAGAAGGGACTGACTGGATTAAGCACTGACTGCAGTGACTGGATTAAGGACTGGCTGGATTAAGGACTGACTGGATTAAGAACTGTCTGGATTAAGAACTGTCTGGATTAAGGACTGACTGGATTAAGGACTGTCTGGATTAAGGACTGACTGGATAAAGTGGATTCCATTAAAGACTCGAGCGCTGACAATGATGACTCACTGATGAGTGATCAAGCATTGGTCTATCGCAAGCCATGGCGATTATAAGAACTGAGTCGATTAGTCGCAGGTGGATGGTCTGATTCGCCTGTGAACTTGGTCAGCTTGGAAGTAGAACAGCCACCAAATTCATAAAGTATCAGTGTTTTCGTTTCTGGAGCGCAAAAGCCTGCAGGAAGTTCTGGGACGGCCTCTGGTCTAATCTGAGTCTAGCATGGTGAGAATAGTCGGGGAAGTCAACCCCCAGTTTTTCTTAGGATCTGTAGTAAAGTTTTCATTTCTCACCCCAAAGCCACATAAATCAACGTCTCACCCCACACACACTTTTCGACAATTCACGTACCGGGGTCTAGTATGTTAGCCTATCGATATGAGCATCGTCTTTTTTTATCACAGCTCCTTGATGGACCTCGGTCCTCAGTTATCGGTTAGGACAATTATTATTGTGCTGAATGGCAGTTCATCAAAATATATTCCAGAATAATATGAAGTATAGCCTACGCTTTCTAAAACTGTCCAACAGTGAACCTAATCGAACTGGTGAACAACGTTTCGAGTCTTAGATTGGAATAATGTACGTAGGCCTATAGTTGTTGACCGGAGTCAATTGATCAGAAATTGCGTCTAGGCCTATGATGCACCGCAGGGCTTTTAATTAACGTGCAGTTGCATGCGCAATGTGCAGTTGTAGGCTAAATGAATTCGTGCAGTTGTAGAAGCAATCTTGCGCAGTGAAAATCAGGGGCGGATCCAGAGGGGGGCCAATCCGGCCATGCCCCCCCCCCCCCATTTAAAAATTGCATGGACGTGGCCCCCCATTTGGTTTCAACTTTCAACAAGCCATTAAATAAATCCAGTGGGAGAGAAAAACAGGACATCAGGCCCCCTATTAAAAAATCGCACGGGGCGTGACCCCCCCGTCGATTTAGCGGCGGATGAAATGGTATCTTTTTCCCGGAAAGTTGGTCGACGACTAAAAAAAAAGTCGTCAGTTTTTTCGACGGCACAACGAAATTTTTCCCCTGTCCCACCAACAAGACCCTAAATTTTGGCCCCCCCTTCGAAAATTTCTGTATCCGCCCTTGGTGAAAATCACTAGAAAAGCTAACTGCAGTCGATTTACTACGGAAGAGCGGAATGCTTTTCATTCTCATTTCTTTTTTCACATTCCCTCCTTCCTTAATTCTTCTATCCTTTAATTCCTGCGTTGTTCATCAATATACGTTACCACAACGTTCATTGAACTTCATTCTATAGCCTACATAGATCTATGCTTCTTTCAACCTATCTTTATTCTGCCCCTATACTAGTCTATATCTTACTTATCACCTTACGTAGACCTACAAGTAGGCTGCCTTCATTTTCCTCTAACCCGTTCATGCTTCTTTCATTCCCTATTTCTTCTCACTTTTCCTGCCTCCCTCCCTTCGTCCGTCCGTACTTCCTTCCTGCATTCCTTCCTTCCTGCATTCCTTCCTTCCTGCATTCCTTCCCTAAATTTTTCTTCACATTCTTCCTCCGTTAATTTCTTTGTCATTTGCTTGCTCACTTATTTCTTGTGATAATTATTTGATATTTTTACTTTGCCAGTTAGTTTATTTCTTTCCCTTCTCGTCTTCCAATCCATTGGTCAGCATCGATTGGTCAGCTGGTCAGTCAGTCCTCTGTCCATCGTCTGATGGTCAGTCGGTCGGTCGGTTGAAAGGCGTTCTAATCGATAAGCATTTAATCACCGCTTCGTCGATTGGTATAAGAGAGAGAGAGAGACAGACAGACAGACAGACAGACAGACAGACAGACAGACAAGAGAGAGAGAGAGAGAGAGAGAGAGAGAGGTAAGACAGACTGACAGACAGAGAGCAAGAGACAGAGTAAGAGACAGAGAGAGCGAGAGAGAGAGGGGAGGCCACAGTTTCTTGTGGTCATTATCATTCTTCGCATCTGCAATCCCTTCGCTTTCTCATTCTCCTCACTCCTCTCCCTTTCCCCATTCACTTTCCTTCCTCTTTCTACTTCTTCGTGTCCGAAACCACTCTCTGTGTGTGGGTGGGGTACCATGCAGAAGAAATCGACTGATGTAGAGTGGGGCTGCGGAGACGGCGGGAGGGTTCTGTATCGCCATTTTTAATCTCCGTAACTCCCATCGCTGGATACTCCGCCATTGTATAAGCGCTGCTATAGCATATACATGTAGCATAGGCCGCGCTTCCTCCTTCTCCGCCCTCCATTCAAGTCTTTCGATGGCTTTGTTGCGCTCAACGTGCATGCGTGCGTGCGTGCGTGTGTGTGTCGGTTGCCTACAGCACTCACTGTCGTCATCATCCGCTGCTGCACCCCATCTCTCCTTCAACCGCCGCAGCAGCCAAGGAGGCTGACGGGCCTTCCCTCCTCATCCTCATCTGCCGGCGCCAGTCCCATCATTGATCCAGGTAAGACGCGGATGGGCGACATTCATCCATCTCTACCTTGGCACCAGCAGCAGCAGCAGCAGCAGCAGCACCAGCAGCAGCAACAGCAGCAGCAGCTGGCTCTCTGCTCAGTCGCGGCTGCTGGGGACCGATGAAGGTCAAACGACTGGAGCGCATCGGGTCGAGGTGGATCGGTGGTGAGGCAAGTCTCTCAAGCGGTATACGCCGGTTCTCGGTTCGAGACCTTCTTTAGGAAGCGCTTCATTTGATTGATATGCCATGTTATCGCTGAATTGTCAGGTTTAGCATTCATACAGTCAGTTAATTATAATCAGTTAGTCAGTCAGTCAGACAGTCAGTCAGTCAGTCAGTCAGTCAGTCAGTCAGTCAGTCAGTCAGTCAGTCAGTCAGTCAGTCAGTCAGTCAGTCAGTCAGTCAGTCAGTCAGACAGTCAGTCAGTCAGTCAGTCAGTCAGTCAGTCAGTCAGTCAGTTAGTCAGTCAGTCAGCCAGCCAGTCAGTCAGTCAGTCAGTCAGTCACTGAATTGTGGTCTGCGTTTTCTCGTTTCGCATCTTCATTAGCGGTTTGTTTCAACACGTCCACTTGACCCGTGTGTCTTCGACCCGTGTGTCTACGTCAAACTGGCGCTACATCATTACCTGGATTACGTCACGGATACAGAGGCACGACGTCCTTAGGATCGACGCACTGGACCGGATCCGTTCCGGTTGACATAATATTCCAGCGGATGCCGTGACATACTTTCCGATGATTCGATTGGATTAGCACTGGTCACGTGACAGTCTACATCGACTGCAGCAGGTTGGCTGTTGCGCCAAAGTCTGCCCGGTCTCGGCATTCAACTCACTCGTGCGTGGCGTCGCACATGAATGAACGGATACGCATGGGAGATGACCAGCAGCTAGCGTCTGCAGCGACGATGAGGACGCTGACTTTTTCTGATTCTCTGTGCCGCCTTTGTTTTCTCGACCCCGTCTGACAAGTCCGCTCGGTTGTGGCTGCAGTGTCGCAATGACGTATCGCCCACACGGTAAGTGGCAGCACACGCAGTCAGCATGTGGTCGGCAGTCTATTGGTAAACTGAACGATTTACTAAATTGCGCTCAGGGATCGAATCCTGTAAGAAATGGTGAATACGATTCAAACATTACAACCCGCGAGTAATATATACATATATAAAATAATTATTACATATAAATTATAATTAATAAGTAATATATACACAAATAATGTAATTATTATATATATAAATTATAATTATGTATAAGTGAAGTGGTAAATAAATGCATTTTCTATATATGTATATATATATACATGCAGTAGGCCTATATATATATAAACATAATTATATGTATGTGTGTGTGATCTTCCACAATCACCCACGATTGTCCAGTCTCTTCTTTAGTTCTGCAGCGCAGCCTAGGCCTAACCTATTCACTGTACTGCGGTAGCTATGGCTAGGTTATAAGTGTCTAAAGTTCTTAAACTTGTTCTCTTACAACAAAGATCAGTTTCTTGTATTTTCTTCTTCGATTTCCAATATTCACAAACAACACAACAATGCATCAACGACGATAAACAATTCAATTGCCCGACAGAAACGCCATCTTATTATATTATTACTCTAACGTCTTCTACACACGACTAGCACTCCTTGAGTCTCCTTCTACAACTTATCTCACTCTCAGCGTACACTCTCTCTTTGGTCGCACTGTCCTTCTCTCTGCCTCTCTCTGTCCTTCTCGCTGTCTGTCTGTCTGTCTCTCTCTCTCCGGCGACGACGCGCCGCGGCACTTTCCCGCCACTCAGTCAGCTGGCCTGTCTGTCTGTACACTCAACAATTAGCTGACCTTGAGCTTGCCTATCCGTACGCTCAACAATTAGCTGATCACTATACGTTATACAAAATTAGCTCACATTACCTCTTTCCTTTCTTTTAAAGAGAGCTAATTATCTATAAAAATTAGCGAACGTAGGGTAAGGTAGCCCATTATGGGCACCCTCCTAATATGGGCATCTCGAAGAAAAGTATTATATAAAACTTGTTCGTGGCGCCATCTCTGAGATGTCTCGAATTCCAGCAGAACGGCAGCGCAATATTCGATGTACTTAAAACTTTAATCTGCGCAGTGACTGTGTGATTTTTGACAAAAATAATTATATATGACTGTACATTTTGGCTAAGGCGTTAGCAATTTTCACAACTCTTGTTTCCTGCATTGTATTACGTGTATCCGATGGATTTTTTGAAAGTAAATATTTCTGTTTTGAGAAACGTTTTGTGATCAGGTTGGTGTGCGTTGACAGGTGATTCCTGTAATGCATTATTTGTATGGCCGACTTTGAAGCGTGTCATAGATGAGAGCCTAATATGGGCAGACTTGTCCTGCCCGAATATGGGCACCTAATATGTATGGCCTGAACATGGGCCCGAATATGGGCATGCCCATATTCAGTCTATTGTGCCTGTGACTACATTGTGCGTGAACTTAATAAGATGGGTGCCCATCATTAGGACACCAGTGCCTAATATGGGCA
The DNA here is from genome assembly GCA_949752735.1 of Lumbricus terrestris. Lineage (NCBI taxonomy): Eukaryota > Metazoa > Annelida > Clitellata > Crassiclitellata > Lumbricidae > Lumbricus > Lumbricus terrestris. Next base: position 36,980,686 of record OX457047.1, read on the forward strand.
CTTCAGAGCTCTTTGTAGTTTAAATATTTTGAAGGTAAATCTCAACATTTTAATGTCATTTCAATGAGTTTCTAGTTGCTAAAGTGTTGAAGATTAGTTTGACAAACATTAGTTTGCTTGAACTTCATTGGTCTATGAACTGCAAGCAAAAGTCCTTAAGGTGCCCATAATAGGGTACCTTACCCTACCTTAACTAAACAATGCAAACAGTCCAATATATATAACATCATAAAATATCTTACGCTATAATCTAGATAAACAATCAGCTACTACATTCAATTTACCTTTCTTATAGTTCAACAGAATGTCAAAATTTTGTAATGATAATGACCATCTGACTAACTTAGCAGATTTCGACATTGATTCAGTCAAGTAAACTAAAGGATTATGGTCTGTAAACACATTAATCTTAGAACCAATAAGAATTTCTTTCAACTTATTTAAAGCCCATATGATTGCATAGGCTTCCTTCTCAATCGTCGCCCATCTCCTCTGGGTATCTGTCAGCTTCTGACTTATAAAGGAAACGGGACGTTCTATCCCTTCATTGTCCACCTGTGATAGGACAGCTCCCACAGCAAAATCACTGCTATCACAGTACAAATTAAAAGGTTTACCAACCTCAAACATATATAAAACCACATTTGACAAGACAATCTGTTTAAGTGAATCAAAGGATTTCTGATGTGCATCAGTCCAAACAATGTTCTCAGGTACTTTCTTGCTGGTTAAGTCTGTCAATGGTTTAGCAATTTCAGCAAAATTACAAATAAACTGTCTGTAAAACCCAAAAAATCCTAAAACTTGTTTCACTTCCTTCCTGGTTTCAGGTTTCTTCAAATTAATCAAACTGTCAATCCTATCTGGATTCATCATCTTCTTCCCTGATCCTATAAGGTGACCGATGAACTTCACCTCACTCTTACCAAACACACATTTCTTCAAGTTCAACGTCACATTATGCAGTCTTATTTGTTTCAAAAATAATTCCAAATGCCTTAAATGAATGTCCCAATCATTAGAATGCACTGCAATGTCATCAACATAAGGTTCAGTGAAATCATGTATCGGTTGCAAAATCATATTTATCGCTTTTACAAAAGTCCGTCCAGAGTTAATCATTCCAAAAGGAACACGCGTAAATTCGTACAGTCCATTATGTGTAACAAACGCAGTCTTCCATTGATCACTCTTTTTCACAGGACAAGTCCAATAGGCACTGCGACAGTCCATAACAGAAATAAACTTGGATTTTCCGACTTTGCTCAAAACATCATTGACGATTGGCATAGGATATCTGCAGTTCTCAGTAAAAGAGTTAATGTATCTGTAGTCACAAGCCAATCTCAATGATCCATCCTTCTTTTTGACAATGACAAGTGGACTTGCCATTCGGCTTGACGATGGTTGAATGATGTTTTCTTTCAGCATCTCTTGTATTTGTCTTTCCACTTCTGCCCGGTATATTAGTGGTATTCGATATGCCATGAATTCTTTTTCTCGAAAGTCTGGTTTCAACACCACTTCATGTTCTACTAATGTACATAGTCCCGGTTTGTCCGAAAATCTGTCTGCATAACGATTCAGTACATCAAGTAATTGTTTCTGCTGTTCGCTCGTAAGATGTCCAATTTGTTCATAATCTAATTGGAGTGATTTCTGTTTTGTCTCTGAATAGTCTTCCTTCAGCGGTATTTCTACCACTGATCCAAATTCGTCATCCTCTTCCACGATCAGACCACAAGACAATGTTCTCGTAATGAACTTCCTCATCTTGTTGGCATGAATAATCCGTCGACCGTTTTCATTCATGTCCACGAGATACGAATATTTGGATCTTCTTTGCAAGACAGTGCATGGACCATGCCATCGTGAGATTAATTTATTGGTTGACGTTGGATACAGCACGATGACGTTTTCTCCTGGTTCGAATTCTTTATCTTTTGCTCTTTTGTTATATTGACTGGCGTATTGTTTTTGCTTTTCTTCAGCACAGCTCTCGGCGAATGTCAAGGCCTTTTCCATGTCTGCTCTTAAATTCTTCAAGTACTTTGCCGGTTGCACTCCAATGTTCGGTGGTAAATTTATCTCTTTGGTCCAGCTTTCTTTAAGAATGGTTAGTGGCCCTCTCGGCAACTTTCCATAGACCAGCAGATACGGTGCCACTCCTGTAGTTGCATTAGGCACTTCTCTCAATGCCCAGACTGTAAATGGTATGATTTTATGCCCCTGTCTCGGATTTTCCACAATGACATGATGGACCATCTTCTTGAACGTTTGATTCCATCTCTCCACTAATCCGGCCGCTTCTGGATGTCCTGGCGAATCGAATCGAGGACAACACCCCATCAATTTCAGAAATTCTCTCGTTAGACTGGCTGTAAAATTCGTTCCTCTATCACTCGTTATCACTGACGGAACTCCCACATCCATGAACAACTTCATCAGAGCTTCGCATACAGCCTTAGCAGTCAATGACTTCATCAAAAAGATTGTCGGCCATCTTGTACATGAGTCTACGATGCACAAGCAATACTTATGCCCTGCTGCTGACGTCGGTTCGATTGGTCCTACGACGTCCATTGTCATTCTTCTGAACGGCACATCCTCCCTTGGTATTGGCGTAATCGGTACTCGATCCATCACCAAACTTCGTGCTTTCAACTGACACTTCTCACAAGACTTGCAGAATTTCACCACATCTCTACGCATCCTTGGCCACACAAAGGACAATTTGATACTTTCTCTTGTCTTCTCTTCTCCCAAGTGTCCGCCAAATACTGACTCGTGCGCCAATTCCATCACCTGAATTCTTCTTTCCTTCGGCAACACCAACTGATACACCAACTGGTCCAACATTTGATGTTTCTTATACATCAACCCATTCACCACACTAAACTCAGATCCTTTGTCTTCAGCTATCTTCCACCACGACTTCAGTGACTCGTCATTTCTCTGCTGCTCTTCAAATTTCTTTGCGTCTGCCAATTGTCTTTCATCACTCGTATTCTCGGCAAACAAATCTCTCATACTCGTGTCCATTTCATTATCACTTCCAGAATCATCATAATCATCACGTTCACATGCAACCATCTCTTCTTCAATTTCATTGCTCCCGGATGTTACTCCTTCTTCTTCTTCTTGAACGCTTTGTTCATCATCGCTTTCTGTGTCCTCATCTAGCAAACTTTCATTTAGCTGTTCCTCTTCTCCTTCTTCCACTTCTCTTCTCCGACTTTGTGCTCTCGTAGTCACATTCGCTTGCAATTCTCCTTGCAATACACTCACTGGTGGAACCTCTTTCAGTTCTGCAATTATTTCTGGATGCAGCAAGAACTTTTCTTTGTTATCTTTGCACAAGACTGCCGGAATGCTGGCACATACCAAGGTTAAATATGGCGCAATATTCATTTCCTTGTCCTTCAAATCTCCTCCTACGTTATGACCACTCATCCGCACTTCTATTTTCACCAACTTAGCTGGAATGGGTTCTCCAGCCACACATTGCAAATGTACTCTGCCAATTTCTTCTACTATCGCTCCTTTCAATAATTCCTCATTGATTACTGGAATCTCAGTACCAGAGTCAATCAGCGCTTTGACTTGCACGGGACGACAACTGTCATCATTTCCACGTATTTCTACATCTACATGCTGTAGTAAGGACTTCTTCGTACGTTGACACTCATCTTTACTTTCTGTTTCTCGACAAGTATCCGTAATGGGAGCAGATTTTACTACTTCTCTCTGTATAGTAAACTGAGGCGTACACTTCATTACTGACTTCACTTCCGTTTCGCGGTTGTCTTGTCCTTCCAGCTGATTAGGTGCATTCATTACTTGGATCTGATTTACTCTGAGATTTTCTGCACTTCGAGTAAATATATTTCTCAGATTTGTCATTCTTGGTGGTGCTTGACAATCCTTTATCAAATGTCGGTCTGACTGACAATTATGGCAACGTTTCCTCACAATACCTCTCTGTTCAGTGCTCTCCCGTCTGTAATTGTACGGAGTATATGCTGCATTGATTTCTCTTTGGCGTCCCATCACTGGAATGCGACTATATATTTGTCTGTCACCCGTTGCTTCTCTTCTATCTTGACCAAACTGTCTTCCAGGAGCACTATCTTTCCTTACTTCATTACTTCTGGCTTGGCTTCCCGTTTCTTTGTTACTACTATTCCACCTGGTTTGCTTCGAACTATTACCCCATGCTTCATATTTCGGTTTGTCTTGAAACATTAGACCAATTCGATTGTTCACATGTATGTCTGCGAGATCTGCAACATTACTAGCTTCCAAACATTCAGTACCCTCCTTTGCTAGTACAAACTGTAGTGGACCCGGTGGTAGACATTCTTTCAACTTATCCGCCACCAACAGATCAAATAACTTCTCATAGTCTTTGCCCACTCGCCTACTTCTGACATAATAGTTCAACAGATTCTTCAATCTTGCTGTAAACATAGTGTATGTCTCTTCTGCCGTTTTCTTCGCATCTACAAATCGTGATCGATATTCTCTCGCTGTCAATTTGAATTCTTTCAGTAAATGTTCTTTCACTATGTCGTAATTGTCTAGATCATCAAAAGACAATCGGTTTAACACCGTTCTCGCTCTTGGTGTCATTAGTGGCAACAGCAATTTGACCCAAAACTGCTTTTCCACCGTAAAACTGTTGAATGCATTCTCAACTGTCTCAAAATATAATGGCACCTCCATCATATCATATGGCATCTTAGGTAACACGTGTTTCATTGCATCACCTATCTTCTTAATCTTAGACACCATTGTCTCACTTTCTCGGATCCTATTTCGTTCTAACTCTTCTCGGCTTCTTCTTTCGTCTTCATTTCGTTCCCTCAGTCTATTTTGATCTTCTTCCCTACGCAGTTCTTCTTGTTCTATCTTCTGCTGCAACAATTCTAACTGCCTTCTGCGTTCCTCCTTTTCAATAGCCATTTCTCGGAGCTGAGCTTCCTTAAGAGCGAGTTTCTTTTGTTCTAAATGTACTTGTTCTTCCCTTTCTCGTTCCGCTTTTTCCAAATTTTCTTTCTCTATATTCAATTCTTCCTGTCGAATCACTTCGGCTCTTTGTAATTCTGCCAAACGCATGGCTTCTTTGACTTCCTCGCGAGCCTTTTGCTCTTCAATCTGTTGTTTCCGTATTTCTTCATCACTTTTCCTTGCCCTCTCGTATTCTATCATCAATTCCATTCTTCTTCGTTCAGCTTCGTCACGATCTCTTTTCAGTTGTTCTAACTGAAGCTGGAACTGCTGCTTCTGCATCTCTATCTCTTCTTGTCTCATCCTTTCTGCTTGTTCTGCTCTTACTTTTTCCTCTTGTCTCCGTTCTTTCTCTTCTTGTCTCCTTTGTTCCTCTTTCTCTTTCTCCTCCTGTCTCCGTTTCTCCTCTTTCTCTTTCTCTTCTTGTTTCCGTTCTTTCTCTTCTTGTCTCCGTTGCTCTTCTTTCTCTTTCTCCTCTTGTCTACGTTTCTCCTCTTCTTGTCTACGTTTCTCCTCTTCTTGTCTACGTTTCTCCTCTTTCTCTTTCTCTTCTTGTTTCCGTTCTTTCTCTTCTTGTCTCCGTTGCTCCTCTTTCTCTTTCTCTTCTTGTTTCCGTTTTTTCTCTTCTTGTCTCCGTTGCTCCTCCCTCATCATCATAAATTGCATCAACGCCTCCATAGACATAGCCTGTGGTTTCTCCTCAGCCCCACTAATTAGGCCTACCCGCGCTGTGGGTGGTGCTATCGCTTCTTCTTTAAGCCAAACCTCTGCTAAAGCTCTCATCAAATTTTCCCTTGACATCTCTTCGACTTCTTCCACGTCTAGACCAGCTTCGATTAATAATTTTATTATTCGATCAGAAGACATCTTTTTTATACTAGCTTGTTTTTGTTCTGTAAGTTTCTCCATCTTACTTCTTTATTTCAAATGATTTCCGTGAAGAAATCGAGGGAGTGGCTATAATTGCTGTGATTGGTTGACTTTAATTCTTATTGCTTGTTTATTCAAGGAGCGAGTTTTGTATACCTCTCTCTGGCGTTGCGTTGTCGTAATGTCGTTCGTATGCCCGTTGTATCTTCTCACCAGTTGTTCGGATGCTCGGAATGCTTCTCCGGTTGATCAAATGCTCATTCTCCTTCTCCCGTGTGGTCGGCGTCTCGTAATGATTTGAAATCCACTGTCCGTAGCTTGGACTAAAAATCCACCGTTCGTAAATATCCCTCCGTCCGTAACTTGGATACAAAATCCCACCGTCCGTAACTTGGATTGACTATCCCAACGTCCGTAACTTGGATTGACTATCCCACCGCTGCCACCAAATGTGATCTTCCACAATCACCCACGATTGTCCAGTCTCTTCTTTAGTTCTGCAGCGCAGCCTAGGCCTAACCTATTCACTGTACTGCGGTAGCTATGGCTAGGTTATAAGTGTCTAAAGTTCTTAAACTTGTTCTCTTACAACAAAGATCAGTTTCTTGTATTTTCTTCTTCGATTTCCAATATTCACAAACAACACAACAATGCATCAACGACGATAAACAATTCAATTGCCCGACAGAAACGCCATCTTATTATATTATTACTCTAACGTCTTCTACACACGACTAGCACTCCTTCTACAACTTATCTCACTCTCAGCGTACACTCTCTCTTCGGTCGCACTGTCCTTCTCTCTGCCTCTCTCTGTCCTTCTCGCTGTCTGTCTGTCTGTCTCTCTCTCTCCGGCGACGACGCGCCGCGGCACTTTCCCGCCACTCAGTCAGCTGGCCTGTCTGTCTGTACACTCAACAATTAGCTGACCTTGAGCTTGCCTATCCGTACGCTCAACAATTAGCTGATCACTATACGTTATACAAAATTAGCTCACAGTGTGGTTAATCATATGCAGCCCTTATAGAAACTTGCAAAAACTGAACTCTCAATTATGGTGGTCAAAAATATATATGTCTGTTCAAGAAAATACAGTGAAAGATATTTAAAATATGTTATATCAGTGGTCTTGGTACATAAAAATACATGATTGCATCCGTAATTGTATACGTGTTTGCAAGTATCTAACAAGCTACATATAAGGATGTAATACATGTATACGTGTCATGCTAGATACTTTATTTGAATGCATGCACAAGTAGGCCAATACACATGCACACAAAGGGTGTAAAGGCATATACATTATGTCATTGTGTAATATACATTATATGCATGTCTGTGCATATAAAGAAATATATTATAATGACCATTATATCACACATAGTGCCCTGATTTGTGTGTAGGGGGGGGGTTCAGGTTTAGGGGAGCCCAGTCGATTTGTTGGACCTATCTAAGGGTTTTTCTTAAAATTTCTGAGAAACGTACAAATTTTACATATCTGTGCCTGTAATCAAAACCTATCCAATTTTTCTGGGGGAATGTTGCGTATATAATTTTTCTGTGGGTTGAAATGTTACCTATACATTTCTCAAAGTTTGTCCTTCCGTTTGTTTGTCTGTCCAGATGTAGGCTATATTGACTCTTCGTCCCAGAACAGGCTCGGAAATGACAGAGCGTCGGTTTAACAAATTTTTTGCAATTGATTATTACCCAAACTTTAAGGTCAACCGTCAACGCGACTATTTTCAGCTCTTAATTCACTTTAGAACCCGAGTTATTAGTGTTTTAAGACAGATTTAATCAGCCACGTGCCACATTCATTAGTAAAGAGTCGACAGTCCGCATGACGCCATTCTCGCCCAATAATGGCAATCCGGTTGACAAACCGAAACGGGTTACAGTGCACAATTATGCACAGGAACGCAGATTAGAGAAATATTAATTATACTAACAATAGATCTAATTCAGACTAATCGTATTAGGCCACAGTGAGCACGCATACCCGGGTCATATTTGACTTTTTGAGGAAGCGAGGGAGGAGTGGAGGGGTGGCGAAACTCACAAATTTAGAGGTCAACGCTGGGTACCCCAGAGGAGAAGTGTTGGAAACCCTAAATTTCCCGGGCAACACATCTAGTGTACAATAAATGTCCTAGTTTTTCTGGGGAATGTCATTCCTAGGATGACTTTCCCCCAGAGATACCTAGATTAAACACGGTATCAATGTATCATGCATGCATAGATCGATACATATAATATTATAATATGCAACTATACATAGTGTATTACAGACCACAAGGACGTGGGTTTTGGAAATGTCGGATTCATAATTTCCTGTTATTTATCTCTTGTGAACGTTTGTTGAATTGTTTGGACGCACTGTTAAAAATGTACTGCTTTAATACCTGCGTGTGCGATGAATATCTAGAATACACCTATAGGATATATATCTATAGGCAGCGGCGGATCCAGGGGGGGCCAATCCGGCCATGGCCCCCCCATTTCCAATCCCCATGGGACGTGGCCCCCCCCATCCGTGGCGGCCCCCCAAAAATTTTCAGGGTGTCAGTCATGCACAGGAGAATTAATGTATAAATGTAATTAAAATCTATAATAAAAATAATGTATAAATGTTATTAAAATCTAATCTAAGTCTCTCACGCAATTGCATTGTCTTAATATAAAGCAATGAAATGAAACAATCTTTCAACAGTATCCAACTATGATCTATGGCATGCAATGTATGTTATTCGTGTATATATTCGTAGTAAATTGTAAAAACATTAACACCAATAAACACAATTATAACTAAGTACAACTAACTATTAATTACAAATCAAGTTAACACTAACAGCAGATGTAATTTATTTTTTCCAGAAGCCAAAAAATTTCTGGGCGAAACATGTTAAGTTTTGAGTTTAGTCTATTTGTGCAACAAAATGCGGTGAATGATAACACATGTTTACTCCTTTTTTTAAATTTATATCTCACTATATTTCATTCAGTAGTGGGAAGTAATTTATTTACTGTAGTCTTAAAAAGTCATCAATTTTTTAGAAGGAAAATTGAACACCTTTTTGAAGTTTTCGGACGGTTCACTAAAAATTCATAAGTTTTTGGGAAGCGAAATTGAACACCATTTTTTAAAATTTCGCACGGAAGAATAAAAAGTCATCACTCTTTTTAGACGAAAATTAAACACCTTTTTAAGTATTCCGAACGGATGACTACAAAAGTCATCAGTTTTTTGGGATACGAAATTGAAGACCTTTTTTTGAAAATTTCGCACGGAAGAATAAAAAGTCATCACTCTTTTTAGACGAAAAATTAAACACCTTTTTTATAGGATTTCGCACGGATAGTCATCCGTGCGAAATCTTAAAAAAGGTGTTTAAATTCATAAGTTTTTGGGAAGCGAAATTGAACACCTTTTTTAAAATTTCGCACGGAAGAATAAAAAGTCATCACTCTTTTTAGACGAAAATTAAACACCTTTTTTAGGATTCCGCACGGATGACTACAAAAAGTCATCAGTCTTTGGGATGCTAAATTGAACACCTTTTTGAAATTTTCGCACGGAAGACTAAAAAGTCATCACTCTTTTTAGACGAAAAATTAAACACCTTTTTTAACATTTCGCACGGATGACCAAAAAATGTCATCAGTTTTTTGGGAAGGAAAATTGAACACCCTTTTTTGAAGATTTCCAGCGGATTACTTAAAAAAACATCTAGTTTTCGGGAAAGAAATTTTTAAACAGCCCCGAAAAAATCCTGGCTACGGCCTTCATATGTTTTATGCACTATTATACAGCATGAGTCAAAGAGCTTAACAATATGTGAAATGAATGGGAATGTTGTTACACCTTGCAACGTTAAAAATCACTGCTAATCAAAGAAAGATGGACACAAAATCCGTAAACTCAAAGAAAATATATATTTTTGAAAATGTTCGCGTACCCCTTAGCGGCGCCTGTTTGAGAACACCTGGCTTATGTAATATAATTATACTCATGTCCGAAGTTATTTCACTATAATAACCCAGCAACAGCAGAACTGAGCTGCTGAACTCAATACATACAATTATTATTAATATTGTAATTACACACACGTCCTGTGTGTATATACACTGTGAGCCATAAAAAACCGTGCCACTTTATGTTTAGCTATATCTCTGTCATTTCTTTATCGATTTTTACACTTTTTGCATTATTTTAAACAGGAATCAATACTCTAAAGAGCAGAAATAAACATTATCGATTTCATCCTACATGCATGTTAAACTTGTCTTGCGAAACTGAAGACACTAAAAAAACACGTGAGAATCGATCAATGCTGCATTTTTACTACTTAAATGCAAACAATTTTTCAGTGCCTTTATTTGTTTAAAGTTTGTGTTCAAAAGGACTTCCTTTTTCACGTACACATTTTGCCAAGCGACGTCGCCACTGATCAATTGCAGTGTCAATAAGATGTTGTTCCAGATCGTTCCAGACGGATACGAGACACTGCCGAAGTTCATCAGTGTTCTGAATGCGCTTTTGGTACACGCGCTGTTCCATAAGCATTTCCGTTCCAAATCGTTATGAATAATGCGTCTGACCGTCGTTTGTGTAAGATTCAGCTCTCTCGCGATTTGTCTGGTTGAAAGATGTGTTTTAGGCTTGTCTTCCTGGCTCTGAACCAATTCATTGACAGCGGCGATATTATCTTCAGTTCGCGACGATTTTGGCCGACCACTTCCCGCAGCGCGTTCAACTGAACCGGTAGTTCTCAACTTTCGCAGAAAGTCATCTAATGTTTTTCTTTTCCAATTCTTGTTCGGAAACTCCTTAATTAATCGTCTAGAAGAATAATTTTTGCATTCCCGCAGATTTTTAATTAAATTTTTATCATCAAAGCTCAACATTTTAAAATGTTAACTCAAATTTTCAACCATCAACTTTATTTACATTATGCTGCGAAACGGATATGACGTCATCGCGCAAGTAAATAAGTAAATCGTAGAGATTTAATTTTTCTTTCAAACGACACAAAAAGATATAAAATTGTTAAAATATCGACCGAGATATAGCTAAAAATAAATTGGCACGGTTTTTATGGCTCACAGTGTATATATATATATAAATATAATTATGTATATATTTCATCAGTACTGAACAAATTGAGTAATTTTGCTAAAATGGCATCTCACAAGAGCATGTTGCAATGAGGAAACTTTTTAAAAAAATATTTTTAAAGTAAAGTCTATATTTATTGAGACATTATGGCACTCTTATAAGCACTGAAAAGTACAGCTATTTGGTTAAGATAACAGCTTAAAATGCTACCATTGCAATGTGAAAATTCAAAAAGTTTCTGGTGGGGAGGGGCCTAACCCTCCCCACACCCCTCCCCTACCACTCTCGGCGCTGCGCGCCTCATGATTGTCTTCAGACGACCAATTATCTACCCCTCCGGAAGCCTCAATCCCCCAAGAGGAGGGGGCTAAATTAAACTCTGGTTTCGGGAAAAAACCACTAAAAAGTTCATCAGATTTTTCAGCGAAACATCAACGAAAAATTTTCCGACCCCAGCCAAAAAAAATTTGGCCCCCCCTTCGAAACGTTCTGGATCCGCCACTGTCTATAGGATATATATATATATCCTATAGATAGCCATGGCTATTATATTTACGTATAATCATATATATATTTACATAAATTATATGCATTGATATAAATGTATGTATATATATGTGTGTATATATATAATAATATATACAGGGTGCGCCAAAAAAAGACCCCCCCTAGGTTTTTTGCCAATATCTTGGCCAAAAGTAAGAATTTCAAAATGAAATTTTACAGTCTTAAAGGCAATTCATATTTACATATGATGGCCAGATTTCATCAAAATATTTCACACAAACCAAAAGTTATGCCACTTTTAGGAAGGCCACCCACAGATTTTTGACGATTCAAAAACGTAACGCTACAAAAAGTAGGTTTTTGCCAATATTTTGGCCAAAAGTAAGAATTTCAAAATGACATTTTTACAGGCTGATAGACAATTCATATTTACACATGATGACCGAAATTTCATCAAAATATTTAAAACAGAACAAAAGTTATATCACTTTTAGTGAGACCACCCTCGGTTTTTAGGATGATTCAAAAAACGTCAAAAAAGGTGGGTGTCCTCACTAAAAGTGATATAACTTTTGTTCTGTTTTAAATATTTTAATGAAATTTCGGTCATCATGTGTAAATATGAATTGTCTATCAGGCTGTAAAAATTTCATTTTGAAATTCTTACTTTTGGCCAAAATATTGGCAAAAACCTATTTTTTGTTGCGTTACGTTTTTGAATCGTGAAAATACGGTGGGTGGCCTCCAGGGCTGTAATCAAGGGTATACGCGGGTATACGGCGTATACTCACCTCCGGGAAAAAACGGCATCGTATACTCACCGCGAAAAACCAGGGTATACGCGGGTATACAGCGTATACTCACCTCACAAAAGGCGTGTGGGTATACGCGCGAGAAAGGCAAAGGCTATTCAGGTGTATTTTTCAACAAAATCCAGAGCGAATGACTAAAAAAATAGAAATTTTGGCGGCGAAAATGGAAAATTTTCATGAGATTTCGGCTGACAACTAAAAAAACAAAAAAAAACAAAAAAAAGGTCGTCAGATTTTTCGGACGGGAAAATGGGGACATTTTGGCCGGATGACAGCCGCCAGAAATTTTTGCCCGAAAAAGTCGGTTTTTCTCCCGGTCAGCGTATAC